>CAJQZP010000255.1:0-717500 GCA_907164705.1 Parnassius apollo | reverse complement strand
TTATAATTATTACTTGTAATTGTGAAAATATTATGGCAAAATTTTAAATCAAAGCAAAAAACATTTCTTCTAATATTTAATTTCCCAGAACTGATGTAATCCTCTCACTACATTAACTTTGTTCTTTTTATTTACAAACATTATCTGTTGATAGCATTATTACTGTGTTTACGAACAAAAGTTGGAGAAAGCTATTGCTGAAGATAAATTTTCATTGAAGTCGAGGTTAATGTCTTATTTATTTATCTATATCCTAGTAAATCTAAGCAACAACCTAATATAAAAGATGTTAATGTGTTCGAGACTTTTATATTGTTTGTTGTAGCAAACATGGCGGCTAGTATTGGGTTACGTCAGCACTGTGACAGACGCTCCCGTATTAATGTTGTTTACAAAAAGTAACGCGATCCGGGCGACGGAGCGGCGCTATGACATCCATGATAGAGAAGCATTTCGATTTGTCGACGGACAGAAGACATTCTCCCCTGGGAAATTAAGACACGAGATACAGGCGCTGACCACGTCTCAATGTCGCCTTTTCCATATACAACTGTCTTAGGTACGAACGGGGAGCTATTCGAAACACTTTTTTCTATATATTGAGAACCTTAAAACGCTTTCACTAGCTTACACAATTACAAGACAATTGATTTTGTTACGTTCAAATACGTGTCGAGCCTCTGAATGTCAATGAAAATGGATAACGTCCTTTATGCTGCCGCCGAATTTCACCACATGTGTCACAACAAACAAAATTTTATTTCGTAATTTATTTTTCCTCACAGAGGGATTTTGCCATAGTTGCCAGGCTTGGCAGAGGATTGGCAACCGCAGTTTTTATCATTCTGACTTATTATGAGGAAGATGCTGCCGTCCATCTCCCGATTTAGTTACTCTCTGTCGTCTTATCCTCTCGTCAGTCCAAAACCTTCTAAAGGTTGCTGTCAAAAAGTACGCATCTGTCCACAACCATCAGAAGGTTGCTGGTTACTTATAAACTTCAGATTCGAAACAGCCCTAGTAAAAGTATACGTATCTCCCTATAACTGGTACAACATGCAGAGAATTAAACAAAGACGGCAATTAATATCACACACGCTTCATAAACCAACCATAGAAGCTGTGAAATAGTAATACATTTATTCCGTTCAGTTGCTCGTTCTGTGACGCGGTGTCGTGTGTTTACGTGCAAAGTATTAATTGTTGAAAGTGATTTCGGAAGTCAATATTAAAGATAAACATGAATGGGTAAGTCATAAATACTTTTCTTTTAATATAAAATATATTAGATGACGATTTCTACATAAATTGTTCCATTTTATCAAACATTGCTTGCCATTTCGACCGCCATGTTGAAACCATGATCGTATTAACTTCAATTGTTTTAAATTAAAAGTACAATTGTGAATGGTAAACATTGTCTTAATATCGTTAACATACTTATTTACAAACATAACAATAATTACAATTGTATAGTTTCGATTAAATATTTCATAAAACTAAAAATAACAAATTGCTTAAATCTCTCGTCCACCTGGCGGTTGTGGACAGACATGGGTCGTAAAGTTATTCACATGAAATCCGCCATCTTAGAGAGCAGGTTGTATAGTATGGATACGACTTTGGGAATGCCAAACATGGAATTTTTACGATAATTTTTGGTGTGGATTTTTATTTGTTTCGTTTTATTTTTTTTTGTCAATAAATTGTTTTACTTTTTGTATGTGCATGTCATTATATTTTTTTGCACTTGATTGACAAGTGAAACACTCTTTGTTTTCACTCTTAGCCCAAGGTTATCTGGAAGAGATTGCTTTTTGTACGTAGTAGTTTTTATTGCTAAGCAATAATCCTTAGCTCGTTGCGGTGCTATAGTTGGAATAGCCTCAAAGTACGAAACGGTCACCCATCCAGTTGCAAGCTAACGCGTTCATTGCTTAAACTTTATTATGGATCTCGCACGAAAGCTATCACTAGGCTAGGGTCACTTCAAATTAAGTAAAATTAAAAAAAATCTAAATAACAAAAATATAAATCTTTATTTTGGCAAAAAGAATTGTCAAACATTTTTTATAATAACATTCAAATGTTAATTAAAAATATAAAAAGCAAAGAAAAATAACTAATTTGTATTTCATTTTAATTTTATGTTCATGATTACAATTATTAAAGAAGTCACCACAGAAAGTATCCATACTAGCATAGCTGGGTACTACGTCATACTTGGTGCTTTTTGTAGTGAATGTGTAACTTTTAGTTGATGATTTCTAACATAATTTTGTATAAAAGATGCCTTCTTTGTTTTGTTTTTAACTTAGGAAATGTTATTATATTTAGGAATGTACATTCACATGTAAATAAATTACAAAATTGTTCGTTACAAATGCAAAAGTTTGAAAGCATTTTTTTAGGGTCACTTTTTCAAGTGTTTGTTACAACTCATTCATTTCTTAATAACTAAATAGTTGTAATATTTGAAACTGTTTATATTAAGAACAAAGACCAAACTATAGCATAAGTTAAGATTTATAGCCCATTGTGCCTCAGGTGTCGTCGATATTGAAGTACAAAATGTGCCTTTTTTTGTGCCTGTTTCGGGTCATCTTAAGTGGCCCACATTATTGTAGAGCTTGTGGTGTGAAAAAACTGTACGTAGAGTTGTGTTTTTTTTATTCATTATTGTAAAGTGTGTTATCGTTTAGTAAATGAAGTAAATATTTATTGAAATAATTGCTTAATTTTTTAATGATTACATTTTATATTCAACAAACTAGAAAAAAATCGCTTCTAGCAATTTTACCACCAAATTTATAACATACCAAAAGGGTGAACGTACACATTTACACATATTCTATTAGCTTATTTAACAATAATTCTAACAACATATCATATTATATAGTTCCCATACATAAATATTAAGATATTGCCATTTTAATGACACGCGCTACGTAGGCAATATAACACTCGTTTAGGGTTTGACAGATGCGCCAAAGCGGCTATTTTGGCCCGGACTGCTGAGAGGTTATACGACACGCATGGGACGATAGTCGGTAGTGGATATTCAAGTTAGAAGGCCTATGTTTCGCAGTGGACTTTGATTGGCTATAAAGTTGGTATTGCAATGACACATTGGTAGTACAATGACACAAGTATCTTAAGTTTTTCACTTTTAGGTTTTTAGTTAACCTGTGCGATGAATAACGTTTTCAAGGTCGTGGGAGTCAGTCTAGGTATGTATCACCTAATTACCTATTTCAGACACCAAATAGCAGTGCATGCACTCTTGTGTTCTAGCCTAAAGAGTACAGAGAGCCAGTTTAATAAGAGGCTGTGAGGTTTGCATCTTAATGGTGACAACGTACCTGTAGCCTTCATTGTTTAAAGTTGACTGTAGATGTTTATTTTATTATAGAATGGGGTTGACAAACGAGCACACAGTCCACCTGATAGTAAGTGGATGCTGTGGCATATAAACATCTACATTTATCTTCGATTAAGAATCAAAATGCAGATGAGTTGTCACCCCAGAGGACTACGATGGAATAGCTCGTCTCCAGTAATAAGCGTTAAGCTGCTATTTTATCCTGATATTCTGTGAGACCGTGGTCCTTCTCCGGTCGAGCTGACCTATTCGTACTACTATACTGCAGATGCCATTTACTATCAGTTAGACTGTAATTTCGTCAGTCACTTTAAACTTTTATAAAAAGAAGGTAGGCTAGGATGCAATATAGGCAATCAGATAATCAACCAAACACATGTCCAAGCCAAATTCAATAAACTGATGTTATTATTATCATTGCATAATCATTTTTCTATACGTTTTCAACAACCTATCCAGTGTAGTAAATATGTATAACTAAGCGGCAACAGACAACAAAAGGTATTCAAAATAACGCCTGTATCCATCAGTGGACCTAAAATAGTCTGATAATTTTGATGACAATTTAATACGAATCTTTCAATGAACAAAGCCAGAGAATTGTTATTATTGGCGATCAAACAGCACGGAACATGGCGATATCTTTAGCACAAACAAGATCTAATTACAAAAATCCAAAGATATATTCTATCAGTGGAATTTTTGAATTTGAATTTATGAATTTTTGAAATTTTAAATTGAACATGTAATTCAGTGTTCTAAAATTATGATTGAAGAACTACAAGAAGACGACTGGCTTGTTCTATGTCTAGGATCCAATGACTCGAACCCATTAAAATAGGCGTGGAGCTGTCATCATTACTTAAGAGACAAAATAAGGCAAAAATATTAGTGACCAGTGTAATTGAAAACCCGTAGGTTATTATCGAATAAGAGTATGGCCATGAGCTAACTCTTATTCGATAATACTGTAAAAAGACTCAATTCCCATATTCAAACTATTTTAAAGTGTTTCAAAAATGTCAACTACCTAGATTTAAGTTACAATTGTATATATCCGTATCGTAAAGTAAATAATGTAATAGACACAGTTGACTACAAAAAGTATTTCCTATGTAATTCAAAAAATAACAATGGCATACCAAAAGCTGACTATTACCATTATTTGCATTTATAGAACACCGGATAGCAATGTTAATCTATTTTTTTACAAATTAAATGAGCTTTTATATCATTTAACAAACAAAAAAACGTGCAAAAATATATATTATGTGGCGATTGGAATATAGATATCCTCAAAGAATGAATGAATTGAAATATTAGAAAGTTACAATGTATCTATCCATATTAAAACCCCTACCAGGAAAAATGCATGTATTGATCAAGTAGCTAGCAATATAAGCAAGGTAGATACCGAGATTTTAAACCTGGCATTATCATACCGTGAAACAGGTCAAGCCATATCGTTTCAAATTCAAAGAAAATCTACTGTAACAACCTGGCATGAATTTCGCAGAGACTACAGTAAAGAAAACATTCAAAAGTTTTCTGACTGTCTATCGCGTCTCTCTTTTTCGGAAGTATACGATCAGATCAGTGTTGATGAGGCCTATAGATCATTCCATAACTTATTAACTCTGTTTCATGGAATTTGCTTTCCTATAATTAAACTTACGAGAAACAACATGTGTAATAGAGGTAGGTGGAAAACAAAAAGTATAAAAAAGTCAAGTATTACGAAAAGAAAACTTTACCTATCTTATAAATACTCAAAAACTAATAAAATGTTAAATAAAAATAAATAACTATCTTTTGAAAAAGTGCATATATAAAGCTCAATAAAAAGCCAACTTAAAATACATTCTAAATAGTAAAAAATACTTGAAAAGCTGTTTGGAATTCAGTAAATTCAAGTATAAATGAAATTACCCAAATTAATAAAATTGAGGTAATTAAATTTAATGACCAAACAATTAGTAACCCTGACATGATATGTGAATTATTTAACAATTTTTTATGGACCTAAGTAACATCAATAATAAAACAAGTCTGGTAAAAATTCTGCTCAACCAAATATAGATACAAATCCAAATACAATTTTCTTACAACCAACGAAACCAGAGGAAATTAAGAAAATAATCAAAAAATTAAAAAAACACGGATTCAGTTGGCTACGACGAACTCAGTACCAAAATACTAAATTCATGTGCCTATTATATCTGTACACCACTGAGTTTCCTTATAAACCTATCATTTGTCGAAAGCTCTATCCCGGAACATCTTAATAAGATTTCTATAATAAAACCAGTTCACAAAAAAGGAGATGAAAAAGATCTCAATAACTATAGACCGATAACATTGATTCCCGTAATATCAAAGATATTTGAGAGAACTATGTACGATAAACTAAGTAAATTTATACAAAAATTTGGTAACTTAACTGAAGATCAATTCGGTTTTCGCAAAAACAAATCCACGACTTTAGCATGCTTCAATTTTATTAAAGACATAGCAGAGAGTATAGATAGAAAAACTCCTGTAACTGCTCTCATGCTGGACATGACCAATGCTTTTGATCTTGTTGACCACGAAATTCTATTAAAAAAAGTTTAAAGTTACGGGATAAGAGGTGAGGCTTACACATGGCTAAGCAGTTACTAGCAAGACCGAAAACAATGCACAGATATCACTCGACTAACGCAAGCACGACAAGACAGCATATTTACCAAAGAACTACATCGTTCACAGTTTGGATTTAAGACCGTGGTACCCCTCAGGGTAGTATTTTAGGACCTTTAATCTTTTTGCTATATATTAATGACTTGTCTAAAATAACCAATCATAAATGCACCGACATGCAGACGACACAACTTTCATATTTAAATGCACCAAAAAAGACATATATGAAACCGAAATAAATAATTCTGTTAATACTATTGTGACATGGCTTAATTCAAATAATCTTTTACTCAATATTGACAAAACAAAAATAATACTAATTGGAAATTACAAAATGGAACTAATAAATATGAATATAAAATACTCGTATGAAAATTCGAAGATAGAATATATTGAATCAGCTATGTTTTTAGGTACAAAAATTGACAAAAATTTAAACTGGAAGCCTCACATTGACCAGATTTTTACAAAATTAAACCGGTTTGTATATACTTTAAAAAGATTGATAAAAACAATATCACAAAAAGCAGCCCTAGCTGCTTATCACGGTTATGTGTCGTCAGTATTATTATATGCTCTCCTTTGTGGGGAAATTCTGTTTATATGATTAGAGCATTTAAATTACAAAAGAAAAGTGTGCGAGCGATATGTGCGTGGTTTCTTGATAGCTGCAAGCCTTTGTTCAAAAAGATACGCATATTGCCGTTGCCATGCATGTATATTCGAGAAATATGTATTTTTGTAAAGCGACACCCGAACTACTTCAAAACCCACGCTGAATCTCTCGAAAGGCAAACAAGGCATAAAAATAGATTATTTCATCCCAAATGCAGCTCTAGATTTTATGCAAATAGTGCTCCTATAATGGCTATTAAAATATATAATAAATTGGCCAATAACTTAAAAGAAATGTCCTTGAATAAATTCAAAATTGAGATTAATAAATGGCTTCTTGACAAGTGTTATTATATTGTTAAGGAATATTTTAATCAATTGCAATATTATTTCATGTATTATATAATTTATTTAATCTTTGACATATATGTACATTTAATTTGATTATTTTAAGATATATTTGCACACCGGTACAACTCCCGGTAGAATATTATTGAGACTTACTTTATACTAAATACCAGTATTACCTAAACATTTTATTCTGCAAATAAAGATTTTGACTTTGACTTTGACTTTAACTACCATATAATCATCATTCAAACATCCTACCATCCTACAAAAAACGTGTCGAATGCATACAATATTGTTGTGGGTAAATTTAGTTTCCAGTGCAGTTTAACAACAAATAAAACTAGACGACAGGAAGTGAGAAGCCCGCGGTTAACTTCAGGCGTTTATCATCTTTATTACACTCGCTAGTAGCATACGAATGTTGACGTCCCTAGAATCTAACTTCTACTATCTTTAAACAATAATCAATACACAGGTTCTAAATTTCATTTCTTTAGTATTTTATTTGCTGGCATGAAACAATTCATTCATTAACAACCTAACAAATATCCACTGCTGAACATGGGCCTCCCCCATAGTTCTTCCATAGCTACCTTGCTTTGCAGATGGAATGGCAAACGTTTTTTTATTTTATTTATTAGAGAGACGGTACTGTTCATTTCCTGGTTAGTTTCCCTCTGTCGCTTCTTACTACACCCATGGGACAATATAAGTTAGTAGATATTTTTACACCACCATTACACGGTCATTGAATATTATTATATGATTTTGCTTTATCGCAAAGAAACTAACACCATAATAAAAATGATATTCTGACACGAAATATTTGTAAAACTAGTAATTAAGTTTACTATTTTTATAATATAAGCACCAAACTAGACAGAGCATATATATATATATATATATATATATATATATATATATATATATATATTACGCAAAAAATTACCTAATCTGGCACAATTAATATTTTACACATTAGGACTCGTTTATCTGTGAAATAATTTAATTCGTTTGGTTCGTACCCACTACATTTATATTTAAAAAAAAAAATACTACAGTTTCTTCGTCTAAAAACCATTCAACATTTAAATTACAGCACCATTAAATAATAATAAAAATAAAGTGAAAATTTGGCGTAAATTGAATGAAGTGCCTTGTTATTTTGTGAACTTTCTTTTATCTTTGTACTAACAGAAAATCAACTCAAACCTTTACCACATTTCTAATCACTTTTTCAAATTAACTTGATCTTTATTTAATCAAATATAAATATATAACCATAGGCCACTCAGAGTGCTATGCTCGGAGTTTTTCTTCGTGATAGAATTTGTAATGACGATATCCAAGCAAAAAAAAAATATTTCGAAGATATGTGAAGTTCACCAACAAGCATTTGGCAGCGCAGCGGACTATTCCTTGCCCTAAAACCCTCTCAGAAATGAGATGAGGCCTGTGCCCAGCAGTGGGACGTATATAGGCTGTAACTTTTACTTCACTTTTATATCCAAGCGATGGGGTTCTCGAGAGGCAGCCTCGTATTTCTTTGGGGTAAATCTAGGTTCAGAACGTACTTTTAACCTAATGATGATAATGGTAAATCGCCACAGAAATAGTAATAATATTGTCTTATTATTACGATTTGTGTGGGTATATAGCCGATACTCGCTCGTTTTTAATTTCATATTACGCGAAATAGAACTCTGATTCCAGCAGACACGTCCACAGTGCTCACGAATGAAGGCAAAATATCGCAAATAAAACCTATATTAGATATAAAAAATTGTAAAAAAAAACAAAGGGTGGAAAAGGAGTGCAAAGATTTTCTTAATGTTTTGTTACCCTCTCAGTAATAGTACGCCTGTGTTGAACTGTTCATATGGTCATCATAGTGGTGTTTAATTCATTGATTTTAATCGAAGCGACAACCAATTTAACATTGTTTAGTTTTGTTTAAAAATAAACAGTATTTTAAAAAATAAAAGCCTTTTGAAAGACGTTCATTCGTCGGTTGCCAAAAGCACTGATAGTGCTCTTCTGCCACTATAATTGGGAAGATGTGCAAATGGGTGACTTTGGAGATCTTTTAGCAATGTAAGAACAAACTTTTTGGTATATAATTAAGTCTAGATAAGCAAACAACGTTTATATTTCTGCAGTAATAGCAATGCCTTTTATTTTATTTCAAAATATTACAATTTGTTTAAAGACTCAAATTAACTATTAAGTCTTGCTTCAGTTTTTATATTTTTTGTATATTAAAACAGCTCAAAACTCAATCACTTCATCTTATCTTCACTTCTATTCTCTTTATCCTTCAAGCATTTAGAATTCTACATGTAGTTTTATGAGTGTTAAACGGTGAAGGAAAACATCATGAGGAAACCCGTGACAGCAAGTAAAGTCAGCCAGTACGCTGACGCAGGAGCAGCACAGCGGACTTATGGCTCGTTAACAATCTTCCTGAGGGCTAAGTTGGAATACTTCGTTTCCAGTAAAAAGGGTCTCCAGTTCTGTGCGATCACCATACGGAACATAGAAGCATTAAGCTGCTTTTTTACGCTGGTATTGTGTGAGCGTGAAGAGGGTTGTCGCCGGTCAAGCCGACCCACTGGCACTACAACCATAATATAGCTGCAGCGTGGTTCTACCACGGAAACTTACCATCAAGTTGATGTTGATGTAATTTTGGATTGTGACGCAGTGTATGAATATTAAACTAACTAGCGACACTCGCTCATTTGACCGCCAATATTTCTATTACCCTAATTTTTAAACAATTTTATAAAAACAATAAATCTCTAAGATAAAGCAGATAATTTACACAACGCCTCAAGTTGAATATTGAATTGAGACCTGGAAATCCAATGTCAATAACAATATAACGATTCATTGATAGTTTAATTGATCTAAGCACTTTAAGACTATACACTAAATCGGAACTGTTATTACTACTAACTACCATTTATTATCTTTATATACAAGCTTTTGCAATCAGATTTAACCTAGTTTTTGAATAAATTTGTTTATTTAATTAGACTGCACAATAATATCTGGTATATTGTTTTACATTACAATGAATTTTTTGTTGAATGCAACTAGTTTTAACGCAAAGTTTTTCGAGAGTCGTTACGAATCGTCTCGCACGCAAACTCGACGACTTCCAGCCTCCCAAACAAGCCGATTTCCGAAAAGGCTTTAGCACCACTGACCACATACATACTCTTCGGAAAATTGTACAGAAGACAAAAGAGTATTGAATATGAGTGACAGGATGAGAAATTGTGTAATAATATAAGAGTGTGGTATCCATGCAATATGACGTTGTGACGATGATTAAGAAAGGAATGCTTTGGTGGTTCGGTCATTTGGAAAGAATGAATGGGGAAAGAGTGACAAAGAAAATTTATGTTGCAGAAGTGAACGGCAGAGTCGGGAAGGGATGCCCTAGGATGGATAGGATTTTTTTTTTAATTTCAATAGCCTCGCGTATCAACCTTGGTATGAATCGGTGTTCTTTTGCGAGGATTTGTGGTTTATCAAATCTGATGTAATGGTGGGGACGATCTTGAACATTTTCACAAGTCTGCAGTCTGTGAACGCTGTGAAAGTGAGTGGCTGAGTCGGCAGAGACGTCCTACCCCTTTTTACATGAGAAAATGTCTGCGTATTCGCGACTTGCGTTATTTAGGAGAAGTTATGCCTTACTCACATGGACTTAAACCGAATGGTGTTATACCTTCGCCGCATATTGGTAGGTACACGAGAACGCTTTCACAAACATCCGCTCCTCCACCTGAGTCGGCAGCCGGGCTCAGTACCGTGTTTTGTGGCATCCTTTGTGGGAGGCCTATGTTCAGCAGTGAACTTGTAAAGGGCTGTAATGATTAACAACGATGATGAGTTTTTACGGTGTTTTAGGCGTTGATTTCCAGAATCACGTGTGCACATGTTCTGCACCTGTGTCTTCTTGTGATAGAATACTTTTAGTAGGCCACCGTGTTTTAATCGCTATATATAAAAGTTCTTGTATTGGAGTCTATAAAGCAATTGCTATTATTATAAACAGTATTAAGAGAGAAAAAAGTCTCCCAGCAGCGTCTTGCTAATAACGACTAAAAATAAAAATAAAACTGCGGTTGGCAACCCGCTTGCGAAGCGTGGCAACTATAGCAAATATCCCTCCTATAATCCTATGATCTATGGAGGAGGCCTACGTTTAGCAGTGCACCTTAATAGAAAGTAACTGTAACGGTAATAAAATAATAGTAACATATTACAGTTATAAAAATCAATAACTAGAAGTAAGCTAATAAGTTTTTGCAACATTTTCATAATTTAAAGGCTAAGTTACGTCACGGTTAACATCCGCGGTTAACGCTTTTTATAACAACCTCCATCTGTCAACATATGTCAAGCTTATCGCCATCCCGGTGAGTCACTTCGGTATGTCATTTCCGGTTATTCGGCGCTTTCTAACCCTGACTACTTGCACAGACACAACCTAAGCCGGGATTCTAGTACAGGAGCTCGCTCTGAAATACGACCTCGGAAACTGCCTTATTACAAGTACTTTAACCGGGCACAGTCAAGGATATTTTTGGTTTACATATACCACTCCGTAAGTTAAGAATATTATCAAAGCCGTTACAGACATGAAAACAAAATATCTGGACCTGACTCACGAGGTAACCGACATGTGGGGTGATCTGCCGACCAAAATTATCCCTGTAGTCGATTCTGCGAAGGAGCTAATCAAAGTCAGCCTCTCGGGTCATCTAAAGCGACTGGGACTCTGTGATAGACCACTGCGGGCTTATACGCGCAAGGCAGTGCTCCTCGATACCATCCGGACCGTCCGCCGGTTTCTTTCCCTTTCCCCCAAACCTAGGCCGTTTGGTCTCCCTTGCCGAGGACTTTCATCTCGTCGAGTGTTTATTTATTAATGTATTTGAATTTATTTCCTTTAATAGTAAAAGTATGTATGTAGTATATTTATTTTACTATTTATTAAATATTTTCTTTTATATATTTTATACAATAATACCAGGTGAGAATAAAATGGATAATAACAATCATCATTATAACAGACAAGTCGAGAAAACCGAAACTTGGGGCTGTTACGATCCCATTTAACGTGAGAGTACAACCAATGCCTCACAGAATTCCACCAGTCTGCAAGTGTGATCAAGATGCTTTTAGTGGAGGTACGCATTTGGCGAATATTGAAGCATATCTTTTACGTATAACGAACTTGCGTGCGCACGAAAGTATGTGCCTCAGCGAACATGGACAAGGCACAACAAAAACGCGGCAATCCCATTAACACCCTGAAAGTATTAATATAATGAACATGCAAAATATATATGCCCTCTATTTACATGTGACCTACAAGCTGCAAATTGTTTTCCTTTTTTTAATAATGTTAAGCACTTTTGTAGTATGCTATGGTTACGGTACGATACTGTCGTTCTCTAGTACCCGTGACTAAGCGGTTTTTTTTTAATTCCGCTAATCGTAGCCACTGGTTAGTTGTACAATGAAATAATTAATATGGAATTTATAAATAATTTCATATTAATTTTCTTTCTTGTGTTTTCATATTTCTGTTTAAATACAAATACTAATATAGAAACGGAGCACGGTCTGTCTGTTGTATTGTGTAAAGTTAAGTGCCTAATTACGTAACAACATGGCATAATTGACATTATGTTACCCATCAACAACAAAGTAACTATATACTCAGTTCACAAATGGTCAGAAGGAATTAAGTTTAAAGTGGCTGAATAACATCTGAACGTTTTGAATTATAACCGAATATCATTAACAAATTCTCATTGCAGCTCGGTAAAAATGTGACAATTTCACACGCAGTTTTCAAAAACATATGTATTATGCCGTTGATTGATCCATGAAGTGTGACATGGCGTCTGGCGACAAACAAAAAGCTCTCGACACTTTCTCTTTTAAGCATCCGACATTCGAACATATTTATCTGTACAAGTATCACTTACTCAACGAGCCATTTCTATTTAGAAATCTAATAAAATGTTACTATGTAGCGTACTTTAAAAAATATTAAAATACTTGAATATATTATATGACATTATAAATTTTAATTTATATGTTGTTTTTCCTTTTCGCCGTTATACAAGAATTGAGTATCAACATTGCGATGTGGCTTGCTATTTGCTATGATGCAAATCTTTATTGCATTCTAATCTTTAAACTAGAAAAGGTGACCTTCATGATACTGAACAATAATTTAAATTATCTTGCTTCCATTTAGTAATAATTGCAGAGCGCAGGAAAGGGAAGTGACGATGGAAACAGCACGTTATGCTCAAGTTCATTACTGAGTAATCTGATACAGATTACTTACTAATGTTATGTTGAGAATTAATAATACTATTTTATTGTACTACTAATACTATAATTATACAGCGCTTTGTTGTCTTACACTTTTTTAATAACTGCAAATACGCTTTTAATATTATAATTAAATTCGCAGAATTCGATATCGAGTTAAGAAACATATAAACTGGGGTACAGATTTTTTATTAAGTAGTATTTGACTTACTTTATATAAAAAACTTACTTAAGCCTTTTATTTATAAATTTATAATATAAATAAAACATTTGTATTCATGCAAAATTCTAACTGAATAATATGCCAGCTGGAATCCCACCCATAACTGCACCTCTGTATCCACTTGCTCGTACTCACGACTGAGATGTCCTGGCATTATTATCATGATGGTTTTATGGATTGGACAATACTAAAGACTTGTGCGTTATTGGCCTTTCTTCGGGAATATTAACCTCACAAATTAACCTCATGACCATCTCAAGTAGAATGTTAGGTAATTGACGAACTGAAAACGATAGTGAAAGCGGATCCATATCAAACTACGTCTCCAAAACTGTTGACTTTTGAAGTAAACGATAAAACAATACTAGATAATTTTTATGACAAATCAGTACAATAAAAAACCTTAAAAAATGAGTATTTCACAAACTGAGTGACGCACAGTGATCGATAAGAAGGAAGGAATTTTGAGTCGAATTGTTACTAACGACGATCTTATATGACAATCGCTAGCATTCATCGCAGGTTAGATCCAGGTGCCCAAGACAAGTAGTGTACAAAAAAAATCCGGAAGAATCCGAAGGCAAAGCTTGTGGATCTACTGTTGATTTTATTCACTACAGCTTCTTGCCACCTACAGTTACTGCTGACCCTTATTGACAAGAATTGCAAATAATGATGGAGGAGTTGTAACTCAAACACCCAGATTGGTAAATTACATTGACAGTAACTTGCTACTTGCTACTAATGCAACTCCTCGCCCTTTTTTCCCTCAAAAATCACACAAAGCTTATTATTTGGAATCTCTAATATTCTTTAGATCGGAACAAAAGTGAAATTTGAATATATGGTAACCGCGAATAACTATGACATCTGGACGTTGAACATCTCAGTTCCCCCCGAGACCATGGGTGCTGTAAAGCTCTCGAAACGTCGGGTATTTAAAAAGTTGAATATACCCGATAAAATCCGTAAAAACTAGTCTTATTTCAATCTCTAATATTTTCCATCATACTTCACGGCCTTTTTTGGAGAGCTACAGTACAGCTAGATTATGGTTGTAGCACAAATAGGTCGGTTCTACCGATGAGGGACCACGCTCTTATAGAATACCAGCGTAAAATAACAGCTTAATCCCTATGTGTTACGTATGATGAGTATAGAGATCTGGAGACCCTTTTATACTGGAAACGAGGCATTCCATCTTAGGTCCTCAGGGGTGACAACGTATCTGCGTTTTGATTCTTAAAATAGGATAAATGTAGATGTCTACGGACCACAGCATCCACTTACCATCAGGTGGACTGTGCACTTGTTTGTCACCCTTACTCTATAAAAAATGTGTCATACTTATTTTCAATTGTCATCCCGTTTTTGTTATTCATTTTTTTAATTACTTAATTGTTTAATTTTTATCACCATTTCGCTATTCTTTGTAAATAACTTTTCTAAACTGATGTTAAGTGACTACCGCCGCCCATGATCAACACCAGGGGAAATGCAGGTGCATTGCCGGCCCTTTAAATCGCCGGTGGTAAACTATTCCACAGAGAGGTCGTACGCGGAAGAAAACTCCTTGTGAAACGTACAGTGGTGGACCGCCAAGCATCCAGATGGTGTGGATGTTATCGGGACGTTTGCCGCGTAGAGTGCATTCACTAAATTTGGCGGCTGGGATTAATCCGAACAATTCCTCAGAGCACTCCCCATGCTATATGCGAAAGAAAATGCAAATAGATGCAACATCTCTTCGCAGCTCCAGTGAATCGAGCCGATCGGAAAGCACTCGGTCGTCGACGATTCAAGCCGCTCTGCGCTGGATGTGGTCAAGTGGAAGGAGTCGGTACAGGGGAGCTCCAGCCCACAGATGGGAACAGTATTCCATGTGCGGTCGAACCTGCAACTTATAAAGTTGCAGGCGGTGTGCCGACATGAAATACTGTCCCGCACGCCAAGCTTTTTAGAGGCCAATTTGGCCTTCTCTTCCAAGTGATCACGAAACTGCACGTCACTCGATATGTCGACGCCATGGATTCGATACTGGCTGAGGCAACAAGTGGAGTGCCTTGAAACTGAGGAGATACGACAAAGGGGTTCTTTTTAGCGGTTAACGCGCAAACATGTGTCTTCTGAGGGTTAAACTGGACTAGATTTATAAGATTACATTACACACATACATAATACATTTAATTTTGTTTTTGTTTTTATGAGTACTGGTGTGCAGTGAATATTGATTCAAATACTTTATGAGAACTCTTGAGCCCTAGGTCCTGAACTAAGAATTCTGTGAGTCAGGAGCTAGTCCCGTTCTTACTTTATGCACAAACAATATTAACATTCATTGTAACCTTCAGTTGAAGTTAATTACATTCTACTTTATTTTATTGAAATGAACATACAATAGTTTAAGTAAATTATTTAAAAAGATAAGCTAATATTAAATATTTAAAAAGTTGTATTATACTATTGTGTAATAATGACTAAGTAATATGAAAAATGTGTGGGTGTATCTATGTATGTGATTTTGTATATGTAAGTGCTTTGTGTATGTTATAATATGTGAACGTAGTGTGGTTAATGCGTGGAAGTCATTGTAAAAGCTAAGAAATATATGTTTAATTATTTATTAGGTGTTTACATTCAATAGATTTATTATATGTGCTATCATAATTCAGTCACGATAAAAGTATAACTTTTATTTGCTTTTAAATAAGATTCCCTAGTTTTATTATTTAGTTTAACTTGCTATATAAATAGCATAGAGCGTTGTAAAAGAGGGAATGGGATAGTTATCAACCATTTTTTCTACGATTGTCGACACTCAAGCCTGTCACCCAGAGGGGTGGGCAGAGACTACAGCCTTCCATTTGGCACGATCCTGAAACACCTCTCTCGTCTCTTCCACATTCATATACCTATGCATACATGCTCGTCGGTTAAGGGTACTTTTAATTTGGCCCCTTTTCAGTAGGTCGCCAATTTGGTCGACAGATTTTCGCCTAGGGCGTCCCTTATCGACTCTGCCGTTCACTTCAGCAATATTGTATTTGAATTTGAATTTGCTTTGTCACTCTTTCCTAATACTTTCTTTCAACATAACCAAATCTCCGAAGCATTCCTTTTTTAATCCTCGTCACAACATCATCTTGCATACCACACTCTTCTCTTTTTACACAATTTCTCACCCTGTCACTCAGATTCAGCCCTAACATACTCCTTAACGACCGTATTTCTACTGTGTTTATTCTACTCTCATGCTTCTTTACCCAACTTGCCTAATAACGACTAAAAAAAACTGCAGTTGCCAACCCGCTAGCCAAGCGTGCCAACTATGGCAAATATACCAGTATGAAGCAATCTGTGGTAGAGGCCTATGTTCTTAAGTGGACTTTAACAGACTTTAACGACAAGAGTAAAGACCTTATATATGATCAAGATTATATGATATCCAAGTTTATCACACAATATATTCAAATATTGAGCTAGTTCATTTTACTTAACCTACCTCGCTAATTTAAGTTTACAATTCACATACATGTAAATTAAATACTAATTCAAGTTGTATTAGTAACCTTTTAACCCATTAACAGTTGTAAGACGACAGCAAACCTTCGAGTAACCGTAATGTAAATATGAATTGAGTTCGAACTATTTACACAATGGATTTATTAAATTACATATATACATAAACACTAACGCCTGTCACATAGAGGGGTAGGCAGAGACTACGGACTTCCAATTGGCACGTCCACGACACCTCTGTCGCCTCCTCCACATCCATATATCTACGCATACATGCTTGCCCGTTAAGCGTACTCTTAATTTAGCCCATTTTCAATATATCGACAATTTGGTCAATAAACTTTCGCCTAGGACGTGACTTTTCAACTCTGCCCTTCACTTCTGCACCATAAAAATTCTTTGTCACTCTTCCCTCATTTATTCTTTCTGCAAACTAACGAAGCATTCCTTTCTTAATCATGGTCACAACATCATCTTGCAAACCATACTCATCTTATATTATCACACAATTTTTCCCTGTCACTCAGATTCAGCTCTGAGATACTCCTTAACGACCGCATTTCTGTTGCGTTTATTCTACTCTCGTGCTTCTTCTGCCACACCCAACTTTCACTACCATATGTTAAAGTAGGGACTAACACAGCATTATGAATTGCCAATTCGCAATGTTAAGTTATTGAAATTTTATTAAATTATGACGTTTATTTAAAAATGTATAATAAAAATTAAGTATAGGTGACCTAAATCGAGTTAGGGTTTCCAAATTTGCGCTAGTACTCATGTCCCTAAAGATTTGTTGGGCATTTGTTAGTCAGCCGATTCGTAATTTTTTCCGTCAGAAATTCATTGTTGCTTGTAATTATCGATTACTTGCGTTTCAGTTTTAAATATTATTTTCGATATATGAATTTCTATCAACTTAATCATGCGATACACTTCAGCAAGTTACAAGTGTTACACTCCAAATATTTATCAGTTCACGTTGTCTTATCATTATCAACCAATTATTATTTCGTCACATATTATTCAAACAACGGCACACACACGCTTTTAATAATGTTCATGCACCCGTGACATCTTACTATTGCTCATTTTAAATTGGTCTATAAACATCAAACTGTTACAAAATATAAAATTAGAACAATAAAAGTCAATGTTAGCTATAGATTTCGCAAACGTACTGCTTTGCCCTTTTGCTAACCGTGTGCTTATAATTCTTTTCACGTTATATGTTTAAATATAACAATGTTCTGTTCGCTATAGCTACTGCTTAATTGAAACATATCCCAGACAGGTTTAACAATTGATGAAGGCGTTTGAAATTCAGATTTGACTTATTTCACAATAACGAATCATACATTCAGAAATTTAAAAGGCTTTTCAAGACGAGCATTCTTAACGACTTTTCAATTTCCTTTTCATATGAATCTATTCAGTATTTCGTTACGCCCCTGAACTTCCAATCAGAGCCGTCAATATAAAATATAATAAAACGCGTAGGCACTTTTAATGGTAAACGAGGTGAATATTAAAACGGTTCATTGTGCAAGTAACTTTGACGTTTTTACGGAACGTTGATTTCACGAATTTATGAAATATTTTTAATGTAGCTCAGGGAAATTAGTAGAAATAGAAATACCTTTACTACACATATAAGAAATTAAGGTCAAACGTCAATACTGAGTACTATAATATAATTTTATTTTATAAGAACTTTAGTATTTATATATTTATTTTATTTTATAGAATAAAGGTGACCAATGAGTACACAGTCTACCTAATGATAAGTGGTAGAGCCATGCTGCAGTTATATTAGTAGTGTAGTTGTAGCACGAATGGGTCGGCTCGACCGGAAAAGGATCACGCTCTCACAGAATACCAGCGTGAAATAGCTTAATTCTGCCGTGTTTCGTATGGTGAGTGTAGAGAACCGGCGACCCTTATTACTGGAAACGAGGCATTCCATCTTGGTCCTCATGGGTGACAACGCATCTGCATTTTAATTCGTAGTCGAGGATAGATGTAGATGTATATGGGCCACCACAGCCACTTACCATCAGGTGGTCTGTGTGCTCGTTTGTCACCCTATCCTATAAAAAAAGCGTATGATGTGGCCCAAAGACACCTACATCTAACCTCGATTGAAAATTAAAATTAGAATGTGATGTCACCCGCAAAGATTAAGATCTTTTTGACTGATTACTGGTGAAAACGGTCTTAGGTTATCAACACTCACCAGTCGAAAAATATCCTATTTTATGCTAGTATTCTGTAAGAGCGAGTTCCTCCCCGGTTGAACCGAACCATTCATGCTGAAGCCTTAATATCGCCGCGTGAATCTACCTCGTTAAGAATTAATTTACACGGTAAAATGTTACTTAAGTACAATGACAAATATAAGACTACCTTAACGATGTTTTTCTACGTGAAAAAGAAATATGATATAATAATAATTTAATCTCTTTGTTTAATAAATAACTTTAATGGTATAAATTCGATAAATTGTAACGATACGCAAACTATAAATTTTGTTAAATACAAATTTTGTTACTAAACAAGTGTACAACAAAATTTTACGTTTTTTTTTTATATTTTAATAACAACCCTACAATGATCAAACCTACGTTTGTGAATAAAGTACACAAAAGTGATAAACGGATTTACTATACCATTTAATTAATATTTTGTTAACAAACACACAGAATAAGTCGGAAATAGTTACTAATAAGGTACCTTTTAACGCTTTTTAATTAAATAATATAAATTGCTTTCGCAACTTTACTCGAAATAACGTAGTATAAATAATTAACATTTAAATGATACTAACCACAATCATTACATTATTAAATAATATTTAAGTAATTGTGTACTTGCTGCAACAACAATTTTGAATGTAATTAATATTTTAATAAGTCGGTGACTACAATGCAACGACCTTAAATTCCACTAGGCCATCGTCTTGAGAGGTCACACACAATTTTATTTTGCACCTTCACTTATTTTAATTGTTATAACGATAATTACATAATTGATATATAAATTGTTGAACCATTGCATTGTCAGCATTTAAGGTCCAGCGATGATGCTCGAAGTTGTTGACGAGCATGTACCTGGAACAAAATGTGCGATTAGAAAATCCACCTTCGACCCAATGGCCAACCGACAATTTCAAGACGGCTGGGTTGCGTTCGGGAAACTACAACGAATTTTATCGTCTGATATTCATCAAAATCTTAAGACAAAAGTGTACAACCAATGCGTGTTGCTAGTAACGACTTACGGAACTGAAACGTGGTCCTTCACTGCTGACCATATGAGGCAGCTCAAACTCACTCAACGTGCGATATGGTCCGTGGAAAAACTCCGTAACGAACGCAGAGTACAAAAGTAACTGACATAGCCCAGCGGATCAGTAGGTTGAAGTGACTTGTGATGGGCTATAGTAGTAGTAGATGAACAAAGAATATTACAAGGATAACCGGCTAGACAAGGAAGCAAGTAAACTCAAATCTGAGGCTACTTAGTACTGTGCCGAGACCCTCACACTGGTAGTGCTACTCATCTTCAACTTTGCAGCTCTCTGTCGCCGGTCAGGGTTTTTGCATCTAGCATAAATGAGATGGTTATATCGCCATCTATCGGAAATAGATTTTTAAAAATATTTTTATACGTGGTAGCGCCACGCTTTATGGTTGTAACACAAATGGGTTGGCTCGACCGAGGAAGAACCATGCTCTAACAGAATACCAGCGTAAAATAGCATCATAATACTGCTATGCTTCGTGTGGTGTGTGTCGAGATCCGGAGACCCTTTTTTACTGGAAACGAGTCATTCCATCTTAGTCCTTAGGGGTGACAACGCATCTGCGTTTTGATTCTTAATCGAGGATAAATGAAGATGTCTGTAGGCCACAGCATCCACTTACCATCAGGTGGACTGTGTGCTCGTTTGTCACCCTTATTCTATAAAAAAATATTCAAATATAAATATTTAACGTTTTTCTTTTTTTACTTCACATAATTTAGGAATATTCCACTTTATTTTTGTTAATTTTATATACATTATTAGTAAATTTCTACTACTACAAGCTTAATTGAGAGAAAACGTTAACAATAAAAACGTTAAGATAAAAAGGTATATATTTTAAACGAGTTTAAACAGAAGGAATTTTTATTCGAAACGTGCGTTTTTCTCATACATGTTCGCCGATTTCTCAAAAACGGTTAAACAAATTTAGAAACGGTCCCATATAAATTTAACACACATCTAAGGGTGGGAAAATGGGGGTACAGTTCTTAAAGTAGCTATTAAGATAATATTCTTGTTATTACCTAGAACTTGTGATATTCCTTAGCCCATTGAAAATTCTCAAAAATTAAACTTTTACTATCAAGTAAAAACCAATGTCAAAAAATTTAAAAAAAGTTAAAGTCGAGTCTTTGCTGAACAAAGTCTCGGATTGGGGGCGACTAAATCTAGTCCAGTTTAACCCACAGAAGACACAAGTTTGCGCATCAACGGTTAAAAAGAACCCCTTTGTCTTATCTCCTCAGTTTCAAGGCATTCCCCCCTATGGAGTGACGTACTGTTTCGTGGTCACTTGGAAAAGAAGGCCAAATTAGCCTCTAAAAAGCTTAGCGGGACAGTATTCCATGCCGGCACACTGAAACTCACTGAAACTTTAAAGGCACAGGTTCGGCCGCACATGGAATACTGTTTCCATCTCTGAGCTGGTGTCTCCAGTGTCAGCTCCTTCCACTTGACCGCATCCAGCGTAGAGGGGCTCGAATCTTCAACGACCGAGTGCTTTCCGATTGGCTCGATTCATTGGCGCTGCGAAGAGATGTTGCATCTCTTTGCGTATTTTATCGCATCTATCACGGGGAGTGCTCTGAGGAATTGTTCGGATTAATCCCAGCCGCCAAATTTCATGAACGCACTACGCGCAAACCTACGATACCATCCACTTGCTTGCTTGGCGGTCCACCACAGTACGTTTCACTGGGAGTTTTCTTCTGCGCACGACCTCTCTGTGGAATAGTTTACCACCGGTGATTTTTCCGGACCGATACAACCTGGGGACCTTCAAGAAAAGAGCTTACTCCTTTCTAAAAGGCTGGCAATGCACCTGCATGCAATTCCCCTGGTGTTGCGCTTGTTCATGGGCTGCGGTAGTAACTTAACATCAGGTGAACCGTATGCTCGTTTGCCCCCTCTTCTATATAATATATAAAATTAAAATACTAAAATAATGTCCGCTTAATAGCTTCTGAAGTCTGGATTTTTATTCTTCAATACACTATGCTTTAGCACCGACTATAAAATCTATATGTGATGGCCTTGCGGTAAATTTCCTCACTATGTAGATGTAAGTCGCTTATTTTTAAATCTACTCAAGACAAATATCTTCTTACATCTTCTTAAATGTAATTGCAAAAATAAAACCAACCTTCAGCTAAGAAACAGGATTCTTTTATCGAGTTGTTTCAACGTCTAGTTGTTTTATATATCAAACTAGAGTGCTCTTAAGCTTAAAAGACATTTCCTTCTTATGTTTGCAATATACAAAGTACGTTCTGATGTACTTTTTTTAATATTTAGTAATATAATGATATTGGTATGTTCAATGCTGAGTTTTTTTAGTGAATCAAATTAACTCAATTGTTAGTAAACGTCACAGCAAATTAAAACCATTTCTTTCGCAAATAAAGATTCATTTATGTTATATAAATTAGGATTAAATTAATTGCAGCCAAACTCTCCACCTTAATCTCACCACCAGCCATTTCGCTAGTCTCCATGTCATAGTTATCAAACACGCGTGCGAACCAAACCGTTTTGTTCATTTTGCCTAGGTTTACAATGTAGATATATTTAAAGGAGTTTTTTGAAAGTTTATGCATTTACTTACTGAATATATTATGTGAGTATGTACTTAAACGTGAAGTACACTAAAGGTTTTGCGTAACTCATAAATAAAACAATTAATATGCAAACTAATTCTATATCTATAAATGTATTATTCATTACATTTTAAAAACTTTTTCATTCGTTTAAACTATTTTTGATGGTTCAGAAAACTATTACAGCCTCTTCTGGTTCAGTTAATTTCAAACCTCTTATCAAGGTTTTTTCAAACAAAGGAGCTTTGATTGAGCTGATTCCTTGATTTTTGGGAAAAGCAATAAATTGCAAAGTCTGATGGCTAGGCTGTGTGCGAGATGGATCACAAGAACTTTTGGTCATTTTTCCCCAACTTTTTCAAAGACACTAGGTAAATAAATAGTGATATACCACTCAGCATTAAATAAAGACAATTGTTATTTGCTTATAAAATGGGATCGTGTGGTCAGGAGCCGCCTGGGAGAAAAAAACGCAATCTATATTTTGCCCACGCTTCTAGCCTGTCTCAATTTTGTTGGTTTGTTTTCGCCTTCGAATACAGAAGACTATTGCTTTAGTTTCAGAACGTAACATATAACCATGTTTTATCTCTTGCGCCAATTCTCTTACACCAATAAAATTCGAGCGCGTTTTTGTTCTGCGGTGATTTCGTGAGAAGTCCAGCTACAACAAAGTTTTTAACATTTAAGTACCTTACGGTGTTCAAGGGCCTGCCTCCTAATCGAAATTTGAAGATGGTCAGTGAGTACATTTTTAAAATAGATATTTATAGCGCCATCTACTGGAGGCCATAAGGTTTTTATAGAATTTTCCATATTTTCCTCTTACGACACCTTCAGGACGAAATGGGGTAATTGAATATTTTTACGCCTTCACGAAACATGAGGTTAGTAGTAAGATTTTCCTACTATACGTGGTAGAGCCATGTTGAAGCCATTTTATAGTTGTAGCAGAAATTGATCGGCGCGACCCAGGAAGGACCACGCTCTCACAGATCAGCATCAAAAAATATCAGCTCATTGCTGATGTGTTTTTTATGTTATAGAATAGGATGACAAACGAGCACACAGTCCACCTGATGGTAAGTGGTTGCTGCGGCCCATAGACATCTACATCTATCTTCCATTAACAAATCAAAATGCAGATGCGTTGTCACCCGCGAGGACTGAGATGGAATTTCCAGTAAAAAGGGTCTCCGGTTCTCTACACTCACCATACGAAATACAGCAGCATTAAGCTACTATTTCACGCTGGTATTCTGTGAGAGCGTGGTCCTTCCCCGGTCGAGCCGACCCATCGTGCTACAACTATACTACTAATATAACTGCAGCATGGCTCTACCACGTAAATGTGTGTATGTGTATGTGTGTGTTTTGTATGGTTACTAAATAAAACTGGAGATCCTTTTTACTGGATAAGAGGCATTCCATCTTATCCCTCAGGTGTGACATCGCACCTTTTTTTTAATTTTTAGATTGTTATGGGTAGGGTAAAATTAAAACGCAGATGCGTTGTCATCCCTAAGGACTAAGATGAAATGCCTCGTTCCCATTAAAAAAGAATCTCTACACTCACTAACGAAACACAGCAGTATTCAGCGGTATTAAGCTGCTATTTTACGCTGGTATTCTGTGAGATCTTGGTCCTTTCCCGGTCAAGCAACTCATTTGTGCTACTACCATAATACTGCATATAGCTATAGCTGCATCGTGGCTCTAATACGTTCCTGCGTTCTCGCCAATATACGACGAACACCATGGGGTTTTAGTCGGTGCGGGTCAAACATAACCCCGTACTTATCCTAGCGAGGCGGGTATGCAAAGGTATGGAAAAAAAATGTCAATTTCATTCCCCGTGAAAAAAAAAAGATGCACCCCAGCATAATTAAAAATTTTCGATGCTGAGACCATCGTGACCTTGCGATTAGCCCCTATGCGTTTTTTTATAATTTTCGATACATACTTTGCTGGGAATGACATCTTACGTTCCGTCACAATTGTCGCATCATCATTTACATTACGAGACACTGGATCCGAGGACTGTACACTAAAATGCTCGCTGAATAAATTAGCAATAATTTTATGATCGTGAATGCGACACCGACACTCACAGAAAGGTAGTTTTAATTTATTGGTACTCTGTTTCTCGAAGTCTAATTATATATGATATAAACGTATTATTTATATTATATTTATACCATCGCCCAAAACCAGTGTAGGCAAATAACATTATTAATAACAGATTGTGGCTACTCAAATCTTTGCCCTAAGAGCAAACTGAATCGGTTTTTGACCATACACTGGCATAATCACTGTTAAGGCAAGTAAATTTGATCATACGTTACGTACAAAACCCACGTTAAAATTTTGAGATAAACAGAACAAAGCTTTACAACGTATGCACTTTTCGAAAAATATAAGATTAGAATTTTAAAAATAATGTAACAGCGTTGTATTCTCCAATATAGTGGTATCGTATAAAATGTTAAAGAATTTCATTTGGTTATGGTATCACATAAATAACTTCGCCCGAGATTACTTGCCTGATAGTGCAGCTCTTTATAAATGCACATCGTGTCTGTAGAGCTAACTTCATGAAAGCTATAGCCCTTAGACTCCTCTCTCTTAGTCTTTCTATCTTATTTCTCGGACGTTAAATAACAGTTTATTGTTAGGAAGGAACGTCCAACGGGAAATTTCCACTTAAACTTAACAGGACTATCTTCATCTATTTCAGAGCAAATTACACAGTGAGGAAAACTGACCGTCAAATGCAAATTCAAAATTGATCGCATACTGTCTACAAAGCTTTCTTGATATGTCGAATGAATGATAAATTCTTTAAAAAAATTAAATTAGATCTTAACTTTTGTCTTCCAAAGTTATTTAATTTTCTGTAATTTTGTTGCACTAAAAACATACATTCAAACAAATCATGTAGAAAATAATTATTGGAAGTAGCATAAATTGTAACGTAACTTATAAGTTCGTTCTTGTTCCTAGGAATTATATCAAAATAAACCTTGCTCCGAGAGCCGTGGTAGCTCAGATGGTTAGCGCTCGCTGTAAATTTCACAGTACGCGAGCAAACCGGGTTCGATCCCCGCCGGCACCAAAGAAATTGTAAATTGCAATTTTAAGTGCTGATTTACTACGTGCTCGGTGGTGAAGGAAAACATCGTGAGGAAACCTACATGTCTGAGAAATAAGAAAAAAATTTCGAAGACATGTGAAGTTCACCAACACGCATCGGGGCTGCGCGCCGGAAACTTCCTTGCCCTAATACCCTCTCAGAAATGAGAGGAGGCCTGTGCCCAGCAGTGGGACGTATATAGGATGTAACTTTACTTTTACTTTTAAACCTTGCTCAGATTTACTAAATGTCTTCTGTCCTAATTGGTAACAGGTTTTTTTTATAGAATAATTGTGACAAACAAATAATACGAAACACAGCGGTATGAAGCTGCTAGTAGCCGAAGTAGCCTTAGTAGCCGAATTTACTTTCACCATCTTCCACTATGCAAGCAGTATAAGAATATGATTTCAAGTTGACCATTTTTTTTTCGTAACGAGGCATTCCATTTTAGTCCTTAGATATTCATCTGATAACTATTTCTTAATCAAGGATAAATCATGGTATCTACGGACAACAGCCACTAAAAGCACTAACCACCAGGTGGAATTTGTGCTCGTTATCACGTAACTCTGCAAACTCTAATATGTAAAGTACTCGGTATCAAAATAAGTATATATTTATTTAAATTTAAATTATTTCTAAAATTATGTTGACATCGCATTTTATAATATTAAAATATTTTTTAATATAGGATAAGGGTGACAAACGAGCACACGGTCCACCTGTTTCTAAGTGGATGCTGTGGTCCATAGACATCTACATTTAACTTCACTAAAGAATCAAAATGCAGATGCGTTCTCACCCTTGAGGACTAAGATGGAATGCCTCGATTCCAGTGAAACGGGTCTCCGGTGCTTTTCACTCACCATAACGTAACACAGTATTTTACGCTGGTATTCTGTGAGAGCGTGGTCCTTCCCCGGTCAAGCCGACCCATTCATGCTACAACCATAATAGCTGCAGTTTGGCTCTACCACGTAAAATATTCACGTTAAAATGACGTTACGTAGTGACGTTCTTATAAAAATTCTTATTTATGACGATTTTATGTTTTCTATTTATCATTAAACGAAGATTTATTATATTCTTCTTCACCATCATTATCAGCGCGTAAAAGGCCACTGCTAGATATTGGCCTCCTCCGTTATAAGGATTTTTCTTAACCTTTACGGCTTTACGATTGGAGGACTAGACATTTTGGATCATTGACGCCATTTTCCGTCACCGGTCAGAGTGTTATACGTCTGGCGTAAACGAAATGACTATACCGCCATCTATTGGAAGCCATGAAGATTTTCTGATATTTCTTATAATTGCCTCATACAACACTCACGGGACGAAGAGAGTAATGGATTCCATTTCGCAGCTACCACACGTCGAAATATGGTTACAAATTATGACCATAACAAATAACCCTATTTATTTTTTGAACTATAATTAATTGTAATTACAATTCAAAAATAAAATCTAAATCTTCCCTAAATCTTTGAAATAGAATAATTTAAGTTAAATAAAACCTATATCCAAATGGAATTTGTTTAAAAAATAATTTTTAGGTAACATTATGACAATTGAAAATATCTTATTTTTATACCAAGTTCATGGGGGGTATACCTCAATCTCTAAAAACTAGATTGTACAACCAGTGCGTGTTGCCAGTGATGACTTACGGATCTGAGACGTGGTCCTTCACTGCTGGCCGTATAAGGACGCTCAAGGTCGCTCAGCGAGCTATGGAGAGGGCTATGCTCGGAGTTTCTCTGCGTGATAGACTCAGAAATGAGGATATCCGCAGTAAAACCAGAGTGACCGACATAGCCCAACGGATTAGTAAGCTGAAGTGGCAATGGGCCGGCCATATAGCTCGAAGAACTGATAACCGATGGGGAAGAAAGGTTCTCGAGTGGCAGCCTCGTACCGGTAGGCGTAGTGTAGGGTGACCCCCACTAGATGGAGTGACGACCTGGTAAGATATGCAGGAAGTCGATGGATGCAGGTGGCTCAGGACCGTGCTTTGTGGCATTACTTGGGGGAGGCCTATGTTCAGCAGTGCACTTGTGAAGGGCTGTAATGATGATGATGAATGATATACCAAGTTCTAAATGAACCCCTTTTTTGTTTTTTGAAACAAAAGATTTCTTTCTTTCTTCTTCTTTGTGCCACAACACTCAAGACTAAATTCATATTCAAAACATGGATTGCAATGGGTTTAAATGAGGAATTAAGATTTTGAATATTTTAAAATTTGTAATTTATGGTAATCATTTTTTTTACTTAAAGCTTAGTTTTGGTTTCAAAAAGGTGTTTTTCTTTGTATGCGCTTTGTTCTGCGTAACGTAAGAAAAATAGTCACGGGCAAATGGCTACATCGAACGTTTCTAAACATCTTACAAAACAAATCTCTGGTCCATTGCCAGAAACAAGCGACAGGTTTACGAAACTTTTCGTGATCTCTAAACCACGGATTTTCCTCGTCGAGTAGTTTTATTACAGGTGCGCTAAAATGTTTAACTTATGTCGTTATAATATATCAAAACTTTACGTGCTGACACTGTGACAGAGTACCTGATAAAATTTTATGACACAGGGTGCATTTTCAAATAAAATATACAGACTTTTGAATGTTTTAACACTGCGGAACATAAAATTTAAAGATGGAAGTTTCAGTGCATGTTAAGTACCACAAAAAGTTAAACTACAACATAATGACGATAACTAAAGCATAAGCTGTCTTAGACCATAAGCCGATCCTAAATCAATTTACTATTTCTTATGTGAATTCCATGTGAAAGTGTAGTTTTTGATAAATGCTGTACACTTCTCCCTTACTTCATTTTACGGATAAACGTTTATAGATTCTTCGAACAAAATTTGTGATGTATAGTATAACAGAGAAAATTATTGCTAGTAAGAGAATTCATTAGTACGCTTGACTAGTATTAAACGGGGCCGTGGGCTCTCGGTCAGCTTGCCGCAAACTGGTTTCATTATCAAAAGTCAATAACTTTCTGATGGATTCCGATTCATGGTCAAGTCATCGGTATATAACGTAATAAGCCAAAGCCTTATTTTTAACCGCGAATAAGATTCAACAGAAAATTTCTAAATAGCCGAAATAACGTTTACAAATAAAAATGTATGTTTCAAGCGCTTTCTTTAAAGCTTTCACTGAATGCAAAAATTGTGAATTTCTTGCTTATTAGCTTATCGGTTAGCTAATTCAAGTTTATTTAAATTGATAATTCTAATCAAATAATATTTTTGTTACGGATTTCACAAAATATTTTTATAAAATAACATTACTATTACTACATTCTTATTGTAGGCAGGCTTTGCTATAATCTCGAGTTATAATCTCGATGTGGCTGGTTTCGCTGTGGTTTTTATAATTTACAATGGTCAGCTATCAGTGGCCACTGCATTTGCATTTACTGCACTGCATTTTCCATTCATTTATTCAATAAAGCCTATATTTTTTTAAGTGAAAACTTTTGAACTGGAAACTGGCCAAAGAAGTCACTTTTGGGGTGGGGAAAAGCACTGAACTCTCGTGACCGTCACCCTCAGATACATATATACAGATGTGTATTTACAAATTTGTTTGTATTATATATATAATAATTCTTCTTCATATAAAATAGCGCAATAAATGAAAGTTTTATCACTATATTAATAAAAAAAATCCCAAAGAGTATTTGTTAACAACCCAAAAATAACACTTTTTCACTTCTGACATACAGTAGTACGACTGACAGTTTTTTTTTTAATCTATTAGATATTTTCAGGAAGAAGTGCTGTTTGAGTATCCCTTTTGCGCCTTTTACGACACATACGGGATGACTTGGGGTAGTGTATTCTTTTAAGCCGCCAATACACTGGATCCGCAGCATAATGTATCCGTTATCGTTTTTTATTCTGTGTATATTAAGCTTTATTAGCATAAACTATTTTATATTAACTTGAAATAAGAAAAATTGAAGATTCTTACGGCGTATCTTTCGGCCGTTTTTTTTTTGGACAAAGTAATCTCATTTAGAAACGGTAGTAGATTTGAAAACAAGTGATTTTTTTATCATGTTTTTGCATTTTTGTCCGAATTTGAGTTATATTCAAAATTTCAAGTTTCCATCTCATCGGGAAGTTAGTTTAAAATCAACTACTAAATTTCACAACAACATTTTGGTCTCTTACATCGTGGAAATAAATATATTTCATTTTGCGCAAGACGTTAATAGGTGGTGGATTATCTTACAAAGCATTTTTATTGTTATAATTTCTTATGTCAATATTTTTAAGGCTATAAATAAATTTTAAGAAAAATGCCAAATGTATATATATATATATATATTTTTTTTTTATTTAGGTATGTGTATGTGTCTATATGTATGTGTATATATATGGAGGTTTATGTATTTGTAAATGTATTGTATTGTATATTTTAATAAAGTGCACACTTTGACTACCTCTATTTCTTGCAACTATCCTTCAATAGGCCTGCTGGAAGAAATTTCTTTATGGAATAAGCAGTGCCTTTGTACATAATTTTGTTTTTACCATTTTCCTATCAAAGTATGTGTGTACATAAACTGTTACATAAATAAAATAAATAAATAAATAAATGCCAGTCAATTTCTTTAACATCAATTTTTGGGTTCAGAAATATGTCGGAAAATATACGATAAACAATAACCATGAAAACAATTACAGATCGTTACAACTGACAACATTCGTTAGCGCTAGCTATTTCGTAATGTTTTTTTTATTCGACCTTTTCCAAACATGTCAGATTCAATTCTTCTTCACATCAAAACATGCCTGCCAAAGTCATGAACGTTATTATGATTTTTTGATTGTTGTTTATTAACACCGACGTCAGTGGTTTTGAGCCATCAATTATGTAAATATTCGTCGTGTAGGTCATGAGTTGTCAAAGTATTTGGTATATCATTATTTAATGGTGCTATTGCCAATATACAACGTGACTATACTGATAACTATCATTATTATCTATAATAATCATAGACAATGAAATCTTCCTGGAATTTCCCATACACGACATACGCCAGCCATGGAATTAAATGGGGTGATACATCAAAGGGTGATGGTACTTGGTTGGTTGACTCTTGGTACGCCACCGGCAGTCGGTGAGTAAATTTTAATTAATGTGGTAAATCACGGCGGTTAATCGTTCAAACCACATAATTTGAGGAAATTAAGCAAGAGCACGGCTACATAGCGGTAATTGTCGACGACCTAATTTCTTTATAAGAGCATGTAATTATTACATAGTGGATGCCGCCATTTATATCACATTTCTTGTGAATTGTTGAATTAGTCGTAACATAAGTTAATGTAACAGGTACGTTTGAAGTACGGAAATGTGTTAAGTGGCCGATGTTGACGTATTATATAAAGGAATCAATTTCGAGATTACGATCATACCTCGTATACGTAAGGAATAGTTTTTGTATCTGTTTAAATAAATGTTTGCACCATTATGTGTACACTACGTTTGTAAGCATGCGTAACGATGAAATTTCTTATCGCACACTTTTCAAGATATTTACCGTTTATTAATTAATGATTAGAGAATTTTAAAGTAAAATTTGTAAAAATTTGTATTTTGTTTCTATTGAAATTTGTAAAATATTTCCATCAAAAAATAATATGTATAACTGTATAGTCCGATGTCTTATAAATTTACACATACATATTATATATTTGAATATTATTATCATTATACATGTTTAAATCATGTTGCAGCTTTATTTCGCTTACTACTCTTACAATCGCCAAACCTTAGAATAATGCTTTGTTTTATATGGTTTCTTTTACTGCTTACAAGACATTCCATTTGGTTATTTTGTATATTAATAAACGATCCATTATCATCAGGATTGCTCGATTTTCAACTGTATTCTATATTTCAAAAAAAACTTGTAACTGTATCGAATATAGTGGTAATTTGACTGGACCGATGGGGACATTACACAAATCCTCAATTATTTCCCAGACCTACAGTTTTCTTTACTTTTAAGCGACTAAGCGACCTGCACTAATTGATGAATACAGATCACACGCCTCACCAAGTCATCGCTCCAACTACTATCAACGTAACGTACTTTTCGATGCATGTTCGCGAAACCCCGCCAACTTACTGACTTAGTAAAAATTGCATTTGAACCCGTGACCACATTACCAGCAGTCATGTTTACCACCACTAGACCAGCGAGGCAGTCCATTTCGCTATTTGTCTATTTTGCTAAACCAAACCTGTATAATTTTTACTTAACTAAATAACGTAATATTTTATTTTTATAAAGCATATAAACAAAAGCGAAATAAAATCATTCAACTCAGAACTTTAATGTAGGAATATTACAGTTCTCAAATTCTTAACTCCTGCGAAAAGTCACACGCTATTGTGTGTTATTGTCAGTATCCTGAGGTGTGGCCAGTCCAAATATAAGAAAAGAAAAACAGCAAAAGTGAAGAAATAGTTGTTAAGCTAAATCAATGTTATTTACCACTTTTGACTTCAACACCACAAGCACTGGCTCATAATAGTTTTAAAAATGTATGCTGATTGCGCCGATGCGCCACCCATACCACGGTAATATTATATAGATAGAATTACCGTGCCCATACCGTCGAACGCCCTGACCTGTTACGAAAATAGCGGCTACGTAGTTCCTTCACTTGTGTTTAAAACGTTTACTCGATCCGCCACTAACAGAATACCAGTATTTGTTTACTGTTTCCTTTATTTATTGAAGGCTAAATCGTGCATCATGTTCCTTTACGTTTTAATAAGCTCGCTAGAGCTTGTATAAATAAATTATTATCCTCAACCATGAGCTCACTTTTAATAAACTACTTTTAGCTTTAACTTTCAATCACGAGTCGTTAATTATTTAAATGTTGTTTAGATTCAAAGAATTCAAAGAACTCGTCAGCAAATTAATATATTGCTGCATTATACGAGTATACTACGAGAGTAGCATATATTTGTTGTTATGACTCTAAAATTTCGCAGTGTGTGATATTTTTATCGTGATTTTATTTACAAAAAACGTCTAAGTAAGTATATAAGATAAAATCTACATAAACATATTTAAACCAAAACTTTTATACGAATTACATAAGTGCCTACTGCAACCTATTGTCTCATATGATTTTGTCACTTGCAAATAACGTTAAAAGTATTTTTTATTGTAATTTGCAAAAACTTAGATGGAGTGCTCCAGAAATATTTTTTTATTCAAGAGGAGTAAACCAGCAGCTCATCTGATGGTAAGTAACTACCGCTACCCATAAACAACTGCAACACCATGGGACTGCAAGGGCCAAACGAGCAGCTCATCTGATGGTAAGTAACTACCGCTACCCATAAACAACTGCAACACCATGGGACTGCAAGGGCCAAACGAGCAGCTCATCTGATGGTAAGTAACTACCACTACCCATAAACAACTGCAACACCATGGGACTGCAAGGGCCAAACGAGCAGCTCATCTGGTGGTAAGTAACTACCGCTACCCATAAACAACTGCAACACCATGGGACTGCAAGGGCCAAACGAGCAGCTCATCTGATGGTAAGTAACTACCGCTACCCATAAACAACTGCAACACCATGGGACTGCAAGGGCCAAACGAGCAGCTCATCTGATGGTAAGTAACTACCGCTACCCATAAACAACTGCAACACCATGGGACTGCAAGGGCCAAACGAGCAGCTCATCTGATGGTAAGTAACTACTGCTACCCATAAACAACTGCAACACCATGGGACTGCAAGGGCCAAACGAGCAGCTCATCTGATGGTAAGTAACTACCGCTACCCATAAACAACTGCAACACCATGGGACTGCAAGGGCCAAACGAGCAGCTCATCTGATGGTAAGTAACTACCGCTACCCATAAACAACTGCAACACCATGGGACTGCAAGGGCCAAACGAGCAGCTCATCTGATGGTAAGTAACTACCGCTACCCATAAACAACTGCAACACCATGGGACTGCAAGGGCCAAACGAGCAGCTCATCTGATGGTAAGTAACTACCGCTACCCATAAACAACTGCAACACCATGGGACTGCAAGGGCCAAACGAGCAGCTCATCTGATGGTAAGTAACTACCGCTACCCATAAACAACTGCAACACCATGGGACTGCAAGGGCCAAACGAGCAGCTCATCTGATGGTAAGTAACTACCGCTACCCATAAACAACTGCAACACCATGGGACTGCAAGGGCCAAACGAGCAGCTCATCTGATGGTAAGTAACTACCGCTACCCATAAACAACTGCAACACAATGGGACTGCAAGGGCCAAACGAGCAGCTCATCTGATGGTAAGTAACTACCGCTACCCATAAACAACTGCAACACAATGGGACTGCAAGGGCCAAACGAGCAGCTCATCTGATGGTAAGTAACTACCACTACCCATAAACAACTGCAACACAATGGGACTGCAAGGGCCAAACGAGCAGCTCATCTGATGGTAAGTAACTACCGCTACCCATAAACAACTGCAACACCATGGGACTGCAAGGGCCAAACGAGCAGCTCATCTGATGGTAAGTAACTACCGCTACCCATAAACAACTGCAACACAATGGGACTGCAAGGGCCAAACGAGCAGCTCATCTGATGGTAAGTAACTACCGCTACCCATAAACAACTGCAACACCATGGGACTGCAAGGGCCAAACGAGCAGCTCATCTGATGGTAAGTAACTACCGCTACCCATAAACAACTGCAACACCATGGGACTGCAAGGGCCAAACGAGCAGCTCATCTGATGGTAAGTAACTACCGCTACCCATAAACAACTGCAACACCATGGAACTGCAAGGGCCAAACGAGCAGCTCATCTGATGGTAAGTAACTACCGCTACCCATAAACAACTGCAACACCATGGGACTGCAAGGGCCAAACGAGCAGCTCATCTGGTGGTAATTAATTATCGCCACTCATAAACCGGGTTCGATCAAACCGCGAGCAAACCGGGTTCGATCCCCGCCGGCATCAATGAAATTTTTAATTGAAATTTTAAATGCTGATTTACCACGTGCTCGGCGGTGAAGGAAAACATCCTGAGGAAACCTGCATGTCAGAGAAATAAGAAAAAATAAATATTTCGAAGACATGTGATGTTCGCCAACACGCATTGGGGCAGCGCGGTGGACAATTCCTTGCCCTAAAACCCTCTCAGAAATGAGTGTAGGCCTGTGCCCAGCAGTGGGACATATATAGGCTATAACTTTACTTTTTGCTTTACTTTACCCATAAACAACTGCAGGTCCGTTGCAATTTTAACAAAGAGTAGGCTCTTTTCTTGGAACTCCTAAATCTTTGTCGTAAGTCGTCAATAAAATAAAACATCACGTTAATTTAATACCCGTAATCTGAACACAGTAACATGTTCCTGCTTGATGATGGAAGAAAGTAAGACGGTGGAATCTAACGAAAAGGCTCCTAAGAAGAAAATTACTTCTATCCCGAAGTAAAATTTTAGCCAAACTTGCTAAAAATAGACCGTGTGCCATAAAATTCGTTTACACAATTACCTCAAATAACTTCAGGCACATGAGAATTCCGCCAAGTTGGACTGAACCAACCCTCTTAATAGTTTTTAATTTACATTTAGCAGAGGGATTTTTATGTGAATGGTTGTGTGAATCCAAATGTGAGAATGAATAATAATGTATTGCAAATATGTGCAAGTACGTTAAACCTAAAGGCCAACTCAGAAAACTGATCACCAAAGAAATACCATCAAGACAGACGATGTGAAATCTTGAAAACAAAGAACAAAGAATTGCACATTTACATTTATGGATCAATCAAACAATTGTAAATAGAAGACATATAAAATGAAACGTAGTTCACATCTTATTCTCCCTTCCATTCCCACATTGTTAGACTACCTTTATTTAACATAAGGATTCCGCTGTTTTTATTCACATTTTTTATATTCTGACATACCCACATTTATGCTAATTCTAATTTTCTCGCATTTAACATTGAACGATTTAAAATATTCGGCAAGCGCAATATAATTGTTATGAAAATGTGTTGTAGAAACTCACGATAGGCGCGAAAGCGAATTAATGGCATGATCTCTTTTTTATGTTTCAATATTTCAGAAGTTCACGAATTACCTAACCGTTTCTCAATGCAATAAAATTGGTCCGATCTAGACCGTTGCATTGGTATCGTAGGGACGGTATTGCAACCGCAAGACTAATCTTATTACTTACTTGCTTACTTTAGCTACCACAAAAAATTGTTTTAGTACATCTTTGAAAAAAAAAATTATTCTGCACCTTGCCTACTAGAGACATTAAAATAAAACGAAGAAACGCATTCTTTGTTTGGTCACGCATGCTATGTTAGTCACGCTTATTACTGACCGGAATGACTTTCTCTTATAAATTTGTTTATTCCGAGTACAACGATGTGAGCACTGGTGTACAGACCCGTTACGGTCACCGTTACAGTCTATCAAAAGTCCAATGCTGAGCATAAGCTACCCCCATAGGTATCGTCACCCCTTTTTACAATGTTTGCCACGCTTGACAGGTGGGTTGACAACCGCAGTTTTTTTTCTGATTTATTTCCCTCTGTCGCCTCTTACGACACCCACGGGAAAATAGGGGGTAGTGGATATCCTTACACCGCCACTACACGTAAGGTAATACTTTTACGTTTGGCATGTCACTTTTCCATTACATGATAAAGAATTGTCGCCATCATTAGTTTTCAAACACAGTTGACTATCAAAAGCCAATGTCGCTCACAGTTGGAAGTCTTACCATAACTACCATGTACCTCACGCCCATTACTCCATTGACGCTGATTCCCGTGGACATTTAGAATGTTTTAAGTTCAGCATAAACTACGAGATTATTACTCCATTAAAAGATCCACCATAAGATATAGACCATAAGAAGATTTGAGATGGTTTTAATGTCGGCAGTTGGCACTTACGACATACACAGGACAAAATGGCGTGATGAATTTTGTTAAGCCTGACAAAGTGGTGAACTATTTAATGATTTCTTATATTTATGCAAACACTAGATATTTAAGTGGTGAATATTATCATAGTTAAGAAACTTTTTTTAATTTAATTACGAAAAGAATAAATAGGGTTTTGTTAAACTAAGGCAGTGTTTTATAATCTTTGACTACATCATCACTTATAATTAATGTAATGGAATTTAAGCTTTGTCTTTATATATAAGTATAGTCTTGTGTTCTTTTTTAAATATATTTTCCTGGGGTCTACTGAAGATATTCGAGATTATTATATCTTGGAAAATAGACCAGGCTCGTACGACTTTACTGTACATAAAAAGTACTCAAATTTTTTTTCGAACTTACACGATCATAAAGGCTAAACGAAGTGTATAGAAAGCCATATCATATCTTAATATATATAAATTACGTGTCACGTTGTTTGTCCTCGATGGACTCCTAAACTACTTAACCGATTTTAATCAAATTTGCACACCGTGTGCAGTTTCGTCCAAATTGAGAGATAGGATTTTTTTTTTGCCCATGAGTGAGCCACAATTTTTTTTTTTTGCTAATTTAAGGATTTTTAATAGGATATGAAAAGGGTCGTTGAAAAGGGCAGAATAACGTCTGAATGGCAAGCTAGTAGTATCTTACAAATTACAAACCAAAATAATAAGCGGAAATAAATACTATAATTGAATTATTAGAGCAAAAATAACAGTCGGTTGCAAACGGCCTGAAAATTGCAAATCATATTAACAATTATACGGTTCATTGAATATTTAACTGAATGTCATTTTTTATCAATAGCATTTAGAATTATTATAAACTGTGTGTACATAAAATTGTCACGTCTCAGGAAAAAAATGTATCTAGGTCTTATATATTCAAAGATGTAAAGGTTTTATCTTTGACTAGCCATCAGCCCTGGGTTTGCACGGATGATTTCTGGACATCGACAACAGCGCCACCTACTGGGTCCAAATGTAAATCTAAACCATCTAGGAACCCATTTAAATACACACAAAAAATTACATAAAAATCAGTCGAGCAGTTTTTGAGTTTTAGCGAGACTAACGGACAGCAATTGTGTGTGTGTGTGTGTGTGTGTGTGTGTGTGTGTGTGTGTGTGTGTGTGTGTGTGTGTGTGTGCGTGTGCGTGTGCGTGTGTGTGCGTGTGCGTGTGCGTGTGGCGTGTGGCGTGTGTGCGTGTGCGTAGTGCGTGTGCGTGTGCGTGTGCGTGTGTGTGTGTGTGTGTGTGTGTGTGTGTGTGTGTGTGTGTGTGTGTGTGTGTGTGTTTTATCTCTATATATAGATATCAAAAGTAATGATAGTTAACTAACTAACTTTTAATGCAAACACGAACTAAACGAACACCTAAGCAAATAACCTTAGCAGTTGCAAATAGCACTTTCAGTCAATTTAATTATTCTAAGTAGCATGTATCTAACACTGATTATCGTTTACTTAAATGATTAATTATCTCTATACTGCCTCTTTCTATTATCATTTATTAAAAAAAAAGAGAGAGCAACTCTTTAAGCATTACATAATTTGTCGTCGATTTTATGAGTGAAGCTATATTAGAATTCAAATATATCCATCGTGATTTCTTGTAAAATACGTGCCCACTCCTGCAACATTCACATTATTTAGCTCCCTTATATTTTGTGGAGCGAGATGCGATGATCTTATTTATCAAATAAGAACATCCCAGATTTTATGTATTGATTGAGACTTCGTGCTGGCCAAACTAAATTACGAAACCCGACCTCTTTAATATTCGCTTCCTCCTCACCAGAACGGTAGGCGTGAACGTTTTCATTCATAAAGGTCAAATTTTCTTAAAGAACAGTCAATGCAAGATGTAAGTAAAAGACCTTCAATGTGTACCGGCGTACATTCAATGTGCCATTTTCCATGAAGATTAACTCCTTTGTTTGATTAATTCGTACCCTATCCAACGAAACAATTGGTGCCCAAAACATAATGAATACCTCACTATAAGAAGTAATTTCAAAAATGAAAGCATACAAAATTGATATTTTAAGCAGTATCAAGGACAAACACCAAACTCCCAGATCGTATACATTTCAGATAATTATAATAATTATTGATCCGGTTACTTTGGCAACAATGAGGAAACGCACGTATTAATCTACATACAATTGTACGTGTCAAGCTGTCTAACAAATTATGAAACCTGCCAAAACACCTTCCTATTTGTTTTGGCAAATTTAGGGTCGTTCGTCTATGTTGCCGAAATATTTGCTTAAGATTTATATAGAATGTATTTCCGTAACATACGATCATTTATCATGAGTCAGTTAAAAGCTTAGAAATTAAGGGTGTAGACTGTAGCATATAAGTTGCCCTGCATGATATCATTTTAAATATGGACACAGTATATAGTTCAAAACGTACTTGACGATGCATATTTTTCAAGTTTTTAATGTGGTTCGATTGACAAGAACCTATAGACTCAAAATATATAAAAAGTAAACCTTTTCACTGTTGTCTCCTTTTGCTATTACTTTGGTCTTTTTTTTTTTGACGTGGGTTCCAAGCACAGAACACATATACCCCTAAAGGGGTTCCAAGTGTCCATTGGTTGCAGTCATCACTTACTATAAGGTGAAATGATAACACGTTTGCTCCCATTATTACAACAAATTATTTACTGGTATAAGAGTACGTATATTGTATAACGACAAAATATTCTGTTGATTTGAGGCCATTGTATTGTACACGTAATATTGTTACACTTTTTAATTCATGATAATTAAGCACCAAACCATAATAATATGTAACATTAGTATTCCATTTTTTAGTTTATATATATGTATGTATTTAATAAATTCAACTAAAAATTACTTGATACCAAATGGTATTTACGGTTGAAGGTCTCCTGAATCATGTCACCCCATTTGAACTTTAATTCTGTGCCAGTGTACAGGTGCAACTGCACCTCGATTTCTATATGGTAAAATAATGGAATAGTTTATTGCTTACAGCTACGTTGCTATGTTGAACTTTAGGAACGTTAATCATTTGATAAAATAATTTAGGTATCCGAAACATTATTTACAAACGTCAAATTAATTGTGATGATGTGATTGTGTTGAATGCGCTGTGTTAAATGTTATTTTATATTTACATTAAATAATAATAAATAACGGATTATTTAGTGTTGCGATCATTCCTCATAAATTTGCAAACGGCACATAGCATAGTTTTGAATTGATCACTCGTAACACAGTGTGCGAACCCGCTAACTCTTATAATTGTACCACAACTGGTCAAGAGCGGAGGCTCACGACTGCGGTCAAGCTTCAAGGTCTCGTTACATAACACAGCATTTCGTTTCTATAATTGATACCCGACGATTACCCACATTGTTTGCGGACAGCTCATTGTAATATCAGCAAATATAAGCAGTCGATTTTCAACTAACATTGACATTTGTTTTTGTATTTCTTTATAAAAAGTATTAGTTTCAGTTGAAAAATATTTCTAAAAAATCAAAGCTTTCTTGAATCCAGGAATTGTAAACATTTTATAGTCTTACGTGATATTTTAATTTTAATTCATTACGATATACATATATATATTTTTTTTTTTTTTTTTTTGGTCCCGGCGTTGCACGAGTAAAAAAACCACTGCGAATTTAATGTATGTATATTTATGTGACAGATGACAGATGGTAAGCAGTGTTCTTTCAACTTTTGTTTTAAAAATCCACTTGTCAAGGCATTTTCTCATTGCTAAGGGAAGCGCATTTCAAAATTGTACAGCTGTAACAGTAAAAGGAGGAAAACCAATACAGTTAGTGGGAATTTGCAGTACGAGATTGTTATGAGACCAATGCTACATTAATTACCAATTTTTTTTATTTTGAATAAATGTCACTACGATGACAAACAATATACTTGTAAAAACTAAAACCTCTACATATTTTTTATTATGTGCGAGCAGCTATGCAGGTCTAGAGAGAGAAACCAGTATCATTGCGACCTAAAAGATCTATTGTAATCGCTGCTATGGCTGTGGTTCACTGCTTGCCCTATGTCTTCAGTGAATAGAAGAAGTTGCTTAGCTGTAAGCAATTTCACTTCTTCTGGGTGGAGTACATAGTTTCCCAGATAAGTGTTATGATCAGTTAGGATATGCAGAGGCGTTTCTTCTGTTAAGGAACAAATCCGGCACATCCTTGAGTTGCTTAGTCCCAGGATGTACTTGTGCTTTTTAAGACAATAATGTCCAGTCACGGCTCTTGCCAGAATGCGCAATTTATTATTACTCGATCCCAGGGCTTCTGAAGCAAATTTACGATCAAAAGTCCGGATTAAGATTTTAGGATGTTTAATCCTGGTGTCAATGATAAAGAAATTCAAGAATCAATCGGGCTAAACTTTTTGAGATTCCACAAAATGGCTCCGGTCCAGATTGTGTACTGTTTCGATTATTGTGTACTCGATATACTTATATATATCTAAAAAACAGTAAAATTAGTTTTATTCAATATATCCCCTAAGATAAATTAATAAATAAGATGACATATCCGCAAACAAAATTTTATCCTAAACGCGCATGAATCTACTCGCACTTGTTAAAAAAATGCTAATACTTGCTTTGTTTTTCAAAGAATTTTAAAAATGTCGCAAAATAATATTAAAACTATTCATTAGCCCTTCAAAATTTTTATTATATTTTTAGTGGACAACCAAATATATTTTAGAAATTAAGTATCAACTAACTTTAATTTCGAAAATGACTTGAAAATTGTTCGACCGCACGTTATATAAATTTTTCACAATAACTTCTGGTCGAGATCGTGACTCGGCAAACATGTCAGTCTAGCAAAACTTGGAATATATGCATACTTGGTCAAAAGACAATTTAAAAATATCAAGTCTTTACACGACCGACACATTTCATTTCATCGTTTGATCAGATAACATATTGATTTGCGGTATTGTTCGATAGTGATATCTCGGTTTTGGCGTCGTTAAATGAGCTTCTATTTATATTCATTGTAAAATACTCTTTGCGAACATCAAACTTTTCACCTTTGACCTGATTACATCTGATTTTTGCGCTTGGATTTTTAAATTTACAGTATCAACTGGTGCGTATCAATAATCTGAATGAATCGATCATATTATAACCACAGATTACCACCTGCCGTTTTTCCTAGACAATAGGTCACGATGAATATTTTAAGTTCATTGTCAAAAATTGACCTCACGACACTAATTGTTCTACGAAAACTATTTAGGTCAGCTCTGACTTAATTTGTGTTACTGACCGTTGTGAACAACAAATACAAAGGATAAGGAACATGATTTCAGCAAATGGCCTGTCACGAATACAATTGATAAATTTAATGAATTATACCAATGGGGAACGGTAGCTGACTCTTGTCGTTAATTTTGATAGTGACATTTGATTATTGCCCTTTGTTTGAGTTGCACCATCGAGACGACTCCTCAATCTTAATGCTGATTAATTGTTTGATGGCTAAACACGACAAACGTAATTTTGAGATATTACTCGGTTTCGGTTTCTGGAGATTAAAATAATGTGAGTTTACTCAATAATTAGTTGAAAGGTTTCTTTATTATTAATACTGTTTGTAAGCGTAAGTAGGTGTTATGTTTTTTATAGCATAAGGGTGAGTCCACCTGACGGTAAGTGGTTACTGTGGCCCATAAACATCTACACCTATCCTCGATTGCAAATTAAAATGAAAATGCTTAGCAAATACCACCCCTTAGAATTTAGATGGGATGTCTCATTTTCAATAAAAAGGGTCTCCCGTTCTCTAAATACACCATACAAAATACAAAAGCGTTGAGCTGTTATTTCTCACTGGTATTCTGTGAGAGCGTGGTCCTTCCCCGGTCGAGCCAACCCATTCGGGTTACAACTATTCGACTAATAATATAGCTGCAGCATGCCTCTACCACGTAAAGTGATTTAAAACAAGTTAAATTTTTATTTTATTTTTTAGTATTCTCGCATTGTCATCCGCATTTTAGCTATATTTAAAATTTCAAATTTCCAGCTCATCAGGAAGATCAATTAAAATCAATCAGAAATTCCACACAGAACGACAGACAAACAATAAAGTGACAATAAAAAATTGTATATAATGTATAAAATGGCCGGCCCATTGCCACTACAACTTACTAATCCGTTGGGCTATGTCGGTCACTCTGATTCTACTGCGGATATACCCATTTCTAAGTTTATCACGCAGAGAAACCCCGAGCATAGCCCTCTCCATAGCTCGCTGAGCGACCATAAGCGTCCTCATACGGGCCAGCAGTGAAGGACCACGTCTCCGATACGTAAGTCATCACTGGCAATACGCACTAGTTGTACAGTCTCGTTTTCAGGTTTTGAGTTATACCTGACGAAAAGATGTATCGTAATTTCCCGAACGCTGTCCAGCCGAGTTGAATCCGTTGAGTGACCTCTCGGTCGAAGTTGGACTTACCTAGTCGGACTATTTGTCCCAGGTAAATGTATTCGTCAACAACTTCGAGCTTAGTTCTCCCAACGCCTCGTACCGGTAGACGTAGTGTAGGACGACCCCCCACTAGATGGAGTGACGACCTGGTAAGACATGCAGGAAGTCGATGGATGCAGGTGGCTCAGGACCGTGCTTTGTGGCATTACTTGGGGAGGCATATGTTCAGCAGTGAACTTGTGAAGGGTTGTAATGATGATGATGATGATGATGAAAAAATTTATAAAATACGAGCAATCACTAAGATGTTATGTACTTTATAGATAAGAATATATCTTAGTATACATTAGTATTTTGTGATGTATTTTACGGCTAAAAATCCTAGTGCGAATACACACCTAGGCTTAGGCGGCTACTACGAACCGCAATCGGCTACTAGGTGTAGCCGATTGCGGTTCGTTATATAAATTACTAGCGGATATCCGGCGTACGCCAAAAAAAGAAACACATGTCATTTATTTATGGACAAAAGATTGGTTGGCCCTGCAAGCCATCCCTGGAACTTCACGCTAATTCCAAATGCAAATCACTCCAAAATTCATAAAATTATGACGTCGAATATGAAATATTGGAGTAATTTAAAAAAATCGTTTTTTTTTTTTAAATTTGTTAACGTTATCTCACGAACGGATCAATCGATTTTGATCAGACCGGCGGCGATCGACGTGGATTTTCAAGATTTAAAGCTGATTAGTTTTTGGAATCATTTGGTAAAGACGTTTAAAAGTTATTCCAAAAAAACAGTTTTTCAATAATTTTTATTGTAGAGATTTCTCAAAACCTACCGGTCCGAATTAGGTAAAATTCATAGGAAATCTAAGTTTGATGAAACACTTTTTAAATCCGCTTAGTTCATTTCATTCGATCAAGCCGTTCAAAAGTTATAAGATGTTTACATACATCCACACACTCACATACATACAAACATACAGACACCATCGAAAAATTGTTAGGGTGGCCTCCTGTGAGCTCAAAACCTTAAGATTTGATAAAAACTCCATTTTCAAAAAGCGGGGTAAAAACAATCACTTCCCGATTTCTGGAAATTTTTAATTTTCTTAGCGGGAAGTTAAAAAGATATTCTGTTATTTTTTCATTGTATTCATGCTTTAAATCACAGGAGCCCCTTTTGATATGAGAAACAGGGGATCTCCACCGTGAACTCGACTTGCCCACCATTTATTTGTATTTTAAGGAATTATACTGAAGAATCATTGCACTCAATAACTCGTAGCTCCTCGCTTACGAGTCTATTTCGATGAAGTTTTAAAGGCTGCAGGGCCAACAGCATACGCTTTTAGAAAGAAATATGATGATAAAATTTCTTACTTTCTGAGCTGAAAACTATACTCTAATTGATAAATAAATTGTAATATAAATTATTAGATAAATAAATTGTAAGAAATAAAAAAATGTAATATAAATTGCAATAAGTGCGTTTAATGAAAGCTACAGTTCTAACGAAATGACATTTGACATTTGACATAACCTTGACAGTATAACTAAGTGAAGGTTCTATTCTCTCTGTATAGTTTATTGAACTGGCTGTTTGACATTCCGTTGTTAGGTATTGTTGAACATTAATTGTAATGTATTATTAATGGGTCTACTTTTCAATGAGACCTTCGATGTTAATAGAAATGAGGCTGGTAATCACTTACTAAATATAAGCAGAAGTAAGTGTCGTAATTGATCGAATAAATCACAATATATTGTATTTATATATATTTTTAATATTTAATTTCGTTCCCTAAAAGCTCGTCTTAAGAATTTTATAGGGAATTTTAAAATTTTTAAAATAATAAGCAAATAGTTGAACTTATTTTAATAATATGCATTGAACCCAGAGACATTTTATTTTACATCATCGATATTACCTTTTTTTTTGAAAAATATTAGTAATCTTATTAATTAACATTACTAATATTAATTTTAACCACTCCTGTTAAAAATTCCCCACGACCTTTTGAGTTCGCGATCCGCGCCCTGTCATTAGGCTACTGTCGCTTCAATTTCTTAAATTTTTAATGAATTTTTATGATCAAATTTAAAAAAAAAATAATTTCACCGATTTTATTTAGTTTCATTTTAACTTTGATTTTTAAACCCGACGTTACGAGTGCTTCACACCGTATATGGTCAGTAACTCGAGGCAAAACTGTAAAATAATTTTAACATGTACGTATTTCTGAGAATATAGCTTTTAACAAAAACTAAACAGAAACATACTCCACACATACGAGTATTCCAAATATTACAATGAACTAAACCGCAGCGGTAAATTATTAACGCGCTATTTCCATATTACACAAACGCCATACGAGACACATATCTTCCTTACAGCCGACTCCATGTGTTGTGTAAATCATAATTTAAGGCAGCTAACCGAATTTACATTTTCCACTATTACACTTGAGGCCATATAAACTCGAAACAGAATTGCTGCTAACGAATGTATTCCCTTTACATTTCGGAAACATTTATTTATATTTTGGATTTTATTTCAATCTCATAGACAAAAAAAAATTTCTTAGTAATTAAATATTGAAAGTTGAAAAAGAAACAGAAACAGAAACTTTTTATTCAATGTAGATTATAAACAATACTTATTGAAAGTCACTTATTTCATTTACCACTGGTTCGCAAAAAAAAATGCAGGCAACGATTCAATAGCAACGTAGTTTTTCTTAGTACCAAAAAACCTTAAACACTTTCGCAATTAAAATTAAGTGAATACTTTATGATTCCCTTAATTTATATGAAAAATCATACAAGTAAATTGTCACTAGGTACTCGATATTTAAATCAAATTTCACAAGTAAAATAGTGTAACAATTGCCATTAAAATTTTTGCGAACGCAACCTAGAAAAAGATACATAATATAACAAAATTACTAATATAATGGTGCCGATGTGAAATGTAGCAACTAAATAATTTTACATTTGCGATTTGAAAAAAAAATCGGGTAATTTAAAAGGCAATTAGAGTAGTTTCTAGCTGCACATAAAATTGTACATAAAATGATTAAGTATTTCTACATACATTTTATTAGCTTCTTTCTAGTAATCAGAACTATGATATTATTCTACTCATTAATTTAAAAATAATGTTTGAGTCTTACATTCCTTAAATTTGTTAACACATGTAGACCTATTTATAGACAATTATATCTTTCATAGAACAGTGGAATTTCCGATGTATTTTTATTCGAACATGTAATAATTACCCGCTTTACAGGCAGATGATAGTCTTGCTATGCATATTTACTCAGGTTATGCAGCTGGCTTTGGCATGTAGATCTAGGTTTTAATGGACGTTCTTTTTGCTTCAATAAATCAAAAGTGACAAATTCCATGAACCGAAGTTTTGTTTTTTTTTATATAAATCACAGAGAAAACGAGGATAGAGGTCCGCCGCGTTACACCCGTGCGTGTTGGCGGACTTCATATGTCCCCGAAATAGTTTATTCTTCAGACAAGCAGGTTTCCTCATGATATTTTCCATTATCACACGCACGTGCTGAATTAGAATTTAAAACTGTAATATATAATTTCATTCGTGCCGGCGGTGATTGAACACGGGTTTCTCGTGTACTGAGAAATTCACGGCGAATGCTGCGCCCCTAAGCTACTATGGCTGAAACATATTTTTAAGTAAAAACACTAACCGCTTAAGGACACATTTCCTTTAGCAAATTTGTGAAAATTTACTTAATGTGCCTTGTTTCTTACTACATCAGTTTTCCCCAACTCATTTACAAAATAATAACAGCATCTATTTTAGGGGCGCCCGATCGAACGTCAATTTCCGTTTTAATACTCCATTTATTAAGTGTGTCGATAAATTTTCATCCATTTTCAATTATCAAACCGTCGAAGTGATAAAAGTAAGGAAAATGGCCCCCAGGTAGATTGATTTTATTCAATTGTTCCTTTCGATCACGATTACACTGAAACTAAATTTACAATGTGAATATAAAAGTTTGAATGAAAATCTATCAGATGAATCGTGGTAAAAAGTTGGTATGCCAAATTCTGTTTTAATACAGAGACTTTAAAAAAAAATAAAAAGGCTTTCAATTTGATTTTATGTTCTTTTTATTATATATACATATGCTATGCGATAATTTAGTCAACTCTGAACAATATATAAATTTTTTGTCACGGGTGGTCCTTTATTAATTCGGAGCAAAAATCCTACCTCTAAGGCTAGGAAAAATATGAGTTACGTTTTAATGTTATAAATTAGACGACATTCTTTTTTTATACGTAACCTTTTTATAGTTATAATAGTACAAAAGTTACCTTCAGCTTGTGATTTTCCTTTGATCATTCAAAAGGATGAAAAACTAAACTTTTAATAAAAAGTACTTCAAGCATGTTGATAAAAATCTTCAAAGAACTAAAAAAAACTAAAATATATTCACTCAATTTATAAAATCGGCTCTGAGACACATCTACAGACAAATAATTCGACTTTAGAGCTGTTATGTGGAATTCGTTTATTTTATTACTTTTAGTTCCTTAAATACGGCTCTCAATTTTACTAACGTTTAATTTCGTTAAATAAAATCTAAAATAGAAATAATTATATATGTATTTGGTTATAATAAAAAGAGTCATAGTAATAATTCAGGATAACTTACTTTTCGTTGCTTTTAAAACTTTTATTATTTGAATCATAACATTAACTCAAATCATACTTAACCTTCTGGTGTAAAGTCGTGAGTTCCACTATTGTAGTGAAACAAAATGAGCATTATGAACTTTTTGGCGTAGTAGTGGAAATATTATCAACTTTGCCAGCATTATTAGTTTTTATATTTAAAAAATAATAGTGTAGTATACGCGTATATTATATTCTGCCTCTGATATGGTAATTTATTTGTAAAAAAGGAGATACATAATTATTTTATCTTTAGTTATATTTAAATATCAGCTTATTTAATTTAAACTTTACAAACCATATCTTGAAGCGACCCTGTTTTTTTCCTTGGCCTCAGAAGATTCCACAAAATGTACTTAAAATGCATTTATTCTGTTTCTCCTTTTCCATCACATCCTCGCAATCTCCAAAATTCTTTTATATCCTATTATTCGTTATTCATAAAAAAACATCTCGAATATCCAGCAGATAGTGATATATTTATTTTTTCATATTAGATCACAACTTCAACTAAAAGCAACATTTGCTATAATTAAACACAACAACGCGTGTTGGTTGTAAAGTTATTTACTAAATATCGATCCCGAGCTTTGGTATTTTTTCTCAGAATACGGTATTTATATAAAGTATAGAAAATACGAAGTCGACGTCTAAAAGGGCTACCCTTTTCTACTACAGATGTAAAATCCGTTTTTATACGTAGTAGACGCTGCAGCTGTATAACGATTTTAGGACGAATAGGTGGCTCAGGACCGTGCTTTGTGGCATTTCTTGGGAGAAGCCTATGTTCAGCTGTGGACTTGTGAAGGACTGTAATGGTGATGATGATTATGATGATGAAGTTGGCTTGACCGGGTAACAACCATTCCCTTACAGAATACCAACATGAAATTGCATCTTAATGCCGCTATTTTATATGTTGAGTGTAGAGCAGCGGAGACTCTTTTTACTTGAGATGAGGCATTCCGTCGTAGTTCTCAGGAATGAAAACTCATCTACATTTTCATTCTTAATTGGAGATAGATGTAAATGTTTATGGACATCAGAATTCCCTTACCATCAGGTGAACTGTGTGCTTGTTTGTCACCCTTAATCTAATAGTAAAAACCATTATTTCACTTTTCGAACCAACATAATACTTAATCAAAAACTATGTAATACATCAATTTTAACTTTTTTTTTATATAGAAGAGGGGGCAAACGAGCATGCGGCTCACCTGATGTTAAGTGACTACCACCGCCCATGATCGACCGCAACACCAGGGGAATTGCCGGCCCTTTAGAAAGGAGTAAGCTCTTTTCTTGAAGGTCCCCAGGGCGTATCGGTCCGGAAAAATCGCCGGTGGTAAACTATTCCACAAAGAGGTTGTACGCGGAAGAAAACTCCTTTTGAAACGTACTGTGGTGGACCGCCAAGCATCCAGATGGTGTGGATGGTATCGGGACGTTTGCCGCGTAGTGCGTTCACGTAATTTGGCGGCTGGGATTAATCCGAACTATTGCTCAGAGCACTCTCCATGGTATATGCGAAATAAAATGCAAAGAGATGCAACAACTCTTCGCAGTGCCAGTGAATCGAGCCGATCGGAAAGCACTCGGTCGTCGACGATTCGAGTCGCTCTACGCTGGATGCGGTCAAGTAGAAGGAGCTGGTACTTGGGAGCCCCAGCCCAGAGATGGGAACAGTATTCCATGTGCGGCCGAACCTGCGCCTTGTGAAGTCGCAGACGGTGTGCCGGCATGAAATATAAATAAATATATAAATAAATAACATATAACATAAACTTATTGCGGTACTAGTATTTTCTAACCACTAAACCCTGTGCAGTTTTTCCATTAACAAGATGAATAGATTTCCAAAACAGCAGTCGACCAACCTTGAAAACATACTTCGTGACCCACATTCTAATAACCTTTTAACTAGCGAAATGTAGTTCAACGTTTGTGCGAAAATATTTCGTTCGCGATCGACGTTCCTCAGTGAGGTTTGCATAATAATAACACAATGGGTCGATACGTACACGGGCTTGTCGCGGTTACAAAACGCGGAGAAGTAACACCTCCAAGAAGCCGCCCTCTCGCGCTCATGAATAATTCTAGTTGTGAGTTGTGACACTCGAGTGGCGGTAACCGCCCGCAGGCCCCTACGGACCCATCACTCCGCTGCGTGCTACATTGGAGCCAAGCATCGGGACTTATAATTTAATTATATCTTCCACAAAACACTTTATATTTAAACTATTATTCTTCGATATATGATTCATTAATCCTTATGAAATCAATTTAATTCTGCAATTAAAACTTCCTTTTAATCCAATTATTATATCTATTCTGTAAAACATAAATTGATAAAAAAAATTTAGCTCTACATTAGGACTTTTAGTTTTAAATAAAGTTTTAGTTTATAAATAAACTAGCTGTTCCCAGCAACTTCATCCGCGTGGGATTTATTACGATTGAATTTCATGGGTTATATTTTTTTGCGCGTAACCCTAATTCTCTTTCTAAAATAAAAGTAGCCTAAGTTACTCTTTATAACATCAGCTATCTGACAGTGAAGGTCCCGTCTAAATTAATTTAGCTATCCTGGAGATTAGCCGAAACAAACACACAGACAGACAAAAATTAAAAAAAATTTTTCGTAATAAGTACCGTATATACTTTCATATACATTCGGTAAAAAGCTGTTATTTTGATATTACAAATAGATATTTCAAGTTTATTTATTTGTATAGATTGCACAAGAACAAACGTCTAGACCCGGAAAAATTACTTAAGCCATACCAATACCGGTGGTGTTCGTATGTAATCTTTTACATGTACACGGCGTTAAAGTATTTTCTTATGTTTATTTTTAACTTTTTTATAACAAAGCATGTAAATTCTAAAAAGATTGATTTATGCCACAACAAATGGTATTTCGTGACGATCAAGGTGAGTCGTCAGCAATAGTTGATGGCACTTTAACGCGGTGTGATACTTACACTTATTACAAAAATGATATAGGATCTTGGATAATTTCCTTTTAGTACTATTTTATAAAGCCAAGGAGTGGAACACCCAGCTGATGCGGTGTCTGTTAAAATTAAAAAAAATTCTTTAGATTTTCCTTAATCCTTAATGGTTGTACCACAGGACAACTTACCCACGCTCATGTATGACTTATACGTCATACATGAGTATATATATATATATATATATATATATATATATATATATATATATATATTATTTCAAATTTGCACACCATGTGCAGTTTGGACCAACTTGAGAGAGAGGATAGTTTTTTGCCCACAATTTTTTTTGCAAATTTTAGGATTTTTAATAGGACATGACAAAGGTTCGCTGAAAAGGGCAGAACAACGTCTGCCTGGCAAGCTAGTGGATATATATAAATAAAATTGAAGTATCTGTCAAGTGTGTGTGTAAGATATAAATAACTAATTTATTAAGCGCAGCATAAACAACAATTTTTAACATATATCTGTCTTACTTTCTCCGGGTTTATATTCAAAATGGCCAAACCGATTGTGAAACTTTACGCCAGAAGGAATCTAGGCTATTTCCGACAAAAAACCCGACATTCATAGATCCTACCTAGGCGAAGTCGGGGCGGCTATCAAGTATACAAAAATAAAAACTCCGTAAAAAATCTAGACCTGTACATGGGTAGTATCTTGAAATCGGATACACATGTCACTGAAATCAGCCGCAAAGTCTTTGCCACCTTACAGTCTCTCTGCCGCCTAAAGAATTTTCTACTTGTCGGATGTAAACAAACTGCTGCCCAACTCCTTTTTTTTTTTAATTATCAGGTACTTATAAGTGACTAAATGTTGACACATATTTCACAGAGAAAGACAGGTGTTTTGGAGTTATTCTCTGATATATAATCTTCAAGCCAGTACCCTCCCTAAGACATATGGTATATGAAAGTCACTAAATCCTAAAATCTAAATCACTCCTCGAAAGCAGGTAGTAATGGTATTTTCAAACGGAGGCGGCTAACTTAAATTCAAGCTCCAGAAATATCTCTTAAAGTATCAAGTCACAAAATATTTTTAAGTCCCTAATTGTCACCAATTCCTAACTAAGTCTTTACATAATACAATTTAGGATATCGTTGGGGAGGATTCCAGCTTGAAAGACGGAATTTGACACCTCAATTATCAACAGAAGCCAAAATTGTTTACGACCTGCATAATATGAGTACCTATATCATAAAAAAGAGCTGGCATAAAATTTCTCACATGTATTTTAATAAAAAAGGATATAAATTATATTATATTATAATGTATATTTCATAAATATATTATATACTTCAGCGACAGTAGCCTAATGGGTTCGAATCCGCCATTCGACTACTGGCGTGAACCACTCGTAACACAGGCAATTTAAGCTTACCACAAGTGGTTAAGGGGAATATTACTAATGTAAAAATTGTAGTATTGTTAATATTCTTTTTAAAAAGAATTAAAAAAAAGAATATCTAAAAAAATAAACACGCCTTATGTCAAATTACAACGTCGTGGTCGTTTGTTCATTAGGTCAGCGTCGCCACGTCGGTAGGATTCATACGGAAGTTGTCGTAGGTACGTCACTAGCACGCCAAAACTGAAAGTGTCTTTCAAAAGTGTTCAATCAGCCGCTCTGTTTACACTTCATTTTATTATGCTTTATTAAATATGATCCTATGGTTGACAATTATGAGTATGCCCATGATTACATAAGCTTAAAGAAAAAGACAGCAATAGCCTGGGAAATTAGCAAAATGTAAGTAAAACATTAAAATGGCTGCGTTTGGCCGAAAAAAGCGCTAGCAAGCGCTTGTGAGCAAAATGGCGATCGTAAGCGGTAAGCGCTGTCAAATCGTAAGTAGCTATTTTACTCTAGGACACGAAGTTAGCTTTAACCGGGGAACCTAACATAATTTAAATATATGTTTGTAAAATATTCCTATTAAAAACTTACCAGTCATGAATTTTTAATAACATCTATAATATGTTTATTCATGTCGTTATATAACTTGAAACTAATATTGCACAAAACAACTTATGAACTCTACTTCAAAACAAACAAATTAAATAAGCAAAATGGCGGATTGTGTCAGCGCTACTGAAGTTAGCAAACGTGTCCTGGACGATAACTGTTTAGTTTCGCCATTTTGCTTACAAGCGCTTCCTGGCGCTTTTTTCGGCCAAACGCAGCCAAATGTGTAGATGTGCTGCCGCTGGGACTGCTGGGTTCGGAACATTTTTTCGGTGGTTTGTGTGTGGTAGAACATCGAAATGGCACTTTCTTTTACTTTATTATTAAGGCATAGTTTATTGATCTATATCGACATTAGCCTCTTAAAATGTGATTTATATACAACTTGTACAAAATTTAGGAAATCATTTTCCTGTGGCTAAATTTCTAAATGTATTTGATTATTTGTTGTGAGTGATAATAAAATTATGTATAGAGCTGCTGATAGAATTAATTGTGCAAGCTAACGCAACTTTTTATTTTTAAATATATAAAAGTAAAGTAACAGCCTATATACGTCCCACGCCTGGTCACAGGTCTCCTCTCAATTCTGAAAGGGTTTTGAAGGAAATGTCCACCGTGCTAGTCCATTTTGTGTTGGCAGACTTCAGTCTTCGAATTATTTTTTCATTACTCAGTCATGCAGGTAACCTCAGGATATATAATTCTCACAAACTCTGTGAATAGAGGAACACAGATATCGAATTTAATATTTTATATCTTTTAAAATATTACGTATTTTGAAACTCTTGGTATTTTTAAATAGCGAAAAAACTTCAATAATATACGACGTAAAGAAGCTGTTTGAGTTTAAAGCTGGAGATTGAATCAATTTTTTTTAAGTTCTTGAAGTTGGTTTTAACTTTTATAAAAAGTAATATTTTTATATTGTTGCAATTACTAAATAACCTTTATTACCGCATATAAAGTTATATTATAAATATATACTACACGTCACACTTTTTAGGAAGATAAAAATAAATGAGACACTCCTTAATGCAAACTAGGCAGAATAAACATCACATGTATTTATATAAACGCGTGAGAGTCCTAATACTGTCGCCTACTCACGAATAATAATATTATTTTCCACCCGTGCCTATACGTATTTTTTACAACGTTAAAGGCATCATAATTTGCTCTTTGTGAAGTCATTTTGAGCAAAAATTTCTTTCCGTCCTAATAACCTAAATGTTTATAATTTATTAAACGAAAACTCAATATTCTTTGCAGGCCTTCAACGTTCGAAAGCGGTCTGGAGCACTCTTAAGGAAACGTAAGTTAATTTTATTTTACGTCAAAATTATATTTTTCCTACTAAACTGCTATAAACGTGAGTTGTTAAAGAGCAAAACGAACACACGACTTATTTAAGATTTCTTGTATTGGTATTTATTATAATTTTAGTAATTTCTAATCCTTCGTAGATTTAATTTGTGGGTACATTAAAGCAAATTCGTATAATCCAATTGATATAAAACTGTGGTACAAATATCTAACAAAAAAGTACTAAATGATTCTAGAATATTATATTACACAAAAGTATAATTGTCGTATAAACAGAAATAGGGGCCAAGTACAGCACAAAAGACGTACAGGTTTGTCGGCTCCCGCTTACTTGAGATTGTACTTAAGATGAAAATGGGCGCCCAAATTCACAGCAGTTGCTTAAATCATAGGATCTTTACAAATGTTCAACGTTCTTGAAACTGCTTGGGTCTAATAGTTTTTGAATTAGGGAGGTTTAAATGTGGCTCAAAGTGTACACGCTGCCGGTGCGTCCCCCTCTTATACGCGTAACTTCGCTGACACTCTGTCGTTTGTCTATATTTTATAAATAATGATGCCTAAAAATATAAAAGTGATAAAATGTCCATGTCATGTCACATGTGTAGACGTATTGTATATTTTATGACTGTGCCTAAAGAAAATCACAAAAGCTTTTCCGTTGATTACACAATCACTACACAAGTTTAAAAAGGTCAAAGTAGATAAAGTCAGTTTTTTATAGTACTGAGGGCGACAAACGGCCACAAAGACTACATGTGAAATGACACGATGGAAAGTGATTGCTGAGGCCTATTGACACCTATTTCGAAACTTTGATTAATGATGAAAATACATATAAATTTTTTTCTTTGTCAGTTGTTAGTTTTTCTAACCGAACTTCCATCCAAGCTGAAATTAACCAAACATACATCATCGGTGACATCAGATTAAATCTTTATACTACATAGAGTTGTTATGCTACCGGCTTGTATTTTAAAACCTAGCTACGAGTAGTTTCAACGTTTATTTAAAGTTTAGATAAAAATCATTTCTAAGAAATCTTTTCGCAATTTTTGACATTTCTAGCCATACTGGTTTCACCAGACTACACTTACACAACGTTAAAAGTTATGTGCACCATATCTGTTATTATTATTTTTACTTTTTTATAGAAAGTAGGGTACAGGTGAGTCAGGACCAAGATATGTACAGCAGTGTATTTGTGGAGGACTGTAATGATGGTGATGATATTTAACTTCAAAAATATTACAATACCTTTGTTATTGTATTACTAATAACGATTTCTTATATTTGCGCGATCTCTATAAATATAATGAAAACTAAGTTTTACGGAAACATAGGTAAAAATAAACGGAATAAACATACACGCGTAATAACCATATAAAAAGGTGTATTAATAAAATAATTCCAATATACAATAGCGAATTCCAAATGGTATAAAAATCTTCCTTTCAAAAATAATGCGTTGCGTCGTAATTTAATACATCCCTCTTTCGTTTAGGAGTAGCGAAATATTCCTTTCTAATGTGTACATAATGTTTAATATTTTTGCATACCAACCTCGTCCTCTTCCTAAAAAGGAGTTTTACAATCTTTATATTTTTAAAACAAAATACAACATCAGATATGACGTAGGTTCAATTACAAAAGCATAAATTTTTACTTTTACTAACAAAAATCGTCCTTTCATCGAAATTTATTTCATTTTAAATTATGAAAATTATCTTTTAATAAAAAGTGAAAACCGACTTCAAAAAACGACTAAAAAGAATAAAATGATTTCACGTTCTCAATCAGTTTTAAGACATCATGATAAGAGAATTAAAGCTCCGAAATCAGAACATGAAATTGTTGTATTCTTTTTAGTGTTTTGATGGGAGTTTTGGCGGGAATTTGAAAACGACGGATTGTTACTCCTGTTTTATTATTAAAATAATGGTTTGTAGTGAATTTTGGTACGTAAAAGTAATGCGATTTTGTATATTAAATGTTGGCCCATGTGAACTATTAGTGAAAACGCCGAAACAAGTGCTTCGATGTTAATAGAAACCTCAAATTATTTTGTTCGCTTGGGCGCCGTAAGAACTTGAGTTACAATCATCGACTGTCCGCTGAGTTGAGTTGTCGTCAAAATCACCTAAGTACTTCACAATGTGACGTAACATGTTTTTTTTTTGTCCCTGTTGCACATCTTGGTTCCTATTGCGGTAAAAAAATCTAAAAAACGAAGATCACGAATTAAATGGAGACATGACTTAAAGGACAAGCATTCACGCCAAAACCTTAATAATAAAAAAGTTCTTTGATATACGCTTTTACTTTTTATTAAAAATACGTTATTTTTACCCTTTTGAGTGAACTAAGGAAAATCACAATCTCACCGTTGTCTAAATAGTTTCAATAAAAACTTCATCGCCTATCTTGCCACCCTCATGGGTGGAACTTTTCTCCGAACTTTATAAGACCCGCCCTAAATTATAACTCAATTAATTAAATAAATCATTAAAAAATCACATTAGGCTAATATTTGACAAAGATATCGCGTAACATACATAAAACAAAAAACGTATACGCTTAAAATGAAAGTTAACGTTAAATGTGACGTTTCTGGCAAAAAATTACGACAATTTTATGTAGCAAAGTATAAGCAAATAGACTGAATATTTGTCTACCAGCCTGCTAAGCAATAAAAGCCAATTTTCCTTAACATGTATATTTTTGTTTCAATGCCATAGATATCCAAGTTTTAAGAACTACGTGTATCATAGTTTCGTTTTATATATTCATAGTATACATATTTATATTAATTTGTACATTATTCAATAGCATATTTTTTCTAAGCCCCACAGTGTAAATAGTGAAACAATATAACATTTTTTTGAAATTTTAATCTAAAAAATATGTAAAAAATGAAAAATAATGTAAACATGCAGATGACAATCGATAAATAAGGATCTTAATTAGTAAAAGTATTCATTTTTTCGTCAGGGTTTAGGGTTATAGTGATTACATGTAATTACTAGTTTTGGCCCGACCCAGGTTTCGCACCCGGGACATGTTCAGCTTTGTTGATCAGATTACGCGCTTACGATCACCAGACCAATGAGGCAATCAGTAGTAGAGAAATAGATAAATGCTCTATATTTATGGCCGAAAATATGTACTCGCAAATTATCTTTACCACATTAAATACAGTAAGGCAAACGAGACATTCTGATTAAGAACTTAGAAGAAATTTTAATTTTTTTTTTTTTAGAACGGCATTCAAAACGAGACGAGTGAAAAAATGTTTTTGTGAATGCTGATTGCTTTCTAGTCTCTACTTATGTTTTTGACCACATATTCTCTCAAGAACTTAATGAAATTATTTAAATGCCTTATTTTTTTTGTAAACAGAAACTCATTGAATATCATCGTTGATGGTCTGTATTGAGACTGGCCGCTGTGACCAAAACTCGATCTGGAGAAAAATGTTATTACTTCTCTACTCGTGTCCGAGATGTGCAGGAAAAAAAATTCATAAAATATCACTAGCAAACTTATACCAAAATTAGTAATAGCCGATCATAAGACCCGCCTTTTTTAATAATCTGTAGACATCATAACATGTATCTACAATTGTTCCGCGTAGTGGCGGTGTAAAAATATCCACTACCATATATCGTCCCGTGGGTGTAACAAGCGACAGAGAGAAATTGAAACGGGAGATGGGCAGCAGCATCTTCCTCATAACAACCAAAACTAATAAAAAAACTGCGGTTGACAATCACTGTGTCCACTATGGCAAAATCCTTCCTATGAGGCTATCTATGGGGGGGGGGGGGGGGGGCAGTGGACTTTTAAAGGCTGTAATATATACTAATTTATACTAATAGTAATATTATAAAGAGGAAAGTTTTTTGTTTTTTTGTACCGAATAAGCTCCGAAACTACTAAACCGATTTTAACAATTTTTTCACCAATAGAAAGCTAAATTATCAGAAAGTAATATAGGCTATATACGTATTTAGAGAACTTAAGTAAAAATTGCAAGATTTCGCCTATAAAATTCATTATTTGGTGTGCGCTGAGAAAACTATTGTTGATACATAAAAATTATGTACTACATGATTATAGTACTCATTACTACCTACAAAAAAGTGCGCGAGGGAATATATAAAACTAAATTTATTGGTTTGGTATCTGACATCGTTGTGGTATTAATTCTTATTCATAGTTTTATCATGAAGGGTATCCCTTAGTTTCGCTTACAGCTCGACCAATTTGGATGATTTTCTGTGTGTGTTTGAATGGGTCCCTAGATGGTTTGGTTCATTTGGACCCGGTAGGTGGCGCTGTTGTCGAAATGTATAAATCACCCGTGCGAAGCCGGAGCGAATCGTTAGTGGTATATAAAATTGATTTATCTGTCTATAATATTGAAATGATGTCCTTTTTTGAGCTGAGGGGGTTATTTGCTTGTCTTTAAAACATGAACAACCATTTAATTTGTCTCTCTGCCTGTCTGCCCGGACTTATATTGGAAATGACTGAACATATTTTAATGAAACTTTACGGACAGATAGAGAGCAGATCCGGGAGTGATCTATGCTATAGTTATCCAAAAAACTAAGAGACATTGAAATAATACTAGTTTTTACGGATTTTATCGCGTATATTTAACTATAAATAATAGTTTGCCCATGGTGGGGAGGCTGAGAAGTCGTCCAAATGTCATAGTTAACAGAGGTTACCATAGATAAAAATTTTAAATTTCATCGGAAATTTTTTTATTGAAATGAGATTTTAAAGCCATATTATTGAAAATTATGAAATTTGTTTGTGCTAAAAGGGCGTACGTTTATTGATTGTCTTTCAAAAGATACTATGTAAAAAAGGTCATTGTAATGTGTACTTCCATACTGTTTAATAAAATAAAATATGTGCTTCTGTACAGTACTGTACTGTTTAATAAAAACGTACTTTGGCCCTTTTAGCACCAGGTCACAGAATTATAGTCCTTGATTATCTTAAATCTAAATAACGCTACATTATTATACCTACTTAGGCGAAACCGGAGCGGGATCTAATAATGTGGCATTTGTTACGCTATTCTTACTAGTCTATCATACAAACTTACCCAAAATTGCTTCAACTTATAAATCGTACACGTGACTAATTTTAATAATTATTTTTTAAATCGTAATAAATTTATACAATAAACTACATCCATTACTAAAGCATTCATACCATCTATTTATTCTAAGCTCGTAAAAAATTTTACAATGAAAATTTAATCAAAAACCGTAATAAAAAGTGATCTGCAATTTGCGCATAATTTCAATAAGACCCGGATACTCATTAGTACACTTGTTGTTGCAAAAAAACGACAATATTATAAAAATAACACAATAAGCCGAATGCTTACTAAGAGCAAGGACATGTGCTAACTATAACAACGCTAATAAAATTAGTTATGGTGCCTTAAACAAAAATCGTGGATGTAAAAAAGTTGCTTACTTTCTAAATAAAACAAAAACCAAATTTCCGGTAATGTAATTAAGCAGCGCAAAGTTGAATGGTCTCCTGTCAATATTATCCGAAAGCGGAGCAGAGGGGTGCGAGGATAAATGGATTAGGGTAAACAGCATAAAGAGCCTTTTGTACCTAAAATTAAATGTCACCCGACGTCATTATTCAGCCTCCGTTTGACACGTACACGATCGCTGCTAGATGGTGACGCTCGCCAACACTGAACTACATACATGACTCAAAGTGTATGGATTTTTATCAATTCAGTTAGTATATTAGAACAATATTCTAGTAATACGTTATATTCAAATTTATGAGGTGCCGGTTTTATGAGAATACTGTATCATAAGGCACGCTAAGGGCTAATTTTCAATATTTAGCTAGGTTTATTGGTGTCCCCCGAAGTTGCTGACTCCATATAGTAGCTACGTAAGGCAAAACTGCTAAACAGGCGCAAGCGAAGAAGCGTAGAAAACGAAGCACTGTAATTGCTGATCCAGCTGCGAAGCATGCTGAGCATGTAAGCCTTTGCTATGTGTTGATATGTGTGTAACCCATTTCCAGTTGTGAAAAAGAGACCCTTACATAGCTAACTAATAGAATCAGGTGTTACTTTGCAATAATCCATTATATTAAAGATGTCTAAAATTATACTGCTAAGATCTGCGCAGTAAAATAGACTGTGCGGTTTACTTCATTTGAGGATGCCTCGTGTAGAAGTGAAACACGTTTCGTATTATCGACGTTGGGTTGGTGTGTCTTTCCTAGTGTAGTGATGTTAAAAGTAGTGGTGCTGGGATTGGTTGTGACGGGATTAGTGCACGCAATTGAGGGGGGGCAAGAAGTGCTATTCAAACTAGGTGAGACAAATCATTTAATTTTACTTTTTTGCGCGGATTTTACCAAAATAATTTTCAATATCTTAAATCTATATCTAGCTGTTAAATGTTTACTGGATAATAACAAATATAAGAATACTCACTTGCTCACTTCTGCCTACTGTGGAGCTTAGATTGCTAGTTATTTTGGCTGAGTTTCGGGGGTCCGATGTAGGTTGTAACAACAGTTCTAATCAATGTCAATTACTGTTTCTGACCTTTCGTCACTAAAATTGTAACTTCCTTCGATCGCATTATTAAATTAGGTTCATGTGCAGGGAATAAAATGAAATGAATATCACTTGGTGTTCGTTCCATTAAATGTACGATATAAACCGTAAAATTTATAAGCAACTTAAAGCATTTGGCACTGTCCCTTTGGCAAGTGATAGGCGGTGTTACAGTCCCTTTAGCGGTGCCAAGTTAACTGTCGGTATATCGAAGTGCTGAAGTGTTTGAACAGTAGGGCTAAGATGGATATCCGAGTACAGAACTAGAGTACGAAACCTATCCTACTGCAGAGAGGCGTAAGACAGGCCGACGTTATATCCCGGAAACTCTTTACCGCTGCATTTAGCTGCGATTAAGTGACGACCTGGTAGAACGAGACGCAGGAAGTCGATTGGGGTCTAGGACCGTATTTAGTGACATACTTTGTTTTCAACAATAGACTTGTAAGGGTTTTTAAAGATGATGAATAACATATGGATGTAACAATTTAATAAATGTACTCTACTGCTCCATTTTTGTCTACGTATACGATTTTATATCACTTTATTGCTTTCGGCTATAATAAAGATGAAGGAGTATTTTAAGTATAAAAGTATTTTTATTCCATTAGAAGAAGAACATTTGTGACAACAAAGTGAAAATTAAAAAGAAGACAGTCACCGAATCTTTGCAAAAAATTAACAGTTAAAACTATTATTTTTAACATTATAAGTCTGCTTTAATAGACATTCTTCAAACATTTTTTCACCGATCTTTTTTCTATAAGGAAATGATTATAGGTTCTTTTTCTCGTGACTTAGAATTTGGTCTATTGTATTTTCTACTTCGTGGGCCTTGTATCGCTACAATTATTTGTAAATGGCCTTTGTTTCACCCTTCAAATATACGAAATGAGGTTAAACGTGTTCGAATCGTATGTAACAAGAATTTCTAATGAGACATGTAACTTTATACTTTTATATCCACTTTGTTTTTCGTAGATCTTCATTTAATTTGACGTGTATTTTGTATGTTTTGTGTATTCACGGTTGAAATAAAAACAGCAATTTATTTCAGCACTATTATGCTGTTACTTAATTAAAAAGTTGTACCTGTCTACAAGTACATTTGCTTTTAACAAAACTTAAAAGGAAAAACCTGTTTTCAGCTTGTCTACTTGTAGCTTGAATACCGCTACATAGTTTTACGATTTTTAATTAGGACGATGGTCCTGGAAACTTTTCAATTTCTTATAACAACATTTTTAAAATGAACAGCCGTGCTTATTATATATTTTTTCTTATCATTAAAAACAAACCACCGAGTTGTAGAGTTTTAGGAGATTTCATCATTCTCTGTCATTCCGTGGTACTACCACCGTGGTAGTAAAAGTCGATTATTATAAAGGCCTGGACGATCTTACGGTTTCCGATACAGAGCAGTATAAACTTTACAGCGTGCGTAAACTACCCTGAAAGGGAGCATCGACAAAAGTGCGCGCGGTTAGATATAGCGATGGTCAATCTGGCCGCTAAACCTGATGATTTAGAAGAGTTCTTACTATAATGGGAGCGACAAAAGTCTAATACGCGTTGGTGAAAAAAAAAGCAGGCAGAAGACACTAAATCACTAGACAGAAAGCAACGGACAACAGAACATAAAGCTGACGTAAACAATCTACGCTCCGAGAAATCCGCAGTCTGTGAACATGTTCCAGATCGCCCCCGACGTTACATAAGGCTTGTACATTTTTGTACAAACCACACAAAACATATCAAAAGAAAATCGATTCCTATCAAATATGTTGCGTTGGGCTATGAGAAGATTAATTGTTTTACCCTTTGCTTTTGATACTATAATTCATAAAATTAAATTACAGCTCAAAATACCGCTGCTTGACTTCAAGATCCTATAAGAACTATTTCCGCATAAAGTTTACTAGGTGGCAGGAATTATTTTCTGCCCAGGAGTCCGTCTGGGTAGTACCACCACCCTCTTACTTATTGCTACCACCGAACAGTAGGGCTTGCACTGTTGTGTTCCAGTGCAAAAGTGTACAGAGAATCGAATAGCAGGAACATTGTCAACCTTACAAAAAAGTAGGTACTTTTGTTCAAGGCCCCTAAGTCGTATCGTTTTTTTTGCCACCCACCCCAGTTTTTTTCCCCGGCCCCGTTTTATTGTCTCAAATGGCATATGTGTGTATAAAATATTTTATACATAAACATAAAACAGATGTGACTGAAGGACAACAGCAAGCAAGCAAGATGATTCCGTGGCGCAGTGGTTTAGCAATGAGTGGCTGCGCTGGGGGTTGCGGGTTCGAATCCAGCACGGATACAATAATTGTTCCGGGTCTGGATGTTTGTCCTTGTGCAATTTATGTAGTCTCAGCCCTTACTGTATGTGGGCGGAAGGACGTGGATTTTTTAACCTAATCAACATTTTATACGTAATTCACCCCGCGTTACAATATATCAATTTACCATCTTCAGTTCGAATACTTCACAAGAGAATGGAATTTAAATAAGTCTTCTTTCAGATATGGAAATCAGTTCGTCAATATTTTAAGACGAACGTACGTTTTTATTTCAAAAACAAAATATTCATTAAAAACGTAGAATATGTCAATTCCTTTACATACGATCGTTTCACGTTTTATACTATATGAATAAATTATATTTAAAAATGTTTTACTCCACTTTAAGTAATATAAACATTTGCACTATTAAAAATCCTTGATACAAGAGGTATATTAATCAAGGTGTAAGGAAATAATGTAACGCAAGTTTTCCTACGTATAAATTACAAAACTAGTTCATATTAGCAGACAGCCTGGCATCAATGGGACAAGATGATTTATGTAATAGCAATTTATTTATTTCTTATAATGACAGTTCATACAATATATTACGTAAAAACACATTTTCTCCTCACTTCATAGCGTAATAGTCTACTGCTGGATTCATTACTGGTACGAGTCTCTAAATATTTTTCATCTAACACATAAGAGACGTAAAGTCGAGCCATATATGAGTTCTTTCTCATATTTCTTTTATTTTGGTATCGTTTTTATTTTAAACGTTACAACACATACAATAACATATCTACAAAGCTATTTAACAAATATTTGAAACCTCACTTCCCACACTCAAGTCAAAAGCTGTACAAAGTTAGTCTATTCTTAGAGTGCAGATGTCGACTTGAACAATAGTCCAAACTTCCCTGTGAACCAGTTTGTGTTTCGTACGGGACTTTGCGGCGCACATCCTTGTCTCTGATTAGGCAGGTCGGCCTACGGACCTGTCCGCAAAAGCAAGGAGAAGTTACCGAAACCAAGAAGTTTGTTTGGCGTTTAATGTAGCTCATATAGCGAGGAAAATGTTACGTTATTTTCATATATATGTAAAAATTAATTACACTACTGAATAAATTCCAACAAAAGCTTTTGTCAATTTAAATAGTCTTCCAAGTATTCATAATTCATCATCATGAATACTTGGAAGACTATAATGATAACAACGATGACGATGATGATAATTATGATGATGATAATGTCCTTCTTTACATAAGCAAAAACACCGCAACTGTCAACTACTATGACAACTTTCAACTATCCAGAACCAACAACTGCTCAAGAGTGTTACAGTAACACAAATGTGCGCTCAAACACAAAAGCACTCACGCATACTCGTGTATACAAAGTGACACTTGACACGATATGATCGAAGTAAACTAAGAAAGTGAAAACTGTAATCTATTTTTGCGCAATTTTTGGTGCTTGACAACTCAGCACGCGCGGCGTATTTTAAAATCAAATACATAAAACCAATATTGTCTCACCTAACCAGAAACCAGACCTATATATATATATATATATATATATATATATATATATATATATATATATATAGATCTGGTTTCACTACCATTATATTTATTTTATACTTTTAATAACAATAACATAACTTTTCTTAATCATCAGTTACACATATATAATATTAATCAATTACTAATAATGGATAAACAGTTAAGTATTTTATAGTGTTAATTACTTGTTCTAGAAAAAAATCAGTTACGTATAAGATAATTTCAGGAACAAAACTATTATAATCCTTCTCATTAAAACAAAACCTTTGTTCTAGACTAATGGAATATATTCCTAAACAATTGCAAATCTTTAGTGGAACAACCCAAATCTAATCCATCATTTAATTTTACAAAAGCTTCATTAATCAAACACTTTAATTAGTACTTTGTTTTTCCTTAAAACTTAATACTTTTAAAATTACTTAAAACTAAGCTAGTGATTCTAGCATTAACTATTTCATGTTGATAACTAAATCAGTAACTTTATATCTCATCTTCTCTTTTTTACAAATTACTTAGATTTACGTGACATTCTATATAGAAAAATATGTTATTAAGTTATAATCTAACAGGCTTCACTTTGTTTCATGTAGATAAGCTACGCTATATAATATCTAAATATATATTATATTATAAATATATCTAATATATAGATATACTATATGTAATAATGTGCTACATCATATTATATAGGAACATATCTAAGACAATTTAGCAGAAACTAGTATTTATGAATTATATCGCATTTATTTAACTCCTTTCATATTCCCGAAATTTCGAATACAGCACATATGGTCACGGGGTGACCCTGCGATATAATCCGTAAAAATTAATTTCACGCAGTGTAACGTAATGACTTCTTCTGTTTACGAACGTAGCAGTTCAGTGTACTGGCCGAGGTACCACGAAGAATTTTTATTATTCTCGTGTATTTTTCTTGTTATTTTACTGTTACAGTATTGCGAAAAAATGTATATTACATTATAATATCATATGATGAAATCATGGCTTTTTTAAATAATATACCAATAGGGTTATTGACATTACCAGTATTCACGTTATCCGCACTTCAAGAAAGCTTATAATAATTTTGTGGAAGTTGTTTACGACAGTAGTACTATATAAAATATGCATTATGTTTAATTAATAAAGAACAATTATCTAAAACTCATCTTCCGACCCCTCGAGCTCAAATTAACTTAACGTTCAAACCTCGCTCTAGCTGTGAAGTTTTGCAACCATCTATTGTTTATTGTTCAGAACTACATACGGGTGCGCTCGGCATTTGCCTAGAACATCCAAGGACCGTTGTGAAAATAGGCAACATGACAACAATGATGTATACTCGACGAATAACAACGTATCCTTGGCTTACAAAATGCGGTGACTAAGGATTTAGCTCGTTTAACTGTGGTAGAACATTGCTCGTAATACACAAAAACATGTTTTTCCTCTAAAATATTGTTTCTAAAACTTGTAAAAAGGCGACTTCTCAAGATTATTAAATAAAAAAATGTATTCAACTTTTTTTATACACATATATACTTTATTTCAGCAATAATGAAATTGCTGAAATAAATTCTAGGAAAGGCCGCCGTAGTGTCTATATCACCTGAAGATCCCTCATGTAGAGGCGAAACACGTGTCGTATTATCGTCGATGGTGTGTCTTTCCTAGAATAGTAGTGTTGGGAGTAGTGGAGCTGGGATTAGTGGTAACGGTATTAGTGCACGCAATTGAGGGAGGGCGGGAGGTGCTCTTCAAACTAGGTAAGACACATCATTTTAGTTAATTGAGCGGATGGTTGCAAAGTAACTATTAATATCATTATTATTATGGATTTCCGCAAAGTAACGCCTGATTCTATCAATTATCTTAAAAATCATAATATTACGTACTAATTGCCTTGAAATAAAATTGAACTTCCTTGTTTTAATAACAAGTATAAACAATAATAACAAGAAACTTATGAATTCTACAATGTGTCCAGAAATGACCAACACTAATTTCATTATTGAATAAAATACATTTTATTATTAATTAATAATATATTTATTTAATTTCAATACCCACTTCAATAAAATATAATTTAAATTAATTACAGTAAAACATTTTCTTCATCATAAGATATCTCTAAAATAACGTAAATTATGTCACACCGAATGATAAGTAATTGGACAATTAAAAGTATTTCAGTTTTGAACTTTAAACAAAAAGTACTCGTACGTATGTATTTTTATGTCTACTAATCTTGGGCCAGTTTCTATCATGTTTTTATAAACGACTGTACGGGGGAAAATCGGAGGAAAAATAATATGCGAATTCCAATTATTCACGCCGTCTGGGGTGGTTCCGATTTCGAGTATCCACCCTAGGGTGTATTTCTTATGGTGGATAAACGGAATAACCCGCCGCATTGTTGCCATATTATGGTGACAGCATAAGAGTTTTCAACTCCCTATTTAATCCTGTGGGTATTGAAAGGGGCGATTATGGAATATGCTAAAAAGATCTATCTTACGATAGCACTGTACCGTTCACGTCAGGCCTAAAATACGAGGGTGGATTGAAAAGTACTCGGCCTAACCAAGAAAATAAACACATACTAAATCAGTTATATTTTTATTTTTCTACATAATCACCATCAAGTTCAATACACTTTTGCCACCTCCCCTTCCAAGCATTTAGACCGTTGAAAAAAAATGATTCTTCCTTAGAGTCAAAATATGCGTCTACAGCTGCTTTGACCTCGTCGTTTGTCGAAAATCTTTGACCTCCCAAGTGCTTTTTTAGGTTAGGGAACAGAAAGAAGTCTGATGGTGCCAGATCAGGTGAATACGGCGGATGCGGTAACAGTTCAAAGCCACAGTTGTGAATTTCAGCCATTGACTGTACTGACGTGTGAACACGGGCGTTATCTTGATGAATCAGGACTTTTCTTCTAAGCATTCCTCGACGTTTTTCTTTTATTTCCTCTTGTAAACAACGTAGTAAGGTGCAGTAGTAATCAGAGTTTATAGTCTGACCCCTTTCAAGATAATCAATCATAATCACACCTTTCGAGTCCAGAATACTGAAGCCATCACCTTATTTGCCGACAAAATCGACTTAGCCTTTTTAGGGGGTGGTGAACCAGGTCTTCTCCACTGTTTTGATTGTTGTTTTGTTTCCGGTGTACAGTAATGAACCCATGTTTCGTCCATAGTAACAAAACGATTCAAAAAATCATCTGCATCGGCTTCAAATAACTCCAAACAGTCGCGTGAAATAGTCAATCGCGTCCTTTTTTGTTCAACTGAAAGCAGTCGCGGAACCCACCTCGCAGACACCTTGTGGAAACCCAATTCGTTGACAATGATGTTTGAGTTCGTTCATAAGAGATGCCTATAATCTCGGCTATCTCTCTAATTTTTAATCTGCGGTCTCCCATTATTAAATCAAGTACTTTTTTTAATATTTTCGTCAGTAGTTGACGTCGAAGGCCTTCCAGAGCGGGGTTCATCTTTCACACTCTCTCTACCACGCTTAAATTCTGCTATCCATTTTTTGACGGATGAATATGACAGAGCACAATTGCCTAATGTACTGACCATGTCATCATGGATGGCTTTTGATGATAGCCCCTTCTTATGGAGGTACTTAATGACGGCACGCTGCTCGATTTGCTCCATTCGCGGAAATTATGTCCGATTACTTTGTTAATAAATTTATAAAATCACAACTAATTATCGCACACGTTTCGAACTTCACACAATGAACTAGTCTGAACTGAACTAAATAATGTGGGTAGATTTGATTTTTAGAATTGAATGGATCTGTGTTAGGCCGAGTACTTTTCGATCCACCCTCGTACCTATACCGGCGAATCCTAATGTTTAATGTATCACTAGTACACAAAATACCTATACCGGCGAATCCTAATGTTTAATGTATCACTAGTACACAAAATACCTATACCGGCGAATCCTAATGTTTAATGTATCACTAGTACACAAAATACCTATACCGGCGAATCCTAATGTTTAATGTATCACTAGTACACAAAATACCTCTATCTTAGGAAGAACAAGTGTATGTGCTTAGACGAGTAAAACATAAATAAGTAAATGTAAGCCTCTGAGTCAGCGCATGCATGGCTCTGTATCCTGTACAATAAAAAACTTGTGACAGTATTCGATAGACGTTACGATTCAATTATTCTAGAGAAAATCATCAGTTTATTGTAATACCAATTTATTATATTTTGCGTGTGGCACGAAGCCGATGGATGTATGTGACTCAGGATCGTTGTTTAGGATAGCCTTTGTTTTTAATAAAAATTTAAAAAAGAAGCGATGAAATTTTATATTTATTCTAGACTCATCCTTTTTGTAGTTTCAAGCCCATGATGTCATGCTTATGTTGCTCGTACAAATTTACGCATTCTACAGAGCTAAATGTTAATGGATTAGATAATAAATAAATATAGAATTCATATAGTTTTTTATGTTCCAGAATAATGGTCTGTGTCTACTTTTTTATTTTAACAACTATATTTTCGTAATTATTTTAATATCGTTAAAAATATATGCATTCTGTATTTGACATGACTTTTAAAACATTCGAAACACATGTGGGGAATTCATAATAAAGTATTTGATTCCTATTTAAAATTCACAACGCAATACTATTGAGATAACAAAAACATTAAAATTCGGATGGAAGAAACCATTTTCTTTTAGTCAATTTTTTTTTGTGCTTACTTAACCTAATCTCTAAAATAATAAATAACAATGTTTCCATTTATTTAAAGCTGAACTGCAAAATTACTATACTTAATATAATACACAAATATATATACATAACTCTTCATCACTGCTTGGTTTATAAATTCTGCTTATTAGATATACTTGAAGTTCACTTAATATCTACCGCATTGATCGAGAAGCATACATTATTTATGATTGCGAACATCCTGATGCCCAGAAAATTTGCTTTAAAACCGCATTACCTACAGGAAATTTAGTAGATAAACACGTTTTAATTGTGTTACTAATCGCAATGTGAATCTGCTTACGGCTATGTAACACGAAAGAGAAATCGCCTTGAGAAAGGTGATTTAGTTTTGCTGTGCAGGGCATTTAATCAATGTTGCAAAATATTGCAAATAACGTTCATAAATACTACTCAAACGGTCCTTAAAGTTTGTTCTCTGTTCATTGCATGATCATAATGAATAATCAGAATGAAGCTAGGTGTGAAACTCCGAAGCAAACGAAACAATGTGACAGCTCACTGCTTTAGCAATGCGCAAGAGGAGTACGTTATCGCTAAGAAGTGCACTCGATCAAGCCCTGATGTCTTGGTGTTTCATTCGTGGGAGCTTCCCACGTACTAGCCCGTAATAATTACTTGTTAACTAACATTATGCTTTGCAATACCACAGACTTACTCAGTGAATTGCAATATCTTAATCGGTGTTGGAAATTGTCCATTCTAAAGTAAATTTGTGAATTAAATCTTCTTGATTATGAATATTATATTAAAGGCAAAAATGAGATTTTAGTTTTATAGTACCAAATAGGGACGTGAAGAAAGAGAAATTATTCATAAAATCTCAATACACCAAATTATAAATACCCGTTATATATATATATATATATATATATATATATATATATATATATATATATATATATATATATATATATATATATATTATAGGTTTTTATTTAATAAAATATTTAAACTTGGTAATAGTAACATTTCCCCATGAATGAAAGAAATAGAGTCGAGAAACTGGTATCACTAACTTGTGTTTATTCCTAGTGTTTACAGAGTGTATATCACTTTTTTTTACCAAAACTACCTTCGTTTTGGTGAACGTACATTAAATTTTCATAAACATACTGAAAGGTCAAAGTTTATTTATTTATTTATCAAAATTTTTTTTCCGAGAGACCTTTTCGATTTTAGGTTGATAATAACTCTTATGCAAAGATACATTTTATATTTTTACCATCCGTCATGTGTAATATTCCTCTACAAGTTAGATTGTGAATGTGGTCTCTCGTACATAGGTCAAACAAAAAGATCCATAAAAACCCGCGTGAAAGAACATATCGCTGACGTGAAGCACCGATGGTCTGGGAAGTCTGCTGTCTGTGAACATGTTCAAGATCGTCTACCACAAATCCTCGCAAAAGAACACGGATTCCTACCAAGTATGATACGCGAGGCCATTGAAAGTAAGAAACATCCTAATTTCAATAGAGAAGATGGATCGTTGCTGCCATCTGCTTGGGATCCTATGATTAACAAAATTAAACCCAAACCCAAGCATACCACTGCAAAACTTCAAGATACTGTAAGTTGGTTCTGCGTTGATCGGAACGAAAATGAAAATTAAAAAACTGAAGGTAGCCGGGCTATGACATTGGGACGACAAATATCTCAGTGACCGTGGGTGCTGTAAAGCACCCGAAACGACGGGAGCTAAAATAAGATAAAATAAGTAAATTAAACGCGACAGAATCCGTAAATATAGTTTTATTTAATTTCCATATTTTACGTACTTTGTTAAGTTGTAAAAGATTGCTAAAATGTTACAAATAACCGGAAGATTATCGAGGGGTCAAGCGCATCGCGCTTATATCCTAAACAAATTAAGTTAGCAACCTTCAAAATAGATAATATCTTGATATCGCAACGTAAATTTACGTCGCACTTGTATTTCTTTATTGCACTTCTTTATTAAAACTACACTACGGAATATACGGACAAAGGCTGTGTCAACGCAGATCATAACAATTGGCATGATAAAAAATCATATAGACGAAAGATTTCATAACTGCTAGGCAAAGGCTTCCTCTCTTTACTGTGAGGGTTTTAGGGCATGGAAGTATCCGACGCACTGCCCCGATGCGTGTTGACGGACTTCAGATGTCTCCAAAATATTTTTTTTGTTTTTCTAACATGCGGGTTGCCTCATGATGTTTTTATTCATCGCCGAGCACATGGTAAATTAGTACTTAAAATTACAATTAACAATTTTATTGGTGCCGGAGGGGATCGAACTCGGGTTGCTCGCGTACTGTCACAATAACAGCGAGCGCTAGGCACCTGAGCTACCACGGCTCCCAAATACAAATATATATTATTTAAAGGTCATATTTAGAACACATTTCACAATTATTTTTATCTTTTTAAAAATAAGCAAAACAGTTTAAGCGCTCTTAGCCAGTGGCCGCCCAGGCCACCCGGCAAGTATATTATAGCGTATCAAAGGTGCCTGCAGAGAAATCTTTGAAATTAGACGTACGTATTTTTACTACTATTTCGCTCAAATATTGTGCGAAAAGTTTTCATACGTACACACAGAGGGACTTAATTTTTTTTTTATTAAGGTGACGGTTTTTTGACATAAAATGATGTTCATAGTGTGAGCAATTTAAAGTTTCATGTTGTGTAATTTTTTCCTCCTGTTTGTAAAAGTAACGAGATGCGTATGTGGTAATTTACCGAATTACTATATACTACGTGTATATGATATACTACGAGTATATAACAGAGAGAAGATAGAGTATCTAACAGACTTTTAAAAGGAAGTCGAAAATCGAAATTCTTTTACAATCAGACAAGTCTTTATAATTCAAAATAGGATTTGTTTTAATAGCCTAAGTTAGTATAAGTCGTCATGACTATAACGGTAACCAAGCATTACGCATTTACGATAATGTACTTGACACCTTGAACTATACTTAATGTCACTAATCGGGATGTTTAAATTATATTATTTTAAAAAATCTACTTCAACAACATAGTCAAGATTGTATTCTAAAATTTTATGTTCCATATATTTAAAAATATTGTCAATGTGACGTTACGTATTTTCTCTTCACTTAAGTCATTTAAAAATATACATCTGAGAGTTTCAATTGTAAGAGTTCCAAGTTCGAATAAGTGTTTCGATATTATTTAAATCTCAACGTTGTTGTTTTGTTATCATTTTCTTTTAAGTTAACTTTAAATAAAAATAGTCATCTATTATTACAATATTTTTTAATCAAAATCAAATTCAGTCGTGCTTATCCTTCATTTCAGAAACTTATTGAGACACAATTTTTTGAGACACGCTGCAGTTATATTATGGTAGTAGTACGAATGCGTAACCTCAACCAAAAAAGAATCACGTTATCTCAGCAATTATTTCAATTCCAGTGTGAATAGCAGCTCAATACCGCTGTTTCGTACTGTTACGAGCTTGAGGTTCGTGACAATAAAAATTGCCGATAGAATTACCTAAATTAACACTTTAATTCACTTTACACTAATTAAAACTTAAAACACTGATAATTATTCACACTGATTCACTTTATTCCGCTCCGAAGCTTCGCTTGTCTCGCCAACTTCAATATTTCACCGATCGCATCTTGCAGCGCCTATAAATATAAATTAGCACCGAAATATCCAGAATATTCAAGTAAACACGCGCAAGGTACCGAGAGTTCGAGTTTCAACTTCTAGAAGTTTAGTTCTTCGGTTCGGGACTAGATGGCACTGTCGGTTGAAAGATTAGTGATGTCATTTTCTGGAAAGCTCCCCTCGCTCTCGTCTCTGACACTAGATGGCGCTAGTGCCGTCGACTTAGGCGCGTAACAGTACGTTGAGTGTAAAGAACTGGAGAGCCTTCTTACCGGGAATGACACATTTATCGACAAGATATTCTGCAGTCTTAGTCCTCATGAATTACAACGCATTCTATAGATGTAGGCCACAGCATCCACTTACCATTAGGTAGACTGTGTGCTCGTTGTTCACCTTTATTCTACAAAAAGGTCCTAAAAAATCCTACCAAAACTAATAAAACAGTACTTTAAAGCAAATAAGTAATACCACAGTTCTTGTATTTATGTTAATATTATATCCTGTCATATCAGTTTCAGACTAAGCATAACATCCCATTGTTAATGTTCACTCCTCCACTCATTGTAATCACATTCTGAGCTCGGAGGCGTACATTAAGGATGCTTTTAAACAAATCCTAATGAATATGTATGTCCTCTGCTGCAGATACAAAGCCTGTCAAATGTAATTAACCTGTGTTATTGAATAGCGCCTGTATTCATTACTTATTTAGACATTGCTATGCGAACAACGGGTACTAATAAACATTACTAAATCACGAAAATATACAAATTAAGGAGTATTTAAGTGTTTCTTTTTACGTTAAGAAAGAAATACTAGCAATGTTATGAACATAACTTATTTTCCTTTAACCACTCTAGGTGAGCCTAAAATTACAAGGTCAAGCTAGAATCACCACCCAAATGGTCCCCACGTCAAAATAAACATTAGTAAAACGATGAAAAGTACATACTTTCTGACCTTTTATATCTCATAACAAAACAATCGATGGTTACGTGCAGTTTTAGATAAAATCACTAAAATCAGCGTGGAAGCAATAGCGTCGTAAAATCGTACGTTTAACGTTGCTTTCTGTAGAGAATATGAATGTCAAAGATACGACACATTGGTTTCTGCAATTGTCAATACCCCTGATAAGCGTTGCGATTATGGCAAGTTATCTCTACTATGGAAACTACTATGGAAAGGCCTTTAAGTTCAGCAGTGATTTGTTAAGGGACCTGTGAAAACGGTAGAAACTCATCATAATTACTTGTATAGCCCATAAATTCACAACTAAACTAATGACTCAGCGATATTTCGCACGGTCTTAAGCCACATTCATTTTCTTACCATCACTTTATTTCAGTACTTCTCAGTATAAAGCTGCCATATACATCGGATACTGTATATTACCGTGTATATATAATTTAAAAAAACCAACGGAATGAAATAAAACAGGAAATTGGCAGCAACAGAGTACAGAATACCAGCGTAAAATAGCAGCTCAATGCTGCTGTGTTTCGTATGGTGAGTGAAGAGTATGGGAGACCCATCTTACTGGAAACGAAGCAATCCACTTTAGTTCTCAGGGGTGGCATCGCATCTGCATTTTGATTCTTAATCGAGGGTAGATGTAGATGTCCACTTACTATCAGGTGGACTGTATGCTCGTTTGTCAATTATACTATACAAAAAAAATCTTCCTGATAAAAACTGAAAATAATAAAAACTGCGGTTGCCAACCCCCCTGCCAAGTGTGGCATTAATGCCAAAATCAACCTATGTGCCAATCTAAAAGGAAAGCCTATATTCTGCCATAGAATTTTGATAGGCTGTAATCAATAAAAAAGTGTAATAATAAAACAGTGCTCCCACACGTTATATTTTATAATGATGATATCAGCAATATATGTACATGTATAAATATGCCACAAATACCATCTGGGAAAATCACGTATGAAATTATGAGATAGTGCGCAATCCAATTTCATCTTGACGATACCTGTTCCGCGGTACAATGCAATTTGCTATTCGTAGTTTCAACACACGCTATAATATTTCCATGCTTACCTATTTTCATCTTCACAAAACATCCATTGGATGTCATTTGTCGACCCGAATGAGAACTATCGACATCACATCGATATTAGAATGGACGTTCATACATGAGGTGCTCATATTCTTGCAGAATAACTCCTATTTTTGCGAAACTTACATTAAACACCAAAAGCACGTACAGTTGAAGATAATTATGCGCGATAATACCTACTCGTACCTTACAACATTTTGCTTGTACATTAAATTACTCTTGTGACTATATCGATGTTCATAGAAACGTTACTTTAACTGAATAATTCATATAAAATCTTTAATAACTATTATCATCTTTATTTCATAGTTGTGAAATAAAGAACTACGGTTGCCAACTCGCTTTCCAAGCTTGGCAACTATGGCAAATATCCCCTCTAAAGTAAAAAAAAATTAAAGTTACAGCATATATACGTCCCACTTCTGGGTACAGGCCTCCCCTCATTTCTGAGAGGGTTTTAGGGCAAGTAAGTGTCCGCGGCGCTGCCCCAATGCGTATTGGCGAACTTCATATGTCTTCGAAATATTTTTTTATTATTCTTCAGACTAGCAGATTTTCTCGCGATGTTTTCCTTCACCGCCGTACACGGCATTAAAATTGCAATTAACAATTTCATTGGTGCCGGCGGGGATCGAACCCGGATCACTCGCATACTGTGATATTTACAGCGAGCGTTAACCATCTGACCTACCACGACTCCCCCCTATGAGGGAGAAATCCATGGGGAAGACCTATGATCAGCGATGGAATTCAATAGGCTGTAACGGTAACGGATCCCCTTTATACTTATTTAAATAAACTTGTTTCTCATCAACCATTTGAACAGTCCGTTGCCGAACACGGGCATGTCCCATTGTAGGGTGTGATCACGCTACCAGATGTATCGTACCCTTAACACTGCTCCCTGTAGCCGGACTTGAATATTCATTTGTGTTAGGCTGAAATATATATCATAATAACTATTTGTAATAATACTCTAGGCACGGAAAACGATTTTGTAATTTGAGTTGAAAGTTTTCGAGGGGAAGGTAGATTTCATCTATTTTTAAGAATGAAAAAAGACAAAAGTAGTTTTAACAATAAAATCGGTTAACCCTGTAGGCCATTCCTGGAACTACTCGCCAATTTCAAATGCAAAACGCTCCAAATTTCACAAAATTTAAACGTTGAGTATGAAATATCGGAGTAATTAAAAAAACAATTTTTTACAAAATTTTTCGTTAACGATATCTCACGAACGAATGAACCGATTTTGACCGGACTGGCAGTGATCGACGTGATCTTTCAAGGTTAAAAGCTGATTAGTTTTTGGAATTGATCGGTAAAACCGTTTAAAAGTTATTCCAAAAAACCGTTTAAATTTTTTTATTTCTGTGATTTCTCAAAATCTGCCGGTTCGTATTAGTTAAAATTTATAGGAAATCTAAGTTTAAGGAAACATAATGATTTCTTATATTTACGCGAACACTATACATTGATTAAAACTACTTTTACGGATTTTTTCGCGTTTTATTTATATTAATTTTAATACCCGACGTTTCGGGTGCTTTCCAGCACCCATGGTCACGGGGAACTGAGGTGACTGACGTCCCGATGTCAAAGTTAACCCGGAGTACCTTCAGCTTTTTAATTATTGTTTTTGGTCCGATCTACGCAGAATGAACTAACTGTATTTTGAAGTCTTGCAGTGGTGTGCTTGGGTTTAGTTTTAATTTTATTAATTATAGGATCCCAAGCAGGTGGTAGTACCCAGCCTCCTTCTCTATTGAAATTAGGATATTTTTTAATTTCAATAGCCTCACGTATCATCCTTGGTAGGAATCTATGTTCTTTCGCGAGGATTTGTGGTCTATCAAATCTGATGTAATGGTTGGGGCCATCTAGAATATGATCGCAAACTGCAGACTTCCCGGAACGTTGATGCTTCACGTCAGCTATGTGTTCTTATACGCGGGTTCTAATTGATCTCTTTGTTTGCCCTATATATGAGAGACCATAATCACAATCAAGCTTGTACACTCCTGCATCTTGTAGAGGAATATGACACTTGACGGATGGTAAGAACTGACTAATCTTCTTCGGCGGCTTGTAGAATGTTCTAATAGAAGCTCGCTTCAAGATGTAGCTAATCTTGTTTGTGACACCTCTGACATATGGTAGTATAGCAGGCACACGCTCGACTGTGGCCGGCTTCACTCGGTCACTGTGACGGAGGCGCGGGACCCGAAGCTTGTTGTCGTGCAGAACCTGCTTGACGTGCTGAAGCTCGGCGGCCAGGTGTTTGCTATCACAGATCAGTCGTGCTCTGTGAAACAAAGATTTGCCCGCGGTAGCTAACTGTAAAGGATGATGGTGAGATTCACCATTTAAGTATCGGTTTGTATGGGTCTTTTTTCTATACACAGTATGACCTATGGTGTTGTTAGGATTTCGGATGACTAACACATCTAGGAAAGCTAAGGAATTATTTGCCTCTAACTCCATAGTCATATAATATAGCATAAGCATCAACGTTACGGGAAGTCTGCAGTTTGCGATCATATTCTAGATGGCCCCAACCATTACATCAGATTTGATATACCACAAATTCTCGCGAAAGAACATCGATTCCTACCAAGGATGATACGTGAAGCTATTGATATTAAAAAACATCCTAATTTCAATAGAGAAGGAGGCTGGATACTACCACCTGCTTGGGATCCTATAATTAATAAAATTAAAACTAAACCCAAGCACACCACTGCAAGACTTCAAAATACAGTTAGTTCATTCTGCGTAGATCGGACCAAAAACAATAATTAAAAAGCTGAAGGTACTCCGGGTTAACTTTGACATCGGGACGTCAGTCACCTCAGTTCCTCGTGACTATGGGTGCTGGAAAGCACCCGAAACGTCGGGTATTAAAATTAATATAAATAAAACGCGAAAAAATCCGTAAAAGTAGTTTTAATCAATTTAATGAAACACTTTGGAAATCCGCTTAGTACATTTCAATTGGTCAAGCTGTTCAAAATTTATAAGAGGTTTACATACATCCACACACACATACGTACAGACATACAGACACCATCGAAAAGTCAGTGTGGCTTCCTGTGACCTCAAAACGTCAAAATTTGATGGAAACTCAATTTTCGGGGATCAAAAAGGGGGTAAACAATAACTTCCAGACTTTTTCTCCAGATTTTTGAAAATTTTCAATTTTCTTAGCAAGAAGTTAAAAATTGATGTACTCTGTAAGCTCAAGGAACAAACACAAGCTAGTGATATCAGTTTCTCGCCTCCACAGTCAGTTAATTATTCGTGACGCAATGTATACGATATTACAAAAAAGTAAAATCTTTTTACAAACATGTAAAACAAAATTGTATAAAAAGGTTTATTATAATATAAATGAATACATGTTTGATAATAATTCCTGAGAATAAAGGGGTCGCTTCCAAGAAGTTTCTTAAATAATTTTTGTAATTAGACAATCTACTTGAAACTAACCTGTGTTTCTAGGATTACTTGAATAACTGTTTTAATGACATTTAAACAATTTCCAAATATTTTAATAACGTTAAATTGTTACAACGAACAGAACGGAATAAGCAAATCACGAGCGTGACCTTTGGTTTATAGAAATATTTAATAGGGATTTAGATTAGATGTGAACAAATACAGCTGTTAATTCGTTTTATGTCAGTTCTTATTTAAAATGATTCTCGAATCAAAAGAAATATCATTCAGATTTAAAATTTTGCTTACCCAATTCTACTTTCCAATGTTTTCTAACATCGAATCATCTTGAAAACGGCCTGCTAGTCTGAGGAAATAACCAAATAATGCATATTCCTCACGGCCGACGCTTTCGAAGTATCAAATTTATTTTTATGTATATTTTTATTGTTTGCGGTGAGGATTGTCGCTTCCTTAGGGGCTGTTTGTATGCGGACTGAGAAGAATTACGTGCGCGTCGGAAAGGATCCACTTTAGAAGTAGCGATAAAACAATTTGTGTTGAATATACGCAGTATAATGGAAATGGAATATGTAAGAGTAGATAACTACACTGAATAACTAATAAAGCTATAGATATCTCGCGGGAAGGCGAAATAGGATATTATATTAAAATGCTCACACAAATACGAACATTTTCACAGCCGTTGCTTAAATCATAGTTTCTATAGGGATGTAATACGTTCTTGGAATCACTACGGAGTATTGCACCCGTTCAGATCTTAACAATTTTATCGGCTTAGCCGAAAAAACCGGACTTCCTGTGTTTCTGGTGAAATATTATTAATTTTTGAAAAAAAAAATGCTTTTTTAATCTAAATAAATAGTAGACTTCCAGAATTTTTTATTTCTTCCCTTTTTAATTTACTAAAAGAATTAATACTCGATAAACTTAGGTATTTGTTTATAATTTATTCATTTAAAATTGTTTTGGTAATAGTTACGGTACGTGGAATTAATCATAACAAAATGTGACCACTACCGATATTGATTATCCACAATTTTCATTTTTCTTTTTTTATACCCCTCATGATTTACGTTGGTGCGGAATTTCAAGTCATAAATCTAAGTAGGTTTTATGAGTGACTTTGTAAATGATAAAATGGCACTTGTAAGACCCTAATAACTAAAGAACTACAATAGTACATGATCATATTCCTAATAGGTATGAAAATTCAATTATGTAAAAATGACAAATGTTTTTGAGTTATGAGGGGTTCGAACATGGTCATAATTTAATGTACAGACAGCAGTTTTCTTTTCCGAATTTTGCTGACACTGCCGCGTGACTAGATATACCATGCGCTACTACTGGTGTAAATGTTGCTGGTAATAAAAAATTTATTTTTTCTTTTAATTTAGTAAGTTTATTGGTGAAATATGTTTATTTTTAATTTTAATTATCTTTAAAAGTAATGATCATATTTACCACCACGTTTTTATTAAGTCACCTTCTTGTTTGTCTGTCTGTCTTTCCGGATGTAATAGAATAGAATAGAACATAATAAATAGTCTATTCTATTCGTTCCGGGTGGAATTTTGCAATTCAAATTTTCAGTACTTCCCACTGAGAAAGAGACCCTAAATTTTGAACATAGCTCAGAATCAGTTATTAGTGAAAAAAACGTTTTTAATAGAAACTGGTTATAATTTAAAACGGTAGTCGAAAAAACATTTGATTCAGTTTATTCGAAAAACATCTGGTTCAATTTCTTTGACATAATACTTTTAAAAAGATCGCTAGTTTAATCTGTAACATGATTCATTATCGCTATTATCATTTAGCCCTTTACAAGTCAACTGCTGAACTCTATAAGCACTATCCTGAGGCATCTACATACATACATCCATCGACTGCCTGCATGTCTTACCAGATCGTCCATCCAGTAGGGGCCCGTCCGACATGTCGCTTGTACGTACATGTAATAAGATGATAAACATTTCTTCTTTAAATAAAATTAAATACGTACCTATTAAACAACGTCTCAGTAAAATGGATTAGCTCTATTCATTGCTCTGAATTCAGACAATTTAGTTCTTGCAACATAAACTAAGTCACGTTTAGTCGTCTCCGTCCAGTGAAAATGTTTCGTCTGGCAACACTACAGGTTCTTTTGATAAAGCAAATCCCGGAAACTACTCTATGAAAGCAATCAAGTCCGTGTTAACGTTCAAAGTAATTTCTTTGGCTTCATCCACCTCTATAGACTTATAACGTATTTCAATTCAATAGAAATTAATTTATATAACAACTATTTAAATAACGTTCGAAACCAATATAGTAAAATAAAAGTAAAGTTTAAACGCTTTACTGCACAGTTTATTTTTTTGTGGGTTAATCATTTTATTTTTTAAATTAGGCTTAACATGTAAGTTACTAAGAACCGTAGTAGGTTATGGGCTAAGCGCTCGTCGTAAGATAGTATTTTAAATGTTAATGGAATATTAAAGTGCTGACATACCACGTGCTCAGCAGTAAAAGAAAACCTCATACATGCCTTTGCCTTTCGAAGACGTATGAATATCGACAATACGCTTTTGGGCAGTGTGGTGAATACTTCTTTGTCCTATATATATATATATATATATATATATATATATATATATATATATATATATATATATATATATATTGCTTAACGTTAATTTATAAATGCTGAACGCTAAAGTTATATAATTTTTACTACACCTGCTTTTGATTTTAGAAAACAATACGTGAAATCACTTACTATTTAAAATCTGTACGCGAAGCTTATACCGTTATCTTTTCAAGGCTACAAGATTTCCCTGCATTTGCCTTAGAATCTTACGACAGTCCTAATATAAATAAAGCTTCCAAATTATCTCGAAAATTAATATAAATACTTACTTCAATAATTATTTTTATACATTTATAACGATTTGAAGTTTACTTAATTATATTATTAAAATATGATGCAAAGTAATATTTATTTTTAATTTTTATTTAACTCAGTAATAGAAACAAGAGTACTTTAAATATAAAATGTTTTCAATTTACGTAGTTAAACAAGCCGCTTCATGTCTAGCTGATTTAACATCAATTACAATTTTCTTATAATTTATTTGTCTAGAATATTTCTTAAAAGTGAACTTTAATTTATATACTACAGAACACTTTTAAATAAAATTTACCTTAAAAGTCATCGAAAATTATAGCAGTGAATCTTACATCGCAACTCAAAAAAAACATTGTTTAAACTATATAAGTTAGACTACCTCGTTGCTCTAGTGATGCGGTTGATTAAGATCCCAAGTACGAATCACAGGTCGGGCAGGGTGGAATCAAGAAGTTAATGGTGTTTACCCTCGTGCCTCGGAAAGCACATAAATCTCTTAATGCTGCCTGACCTCACTTCGGTCGTGTCGGATTGCCATTCTATAAGACTATGAGAGTAAAAAAATAAAGAATGCACATGTATATATATTGCATGCACTCGAACACTATAACTCTGTCATGCGCAGATGGCTAGACTCCGTTCAAACTAGTTGCCGTAAATGATATTCGGTCTGGAGCACTTTATTTTGGTTAATGCTCGTTAGAGTGAAATAGCACAATACATGTGCGTTTAGAATTTCCGCCGTGTGGTTGCAGCATAAAAGGATAGATTACTTCATTTCGTGCCAAAGACTTCATAATAAAATGCAACTACGGAAATTTCAAGAAAGGTCTCATTGCTTTCGATAGATTGCGGTATAACTAGGTTCGCCAGATCGCAATACCAAAATATCTGGATATATTTTGAAAATGTCGGGACTTTGGGGTTATTGTTGGGACAAATAAATATAAAAATTAAAAAAAATACTTTAAGCAAAGTACACTTCGTTTTCAGGTTACCATATGTAATTGTCATTAGACTTTACTGTAGTCCACCAATTTGGATTTTTTAGTAGTAAGTATTCAGAAAATATTTAAAATTAAGACAAAAAATGAAAGTCCGTACGTTTACTTTCCGAGAAGCTATTTGTCTGGAGATTTTGAGTTTTGTCGGGAGTCTAGAGATCATTTGAAATGTCGGGAGAATTCAGATGAATCCCGACCATCTGGCAACCCAAGGTATAACCCTTTTGTATACGCCAACCAAACCGGCGTTCACTTATCTACTTGATACGCATGACGATTAAGACCAATTCTCCCTATATCGGAAAAGGTATATGCTCAGCATTGATCTTTTACGAGCTTATTAAGAATGACGTATGTATAACAGTTATGCTCGGCGCTGTAATGATGTCACAGCCAACTAGCTTAATTAGCATTTCAGTTAACAGTCTAGCCTTTTTACTAAACCGCGCCGTTCAATTACCGGCCTGAATGATATTCAGCCGATGCGTCTAATGCAACATTGCACATATCATGTAATTTCATCAACAGTGGGTTAAATTATTCCTTGGGCCACCCCAGTCGCATATTTATATACGAGGGTGGATTGAAAAGTACTCGGCCTAACACAGATCCATTCAATTCTAAAAATCAAATCTACCCAAATTATTTAGTTCAGTTCAGACTAGTTCATTGTGTGAAGTTCGAAACGTGTGCGATAATTAGTTGTGATTTTATAAATTTATTAACAAAGAAATCGGACATAATTTCCGCGAATGGAGCAAATCGAGCAGCGTGCCGTCATTAAGTACCTCCATAAGAAGGGGCTATCATCAAAAGCCATCCATGATGACATGGTCAGTACATTAGGCGATTGTGCTCTGTCATATTCATCCGTCAAAAAATGGATAGCAGAATTTAAGCGTGGTAGAGAGAGTGTGAAAGATGAACCCCGCTCTGGAAGGCCTTCGACGTCAACTACTGACGAAAAAAGTACTTGATTTAATAATGGGAGACCGCAGATTAAAAATTAGAGAGATAGCCGAGATTATAGGCATCTCTTATGAACGAACTCAAAACATCATTGTCAATGAGTTGGGTTTCCACAAGGTGTCTGCGAGGTGGGTTCCGCGACTGCTTTCAGTTGAACAAAAAAGGACGCGATTGACTATTTCACGCGACTGTTTGGAGTTATTTGAAGCCGATGCAGATGATTTTTTGAATCGTTTTGTTACTATGGACGAAACATGGGTTCATTACTGTACACTGGAAACAAAACAACAATCAAAACAGTGGAGAAGACCTGGTTCACCACCCCTAAAAAGGCTAAGTCGATTTTGTCGGCAAATAAGGTGATGGCTTCCGTATTCTGGGACTCGAAAGGTGTGATTATGATTGATTATCTTGAAAGGGGTCAGACTATAAACTCTGATTACTATTGCACCTTACTACGTCGTTTACGAGAGGAAATAAAAGAAAAACGTCGAGGAATGCTCAGAAGAAAAGTACTGTTTCATCAAGATAACGCCCGTGTTCACACGTCAGTACAGTCAATGGCTGAAATTCACAACTGTGGCTTTGAACTGTTACCGCATCCGCCGTATTCACCTGATCTGGTACCATCAGACTTCTTTCTGTTCCCTAACCTAAAAAAGCACTTGGGAGGTCAAAGATTTTCGACAAACGACAAGGTCAAAGCATCTGTAGACGCATATTTTGACTCTAAGGAAGAATCATTTTTTTTCAACGGTCTAAATGCTTGGAAGGGGATGTGGCAAAAGTGTATTGAACTTGATGGTGATTATGTAGAAAAATAAAAATATAACTGATTTAGTATGTGTTTATTTTCTTGGTTAGGCCGAGTACTTTTCAATCCACCCTCGTAATATAGCACAAAACGCATAATTAGTCACACACGAGCAACCGTCTGGTTAAATTAAATTAACTCTTTTTATATAGCCTAAGGGTGACAAATGACCACACAGTCCACCTGATAGTAACTAAATGCTGTGGCCCATAGAAATTTACATTTATCCTTGATTAATGATCAAAACGCAGATGCGTTATCTACCCTGTGGACTAAAATGGAATGCCTCGTTTACAGTAAAAGAAGGTTCTCCGGATCTCTACACTCACCATACTAAACACAGCAGTATTAATTAATTAATGTATTTATTTATTAGCCTATTATTTATTAGCCTATTATTTAACAGCCTAGACATTATATAGCATGGTCACCTTATTAGTATGGTACCCTTATTCATACGTTACATAGCCACGCTGCAGCTATGTTATAATTTTAGCACGAATGGGTCGGCTCGACCGGGGAACCGCGCTCTCATAGAATACCAGCGTAAAATAGTAGCTTAATGCTGCTGGGTTTCGTATGGTTAGTGTAAAGAACCGGAGACCCTTTTTACTGGAAACAAGGCATTCCATCTTAGTCCTCACGGGTGACAACGATTTGTTATCAAGGATAGATGTAGATGTCTATGGGTCGCAGCAACCACTTACCATCAGGTGGACTGTATGCTCGTTTGTCACCCTACCCTGTATTTAAAAAAACTAAATTGTTACTGAAGCCTTCCCAGTTGCTTTCCATCAATCCATCCAACCGTAATTCCATGACAGCCTATAAAAATCTACTGCCGAACATAGGCCCCTCCCATAGATTTCTTTACACATGGGTGTCAACCGCAATATTATTCATATTTTGAGTTGTTATCAGAAAGATCTACTATCCACCTTCTGTTTAAGTCTCCCTTATTACTTCTCACACTACTCAAGAGACGATCCCATATCGTGCCTTGGGTATCGTAGTGGCTGTCCCTTATTGTCCCGTGAGCATCGTAGAAAGTGATGGAGGGAAATAAACCATGAGATGGGCAGTATTCGCTTTAAAAGCAACTAGAAAATAAAAAAATGCTGCTACCAACTTGCTTGACAAGCGTGGCAACGTGGCCTTCCTATGAGATATTCTACAGAAAGGCCCATGTTAAACAGTGACTTTTGACAGGATTTGAATAAATGAATATATTTAATATACAAAACTAATTCAACATGCAACAAAACCCTATGTTTTCCGTTAAGTGCATTATCAGAATCAATATTCAAACGTATAGAAATAACTTTACTTCAAAAAATTCGACCTCAAACATAATGATTTCTTATATTTACGCGAACACTACACATTGAAATAATACTAGTTTTTAAGGATTTTATTGCGTTTATTTAAGTCGCGTATAGTCTGTGAAGACGTACAGGATCGCCCCCGTCACTACATCAGATTTGATAGACCACAAATCCTCGCTAAAGAACACCGATTCCTTCCAAGGATGATTCGCGAGGCTATTGAAATCAAAAAACATCCTAATTTCAATAGAGAAGATGGCTGGGTGCTAGTATCTGTTTGGGATCCTATAATAAATAAAATTAAATCCCAGCCCAAGCATACAACTGCAATACTTCAAGATACCATAAGTTCATACTGTGTAGATCGGAACAAAAGTAAAATTTTAATCTATGGTAACCGCTGTTAACTATGACATTTGGACGTTGAACATCTCAGTCCCCCCCGTGACCATGGGTGCTGTAAAGCGCTCGAAACGTCGGGTATTTAAAGTTAAATATACGCGATAAAATCCTTAAAAACTAGTATTATTTCGACCTTAAAAAGTTTAAATTAATTTTTTTTTTTGCAAATTGTATGTTGTGGTTTTGTTACCTCAGCATTGAACGGCGAATAAAAGTATTGTCAAAGACCCCACTTTGCCGATGCGGGTGTCAGTTAAAAGTAATAAATCCTCATACGATTTGCAAAAGTAGTACATTACGGTATCGTACATTATTTTATAGTACAAGTGTCTTAAATCCACTATTTTAATTGAATAATTGTCAAACACTGAATGATTAAAAAGAGAAAAGTCGTGTCAAAAAATAAAATATAAAGATGTGATATATGTGATATATGATATACATATATGATATATCAGAATATAAAGACAAAATTCTACAAGAAAATTTGAATGACTTTGTCACAAGTCAAGTACTGATGACATACTCGTAAGTCAAGTATTTTTTATATTACTTCATCATAATTTAATGTTTTGTTTGTAATTTAAAGTAGTCTGAAACATGTTACTAATTAAACTTCTATTGTTCTCTATTTATTATTATGTTTCAATAAATGTTTAAATTTTTTAAAAATATTAAATACCATGAATTTTATTCGTGACTTTAGTAAAACATGTCGTAAATTAATCAGCCAGTTAAGTTCCGCATGAGCGTTTTAGGTCACCGTGTACTATAAAAATATATAAATTTCCGGTTAATCCTATACGTTTGAATACTGATTCCAATAACGTACTAAACGGGAACCACAGGGATTTTGTTACATGTTATATAATAAAGATCATTACCATTATCAAACACAAGTATTTAATACAGCACAAAGCATAATGTGATAAATATTGCACTATTTGATCAACATTATACCAAATAGGCGGTTTATTGTTCTAAAAGCGTCTATATCAAATTGTACGGTAACAAAAGGTACGCAATTCCAGTCGGTAATTCGATTTAGTCATCAAAAACACGAGAGTACATTAAAATTGAATAAAACTACATAATTCTATGATGGATAATTGAGTTTCTACAACGCTCGTCTGGCGAATGCATTACGTTGTTCCGTAGGGCACCACAATTTGTTTACCTGTGGAGTAGTTTGGTCAGTATAAACGTAATAATCTTTTCTCTTATATGAAAACGGAAGTATATTTTGTTATTAAATGTGGTTATTTTAAGTCTTATATTTAAAATAATCGTTTGCAACCTTCTTTAATTAATTATTTGTTAACTAGACATATAGTAACAAACAAAATTCTCTTCGTTCAATATTTTAGGAGGATTTGTCATAAGCTGAGTCAAATTTCGTATAACTTAAATGAAAAATTAAAAAAAAACTAACGAAGCAAAAACAGTTGAACAGATTTTCTTGAAACATAGTTAAGAACACTCTCTATTAAGACACCTTTCAAATGAAAAAAAAACTTAATCAAATTGGTTCATCCTTTCAGAATCTATGATGCCTCAGACAGATACACAGATACAAACATATATTATTTCCCATTGTTTTCGGCGGCGGTTAAAAACTGAACAAAATTATCTTTAAACTATCTTTTTGGAAGATTTTGGTTTAACCACTAAGTAAAAGACTCAATGTTTTCTTATTATTTCCCTAACACTACACATTGAATAAAACTAGTGTTTAAGAATTTGTTCACGTTTATTTAACTCATTTTATATTCCCAACGTTTCGGGCATTTCACGGCACCCATGGTCCATGACCATGGGTCCTCCCCTATCAGAGGGTACTGTAAAATACTAATAGTAAAAACTAATTTTATTCAGGAATATACTCTCCGTGTAGTTGTATGTCGCCAGCAACGCAAAGTCAGGAATTTGCATTTAGAAAAAACTAAAATTAGAGGCTTTTTAAGTGCTAATTAAATGCCAACTTTCAAATTAAGTGCTCTAAAATTTTCACCGCAATGAACTGTTAAAATTTCCTTTGCTGGCAAAACGTATCGCTAGCAAAACAGGGACAATAATAGATATACCATAAATATTAAGAGCAAGGAAGTAAGTGCTAATTAAGTGCTACAAGTATAAGCAATGATAAGACGCCTCTAATAAATATAAAGTTGTTATTCAGAACAAAGTAGATGCAAAAATCAGGTCTTCTGAAAAACGGTATAGAATTAATTTGATAATTAAGTGCTAATTAAGTACTTTGCAAAACATAACTCACTTTTTTACATAGGAATATTGACACAGTTACTTGTGCAACGGCTTTGGCGCTACGGGAAGTGCAGTCCCTTCGCCCTTGTGTAGCAAATCACAGGCACCCATGCTCACTTGCGCAGCTTCGGCTTATTGACCTCAGCCGCTACGGCTCGCACCGATGATTGCGATTTGCTAGAGCGGACGGGGGCTGCTCTCCTACCGTGCCCACGGCTTTACAAAAACACACAAAAAATGCCGTTCATACCTTATAGTAAGGTAAAGTCCTGGACCCGATAACTCCAAGAGTGTTCCGTCCTCTACATCCAACCTCAATAAGTTTTCAGCACTTAATTAGCAATTCATTACTTGCTATTAACATTTGTCGTATATCTATTATCATCACTGCGTTGCTAGTGATACGTTTGGCCAGCAACGCAAATTTCAACAGTTCGTTGCAGTAAACATTTTGAAGTACCTAATTTATAAACCTCGCACCAAATTAGCACCTAAAAATCCCCTAATTTTGGCATTTTCTAAATATAAATTCGTGATATTGCGTTGCTGGCTAGACGCAATTTCTCCATGTCTATATAAATCATCATCATCATTACAGCCCTTCACAAGTCCACTGCTGAACATAGGCCTCCCCGAAAGAATGCCTCAAAAGCACGGTCCTGAGCCACCTGCATCCATCGACTATCTGCGTGTCTTACCAGGTTTTTACTCCATCTAGAAAGGGGTCACCCTACACTTCGACCGCCGGTAAGAGGCTACCACACGAGAATCTTTCTTCCCTATCGGTCGGTTCTTCGAGCTATATGGCTGGCCCATTGGCACTTCAGCTTACTAATCCGTTGGGCTATGTCAGTTACTCTAGTTCTACTGTGGATATCCTCGGTTTATCACGCAGAGAAACCCCGAGCATGCCCATCTCATGTCTCACATCCATAGGTCGTCACTGGCAACACGCACTGGTTGTAGACTCTTGTTTTGAAGTTTTAAGATATGTCTGACGAGTAGATGTGTCGTACTCTCCCGAACGCTGCTCAGCCGAGTTGAACCCGTAGATATATAAAACATGAAATAACATAATGGTCATACTTGATAATATTTAAAAGTTTCAACTTTTAAAATTAAAAACTGACGTGAAAATAATTATGAGAATATTTTAAACAGACAGAAATATATACGCCTTGAGTTTACATTTGTCTGTATATCTAAGAATTAATTAACGAACTTTATTCAGTACTTTGTGGACATGGCATCCAACGGGCGATCTCCGACTTTGGCTGATATTTTGCAATATAAACAGAAGCTTTTACGTTCAGTGTAGTATTTACTGACAAGAACAGCTACGGTTTTCACATTTAAATGAAGTTCTATTTCGTTTATAACCATTTTGTAACAAGCGATTCGTAATTTTGATCATTAATGAATTAAATATATTTTTATACACTTTTTTCACTACTTCCTTGGTCTAGTGATTGTAGTATTGCGACTGCTGATCTTGAAGTCCGGGGTTCGAATCCTAGGTGAGGCCAAAAATATCAGTTATTGAGTGTTTCCATCAAAAAATTCTCTTTTCAAAAATTCTTCTTTCAAAAAATTCTGAAAAAACTCGCCAGGAAGTTGGCGATGTCTCACCCCCGTACCTCGGAAAGCATGTTAAACCGTTTGTCCTGCGCCTGATCTCTCTCCGGTCGTGTCGGTTTACCGTCCCATCGGACTATGAGAGTGGGGGAATAGAGAGTGCATCTGGGCTTGCGCATCCACTTAGGTACTATAATCCTGTATTGCACAGATGATTAGTTTCCGTTGAGGCTGGCCGTCGCGACTAAAATTCGATCTGGAGGACATTAAAATTAAACTTAAAAATACGTTTGCTTAGATTTTTTTGTTATTTAAGTTAACTTAATAACGATTGCGAAAGCAAATAAATCTAATTTTAGGAAAAAACTAAGACTTAACACAAAAATACCAAGTTGACACGAAAAATATTCCAACATATTATTTTTTTTTCATATTTTTATCATAATTATAATTTTAGCCCTTCACCAGTCCAGCAGTAGACTGCCGCAGGCTGATGATGATGATGATGTTGATTAAGTCCAGTACTGAACAAAGGCCGTTTAAAGTTTCACGTTAAAGCACTTTTCTAAGCCACCTGCAGCCATCGAATTCCTGAATCTCCTACCAGATCACCTCCCCATCTAGTGGGGGCCGCACTATACTTCGCTTACTTCACTCGCTTACTACCGGTACGAGTCCGCCACTCGAGAATATTCATCCGTCAAGGGTGGTTGGTGAAAATTTCCATATTTGCACCTTAATATTTTTCGCTCGATTGACAGTTATATCAAATTATAAATTTTCTACTGACTCATGATTTTACGGTAACTTTTTACGACTTGTGGTAATTTATGATAATTTATTACGTACTAAAATCAAGGAGTTCTGAGTTATTTACGGTACGGTTTTTCTTTAGAAGTTTCGCTTTTAAAATTAATATGGCTACTGCCCCGCTCCTTTTTATGCGACCAACACTGACTGTTGATATATTATGTTTTGACGGTGTGAAATTATTATTTTTGTTTTAAGGTTTGAGAAAGTCACATCTAATTCAAATAGCAGCTACCGCATGATTTTTTTCCTGTAAACTGCTTTGCCGTTAAACATAATACGGAAACCATAATTAAATTAGGCAAATAATTCGCAAGTAAAAATAAAATAAAATTATTTATATTTTTTTAACCAAAATGAGATTTCACATACTTAAAGCAATTATTTTTATATAAATAAAGGTGGGAAAACTAGAGACGGATCTTTTATTGATAAAGAATAAAAATGGAACATGCGTTTTACTCTTGCAGGCTAATATTGAAAGCATCACTACTAGAAATAATGTTAGAGTTCAAAAAAACTTAATACACATTGATCATGAACAGTAATACACTGAGAATACAAGTCATAGTCAGATATTGTATTATCATCAGTTCTTACCGTTAATAAGTTATAACTTATATATATGATAATCCGAAATTATTCTGAATTACTCTGAAATTTGAAGTTATATGATAATCTGAAACGTGTACGTTTGCACAATTTCAGATTATCAGTCGTTTGAAAGTGTGTAAAAACTGAATTATAAAATTACCTTACATCATTCATCATCATCCTTACAGCCCTTCACAAGTCCACTGCTGAGCATAGGCCTCCCCCAAGGAATGCCACAAAGCACGGTCATGAGCCACCTGCATCCATCGACTTCCTGGATGTCTTACCAGGTCGTCACTCCATCTAGTCACCCTACACTACGCCTATCGGTACGAGGCTGCCACTCGAGAACCTTTTCTAGCCCATCGCTTGTAGGTTCTTCGACCTATATGGCCGGTTCATTGTCACTTCAGCTTACATTCGTACGTAAATACATAAAGTTCAAGTTAATGTAAAAAGTATTTTCAATTCTTGACACTTAGAACTAGGTTTTAAGTTATTTCGACATAGCGTAGACTTTCCTCGGTCGAGCCGACCCGTTCATCGGTCTACCAGTACAGCTCCAATAAATTTTAACGAATAACTACACAAGCGAAAGGCTTCATATGAACGTCAACAATATTTCAGATAATAATATTAGGCAAACAGTTGGTGAAATGATGAGGTGAACGATAATCCTGCGAGCGCTTGCGTAACGTTGCCAGCAACACGCAGTGAGCAGCGGTGCAAACTCAATTACTGCGACCTATTTTCATGAGTCAACGTTCGGAATCGTAATTAAAGCTCATTGTTTATATCCATTATATTAAATTTTTTGTCGTTATTGTCTTTTCAGCCTACTAGAGAATATTAAAAATAAAAAGTAAAGTAAAGTTACAGCCTATATACATCCCACTGCTGGGCACTGGCCTCCGCTCATTTCTGAGAGCATTTTAGGGCAAGGTATAGTCCGCCGCGCCGCCCCAATGCGTGTTGGCAAACTTCACATGTTTTCCTTTTCTTTGCATGGTTTCCACGATGTTTTCCTTCAACGCCGAGCACGTGGTAAATCAGCACTTAAAATTGCAGTTAACAATTTCATTGGAGCCGGCGGTGATCGAACCCGCGTTACTCGTGTTCTGTTATATTTATAGCGAGCGTTAACCATCTGAGCTACCACGGCTCAGTAAAAATAACTGTAGCTCAATAAAAATAATTGTTATTTTTCTAAAGAATAAAGGGCCTCATTTCCATACTTGGTCGAGCCACGCTGCAGGGATGACCACGCCCTCTCAGAATATTTGCGTCAAGTAGCAACTTAATGCTGTTGCGTTTCGTCTATTAAGTGTAGAGAACCGAAGACCCTTTTTACTAGTAACGACGCATTACCTTAAGTTTAAGGCGTAGCAACTAAGTCCTCAGAGGTGACAACGTATTCTGCAATTTGATTTTTAATCGAGGATAGCTTTAGATATCTATAGGCTACAGCATCCACTTACTTTAGGTGAAATACGTTCTCGTTTAGCTTTTTCTTATAAAATAAGGGTGACTCTTATTCTATAAAAAATGCTATGCCTTAAACTATTTTTCATTATAATCATCATCATAACACACACAGCCCTTTAAAGTCAGCAGACATAGGCTTAATGTTATGGTGTCCGAAGTCGCTTCACTATCATATCTTCCCCATCGGTTCCGCGGTTCTTCGAGCTATATTGATGGCACATCGAAACTTCCGGTTTTTTTTTTACTTAAAGCTTTTTTGTTTTTGCAAAAATTAATCTAATTTTTATTTTGCTTAAAGGTAAACAACCACAACTGCAGAAAACTCCATCTATCTGCGACGACGTGGAATTAAGGTACAGGCTTGTGTTTTTTTTTATATTTATTAATGTCTTATGACTAGTACAGTGCTGGCATTACAGACTCGAAACAAGATTCGAATTCATGTAACAAAACTTCTTTCTTTATGAAAAAACTATTTCTTTAGTGTTTTCTTATAATATACTTTATAATTTAGTAAAATTCGCAGCCAGGAAACCAAAACCGATATAATAATATATTAGCAGTACACTTAATGAATAATTTGTGCAAATAATTATTTAAATATCTTATGTATTATCATAGACACAGGGATGATCACGATGCAGCAATTTGTATGTTACACAAATCATATTTTATCCTAGATTATTTTGACTGACTGATGATTCTTACACAATATCAGCATTTTAACTAGCAAGTCATCTAACTGTTGGTTCGCATAGTAATTCATAAATGTAAAAGTAGTTTGTATGATAAAAAATAAAATAGCTGTATAATTAAAAGCTGTGCGCACACACACAGGTATTCACTCGGTTTAACCTTCCTGTAGCCGATCTAATGCTAATTCGATAAAATCTTTTTGTTATTCAAGTAAAATTGACGAACTCGTAGCACACCTGATGGTGATCGAATGCTGTACACTTGCGTGTTTTTAGTACGTACCTAAACTCAGATGCGTCGTCACCCCTGATTACTAAGATGAAATGCCTCTTTATCGGTAAATCGCTTGTTCTCGTCACTCAGCGCACGAAACACAGTAGTATCATGCTGCTATTTTACACTGTATTATAAGAATGTGTTCGTTCCCCAGTTGAGTCGATTCGCATTGCAGCCTTACAACAATATAACAATTATATTAATTACATTAATAAACATTTATAGTACATAAGATGCTTTCAATAAAATGCAACTTATAGCAGATATGGTTAATATTTTCGTCGTGGTTTTTACCTTATCGAATTTAAAAGTAAAAGGTAATGGTTGATTCAGTGACGTGACCATGTAAATAAGAGCCTTTAGTGGCGTGTATCGAATGAATAACGATGTCCCAGATTTCGATACGCACATGTTAGGAAACACAATCAAAACTCAATCCGAAAACACTTCGAACTCATCGTCCGATCACGCAACGCCGCAAAACTTTGACAATGCGATAACAGTGACACAAAACTCTAACTCGCATTGTAACTTTGTAACGGACAATCATAAAACTAATTTCGCTAGACTACTCCTTTCTCTACAAAAAGATGGTAGATTAGTAGATGGTAATATTTTTTGCCTACATGTCTGTCAGGGTTGTGCCATCCTCTTAACTATTTCTGCCGCTTATTTTTGTCCTCAGGGATGACAAATTCATTTGTGTTCGTTCTTCTTTGTCTAAAGTTGATAGCAGATTCCATTGGTGAATTAGCCACTTACACCGATTGCTCATTCGTAGCTCTAATATTACAACAAAATAAGGAATCATCTTTATTAATCCCTCTAGCAGAAATAATGAAATAATTTACCAAATTATTCCCAAACATAGATGCTACCTAACACCAATTTTCAGTACAAACGATTTTAAATGTTATCCTTCAAGTAACATTACATTCATCACTATCATCATCATAATTGCAGTCGATCACAAGTATACTGCTGAACATAGGATACCTCTCACAAGAAATGCCACAGTGCACGTTCATCAGCCACCTACTTCCATCGACTTCTTACATCTCATCAGGTTGTCACTCCAGGAGTGACATCGCTCTGTATCTTCTTAATCGGGGATTGGTGTAGATGTCTAGGCGACGCGGCATTGACTAACTATCAAGCGGACTGTATGCTAATTTGTGACCCTTTTTCTATAAAAAATCGAACTATATAGGTTTTACGATGCACTAAAAGCTTGATATTAGCTATGAATTAAAAATGGGAATGACCTCTTACGTATGGATCTGAGACGTGGTTCTACACTGCTAGCCCTATGAAGAAACCCAAGGTTGCTCAGCGAGCTATGGAAAGGGCTATGTTCGGAAATCAATAAGCTGAAGTAGCAATTATCCGGCCATATAGCTCGAAAAACTAATGAGGAAGAAAGATTCTCGAGTGGCAGCCTCGTACCTGAAAACGAAGTGTACTTCGGCCGTTCCACTAGATGCAGTGACAACCTAGTAAGACACACAGAAAGGTCAATGGATGCCGTTGCCCCAGAACCATGTCTACTAGTTGACTTGTGAAGGAATGTGATGAAGATGATGATGATGATGAAGTATTTCTGTCGTCTGTTTTTTTCTCTAATGAAGTCTGCTTCTGCTTTTATATTCATTCCTATCATAAATATTTTTAACAAAGTTAAATATAAATGCGCTTCACTGATGCACACAAGCTTGCTTTTATTAATGACAGTGTTGTGGATATAATTTGCTGCACTATTCTAGTGAGTGTTGATTTTTTTTCATATAAGTATAATATGTAAATTTTCTCATCGTTTTCTTTCATCCACGAGCACGTCAATGGTAAAAATTACAATTAACAATTTCAGTGATAACGGCGGGAATCAAACTTTTATAATAAAATAAAGATAAGAGCTTAGCTCCTGGGTTACCACGAGTCTTGTCCTCTATTTAATGTTAACTATTAATTATATTTTCATCACGTTTAAACACACAGAATAAACATCAAAGTAATTTAAAATTACGTAAAAATAGCTGCAAAACATGAATAATGGATATTAAAATTGGGTCCCTTATTAAAACACATTATCATCATGAAACTCATAAACAATTTACCATTCAAATGGAGTGCCAACAGACGACCTCTCAAAACTTTTCTCGACTTCTTCCTCCGTTGTGTACTTTTTTATTAAAGAAAATGAAATGATTCATTAAAATTTATATACAAAATTACAATTTCTAATGTAAATAATTGTTGCATATTTTGTATAACCCATATGCGCCCTTAAAACTTTTAAAAGTGCTAAATAAGGTACTTAAAACCACTTTTATTTAAATTTTCATTAAAAAACTAACTACACTAATAATTACCACTGCATCGAAGAAGAAGAAAAACGTCATAATTGTTTATAGGCTATATAGAAATACTTGTTCGATGCGGAAATCGAATTCCGCTACACCTCATGCAACCGTATTGGTTACCGTGCTTTCGAAACGTCATCTTTCTTTCTTTCTATTGAAAGTTTCACGCTCATATTGAGTTCATTAACGGTAAATGTATAGGGTTACGAGGGCGGCACTGAAAATTTCGGGAATCAAGGAGGTGACACAACATTACTATTTAAAAATGTATTTATTGCTTTTCGAAGTATTCTCCGCGAAATTTGACACATTTTTCCATACGATGGAACCAATCATTGAAGCAACCATTCCATTCGGAAGTTGGGGTCTCCAAAATAGCCGTTTTGTAGGCATCCACAGCTTCTTCAGGTGATGAAAATCTCTGTCCACGCAATTTATTCTTTATTTTAGTTAAAGTATAGAAATCATTAGAGCTTAGGTCGGGGCTGTACGGCGGATGGTCTAATAATTCTATGTTTTCTTGCTGTAAAAACTCTTTTGTTCTGTATGCGGGGTGAGAACTCGCATTGTCGTGATGGAGGATGATACGGCGGTTGCAGTTCTCTTTACGGAGTTCAGAAACGACCTGTGGCAAACAAATGCTAGCATACCATTCTGTATTAACCATTCTTTGTCTTTCAAGAGGAATAGTCGTAACATGGCCGGTTTTGGAGACAAACGTTGGCACCATTTTTTTTTTGCAACACTCCGTGAACTAACAATTTTTGTTGGCTTTAACTCATTTTCGAACACCCAAACTCGTGACTGGTTTTTTTGTTTAGGGTTCGTACGCGTATATCCAGGATTCGTCACCTGATACGATGTTGTATACAGCATTTGAGGATCCTGCGTGGAATCTTTCGAGAGTTCTGACGCACCAAGTAACGCGAGCCGCTTTTTGCTCTTCACAGAGTAAAAAGCCGATGGTATTTTCCGATGGTACCGCCATCGGAAAAACAACTTTTTTACACCTAATTGTTCATGCAAGATTATTTGTATCTGACTCATGCCAATTTCTAAAGTTGCCTGAATTTCGCGGTATGTCACATGTCGATCTTCCTCAATCAGCTTACGCACAGCATCAACGTTTCTTGGGTGACTGCAGTTTTTGGACGACCTTGACGGGGATCATCACTGAGCTTGACACGTCCACGTTGAAATTCAGCAAACCAGCGATAAATTGTGGTTTTGGATGGGGCTTCATCACCAAATGCAGAGACCATCATCTGCGAAAGTCATAATGAACCATCGCTCTTGAATTTTCTCGAGTCAATTCCATTTTCTCAACGACTAAACAAGTTTGACAAAACCTTGTGACAAGACCGAGAATCTTTTTTTTAAATAAATAAATGGTATTCGATTTTTAAAATCAAGGAGTTTTCAATTAAAAAGATTTTAATATGACAGGAACAGTGGAAATATTCCATTCCCGATACTTTTAGTGCAGCCTAGTATACAATAAATTTAGCAAATTATGCATAAAGTAAAGTTAACAGGCTATTATACGTCCTGAAGCTGGGCACCGACTTGCTCTTATTTTTGAGAAGATTATGGCACAAGGATGGATACTCGAAATCGTGTGTGAATTAATGTACTAATTCCGACTATCCACCCCAGACGGGGTGGATAGTTGGAATTAGTATATTATTTTTCTTCCGATTTTCACTCTCGGCTGTGTATAGTCGTTTATAAAAACATGGTAGAAACTGGCCCAAGATTACTTAATAGACATTAGCATACTTATAAAAATACATACATACTTCTTGTTTAAAGGTCAAAACTGAAATACTTTTAATTATTCAATTACACATTCTATGTTATATATGATTTCTATGTTATCAAAACCGAAACATTTAGAGATTTATTTTAAGCATAAAATATTACAAACATAAACTCTTTTAGCTAACATTCTCTTTATTAAATATGCTTTACATGAAAACATGTACTAATTAGGTCAACTGTGACGTGCCGGGGTTGATATATGACTAGACACGCGTAGTGCGAAGTCACGAGAGATGCGCGAACTAGGAGGACTGACGTGATGTGTCGCATGACGTGTAGCGTGCTCTGGAATAATGACCGCCAAATGAACTGCACTGACTGAAGGGAATCCAAATGCGGCTCTGGTGCTATTGAATCACGGAATTAGCGCAAATACCCCGGGAATGTACGCCGCTATTTACATTAACACATACAAGTTTAAGTTTAAAATGTAAATGCGGCCTGCTTTATTGCCTGTACAATTTTTATCCGTCTGTTTTGTAACTGAATTTTAAATTATACGTATGCATCTTTGATAAGTAAAATTATGGTTTTTTTTTAAATTAAATAAGTATCGAAATTTGCCTTTAACGTATGCAATATTTATAATATTGCGATGTGCGTGCTGCTGAAAGAATTATAAAAACTGGCTTGCCAGGCAGACGTTGTTCTGCCCTTATCGACGACCCTTTGTCATGTCCTATTAGAATCATATCCTTAAATTCGCCAAAAAAATTATGGGTCACTGGTGAACAAAAAAACTATCCTATCTCTCAAGGATGACCAAACTGCACACGCTGTGCAAATTTGATTAAATTCGGTTAAGTAGTTTAGAAGTCCATCGCGGACAAACAACGTGACACGTAACTTTATATAAAGATAAAAGACACGTATGACCGGAGCTACGATTGGTTTAACTTAACTAAAATATTTCATGCCTCTATCTACTATAATACATTTAAACAGATCACTAAGCTACAAAATAATATTTAAGAAATTCAAATCATAAGATATAAAGATAATTGCAATTTAAAAGAATAAAATATATTTAGCGCTCTTGTCAAAACTTTATTACCATGACTCGCTAACTAATTACGTAAATTAAACTAAAAATGCAAGACATATGCGATTTATTTCAGTCTGTTCGACGTGCCTAATCGTTTTGGATCAAGAATGAATGACAGCAGTCGGAGCCGTTGCCCCGACTCGAAGCAGTATTACACTGTCAGTCCGAAATGGAGGAATGAAACAGGAACATACTTCGTATATGACCTGTCGGCTGTTGGTTAAAATTTTGAGCGTTATTGCAAGCCAATAATCGCTCTCATAGTCTATGGTCGTTTTGTAAAAATGAATTTGAAGTCAATGGTCTGCTATTGAAATTTATAAATATTACTAAAACCTAAGATATAAAACATGTATCTAATTGATTCATAAATTGATGATTTATATGAACTTTATTTCCACTTTTTTATATATGAAAAATATTAATATTCACGTTAATCATTTCTAGTCCAATGGCGGATTCTAACTCATTTTCTGAGTTTCCAGTTTACACCTTTAACTTTTAGGTTACTGGTCGCTAACTATCAGAAAAAACTCATCACAAACTGACTTCAAAAAAAAAGATTCTCAATTCATCGGACTATTTTTTCTTTGTATTGTCAGCTATATTTCTTTACCATGTTGTTCGATTTTAATGAATTTTGTTTCCGATTTTAATGAACTTAGTGGTTGCTCCATATAAATATGACCAAGATCTGACGGATTCACCATTTGTGCGTGAATAATTATTTACCATGTCAATTGATTTCGATGATTATATTCTTTTTAGTTCTTTGTTTTTACTTATTTTTAGTTATAAGCAACATTAATATGCCATGATCATCGTCACTACAGCTTATTAACTTCTACTACTAAACAAATAAAGTCGCCAAGCTTAGCAGGCTCTTTGGAAACCGCTGTTTTTATTACTTTGTGTTGTTATCAGGATGATACCACTGCCCATCCCTTGGTTTGATTCCCTCCAACCATATTCCCCTCTGTCGCTATTACGACACCCATGGAATGATATGGGATCGATATAATGGCTTCTCTAACACTGCGATTACATGGCGTTCAATATCAATACAGTCATTAAAACATAAATTGATCAGTGTAAAGACCAGGACCTCAGGACAAGGAAGCAGTGTAAAGACATCTGGTAAAGCAATCGCCAATTTCCGTTACTGAAAATATTCAGCACTAAAACCACGAATACTCTTCATCAGTGTCCAACAATGAAGGACCCCTTTTAGGTTTCGTAGGTCATCACAGACACAACAAGTGACACGGAGTATTCTTACTCAAAAAAATGTCACATAAAATTATTCAAAAAAAAACATATAAGAATACTCCAAAAAAATATCAATAATTTTTTTTTTTTTTGTTTTTTTGGGGGGTGTTTGGGGTGGGGTAGTATTGGGGGTGAATGGTTTTAATTAATTGAGAAAGATTTGTGTAATGTGGTGTTTGGAAAGTTATTAATATTTTTAAGAATAATAATGTTATTTAAAAAAAATTTTTTTTTTTTTTATTCTAATGGTTTGGGTTTATATTTTAATTATTTTTTTTTTTAATTTTTTTTGAGTGACTTTTTAATATATCAATCCAATTTCGCATGAAATTACGTAACTAAATCAATGGCTCAGTTCGAATGACGCTTGGCGAGAACTCTCATTCAAATATAAATGAGATTAACTAGAGTTGAGGCGATTGATTCGTTCGCGAAACCCGCGCGAACAACGACCTGACTTCAATCAATAAAGATTGATGGCTGCAAGGTAGACATTTTATTTTCCTTATAGCAATTCTATCAATTTTCATTATCCGTTTTGTCTTCACGATGGGGGCGCCTACAATGTCTTTACAGGATACATTTTTGTAGGGAAAATTGCGGTTTACGTGATCGTGTTCTACAAAAAGAAATATTTGCCTCTTTACATATACAATAAGGTTATGAAATTAGTTACCAAAAATATATTGAATTATCATCATCATAATCATCATTACAGCCCATTGCATACCAAATGCTGTAGTTATATTAGTATTATGCGTGTAGCACGAATGGGTCGGCTCGACCGGGGAAGGACCACGCTCTCATAGAATACCAGCGTCAAATAGTAGCTTAATGATGCTTAATGCATCTGCATTTTGATTTGTAATCGAGGGTAGATGTAGATGTCTATTGGCCGCAGCAACCACTTACCATCAGGTGGACTGTGTGCTCGTTTGTCACCCTATCCTATTAATAAAAAACAACAACGAAACCACAGAAATGCCAAATAATTATTGATAACATGCATCTCCTCATAAAGTAAGCATTATGACAAATCGCAGGGTATATAAACTATCCATACCTTCTGTCAATACAAAATTTGCCCAACGTTTTGGCGACTTTATCAAAAGACAAATTTATAATAAAGTCGTCAAACACTGTAATATTACAAATAAAAAATATGCATCAGCAAAATTAATCATAAAGAAATGGTTGGTCACCCATCATATGAGGAATTTTTGGGTTTTTTTTGGTCCAATTTGTCGATAAATACTGACTTTTGCTAATAGATGGTATTTGTGAAATTTTTAGGTAAATATTGTTGTTGGTTTAATTTTATTTTCTTTTTCTTTTTAAATGTATATACATATATAGTTAATACTTTGCAGTTATATAAAACTTGGACTGTTTGATAAATGTTTCTTTCCTTTTTTTTATGTTTTTAGATTTTGAACATTATGCAGCTCTTTTATTGCTATTTTGTGTAGGTATATTAAGTAGGTATATTTTTATCTGATAAGATGTATAAAATAATGCCTTGTGAACTTTGGTCTCAGGTTTCCTCGATACAGGCTTGCCTAGTGAGGAAACCAACAGATATTACCTTTTGTACACATTTTTCTTTTAATAAAACATTTTTCATTTTTTCGTTTTTCATTATTTTGTTTTGCGATTGACACTAATGGATAGGCTATTTATTAATGAACATTTTGATCTTTTTTCACTTATTATAAGAGTTCATTTAATTACATAATTTCTTACAATAAGTAATATAGATTTTCATGTAAAATTAAAACTCATTACGGAAATTTTACATCATATACATCTTTTTTATATTTGTGGCTTTAAATGTTTTTTGGCTTTCGGTGAAAAATTATTCCCTTTTTCCACAGAGTATATTATTTATATTTTCTACATAATTGTATATGAAACAATTAATTATTTTATTTTTATGTATATTACATTTAAAAAATTCAAAATATACAAGTTTTTATTAATTATTTTACATAGTTTCTATCTTAAAAATTCTTTAACCAAAAACTGTGAATATTGTGTTTGTTGTGTTGCACTGCAAATACACACACTATAAGAGACTCAGTGGGAGAGCAAAGCCACCGTTTACCTGCAGGTTCTCCGATTTGATTTTCTTGTAGGGCGCACAATGTTAGCAGTACATTCACTACAAGTTTTAAAAACATTTTAAGCGCATCTAGCAAAGTATCCCCTAACATAATATAATGCAACCTTCATATAGGGAGCAGCTTTCCCTTGAATATCAACTATTTCAACATCCAGGATTGTTTCGAGGTCACAGGTTGTAGCGGCTTTGCATTTATATTTATGATGATAACAGACTAAAGCCTAACAATTTAAGGGTTAAGTTGAAAAAATAAAAAATGAAAGTCACAATCATCTTACTATTGATGGTGAAATACTAACCAAAGTTAACAACGAGAAATATTTAGGCCTTGTTCTTGACGGTCGACTTACCTGGAAACAACATATTGAAAAGATCCATAGTAAAATCTACTCATTAACAGGAGCTTTAAAAACTATAGTTCGATGTCTCCCGAGACATGTCAAATATACCGTATATAACTCTTTAGTCAAGCCTCATTTAGATTATTTGATTGAGGTATGGGGCTCAGCCACTAAATGAACGTTGCAAAAACTACAAGTTGCACAAAATAAATTCATGTAAATATAATACTTAACACCTGTCATTCAAATATGTAAAGAAACAAAGTTACTTAATCTAGCCCAAACGTACAAATATAAAATATGCATTTTATTAGAAAAATACTTACTAATGATACTCACTCTCTAATAACATTTACAAAAAAGATAGATTACCATAAACGTATGACAAGGCAGGCTAATAACCTATGATTGAGATTATATACCTAGAATAGAAGGAAACTATGGAAAAGGGGTGTCCTTTATGAAGGAGCTCAACACTTGTACCAATACTTAGATAAGATTCACTTTTATATATAATATATTAAAAATAGGTTATTCTATGTCAATTTATTAAAAAACATTGAAAATGTGAACATATTACCTTTGTTTACTACGAGTATAAACCAATTTAATTTGGTCTTGTTAAGAAAAACTTAGAATGACTCTATGTGTTAAAATAATAAAATACCATTATTTATATGAAATGGTTTTATTATTACCTTTTTATATAATGAATTTTATAATTTTTAAAAGACTGTTTATTAGTTATTGAGAATTTAGAATATTTATGTAAAAGCACTCTGACTCCTGCTCAATATACTCAAGTTGTGTTCTTATATCATTAAGTTTTTCTTTTGAAATTTTACCCTTGTGATACATGTTACACTATTGTAATAACATCACATTTTTTACAAGACTTCCAGAAATGATATATAGGGGTCATAGTTTGTATTTTGTCATAGTTTGAAGAAAAAAAAGATTCTAATTTACATTAGCAAACGTAAACTATAGCTTATAACACCTTTTTTTCTTTTTGAATACTAAATCATGTTATCCTTGCGAAGATGCAGAAGATTTATTGATTGATTATCACATTATATTTTTTCAAAAGAAGCAATGATAATTGGTCTCTGAAAATGTCTGCTGATAATACATTGACAAATGTTAAATATATGCTTGATTGCCCTTTGCTGGCATCTGTAACTATGTTACGAATTAGAATTGGCGGGTTTTAAGTTTATGAATTGATTTATCATCAGTTAAAACCTATGTTCATGCAAAAAAAGTCGGATTTTTAATTTTATCAGATAACACCTTTTACCACTTAGCCCTTTAATTATTTTTTTCACTATTAGCACCTGGAACATGGACCCTGGACTGGAAAAAATTCTTTTAAAAAACTTGGAAATTAAGTATGGTATTATATCTGTTTGGATGCCAACCAACGGTTTAAATGCTCAACCAAGGTCCTATTGAAAACTCTTTAGGGTCAGTAGAAGACATGGGTGCCGCAATGTTAGTCCAACACCAGATCAGTTTCAGAGTGTTTACACTACATTTTTAATTAATAATATGTCCACCTGGACCGTGGTTTTTGGCGTTCCTTGAGGGGGGGGCTATTATGTTCAGCAGTGAACTTGTTAAGGGCTGTAATGATGAATGATGAATATCGAATTTATTGCCGATATCATCTTTCTGTCATTTACCGCATTTCATATCATCCACGAAAAAAATAAGGTGAAAAAATCTCTACGCGATCGTGACACGGCAACTTAAATAAACACCGAAACAAAATTAAAAACTCATTTTTTAAAGTATTAACCATTTCTCAAATTGCAAATTACGCTCTCCCTAACACTGAATTACCCCTCAAAAGTGCGCAGACAGCTCTCATTAAAACATGGCGAACCTAGCTTAGGCAACGTAAAATGCAGGAGATAAGTGCTCTCAACGTTGCATTCGCATTTACGTACATTATACATTTTAGTGGCGGTTATATAAATCGTCGTCCCTTGAAACATGCATGTCTACGAATAATAATGCCATTCCCCTTAAACACGCATGCCTTTAAATATAAAACCTCGAATTACTATAGCTATGTCAAACTAATAATGTAGACATTATTTTTTCCATTATTTGAATATTAAACGCGATGGAAAAATGGAAAGTTCGTTGTATTTAAGAGAAACATTTTTTTACGCTGACCGTACCTGCACAGGCAAACATTTTGCTCAAACCGTATATATATATATTAATATATATATATATATATATATATATATATATTATATATATATGTATATGTATATATACATATATATATACATATATATATATATATAATCTGTAACTATGTTACGAATTAGAATTGGCGGGTTTTAAGTTTATGAATTGATTTATCATCAGTTAAAACCTATGTTCATGCAAAAAAAATCGGATTTTTAATTTTGTCAGATAACACCTTTTACCACTTAGCCCTTTAATTATCTTTTTCACTATTAGCACCTGGAACATGGACCCTAGACTGAAAAAAATTCTTTTAAATAACTTGGAAATTAAGTATGGTATTATATCTGTTTGGATGCCAACCAACGGTTTAAATGCTCAACCAAGGTCCTATTGAAAACTCTTTAGGGTCATTAGAAGACATGGGTGCCCGTTGTCGTCAGTTTCTGAGTGTCTGATGTGTTTTCTTAGCCATATATTTTTTTTTTTTTTTTATTTTTTTGTTTTGTAATATTAAATTAATTTTGATAAGAATAGCCTCTATGCATAACTATCGGAGCTAAAACCGCGGAGCGACCCAGAGCATTAAGCTGGAGATCCTCTCATTTGCATGTTTTCCCCAAGCAATATCAAATATCAACGCTATGCCCTATCTTACTGCGTTGTATCGCCGCTAACGTAATGACACTTCGACAACTCCTACATAATTACAAGGGTATTTGGCTAACTGTTGTAAGGTTATAAATTAATAATTTATGAAAGGGTGAAATCATAATAATATTAATACAGCTGTATATTAAATATCTGTAATGTTTGAGATAGCGTTCGTTTCAAATTTACTAGGAAAGGAGCTTCGCAAGTATATTTTCCGCTATCATCACTGAGGAAATTAATTAAAACGTTTACGCCTATCCTGAAGACTTCCTTTCTCGTGGACGCGTTTTATTAGCTTAATTCAAAAATGGGAGCAGGTTTTGCAATTCGGCTGTATGTTTCTTTGTGTGTACATATATTACACGATATCTTTTTCCGTTATATCTCAGATGTGGTCCCATATACATTTGAAAGACAAATAACTAATAACTAGTCTCAAAATTGATTTTTCCGTCCCTTTGTTATACAGTTCCTTTTTAACAGCTTGCCACCATGTATGATCAATCGCTCCTTCGATGTCTATGGATATCACTACGACTTCACAATTGAGGGAGGCAAAGAAAAGAGTAAAATTTTAAATTTAACTATTTAGAGTTTAGACGATACTGAGACTCAAAAAATTAAGGTTGTAATTTTTCTATATATTTTGTCTTAGTACCTTTAGTTTATAATGTGAACGCAATCAAGACTTTTATAATCCGAGGCAAATAACTAAAAAGTTTTTTGATGTGGTAAATTGGGATGTATGAAGGTCAATAAAATGCGAAATATATGAAAATTTAAACTCCTACTGAAGCAATATAGCGGACTCTAAAGTCCGCTATATTAATATCTATATTAATATCTAAAGTAAGCTTTGCTAATTGCTATTAAAGCGAACTAGAAAATGTAAGTGGCGCTGGCTAACCATAAAGAAGCTTTTGTGCAAAGTCTTACCAAGCGCAGATAAAATAAACGGCACACGAAAACTAGCAAGTTTTTGAGTGGAAAATAGCAGCTGCAACGTATTTAAGCGAGGTTCACCCGCTGTGGAAAATTTTCTGAGTCTTAAATAATATAATATACTATATGTGACCTCCGTTAAATATTATTAATGTGGCAACTAAGCGAGCAAATTTCCTTTATAGTATATGTCATTATACGGCATGAAATATCAAAATCGATAAAACGATTCCTCATAAATAACCTTCAATATTTTACACGGCAGAACATAAAAAAATCTTATTTACTCTTATGATTCTAACAAAAAAAAATTCAATTAATTATTTTATACAATACTTATGCAAGTAGAACATCATTTGCATTACTTTATACAATAAGATTAAATATAACTTAAACAAGTTTAGACGGCAGAAGCGTCCGCAGGTGTGCGAAAGACCGGCAACTTGTGATAACCGCAGAAGAAAATTCTTCCTCGTTTTTTGTGTAACGTGTTGCAGACTATCTGATGAGACTCAATTACGCCGACTCGTCTAGATGCATTAACGGTCTCACCACTTTTTACATTATTTTTGCATCACGTTGATCACTTTTAGCTTATTTTCATATCTTAGTAGACTAGAAGTGAACGTTTAAGTAAAATTTGTTGTTACGGATTTTATCGCGTAAATTAACTTTTATATTCCAGCACTTTACAGCACCCGCGTAGTCTCTGGGGACTGAGGTTTTTGACGTCCCAATGTCATAGTTAACCACGGCTACTTCCACATTAAAAGTATTAATTTTTGTTCCGATATATGCAGTAGGTACTTTCATGAGTAATTTTTTTTATGCACATTATATAAAATTGAGAGATATGATATTTAAATTTATTTCTATTCTATTTTATTTATAAATTAAATTTTATAACCTTAAACTAAAAGTTATTTCTATTCTATTTTTATAGTATAATTATTGTAAATTATTTTTTATTTAACAAAAATTTTTCTGGCATATTTTTGCGGAAGCCCATATTCAATAGTAAACTTTTGAGTTATCGATGATGGTTAATTATTTATTGATAAATAAAAAATAAAAAAATAAGAAAAAATACCTAACATGAATCATTTATAATAACAATTGTTAATATTTCTATTAATTAATTTAATTCATCTGCGCTTATAGGTTGTCGGTGCTGACTTTTCGATATAGATACTTCAAACTTCTTATTAAAAGTAAATTATGCATTTTTTCTGCATTTAATTACAAAAAACTTCTAGAAAATTTTTGTTGCGAACATCTTCTACCCATGGGCATTATCAGTCATATACTCTATGATATATTATAATTTATAATAACATTTTTATACAGTTTTATTTTAACATCTATAATATATATATATATATATATATATATATATATATATTTTGATGTACTTTTCTAGAACTTAGTTCTAAGTAAGGTATTTAGGAATGACCATGGGTATCGTCAGTTTGTAGCGTTCAGAGCTCTCCTGAGCAACGAAACTGGCCGGACTGGTACAGTCACAAACGCGTACATGAAATGACGCGTTAATTGTTTAATTGCTGCTTAGTATGTTCGTAAACGAATAAGGAACAGAAGACGTAGATATCAGGTTCACCCAATCGTCGCCCAAAGAGCACTTCAAGGGGAATTTACTACTTTATATTCATTATTTTACGAAGATGAAGAAAAATTTTTGAGAATGTCAATCAAAAGTTTTGATGAATTGTCAGTGAAATTACAAGACAACTTAAAACATCCGCGAGGCGTTCGGTGTCGACATATGCCATGTTTAATAAAAAATACTTAAATCACTAACACTACTTGATACCTATAAAATCATACAATATTATTGAAGTTAGGTTTGATTTTCTTGATGATGATACATACACGCATCCGTACGGTCGGTGTAGCACTGAACGCGTCAATATGTTTCCATAGCGCATCGGTCGACCGAGAGTACGCATGCGGACGCGCTCGACCGACGGTTCTCGTACGCAGTGCGTAGAAATATACGTGTACGTACGGTTGGTCGAGCACTGTAACGACTTGTGAATTATCATACAAAAGGCAAGTGCGACCGACGTACGCACCGACGGTCGTTCGAGCTCTGAAACCGACCTTAGTAAAATAATTTCCAAATCTCGTGGAGTCGTTTATTTTGTACAACTAGCTGATTATGAATATGAGTTTTTAATAATGTTAGGTTTATTTTACTTTTTTATTACTTTAATCAATAAATTATTGAAACAAGGGCGCCTTATATACGTCATTGTAGACTTAGAAGAACAAAAGCTTTAAACCTCATTTACTACATGTAATACAACGTAAAACTGAAGAAGCCTCGTCTTACTCAACGTTCTGTTTTCCCTCGTGCTCTAATGCAAACCCACGAAAACTTTCAGCTTGAAGTACGAAATCGTTTTCAGTACATATAATATAACAAAACAGCAAACGATATTGTTACGCGCTCCAATGCCTCAAATCGGCGCACTAGCGCCATCTAGTCTCGAACCGACAACTAAACTTCTTGAAGTTTAAAACTCGAATTCTCGGTACCTTGCGCGTGTTTACTTGAACATTCTGGATATTTTGCTAATTTATATAAGTAGGCGCTGCAAGATGCGATCGAGGTAGTATTGAATTGGCGATACGAGCGAAGCTTCGGAGCGAAATTAAGTGAATTGTTAATTGAATTGTTTAATTATTAGTGTTTTAAGATTTAATTTGTTTAAAGTAAATTAAAGTGTTAATTTAGGTAATTTTATCGGCAATTTTTATTGTCACGAACCTCAAGCTCGTAACAATTGGTGTCAGAAGTGGGATAAAATCATGCCGATTTTACCTAAGGAGGAAACGGAGGGTGTCCGTACCCGAAGACAACGCCAGCAGGAGACGCACCAACGAAGATTTGGTGGTGCAACGCCGCAGACGTCGGAGGGCCAGCCACCGGCTGCAGGCCCGTCGGTAGCTCCTACATCTGCAGCACCTGACTTAGGTGCTCTGATGGTGATGCTGCAGGAACAGGTCCGTCAGTTGAAAGAGCAGCTGCAGAGCGGACAAGAGGAACAGGCCCGCCGACAGGAGGAACAGGCCCGTCGGTTGGAAGATCAGCAGGCGGAACAGGCTCGTTGGTCGGAAGAGCAGATGCTCCTCATGAAGGACCTTCACGCTACCTTTGGGAAAGAGATAAGGGACGTGAAGGATAGGGTTGCTCAACACGACAACCGCCTGTCGGAAGCTGAAACCCGAATCGAAGAACATGAAACCCGAATCAACCATGTGAACAATCGGGTTGACAACGTGATGGCTGACGTGAAGAAAACGCTAAACGACCTCAAACTTGGGGATGGAACTACAGCTCCCGTAGTAGCTGCAGCACCTTCGCTACGTGGATTCAAAGTGCCGCCGTTCGACGGGACCTCTTCCTGGTCGGCCTACAAAATCCAGTTCGAGGTCGTCATGGAGGCGAACGGCTGGAATAAAAGCCAAGCCATGACTGCACTCACCCTAGGCCTGCGCGACCAAGCCTTAACTGTGTTGGAAGCTCTCGGTAAGAAAGTGACCTATGAGCAGCTTCTTGAGGCCTTGGAAGCGAGATATGGCGACGCTCATCTGGAACACGTCTTTCGCGCGCAGCTTAAAGATCGCGTGCAGCGCAGCAACGAGAACCTGCAGCAGTGGGCCCTTGAGGTGGAGAAGATGGTTCGAAAAGCATACCAGTCTGTACCTGCGCTCATTGAAGGGAACCTGGTTCAGACATTCATCGACGGCATCCGCGACCTTGAAGTCAGAGCTGCTGTGAGACTCGGGCACCACGACACGCTTAAGAACGCCTTGGCCCATGCACTGGAGGTGGAAGCCGTGCGGCAGGATCATCGTTCCCATCGCATCAGGGAGGTTGCAGCAGCTACAGTTCGCGACCGCAACAGAGGATACAGCCCTAGGTGCTATGGCTGTGGGGAAAAGGGCCATCTTCGATCCAGCTGCCCTAAGCGAACCCTAGAAAGGGAAGGTGAACGATCTCAGGAGGGTAGTGCGGCCAACAGCACCGCCCTGCAGCAGCAGGGAAACGAGTAAAAGCCAGAACTGCGGGGCGGGTGCTGGCTGATGTTAAAAGAGCCCCAAGGATCTCGATTTCACAAACCCATGATGGGAACAGTCTAATCATCAAGGGCGAGGTCAACGGAATGCCGTGTAAACTGACCATAGACACTGGAGCCTCTCGTACGGTTGTTAGTTCCCAACTTATAAGTCAGTTTCTTGGGGACTCCGCATACAACCGAGAACGCATTAATTTGGTAACAGCTACCGGTCAGCGTATACCCGTCCGTGGAGAGAAGGAGATGGAGTTGAAGCTAGGCAACGTGATCTACCTGCATAATGTCATCGTGGCTGATATAATGGACGACTGCATCCTAGGCCTAGACTTTATGAGGAATAATTGTTGTGAGATCGACGTTAAGCAAGGTGTTTTGAAATGTGGACAGGAGGAACTTTTTATGGAAGGTGCGTTACCAGGGAACGTGTACAGCATTAAGAAGACTGTTCTTCCGCCGAGATCGGAAACGATTGTTCCGGTTAGTCTTCCTCGAAACGCTGGGCAAGCTCACCGTTGTGTACTTGTGGAAAGGGTAAACAATGACCTTCCATGGAAAGTAGCTCGAACCTTGGTTAGGACCACTGACATCTCAGGAGTACGTGTGCTGAACCTTTGCGACCGGGAACAGATTATAGAAAAAGGCACACTGATTGGTACTTGTGAGGAAGTGGATTGGTTACGTCGGTGCCAATATATATCGAGTGGGACCCCCAGCAAGGATGCAGAAACGAGAGTGACCGCACTTTTGGAAGACTGTCGCAGTGTTCTCTCCCCGAACGAATTGGTCAAGGCGAAGAAGTTGTTACTCAAGTACGCCGATGTATTCTCATCAAACGATGCTGACATAGGAAAGACTGGCTTAGTTCAACACAAAATAAACACAGGAGAAGAATTGCCTATCCGTCAGCGGCCAAGACGATTGCCGGTAGCACGTGAAAAGGAAGTGGAAACCATGATTGAGGGAATGGTGAAGGATGGTGTTATTGAACCTTCATCTAGTCCATGGTGTTCACCAGTGGTGCTGGTGAAGAAGAAGGATGGCAGCATGCGGTTTTGTGTTGACTACCGCCGTCTGAACGACGTTACGAAGAAGGACAGCTATCCCTTGCCAAGAATTGATGACACGCTGGACATGCTTACAGGAGTAAAGTGGTTTAGCACGCTGGATCTAAAAAGTGGCTACTGGCAAGTTGAAATTGACCCTAAGGACAAGGAGAAAACTGCGTTTTCGACGGGAAAGGGTCTGTGGCAATTTAAAGTAATGCCGTTTGGGTTGTGCAATGCTCCAGCAACGTTTGAAAGGCTGATGGAACTTGTACTTACCGGGCTAATTGGCGATGCCTGTCTGGTCTACTTGGATGACATCATCATCATAGGCCGTACGTTTGAGGAACACCTTCAAAACCTGGAACGCGTGCTCATGAAGATTCAGAGTGCCAACCTCAAGTTGAGCCCGAAGAAATGTTCACTATTCAAACGGCAAGTTAACTTTTTGGGGTTTGTAGTATCGGAAGAAGGTATCCGCACAGATCCAGAGAAAATCGCCGCTGTCAAGGATTGGCCGGTTCCAAAAGACAAGACGCAGGTTAGAGCATTTTTGGGTTTGTGCTCCTATTACCGGCGATTTGTGAAGAACTTTGCAGATATAGCCAAACCTCTGCACAAGCTAACCGAGGAGAAGCGACATTTCTGCTGGGATGAAAGTTGCAATATCGCATTCCAGGAGCTCAAGGACCGTCTGTGCAAAACACCTATTTTGGGATACCCTGATGCCAGCAAAGAATTTATAGTTGACACAGACGCAAGTGATATAGGACTTGGCGGTGTGTTGTCTCAACGGAATGGTGACCAAGAGGTCGTGATATCGTACTTCAGCAAGTCGTTGTCAAAACCGGAAAGGAACTACTGTGTCACAAGACTCGATTTGCTAGCTGTGGTAAAGTCGTTGCAGCATTTTAGCAAATATCTTCTGGGGCGAAAATTTCACTTACGAACTGACCATGCTGCACTAAAATGGCTATTGCAGTTTAAAAATCCAGAAGTACAAGTTGCGAGGTGGATTGAACTACTGCAGGAGTACGACTTCGAGATCGAACATCGCAACGGGAAATCTCATGGCAACGCAGATGCATTGTCAAGAAGACCTTGTCCTGAAGGTTGCAAACATTGTACTAGGCAAGAGAGTAAGGAAGTGGTATCCGTGAGGATGCTCAGGGCAGACCACCTCAGCAACGAGTGGAAGGACAGCTTACAACGTGCACAGCAGGAAGATCCGGACATCAAGCCGATCCTGGAATGGATGAAGGCCAGTGCTCCCAAGCCCAAGTGGAGCGACGTCTCAGTGTTGAGTTCGACCACTAAAAGCTATTGGGCCCAGTGGGACAGCTTGCTGCTTCAGGATGGAGTTCTGTGCCGTAAATGGGAAAATGTTCGGGGAGACAGCTGTCATTTACAAATGGTTGTCCCTAAAGCTAAAGTACCGGATGTTCTACAGCTGTACCATAATGATTATTCAGGAGGCCATCTGGGAGTTAAACGAACTCTACTGAAGATCCGAGAACGGTTTTACTGGGTCCACTGTCGAAACGATGTCGAGGACTGGTGTCGCAAATGTACAAGTTGTGCGGCTGTAAAGGGACCTCAGACTCGTAGTAGAGGTGCATTGAAGTTGTACAATGTTGGTGCACCATGGGAGAGAATAGCCATTGACGTGGCGGGGCCGTTTCCGGAGAGTGAAAGCGGTAACAGGTATTTCATGGTTGTGATGGATTACTTCACTAAGTGGCCAGAAGTCTTCGCCATTCCAAATCAAGAAGCTTCAACAGTTGCTGATAAGCTAGTTCATGAAGTCTTCTGTCGTTTTGGTGTACCTTTAGAGATTCACAGCGATCAAGGAAGGAATTTTGAGTCTCAAATATTCCAGGAAACTTGCCGAGTTATGGGTACTCATAAAACAAGAACGACTTCTTATCACCCGCAATCTGATGGAATGGTAGAACGATTTAATCAGACATTGGAGAGGTACCTAGAAAAAGTTGTAGACAATCTGCAACGAGATTAGGACAAGCACATACAACCGTTTTTGTTGTCATATCGAAGCGCTGTTCACGAAAGTACAGCAGTGACACCAGCTTTCGCAAACTTTGGAAGAGAATTACGGCTGCCTGCAGACCTCATCACCGGGATACCACCTGATGCTCCACGCAGTATAACCGATTATGCAAATGACTTGCGGAACAAAATGAATGACGTTTATGAGCACGTCAGACAATCGGGCCAGCAAATGTCTGAAAAGATGAAAACCCGGTATGACCGCAAAATCAACAACAAAGGGTTCGACGAAGGTTCACTTGTGTGGTTGCACAATCCAGTCCGCAGCAAAGGGAAATCTCCTAAGCTTCAGGCTAAATGGGACGGCCCGTACCGGATTGTGACCAGGATCAACGATGTAACCTACCGGATACAGAAAGGCGCAAGAGGGACTCCTAAGATCGTCCATGTGGATCGCCTAGCGCGTTATTATGGGACCGACAATGCTCGGGACGAGCATGTCTTAGGAGGGGCAGTGTTACGCGCTCCAATGCCTCAAATCGGCGCACTAGCGCCATCTAGTCTCGAACCGAAGAACTAAACTTCTTGAAGTTTAAAACTCGAATTCTCGGTACCTTGCGCGTGTTTACTTGAACATTCTGGATATTTTGCTAATTTATATAAGTAGGCGCTGCAAGATGCGATCGAGGTAGTATTGAATTGGCGATACGAGCGAAGCTTCGGAGCGAAATTAAGTGAATTGTTAATTGAATTGTTTAATTATTAGTGTTTTAAGATTTAATTTGTTTAAAGTAAATTAAAGTGTTAATTTAGGTAATTTTATCGGCAATTTTTATTGTCACGAACCTCAAGCTCGTAACAATATTAATTACAAGCTTGTGGAAACTGTCCGTACGGTCGAGGCTCAGTTATACTAGTCCCATCACAGAAGAACCCAGAAATTATCTGATCATACTTTTAATCTAATAACTGTTAGACAGGAAATAAAACTGAAATCTTCAACAGATAAAATATCGTTCTGGCAATTGAACAAACATATAAAAGCTGTAGCAGGTCATTTACGGGACACCCAAGAATTGAAATATAGAGCTACGAAATGAAATGAACCGACGAAATTCTGAGTAACGATCCAACAATGACACTCACTGCTCCGATAGTATCCCGGACGTCAGTCTGAGCGAGATTAGAATGGCCCTATAGTATCTTAATCTACCGTAAATGATAACGGAAAAGATGAATATTGTAATCTAAATGATCCAATAATCAACCTGATGATAATGGACTACTGCAGCCCATCGTCGCTATTCGAAATTAATTCAGACACCTAAGATACAACTATTTGTAACAAGTAATTGAATAAAACTACATATAACGGATTTTATCGCGTTTAATTTACTCATATTAACTTATTTTCAAATCGGAGTGTTAAGTTTCGGGTGCTTTACAGCACAATGGTAGGGGGGGGGGGTACTGGTGTTTGTGCATAGTTAGCCCGGGTCCGTCTGTTAGGAACAGTCTGTTAACATGTACAAGATCGTCCTCACCATTACATCAGATTTAGTAAACCACAAAACCTCGCAAGAGAACAACGATTCCTTCCAAGGATGATACGCGAGGCTATTGAAATTAAAAAACATCCTAATTTCAATAGAGAAGATGGATGAGTGCTGCCATCTGCTTGGGATCCTATAATTAACAAAATTAAACCCAAACCCAAGCATAACACTGCAAGACTTCAAGATACTGTAAGTTCATGCTGCGTAGATCGGACCATAAATTAATATACAAAAATTGAAAGTAGCGGGCGAACTATGACATTGGGACGTCGAAGATCTCAGTCTCCTCCCCCCCGTGACCATGGGTGCTGTAAAGAACCCGAAACGTCGGGAAATAAAAATAAGTTAATATAAGCAAATTAAACTCGATAAAATTCGTTATATATAGTTTTATTCAATGTAGCGTTCGCGTAAATTTAAGAAATCATTATGTAACATGTATTATTATTTTATTCCGTTATGAAGGTGTTGTGGTGCTTGGGGGCAGAAATACGTTGAGTGTGATACTATATGAGAAGGTAGCCCAAGAGAGAAAAATAATTTGGAGAACAATATCAATTCTGTAACTCTTCGAGCTAGAAAACTATTATTTTAATTTATTTACCGTGTTAGAATCCTTAAATAAAACGAATTATTAGTCATTACGGCTTTTTCGCATTTAGTTTTTAGTTATCTTAAATTCCAAACATGTTTAATGAACTTCCAACACCATAATTCTCCTGAAGCTATTGATATTGCAATACATTTAAGACATCGGGAATTTAAAATAACTTAAAATTATACGTTTAAATTATTCGTAATATAAAAGGTTTATTTAAAGCATAAAATAGTGTACATTATATAAAATAATTAAATCAAGCCCAATCAAAGTTATTAATTTTCTGTGTTTCCTTAAAATATTGTACGTAATCCAATATAACATTCACACGCGTCGTAATAATTAATTGATCCATGGGTATGTAATTCAGGGCGTCCCCGAAGCCGTGGCTTTGATTATTATAAATCGCATACACATAGCATATCTACTAAATTAAACTGAAGCGATTAATCAATCCTATATAGCAAACGTACATAAATACTATTTAATAATATTATATATGAACATATAATTTCGGGACATTATATTTAACAACCCTATAAAAAGTTATATTAACTTTGGCTAAAACATCATTTGCCGTAAACTAAACTTAAAAAAATTGTTTTGTTTTTTTTTTTCAAATAAAAGCTTGGTTCGCGTTTTACAACGCAGTGGCTAGGTGTTTAGTTTTTTTTCCTGAAAAAAAAAAACCTGAAGTAACTAACAAACTTATGATAAGTGGCTATTGCAGTCCATAAACATCTGGAGCTAACATGACACGTGGAAGGCTACAAATGCGTTGTCACCTTTGAATACTAGGGTAGAATGCCTCTCAATTTGTAATTATACCGACTCTGTACTCCCGTTGGGCTGAAACACAGCAGTACAAACACCGCTATTTGGCAGCAGAAAAAGGAGTCCTAACTACTACTAGACCACCTAGTAATAGGGCACCAACTGCAGGGCCTTGGGTTCGAATCCATCTATAAACAAGTTTCTACAGCATACAAATACTTGTTCTGGATGGTAATTCATTACACACATTTTATGTATATAAAATATAAAACACTGAGACGGCGTAAGGGTATCTATTACCCCATTTAGTCCCGTGGATGTCGTAAGAGGTGACTATGGGTTATGTCAAACAGGTTTTATGTTTTCTGATAGATGACGGTATTACCAACTCGTTCACGGCAGGCGTAAAATACCATAACTAGCGATGAGAAATAACGTCGAAAATTCGATAGTCTGATACTATTGAATGTTCGACACGTCTGATTAATACGCTTGCCATGCGTGATTAAGAGAAATCCTGTCTACAATGGAAAAGGCCCATGTCCAGCAGTGTAATTTTACGGGCTGATGAATGTGAAGAAAATGAAACCAGGATATTATTTCCTTTATTATTTTCTTTTTTGTCGATTCTAATTGAAGGTAGACTCGGACACAGTGTTCCTATACAAGAAAATCACTACACATCCAAACCAGAATCTGAAGTAAGAAACTTTTGTGTTTGACATAATTATTCGCTCCGAACCCAGAATCGTGGTGGAACAGCCAGGGTAAAAACCTTATTTTATGAAGTCGTAAATAGCTTTGTTACACAAAAATACAAGACCGATTCCTAAAGAAGAATCGTTATAAGAAGTTAACATAAAAAGTATTATATAAAATCACCCGGATTATATCGGATATATATATATATATATATATATATATATATATATATATATATATATATATATATATATATGCGTGATTAAACGTTCGGAAATTGATGGTTATTTGTTCGTTATCAGTCAAAATGAATGATTATTATTTGTTCGGTTTTCCTATACATAAATGAGCAAGCTTTAATTCGAACAAAAACAATTTTTATAGTTTTGTTTACGCCAAATGATGTGTTAGCTAAAGTTAATATAACTTTTTATAGGGTTGTTAAATATAATGTCTCGAAATTATATGTTCATATGTAATATTATTAAATAGTATGTATATACGTTTGTTATATAGGATTGATTAATCGCTTCAGTTTAATTTAGTAGTATGGTATGTGTATGTGATCTCTAATAATCAAAGTCATGGCTTCGGGGACGCCCTGAATTACATACCTATGGATCAATTAATTATTACGACGCGTGTGAATGTTATATTGGATTACGTACAATGTTTTAAGGAAACACAGAAAATTAATAACTTTTGATTGGGCTTGATTTAATTATTTTATATAATGTACACTACTTTATGCTTTAAATAAACCTTTTATATTACGAATTTTATCACGTTTAATTTTAATTTATTTTAAACTCCCGAAGAATCGTTATAAGAAGTTAACATAAAATATTATATTAAATCACCCGGATTATATCGGATTATTTCAATCGGATATATATAAATAAACAAATTAAACGCGATAAAATCCGTCTTTGGTAGAAGCAGCAGAAATCCATCAAAGTATCTTGTCCCATGAATCTGTCGATAGACGTCGATTACCTGTAAAATTATCATCTTCTAATAATGTTAAAAAGAAAAGTTAAGTTACAGCCTACTACGTCCCACTCTTGGGCAAAAGCCTCCCCCCATTTCTGAGAAAGTTTTAGGTTTGTGAATAGTCCGCCGCTCTACCCTAAAACTTCTTCAGCGTTGTTGTGATTTGAAACGAAATAGCGACACTAAAAAATAGACACGCATATACATCTATAGGATTTAGTCTTTGAGAAAATTAATAGAATAATACTTCCAGATTAAATTATTAATTTTTGTTCCGATTTATGCAGTATGAACTTATAGTATGCTAAAATCTTGCAGTTGTGTGCTTGGGTTGTTTTTTTTAGTTATAGTATCCCAAGCAGATGGTAGCTGCCATCGTAGTTATTTTATTATATATAGGATCCCAAGCAGATGGTAGCAAGCGGTATCCGTGGTTAGCTATGACACTGGGACGTCGAACACCTCAGTCCCCACCGTGACCATGGGTGCTGCAAAGTGCTCGAAACGTCGGGAATATAAAATAAGTTAATATACGCGATATAATCCGTAAAAATTGGTTTTGTTTAAATGTGTAGTGTTTGAGATAGAATAGAGTGTAGTAGCCCAATGGCAGGATGCGGCCACGATCTCCATAGGTTGTGGGTTCGAAACCACGATTCGATTATTTTTAAACTTATGAATAGTCGTTAAAGGTAATTGTAGGAATGATAATAGCATTGCTAGATTTTTTTAATAAAAGTTTCTTATTATTCGGTCTTCACATTGTGCGGTGCCTTATACGTGGTTAAATAAACAATTACTTCTACTCCGCGTGTGAACACACTTCTTTTTAATTTCTAAGACACAATCATTCATCTCCTAGTAGCAGATAAAAAACTTACAAACCACCAACGCCAAAGGTTCTGACCTTTGTTTTCGATATTTGATCTAAATGGTTTCCTTTGCCGTTTCTCACGCGTACATTAAAGGAGTGGGATAATTTTCCAGCATCTGTCTTTCCGTCCGAATACAATGTGGACGTCATCCAGTCAATAGTGAATAGGCTAAGCTGAGACAATAGGTTTCACCATCATTGGTTTCGTCACCACTTACCAATAAATAGGAAAAGTGGTCAATTGTTTTGAGTTGCGAATCATTTAGTACTTGTTTCGATAATCCTGCCAAATTTGACGATTACGACTTAACTTCCTGTTTGAGAAGTTCATTTCCTCAGTGAAACGTCGTTACGCTGATGAGTATTTTTCTTATCAATAATAGGCAAACCTTTCAGGTTTCATATTAGACCTAATAAAAAGTAGTGATATTGAGAGTTGTAAATAGTAAACACAATCACGTAGAAAATGCTTATTCACCCTAACTTTGAAAAGTTCAAAATTGTTGATAGAGGTCAGGGAAATACTAAAAAGTGCAACTCCCGGAGACACTCTGAATTGTTACACTACGACTGTGATTTACCCTTGAGCATTACATACCTTTAATTTGATAACGTTTGAAATTTAGTAGATAGTTAATATATATGTAAGTACAACACAAGTATCGTTTTAAAAGTGTAAGGATCAAGTAACATAAAGAACGTTCTCTCGGGACAGTACTCGTTAAGAACAGCATTCTAACGATCCAAAGCAGCTTGGCAGTGTTGTGCTTGTTCGTAAATAAGATAAGAAAAAGACGGTCAAATGGGATGCACTAAAGTTTCTTTTGCATTATTGTTGCAGATATATTACTTTCTGCATACTATAGAATAAGAAAAACTTAATAATTAAGTTTCATTAAAACTGCAAACTGCTTATAAACGCAACTTGCCTTTCCCCTGAGCTCGATTTGCAGTTAATCCTCTCTTAGATGACTATACTAAACGTATATATTCATTTGCGAATTCTTTCATTCATTCGGAGAATCGCTAGTTAAAATAATCTTAGTAAAGTACGCTGAAACGAACGGTGCAAAAATCATTTTCTTTTATTACCGCTGAGGAGATTGAATTTTGTAATTATATTTGAATGCTTATTTTACTGTTATTTATGGTTATTATAAAATAAGTCAACTTATTTTAATGTTATGATTTTTCTTTTTCAAATTTAATAACGTTTATAACATATTTATCAAGAATACATATTACACACGCACGCAAGCACGCACACACTCACGCACACACACACACACACACATACACACACACATACACACACACACACACACTCACACACACATACACACACACACCATTAAGCATACCATTAAGTCCACTTCAGAACTAAAGCTTTCCATAGATTGCCACAGAGTATGGTCCTGAGCCACCTGCATTGGTCATATTATGAAAATGCCAGTTGCATCTCCATCTTCATCATGTGCCTCTCCCGTTGCAAGGCAGTTATGACTCAATAGTCACGCTTGGGAAGCGGATTGACGATTCCAGTACCAAAGGTCTCGCACTTGGACGCTGCTGAACGTCGTTGGTCTAAGTACTTTAGGTGTGCTATAAACTAGACTATACCGGCTATACCGCTATCTATCTATGATATTTTTCGGGCCTTTTCCACAGTCGCCTCCTACACCACCCACGGGAAGAAATAGGATGATGGGTGACTCTTTCGGCACTACTACATACCGATAAGGTTTCATTAATTCATACTAATCCCATTATCGTCTCCTTCTCCATCTTCTTCTAACGATGAAAGATTAGATAAAGTTAGTAAAAGCAGGTATAATATCTTCAATGTTTAGTAATTAGGCTTACAAACATTTTTTTATGAAAGGAAAACTTTAAACTACATAATGTTCCAAAATAGGAATGTTTTCTGTATCGTGTAGGTATTTCAGAGATGTAAATTGCACATTGACAAACATTCAGACCCGAAATATTTATTTGTAGCTCATATGCTTGTTCCGAGCGTCCCGCAACCATGTTGCTGAAAGTTTAACTTCAACACTTCTGAGCCTAAACCTATATAAAATATGAAATATGAATTGCCGATCAGCTTGTAGTTATTCTAACAACACCTAAAAGATATAATATATCATTAGATATATCTTATGTAAACATGTTATAATACACATACATACACATATATGACACAGAGTAAGGACCATGTGCATAAGATATATCTAATATGTTTATATATGGCCAGTCTCAACGGAGACGAGCTATCTGCGCAGGACTGTATTATAATTTATAAGTGTGTGAGCATGCGCAGATACACTCTCTATTCCCTCACTCTTACACAGTCGGATGGGACGACATTTCGACACGGCTGGAAAGAGATAAGACGCAGAACCAACGGATTTACGTGCTTCCCGAGGCGCGGGGGTAAGCAACGCCATCTTCCTGACTCTGGACTAATTTTGTTCGACCCATGATTCGAGCCCGGGACCCTGTCATCAGCAGTCACGCTTATAACCACTAGACCAACGAGGTAATTATTTATATATTATATATATAGAAATAACTTAATAGTGTTTGTAGGCTGTCACCAGAAGATTTTTTGTCACAGTAGTGTTTTAAAAATAACTTGACTATAGACAATTTGTTATAAAATAAACCTCATTAGTTTTTTAAACTAACAGTGCTTAAAGACTACAAATGCAACCCACACTTGTTTTTATAATTATACTCATTATAATAATTAAATATATATATTAAAACTTTATATTATATATATATATATATATATATATATATATATATATATATATATATATATATTATATATTAATTAAATAAAGTCTTACAGATGATGAATCATTTTGAACAAATATTGGAATTCATTATAAACGCCCTCACATCGTTTAGCGAACAAAAGTGTGATCGTAGCCTTGACATATCAAAATAAAATAGCCGAGGTTATTACCATAATAATTACATAACGAAAATTCCTGAATTTGATTTGAGGAAGAAATAACGAAGTATAACGACGTATAACTAATTCTTAATAACACTCTATAATCTATTTAGTAATGAGGAAACCAAATGAAAAAAAAGAGTTAAGGGAATCTTGGATTACTTAAAAGTCTAACTTGTATGTCTACGTCATCATGCATCATGTAACATTTTATAAACATAAGAAGTACACTGGCGTTTACGTAGTTGTTGACGTAACAAAGTTTTTAATTTACGTTATAATGGATATATCTTTCATTACAGACAAGAGCTTTGTTTAAAGTTTAAAAAAGGATTGCAAATTTGCCTAATTCTTAAATGGTTATAGATAACGAGTAACCGTAAGTAAAAAGATTATTAAACCAAAGAACTCAGTCAATAATAAAATACATAAAAGTTTAAGTTACAGCCTATACGTACGTATTTTTTTAAGATAAAAAGTATTAACAATGCTATAAACATTACTAATATTCTCCTTAATCACTCGTGGTAAGCTAAAATTGCTTGTGTTACGAGTTGTTCACGCCAGTAGTCGAATGGCGGATTCGAACCCACGACCGTTTTGAGTTCGCGGTCCGCGCCCTGCCATTAGACTACTGTCGCTTAAAGTAGTTACAGCCTACATATACATCCCACTACACAGCTTCTCACAGGCTTCCTCTCATTTCTAAGAGGGTAACATAATCATAATGATTTCTTAAATTTACGCGTAAATCGGACCGAAAAATTAATATTAAAAAACTGAAGGTAGCCGGGCTAACTATGACATTGTGACGTCAAACATCTCAGTCCACCCCGTGACCATGGGTGCTGTAAATTAAAAATAAGTAAAATCAGTTAAATAAACGCGATAAAATCCGTAAATTTAGTTTTATTCAAGGTAACATAATCAGTTAACAATTTACATACTACACACCATAAAAATGAAATCTAAAATAAAATGTGCATACTGGAAGGATTTGCCATTATTACAGACTCCAAGTAGAGCCACTCTGTAGCTATTTTATGGTTGCAGCACGAATAGGTTGGCTTGACTGGGGAAGGACCACACTCTCAAAGAATACCTTCATAAAGTACCAGTTGTAAGCTGCAGTGTTTCGTGTAGTGACTGTAGAGACCATTTTTACTACAAACGAGGCATTTCATCTTAGTCCTCAGGGTTGATAACGCACCCACATTTTTATTGCTAATCGAGGATAGATAAAGGTGCATATAGGCCTGCATCCACCTACTATCAGATAACCTATATGCTCGTTCGTCACCATTATTCTAAAAAAAATACTATGCTGTATTTCGATAAATTTGGCACCCTGTTTTATAAAAATATCTTAAACATTTTATTCTTCTACAACAAAATTAGAATGAAAACACTTAATTTGTAAAGAAGCAGAGATAAAACTTCGAGGTGAGTTTTGACAACGTTTCAACGCGTTAAGCTATTAACGTTATTCATTTACAATAAACGAACTAAGATGGCCTTTGCTTGTCAAACATCTCTCATGACCTCACATAGTAATAATTCTTAGTAAACAATACGAGACCCATACAATAGAATTTATTAAATATAATGAGCATAGTAATATATTTTTGTAATATAAAAATATAAACATGTAGTGGCGGTTTAAAACTATCCACTACCCCATGTCGTCTTGCGGGTGTCGTTGGAGCCCACGGAGGGAAACTGACGACGCAATGGACAGAAACGTCTTCCTAATAAAAACTATGAAATAGAAATAAAAACTGCGACCGCTACCAAACGTAGCTACTAACACAAATAGTTATGAGACAATCTATGGGAAGGGTTATGTTAACAGTTGGACTTTGATGGGCTGTAAAAAATAAAAATAAAAACATAAATACACAATATAAGTTTTTACGGATTTTATCGCGTATATTAACTATATCTTTCGCGCTTGGTCTTTATATCTTCTAATCGGCGTATTTTATTTGCAATTACCAGTCCGTATCGGTTTACATAGTGATTTCTTATATTTACACGAACACTACACATTTAAATAATACAAGTTTTTACGAATTTTATCGCGTATATTAATTGAGTTAATAAATATAAGCGATAAAATCCGTAAAAAAAACTTGTATTATTTAAATGTGTGGTGTTCGTGTAAATACAAGAAATCACTATAAAAATATAATATAAAAAGGAGTAAAATTAGTTACAACTCAAATTTTTAACGCTTCATAAATAAATAATTTATTTAGCTTTCCTGGAAACGTTATTTCGGCACTGATAAGACTTCCGTCGACTCCCCGAGGTAAACTATATTCACCTTCAAATAAGGAACATCTCTTATCTCTATTCTTTAGGGCCAAAATGTTAATATTTCCTCGGTACGTATCCTACTGTAAACTTTAGGAAGCCGGTCAAATAATTACTCTGGTGTAATTTCAAAAATACTTCGAAACAGATATTTCTATATAAAATCGAATTCATATTGAAATCAGTTGATTTCTATTAATTAGAAAGTTTGCAAGCTTTCAAATATGATGTGCTTACTAGCATATAATACTTTATCAAATTGCGTTTCCGGAATAGGATTACTAAAAGAACGCTTGACAACAACTTCGACATTGTTCTACTACATCGATTCTATCAAAATATAGAGGCAAAGGTTATTCTGAAGAGTATTTCCCGACCGATCCGAGCTCACGGAGCTTTTGTACATGGGTCCTAGATGTCAAACTCAAAAGTTCTGCAAGTACTTATTTGTAAATTCGAATGCTATTGAAATCAGGTTTGCAGTGCTTACAATGTTTTAGATTTCGCTTATTTCTTTGTAAAATCATATTATTAACGAACTAGTCTCTTTTCACTTACTTGTCTTATCATTGTAAACTTTGTTATTTCAATTCTAAATAAGAATTAATGATTTAAAAAAAATATTCACCAAATTATACTAAGAATGAAAATGATTTACAGAGTTAACACCCCTAAAATTAAGTTTTATCAGAGGTATTAAAATACTGATTTCATTTTTGCCGTTCTTATAAAAAAACTTGAATATTATATTGTGTTACAAGATATAATATGGTGAGGAGTTTATAAGGTTTAATTATAACATTTTGGGAGAAAAGTTGTGAGTACTCGTATCATGTTGAGTTGAATTGAGTTGAAGCGATGGCGTAGTTTTTTAACTTTCTAAAAGTATAATACCACACCATCACATTATTATTACATCCTGAAAAAAGTCCACTGCTGTAAAATAGGCCAGCTGCAATATATTTGAGAGGATTTTGCCATAGTTGGCACGCTCGCCAGGCGTGTCGGCATCCACAGTTCTTTATTATTTTAATTGTAATCAGAAAGATGCTGCTGAGAATTTTCAGTTTTATTTTCCCTCTGTCGCCTCCTACAACACGCACGGGTCGATGTGGCGTAGTGGATATTCATACATCGCCACTACACGTTCTCAACAACTACAATGAAGAGTAATGACTTCTTATAATTTCATTTTAATTCAACACGATGAAGTACGTTACATTATTTTTAATTAACTTTCATTATGAATAAAGATATGTTGACTTTGTCTTTGATTATCGGACTCCATAAACACAATTCCTTGTGTTAAAAAATGACGGTTTCTTCTGTCAACGTCAACGTCTTTGACATGACGGAAAGAAGAAATAATTCCTGTTAATAATCTATGTTAATGTACCATGTCATGTGGCGGCAACGTAAGTGGATCCATCACCCCATTTCGTCCTCTGGGTGATGTAAGAGATGACTATGGAAAATTATAGAAAATAATTATGTCTTCTGATACATGGCGTTATCCTACTTCGTTAACGTTAGACGTAAAATATCTAGACCGGCAACGGGCATACTCTGTTTTTGCACCGACTTCAGTAGCGTTTATGTAGAAATTATTGAATAAGAATATTTTTAGATCTTATGAATTCGCGTTTACTTTTAATTAACAGTATGATTTTTCTGTCGGTTCATTTTTGCTACTTAAACGTTTAATAAAAATCCATAATATTAAAACTAAAGCACAACATCAAACAGCCATTCAAACACAGGCACATCGGAATTAATGGACTCTACAATTAATTAAAAATGTAATTAAGTTCGTCCACGTTCGGCTTCGACGCGCGGACTGGTGACAGGAGATTAAGCTCAGGTTTAATTATGCCAACAACAGTGTTCTATTCAAGTAAGCTTTATATTCCCAAGCGAACATTTTACCGCTGTCATTTTTAATAACTAGATTTGCATTTAGAAATTTTACACACATATTGGGTACACGCTTAAAATTAACGCATTTTATACTTTCTATGCATTTTATTTCGGACAGATTTTGTTAATATATAAAATTTTTTTTTTGGAAAATATAAATATAGGTAGGTATCATAATATAAACATTTCATTTATTCAAATTATTTTATATGACATGGTTTTGTATTAAAAGTAGAAAATAGAATGAATATTAAAGAGCAATATTATTTAATATAATAAAAGAAGTAAAATACATACTTAAGATAATATAATAAAAGTATATATAATAAGTTACTTTTTATATGTTATCTTCTTTTATTATCATATTTTACATAAAATATAAAGTTATGCTGACAAATGAAGTTTTTAAGATATAACGTGAATTTTAATATGCACCGATTAGTATTCAAGACAAAACAACAACTAATAAAAAGGAGCCACTGTAAGGAAAATTGAAAATATCCGTAACCGTCAGGAAAATGAGGAGCCTTCTTCGTCACGCCGTGAAATTAGAATTGTTCCGAATTTTCCGAATGCCCGTCACGTGGCGACAAACTTTGTTTACGTTTCCATTTGATTATAATCCAGACCAAATCTCCGAACATTCATTTCTTTCGTTAGTGTATGTAATATTTCCTTTATTATATTATACTAGAATTACTTTCTCGAATAATTATTTATTTTATATACTGTGTAAGTTACAAACGGAATAAACTATCAAGACAGATATTTAAAAAAGAATAGCACGATCATCAATAATTTCGCTATTAAAAATTATGGCTTCCTATGACACATTTCCTGTTCTAATTTAAAGAAATACCTTTTGTTCAATGTATTATAAAAAGAGGTTCACCAATGAGTCAATACAATCTTGTACATATACTAGTATATAATGTAAAGAATATCTATATGTCAAACTATGCTTAAATTTCAAATAGTTATAATTATTTTTAATACAATCCAAATAAAACAATGAATTCTAGTTTTACAGATTTTATCGCGTTTTATTTTAATTGATTTTTAATTCCCGACGTTTCGGGTGCTTTCCACACCCATGGTCACGGGGGACTGGAAAGCATCCGAAACGTGTAATTACGCCATAAAATCCGTAAAAGTAGTTTTAAACAATGTGTAGTGTTCGCGTAAATATAAAAAATCATTAAATAAATTCTAGCTTAATTTTTTCAAAATCAAAACAACTGTGTACTGATTAAAATAGAATTGTTTGCTTTTGTGCAAAGAATTTTAGATTACCAAGTGCTGGCTATTAAACGCTTGGAAACGCTCGGAAACGCTTTGTGGTTACCCACAAATGCCAGAATTCTCTAAGCGCGTTTCACGCAGTGTTGCACCTCCATATAACGAGATCTTAGGAAATTAAAAGTATAATTTAATTACCACGTAAACGATGTATTCGAAAAGATTAAGACAGCAATACAAAACTCACTAGGTACTTTTTCTGTAATTTTGTTTATATACGAACACACAATTCATCCAATGGTAAGAGACACCTACATCTATCCTTGATTAATAAACAAAATGCAGATACGTTGTTACCAGTGACGACTTAGAATGCTTTGTTAAAAAGTAAAAAGGTTCACCAATTTCAAAACAGCAACTAGCAAGTGCGGTTGGTCATTTTTCCACCGATAATCTAAGTATAGCCTTTCAGAGGAAGAGCAGGTGAAGTTCTTACTACTTTAACACGAGGCTTATTAGGAATAATTAAAATGTTAATGTTGAGCATTCGACTGTTAGTATTGTAAATAATATTTTTTTAATTAAAGGAAGACGTGAATTTTTCAGTACGTTAATAATAATAAGCGAAAAAATTTTGATCAATGCGAAAAAATCTTGTAAAGAAAAATAGTAAAGCGTAAAGGCTAGTATTAGGTGTCTATAGCGACAAATTAGATGTACTTAGCACGGATAGATTATTCGAATGAGTGTCATTCTGACCGCAAATACAGAGCGGATAACGAGAATACTTGGCCGACACGGGACTCAAACCGATAGACGTGCGCCGCAAATGAAATCTGAACGTGACTATCATGGTTATTTCAATACAGTATACAACCTAGTATAGAAATGAGCCGTGCAAAGGCGCATTATAGTGTCTGTTTTTCTTTTTCTAGTTTAACGCAAATAATAAAAATTGGTCCTCGTATTTAAAGGATAAATAAAAAGACTTTTATAGTTAACAGTAAGAAATATATAACATCTTTAGATCACTATGTCAGTTGTCTAAAGTGAATAAGTGTGCAATAGAGAATTCATCACCTAGTCAGAAAATCCCTATTCAAATTTTCTATTGGTAAAGAATAGTCGACTCTCAAAAGGAGAATTTATTACTCCATCAGGAAAGGCCAAGTTTTGTTTTACCTATTTGAAAATTTATGCATCTGTCGAATCTCTTCAATTCCGTCCCCTATGTTAGCACCACTTCAAAACATAGAAGTTCGCTGGTATGGTTCTTTAAAAAGGCGGTAACGCACTATTGAAGAACCACACCGATTTCTCTTCTGAACCGCGTCTACCTGTTCTCAGAAGAGAAATCGAATTCGCCAGTTGTTACGAATTTTCTTGCACGCAGACTGGACGACTTTCAACCCTCGAACAAGCCGATTTCTGAGAAAGCTTTGTATAAATAGTATTAAGATTATGAGAAGAGATAAGATCATATACATAACCTTGGGAAAGTGTACAAAAGAACCAAAAGTAGAATATGTCACATTGTCTGGCGGACGTAGACTATGAAAAAGCCCTTAGTTCCGACGAAAAGGCGATGCAACAGTTCCTTCTGTGGTACGAAGTTCTAAGTTCACGGTCGGTTTAAGTCATATTGGAGTACTGAAGTGTTTTCACGGCATGGTTATGATGGATATTCTAATAAAGAACAATGTACAAAACCTATCTAACTGCAGACACAAGATCCGCAAATCAGATCAGGAGTTGCATTAAAAGGTGTTTTCAAGCTGAATTGCTTTCAACTAGATTGGGAGGGAATACGGCACGAACATCAATGGCGAGTACATCACTCACCTTTGATTTTCCAACGATATAGTGGCAGAATCGCTAGAGAACCTCATCACTATGCTCAATAACCTCAATGGATAAGTTGTGTCCGTCCTCAAAGTCAATATTGGGCTCTATTTTAAAATCAGCGCTGTCATTTAGTTCAGCAGTTAAATAAATAATAAAATAAAATAGCCTTTTTATTCCTCATTTTTACACTTAGTAAATTCGTTAGAAATTCATTTTTAATAGCTTTAAGTGCGTGCAATATATTTTCAAATGGAATGTAAGTCTAATATATTAATTATATTAGACTTACATTCCATTTGAAAATTTCATTTACACTCAAAATCAATTTAATAACTTTAAGTACATGCATTACTATAATGTAAGAATTATATTTAATTGGAAATTTCATTACACTAAATAAATTTGTTACAAAAATCAATTTAAATAACTTTAAGTACATGAATATAATATTATAATATTAGAATTTCATTCAATTGGAAATTTCATTTTGCATTTAATTTGCTTTTATTTAGATAATTTAATTTTTATATAAAACAATTTTGACATTTTAGTTTCACAGATTTATATTATTAGTATTTTCTTTTAAATAATATTTTAGTACTTATTTATTATTTTAAGTATATTTATAATTTTAACTTATTATACCTGTTATTTGAGGACCCCTCTTCGGGTAAAGGCCTCCTCCAGAGCTGCCCATACTTGTCTGTCCTGTGCCTTGTTCATCCAGTTTTTCCCAGCTGTAGCCATCACCTCGTCGACCCATCTCTCTTTTGGCTTGCCTTTTGCACGTGTTCCAGCTGGTCCTTGCCACTCTGTCACCGATTTAGTTCATCTTTGGTCTGAAATGCGTGCTAAATGTCCTGCCCATCGCCATTTCAACCTTTGACCGTATTGAAGAATGTCTATTATTTCTGTTTTGTTCCTTAATTCCAAGTTGCTTACTCTGTCTTTCAATTTTATGTTAAGTATTGTCCTTTCCATTCGTCTTTGACATTTTGTAATCTTGTCACTGTTGTGTTTGTTAAATATCCATGTTTGGCATCCATAAGTAAGGCAGGGCAGAATACAATAATCTGTTATTTTCTTTTTGAGTGTTATAGGTAGAGTCGATTTTACAATCTCCTTGTGGGTCCAGAATTTACTCCAACTTGATATTATTCTCCTTTGGATTTCGTCAACGTGTCTCGTTCTTTTGAATGATATTAATTTACCGAGATACACATATTCATCAATATATTCTAATGGAATGTTGTTCACGATTATAGGTATTTGAGCTCTATTCGTCATTACTTTGGTTTTAATAGTGTTTAGTTGCAGGCCTACATTTTGACTGGCGTTGTTTAGCTCATTTACCATTGACTCTATCTGTTTTGCTGCCTCGGAAAATATTACTAGATCGTCTGCAAATCTAAGATGGCTGAGGTAGTTTCCTTTTATATTTATACCCTTATTTGTCCATTTTAAGCCTTTGATGATATTTTCCAATACTGCTATAAAGATTTTTGGTGAAAGTGGATCTCCCTATTTCACTCCTCTTTTTATTGGGAAAGCTGGTCCGGTTCGGTCTAATTTGACTCTACTAGTGCTCTCATGGTAGATGTATTTTAGGATGTTTATATATTGTTGGGGAATGTTTTGGTTTTCTAGAGCTTTCCAAATGCTGGTGTGTGAAATAGAGTCGAAAGCTTTAGCGTAGTCGATAAACACCAAAAATAGTGGTTTTCTAAATTCATTATATTTTTCTATTACCTGTTCAACAACGTGAATATGATCGATGGTACAGTATCCTTTACGAAAGCCGGCTTGTTCAATAGGTTGATATTTTTCGATAGCTGGACTCAATCTTTCTTCTAGGCAAGAAGCAAAAAGCTTGTAAATGGTTGGTAGTAAGCTAATAGGCCTATAATTTCCAACGTCTGTGGGATCTCCTTTCTTGTATAGTAGAATTATATCAGTTGCCAACCAGCTTTTCGGTAGCTTTTGCGTTTCTAGGATTTTGTTGAACAGATATGTAAATGGGGTTGCTAATACCTGTTTGGCTGCTTTAATTGCCTCGTTTGAGATATTGTCTGGTCCGGGACTTTTATGGTTTTTAAGTTTTTCAATTTTCTTTATGATTTTAATTTCATTAAATGGGATCACCGTCTCCTCTTGGCTTTGTACCATTTTCTTATATGATTCTACATCAGTTGATGATGTATCGCTGTACAGTTTTTGATAGAAGGTTGTGGCGATGTTCACGATATCGGTCCTTGATTGAGTTTTTGATGTTGGAGTTTGTTTTAGGCACATAATCCAAGGTTTGCTGGTATTTAATTGTCTGTATGCTCTTTTTGTGCTTCCTGTTGTAATTAAATGTTTGTTTATTACCTCTAACCTGTGTTCTTTGTAGTCTTTCTTAATTTCTTTATGTGCTTTTTTATATAACATTTTTAGCTCCTCTTTATCTTCTCGGGTCAATGGTCTTTTATTTTGTAAATTATGACGTTTTTTTTATAAGCAATTTCTTCTCTCAACACATCTTTTTGTAGTGTATTCATTTTAATTTTTGATTTTTCCAAACAACTTTTTATGTTGTTCTCTAATTTATTGTAGTAATTATCCAAGCTTTCATTTTCTTGGTTGAGTAAATTACATTTTTTCAGATTCTCTACATATATGTCATTTTCTTTTTGTGATGTTAATAAGCTACGTGTATTGCAGTATCTTGCCCTGCTAGATTTTATTTTTGCTATTTTTATTGTTCTTCTTACCATCCTGTGGTCACTTGGATAATTGAGGCTATTAATGATTTCTATATTTGTAAAATGTTTGGGGGCATTTGAGAGAATATAATCGATCTCGTTTTTTGTCTTCTTGTCAGATATCCAGGTCCATTTTGTTTTTAAATTTTTCTTAAATATTGTGTTAATTATTGTGAGTTTGTTTTGGTACGCGAATTCGATTAATTGTTGACCTCTACTATTTCTTTTTCCATAACCGAATTTTCCTGTAATTAGTTTCTCTATCTCGTAAGTAGAGCCTATTTTTGAATTGAAATCGCCCATCACAATAACGAATTTATTAGTTAGCTGACATGCGTCATTTACTTATCTATAGAAGTTTTTGACTATTTCTTATTTTGCTTCTCCAGTTGGAGCATATATTTGAATAAGAGAAATTTTCAAATAACCAAATTTCATGTTGAGCAAGCATACTCTATCTGAAAAACCAATAAAACTCTCTATATTTGTTTTGAACTTCTTTTTTACTAGGAAGCCTACTCCACGTTGCCCAGTGTTCTCCCCTGTATAGCAGAAGATATGTTATGATGGTTATGATGAATATTCTAATAAAGAACAGTGTACAAAACCTATCTAACTGCAGACACAAGATTCGCAAATCAGATCAGGAGTTGCATTAAAAGGTGTTTTCAAGCTGAATTGCTTTTAACTAGATTGGAGGGAATACGGCACGAACATCAATGGCGAGTACATCACTCACCTTTGATTTTCCAACGATATAGTGGCAGAATCGCTAGAGAACCTCATCACTATGCTCAATGACCTCAATGGATAAGTTGTGTCCGTCCTCGAAGTCAATATTGGGCTCTATTTTAAAATCAGCGCTGTCATTTAGTTCAGCAGTTAGCCTAATTTAATTTTGCTAAATAGAGACGTAATTTGACTTTACTAAATAGGGACTAATTTGACTTTGCTAAATAAGGACCTAATTTGACTTTGCTCTTGTAATTTATTTTACTTAATTATTTTGTTTTTTGTGATGTTATATAAAGTTTACTAATAATAAGTAATATTTCTTAATTTTTTCTATTAATTTTTAAAAACGTTACATAAACGTAAAAACCCAATGCGTACTAGCGAACTTCACACGTCCTCCTAGTTTTCCTTTCTCAAACACTAGTACAACGCACCTTCCTTCACCAGCGAGCACGTGGTAAATCAGCACTTACAAATTGTAAGTAAAAAAAATGTAAATTGTAACTGCTCGAAATTGTTAATTGCAATTATTGCAATTAACAATTTCATTAGTGGCGACAGGGGTCGATTCCAGGTTGCTCGCCTACAGTGAAATTTACGACGCGCGGTCAGTGGTCGTCGACCGAGAGCTCAATCGACGGATCCAACTTGGTTGGGGAGCGTTCGGGATATTAGGAAATATCTTCTTTCACGTATGATCTCAAAACTTGAAAACAATAGTGTACAACCAGTGGGTGTTGCCAGGAAGCTCAAGGTTCCTTAGCGAACCATGGAAATGGCTGTGCTCGAAGTTCCTCTGTTTGATATAGTTCATAGAGATGTTATCTCTTACTCAATATCAACGAATGGGTTGGCTCGACCGGGAAAGAACCACGCCCTCACAGAATACCAGCGTAAAAAAGCACCTTTATGCTGCTGTATTTTGTATGGTGAGTGTAGATAACCAGAGACCCATTATACTGCAAACATGGCATTCTATCTTAGTCCTCATGGGTGACAACGCATCTACATTTTGATTTTAATTGAGAATAGATGTTGATGTCTATGCGCCACAGCATCCACTTGCCATCAGGTGGACTGTTTGCTCGTTTGTCACTCTTATTCTTTAAAAAAATCTGCAGTTAAATCGAAGTAACGACGTAGTCCCACGGATCATATTGCTCCGCCATATTACCGATAAACGATGTGGAAGAAACGTTCTCGAGTACAGCTTTGTACCGGTAAGCACAGTAATAATAATAATAATATAAGCGTAGGGAAGTGACGACCCAATCGCCCGCTGACGTAACAGTTATGTGACAAAACTGCGACGTCGGCGCAGTCAGTCAGCATCCTGCCAAGAGGTGTGAGCGCCGTGCCTAGGCAAAATTGTAGATGCAAAGGTCCGTTTGTGCATATGACCCAACCACGAAACGGTGCCGGGCTTGGGCGTCTCCCGTTATTTGGCGCCCATAAAATGGATGATGGATAAAACATAAAAAGTAACGCGCATAGGGCCGCTGCCTGGGAGTCGCCGGGGCGCGTCTGGAGCTGGCGCTGGACGCGGCAGCATGCGGGCCGCCAGCCGAGCGCGAGGAGCTGCACGATCACCTAGCAGCCCCTCGCATCCATCATCCCCACCAGAAGGCTTGGTGTCGGCTGGGTCTTCTCGGACCCAGCAAGCGGCACCCGCCGCTGGTGGAGCACGTCGCATGCGTTGGACAAAATCCATGAACAAAAACGCATTGCGGTCGTACTATAGGGCGAAAGGGGAAGAAACTGTGGGAATAGCGTATAGGTCTCGGATGCATAGCTTTTTTGCTGAGCTGGAACCGTCTATCCCCGTCACGGAACAAAACCTGGCAGACCGAGTTCGGTACATCATGCGCTCGAAAATATTTGATGATGCCGAACTCGAACGACTACGACGTGAGGCTATTCCGTCGTCGAATGAATCGGCTATGGCTGGAGATGCAGCTCCACATTCGACAGACCAGCATCCACACGTGGAAGCCGCCATGGACCTTCCAGTTGTGGTTGATTCGAACGATGATGAAATAGTCTCCCACGAACTAGAGCAAATGAGGAGTATATTGGAAGAGGCGATTTTGGAAACGCGCAGCACCCCTCTCGAAAATCGACCGCGACTTCCCCCGCATACCCTTAAGCAAGCGAAATCGGGCTGTCGTGAGGGCTCTTAACCCAATGCTGGTGACCTATTTGGAAGCCAGCCGGGACCTTTGCGAGACGGACTCGATTCTCTTTGGCGCCGCAGTGGCAGTTTGCCGTATTATTGGCGCCAAACTTCCCACGGCTGGACGCGCTACTACACAAACTAACGCTATCCCAGCCTGGAGGAAAAGAATCAAGGACCGTATCGCAAAGGCAAGGGCCCTTATCGGCAGACTGACAAGCTTCAGGTCGGGTAATAATAGACCGAGGATTATGCACACCGTTAGGATGGCGTTTGCTGGGACAAATATCAGTTTGTCCCAGCCGGATATCACGCAGAAACTAACGGAGAGCATAGACGACCTGAAGCAAAAGATCGCTGCTTGGGGGAAGCGGATTCGACGATTTTCTGAGGGGTCAAGGCGGTTCAACCAGAATCGTCTCTTCCAGAGTGATCAAAAGAGGCTCTATAAATTATTGGAGCGACCAAAGGTATGTGGAGCGGGCCAAGGACCGGATCAGGCTGACAATATCGCATTCTGGCGTGGCCTGTGGTCAGAGCCCGTAAACCACAGTGAGGGCCCTTGGATGGAAGTTGTGGCGAGTCAGGGTGCGAGTGTTACGCCTATGGACCCCATCACCATAACGCCAGAAGACGTGGCTGAGGCGGTCCGTAGGGCCCCGAACTGGAAAAGTCCGGGGCTCGACGGGCTGCATCATTACTGGCTGAAGGGGTTCGTAGTGTGTCACGCTGTGCTCGCCCGACAGTTTCAAGAGGCTCTCGACCAGAAGTCACTCCCGAGCCTCTTCACTACTGGGATCACTCACTTGGTTCCTAAAGATCAGGATACCACAGACCCGAGCAAATACCGCCCCATCACGTGTCTACCCACCATATATAAGACACTGACATCCATTTTGAGCGCGAGAATCACTCGTCACCTGGAGCTAAACCAGGTGATGTCACGCGCTCAAAATGGATGTCGGGGCGGTGGTCGTGGAACTAAGGAACCACTCCTCATTTACGCGGTCATAGGCAAAGTGGTGAAACGCAACCGTCGGAACTTCTCTGCCGCCTGGGTAGACTACAGAAAGGCGTTCGACTCGGTGCCCCATACATGGCTAAAGAGGGTCCTCGAGCTGTACAAGATTGACTGTACAGTTAGAGACTTCCTCGAGCAGTGTATGGGGCAGTGGAGTACGATCCTTTGTCATCTGGGATAATGGGGGAACCACATAAGGATAAGAAGGGGTATTTTCCAGGGCGATTGTCTGAGTCCAATCTGATTCTGCCTCTCTCTTAACCCTCTCAGTACCTTACTGGAGGGCTCCGGGAGGGGATTTCAGCTACGGAAAGGAGGGACAAAAGTGACCCACCTTTTTCTATATGGATGACCTCAAGTTATTCGCCTCCAGTCGCTCCCATCTTATGGAACTGCTAAACATCACTTGTGAATTTAGCAGTTCCATTGGAATGGAGCTGGGGACGAATAAGTGTGCGATCCTCCATGTTGAAAGGGGAAGGGTTGCTAACTCTGAGGGCATAGACTTGTCTATGCCCGTCAACTTAAGGACCCTTTCCGAGGTTGAAACGTACCGATACCTGGGTATGTCACAGAACATCGGTATCGATGAGGCTGGTATGAAACAGTCAGTTTGCGACGTGTTTTATGCACGCTTGACCAAAGTGCTTAACAGCCTTTTGTCCGGTGTGAATAAGACACACGCATATAACGGCTGGGTCAAGCCTGTCCTCATGTATACCTTTGGCATACTCAGGTGGACTCAGACTGAGCTTAACGCCCTGGATAGAAAAGTCCGCACTACCATGACGTCCCATAGGTAGCATCATCCGATATCATCAGTAATGAGGCTGTACTTGCCGCGAAAGTATGGTGGGCGTGGCTTTCTGAGCGCGCTCACCATGCATAATCGCGAAGTGTGCAGTCTCCGTCAGTACTTCTTGGCGAGATCGGATGATCCATTCTATAATGACGTCATTTCTAGTGATAAAGGGCTTACCCCTCTATCCATAGCCAACGAGCAATGGCAGGACCCAGCAGTGCTTAGCAATTCCGACCGGGAGACCGTATGGAAGGAGAAGGAGCTCCACGGGGTCAGCCGATTGGGATGGGATGCGGTCTTTCTTTGCATCCTACCCTTGGGGGCGGGTTTGCTTCTCGCCGGATGATCCCAACGTTGTTGCGGATTCTGTCGCTGATGTGGTACTTCAGGGTATGGAACTTTTTATTCCTTCCTCTGTGGTGCCCATTGGAGGCAAATCTCAGCCATGGTTTGGTCGCTCCTGTAAAATAGCATCATGCTATAAGCAGGAGTGCTACCGAGCCTGGGCTGACGCATCAGCGTCCAGGGATGTAAACACCAGCGCTCTAAAAAAGAAGTATAATTCCGCCTCTAGGTCCTTCAAAAGAGTCATTGCCAAGGCAAAGTCAGAGCACATAGGCAGAATTGGCGAGAGACTAGTTCGTCTTCCTTCTGGAACCCGTGCATTCTGGTCTCTCGCCAAGGCTGTCCAAGGGAATTTCTGTCAGCCATCTCTTCCATCTCTGCACAGGGAGGACGACTCACTGGCCCACACCGCAAAGGAGAAAGCCGATCTTCTAGGCTCTTTCTTTGCGTCTAACTCGACTCTCGATGACGGGGGGAGTACGCCGCCGACCATCCCGCGGTGTGAGTGCTCCATGCCGGAAGTGCAGTTCACTCAGCGCTCGGTTCGCAAAGCACTCCTCTCCCTGGACATCCATAAGTCGAGTGGGCCTGATGGAATCCCCCCAATTGTGCTGAGGACGTGTGCTCCAGAGTTGGCACCGGTTTTAACGCGTCTTTTCCGGTACTCCTACTCCCTAGGCGTAGTCCCAAAATCATGGAAGACGGCTTTCGTCCACCCGATCCCTAAAAAAGGCGACCGCTCAGACCCGTCCAACTACCGGCCTATCGCCATCACCTCCTTGTTCTCCAAAACAATGGAGTCCATTGTAAACTGCCAGCTCATGAGGTACCTTGAGGATCACCAGCTGATTAGTGACCGCCAATACGGTTTTCGCCGTGGTAGGTCAGCTGGTGATCTTCTGGTCTACCTAACTCACAGATGGGCGGAGGCAGTAGAGTCCAAGGGGGAGGCATTGGCCGTTAGTTTGGACATTGCGAAGGCCTTCGATCGGGTTTGGCACAAAGCGCTTCTTTCGAAGCTCCCTTCCTATGGGCTTCCCGAGAAATTGTGCGATTGGATCACCAGTTTTCTTGCAGATCGGAGCATCAAGGTCGTTGTAGACGGTGCAAGCTCCGATTGCAAGCTTATTAATGCTGGTGTTCCACAGGGCTGCGTGCTATCGCCAACGCTGTTTCTTCTGCATATCAATGATATGTTGCAAACCCGTAGCATTCATTGCTATGCAGATGACAGCACTGGTGATGCTCTTTACACCGGCCGAGCCAATATTTCTCGGGAAAACGTCTCTGAGTGCCGGGACAAACTTGTGTCTGAAGTCGAGTCTCTGCTGGACAGAGTCTCGGATTGGGGGCGACTAAATCTAGTCCAGTTTAACCCCCAGAAGACACAAGTTTGCGCGTTAACCGCTAAAAAGAACCCCTTTGTCGTATCCCCTCAGTTTCAAGGCACTCCCCTTGTTGCCTCAGCCAGTATCGGAATCCTCGGCGTCGACATATCGAGTGACGTGCAGTTTCGTGGTCACTTGGAAGGGAAGGCCAAATTGGCCTCTAAAAAGCTTGGCGTGCTCAGCAGAGCGGGACAGTATTTCATGCCGGCACACCGCCTGCAACTTTACAAGGCGCAGGTTCGGCCGCTCATGGAATACTGTTCCCATCTCTGGGCTGGGGCTCCCCAGTACCAGCTCCTTCCACTTGACCGCATCCAGCGCAGAGCGGCTCGAATCGTTGACGACCGAGTGCTTTCCGATCGGCTCGATTCACTGGCGCTGCGAAGAGATGTTGCATCTCTTTGCGTATTTTATCGCATCTATCACGGGGAGTGCTCTGAGGAATTGTTCGGATTAATCCCAGCCGCCAAATTTCGTGAACGCACTACACGGCAAACGTCCCGATACCATCCACACCATCTGGATGCTTGGCGGTCCACCACTGTACGTTTCAAAAGGAGTTTTCTTCCGCGTACAACCTCTCTGTGGAATAATTTACCACCGGTGATTTTTCCGGACCGATACGACCTGGGGACCTTCAAGAAAAGAGCTTACTCCTTTCTAAAGGGCCGGCAACGCACCTGCAATTCCCCTGGTGTTGCGGTTGATCATGGGCGGCGGTAGTCACTTAACATCAGGTGAGCCACATGCTCGTTTGCCCCCCTCTTCTATAAAAAAAAAAAAAAAAAAAAAAAAACGGGAGGTACTACAAGACTCTACATGAGCCCTTCGTAGATACAGTTGCCTCCCTCAACTGGCTACGTTTCGGTGACCTCTTCGGGGAAACCGAGGGTTTTGTCTGTGCAATACAGGATCAGGTTATTAAGACCAACAACTATCGGAGATAAATCCTAAAGGATGGCACTGTCGACGTCTGTCGAGCTTGTCGCCATCCCGGGGAGTCACTTAGGCATGTCATCTCCGGTTGTTCGGCGCTTTCTAACTTTGAGTACTTGCACAGGCACAACCTAGTAGCCAGAATTCTACACCAGGAGCTCGCTCTGAAATACGGTCTCGTGGACCGGAAATTGCCGTATTACAAGTACTTGCCGGAAGCCGTGCTCGAAAATGACCGCGCCAGGCTCTACTGGGACCGGGCCATCATCACAGACAGGACTATTCTTGCGAATAAGCCTGATATTGTGCTGATGGACCGGGCACAGTCAAGGATATTTTTGGTCGATATTACCATCCCGTATGACGAGAACCTCGTGAGAGCCGAAACAGATAAGCAATCAAAATATCTGGACCTGGCTCACGAGGTGACCGACATGTGGGGTGGTCTGCCGGCCGAAATTATTCCTGTAGTCGTCTCTGCGAATGGGATAATCCCAGTTAGCCTCTCTGGTCATCTGAGGCGACTGGGACTCCGTGACGGACCGCTTCGGGCTCAAATGCAGAAGGCGGTGCTCCTTGATACTGCCCGCATCGTCCGCCGGTTTCTTTCCCTTTCTCCCTAACCCTTGGCCGTTTGGTCTCCCCTGCCGAGGGCTTCCATCTGGTTGGGCTTTTATTTATTTATGTATTTTTGTATTTATTTTATTTTATTGATATTTATATATATTTATCCTTTCATTTTCATTTAAAATTATATATTTATGCATCCCAACCAGATGAGAAAACTATATAGATACAAAACAAATAATAATATTATTACTGTGCTTACCGGTATACGGAATGGTAATGTCGATATTTTTGATCGACATTACCATTCCGTATGACGAGAACCTCGTGAAAGCCGAAACAGATAAACAAACAAAATATCTGGACCTGGCTCACGAGGTGACCGACATGTGGGGTGGTCTGTCGACCGAAATTATTCCTGTAGTCGTCTCTGCGAATGGGCTAATCCCAGTCAGCCTCTCGGGTCATCTGAGGCGACTGGGACTCCGTGACGGACCGCTCCGAGCTCAAATGCAGAAGGCGATGCTCCTCGATACCGCCCGCATCGTCCGCCGGTTTCTTTCCCTTTCCCCCTAACCCTCGGCCGTCTGGTCTCCCCTGCCGAGGGCTCCCATCTGGTTGGATCTTATTTATTTATGTAGTTTTTGTATTTATTTTATTTTATTGATATTTATATATATTTATCCTTTCATTTTCATTTAAAATTATATATTTATGCATCCCAACCAGATGAGAAAACTATATAGATACCCCACAAATAATAATATTATTACTGTGCTTACCGGTATACGGAATGGTAATGTCGATATTTTTGATCGACATTACCATTCCGTATGACGAGAACCTCGTGAAAGCCGAAACAGATAAACAAACAAAATATCTGGACCTGGCTCACGAGGTGACCGACATGTGGGGTGGTCTGTCGACCGAAATTATTCCTGTAGTCGTCTCTGCGAATGGGCTAATCCCAGTCAGCCTCTCGGGTCATCTGAGGCGACTGGGACTCCGTGACGGACCGCTCCGAGCTCAAATGCAGAAGGCGATGCTCCTCGATACCGCCCGCATCGTCCGCCGGTTTCTTTCCCTTTCCCCCTAACCCTCGGCCGTCTGGTCTCCCCTGCCGAGGGCTCCCATCTGGTTGGATCTTATTTATTTATGTAGTTTTTGCATTTATTTTATTTTATTGATATTTATGTACATTTATCTTTTCATTTTAATTTATAATTATATATTTATAGAACCCAACCAGGTGAGAAAATTATATAGATACCCCAATAATAATATTAATAAATTTATTTATTTACTAGAAAACATTTAGCCAAAATACAATAAGTTCTGTGACTCCCACACTAGGCATGGCCTGTCTCGTGGGTAGTCAAACAAAATATTTTACAATAGATCAAAGTGGCTATAAAATTTATGAAAAATTACAGACATAACAAACAGATTCTAATTAAAAGGAGCCCGCACAAGTACATTGTGGGTGAGTGTGTATGAATTTGTCTAGCATGCCTATTACATTATTCTCTAAAAATTATAAATAATAGGGTGTGAGATTGCAATTAGGGAATAGTTTGAGTGGTGAGGTAGCCCTACAAATAAATTCATGGGATCGGACGACAGAGCAGGCGCCATTGTAGTCCACTACCGTTTTAACATCTATTTAAGGGTCACCAATATTTCTTCTTATTTCTCATAGTCCCAAGTCAATAAATGATGAAGTCTTGAGCGATTCCCCACTAGATGAAGTGACGACCGATGAGGTACGAAATCGATAGACATAGGTGGCTCAGGACCGTATTTCGTGGCATTCGTTGTGGGTAACCTATATTCAGGAGTAAACTTGTGACAGGCTGTAATGATGATGCTGATGATATATGTGCAGACCTTAAAGTGGATATTCATCCATGTAAATTTAATGCTCTAATCGTAACTAGCTAGTCCGGCGTCGACAGTTTAATGAGTATGAGCGTGGCCAACTGTTGTCTCGATTTTTATGCTAATGTTCTCTAAATATTCGTTACATGATCCAACATGACGTGATGTATTATGTTTTACCGCAATTATTTATTTCACGGACATACAGTCATCAGGTTAAATGAGCCGGCAAATTTTTTCGTTTCAGTTTCGACATCCTTATTGTAAACATTTATACCAACATTTTATCAAAACATGTAAATAAACCACTAAATACAGCGTTATTTAATAGTTTTATTTCAAGGCGAACAAATATATTTCTCGACCAAAACGACAGTAGAAGCGGCACCATTCAACATTCAGACAGAAGACAAAGTAACTGCCAAGACCCGGATTCGAAATTGTACCCTATAACTATTGTAAAGGAAAGCCGTCGCATTCACAAACTCGTGTAAATTTTGCATTTCTTAGACATTTATATCGCCTCGGGATAGAAATCTAAAGAAAGCAAAGTTAATGTCTCCCTCGGTACTAGTTACGTTTACGTTTGTATTCAGTATTTTTAATATCTTTGTCCTTTCGTTTTTTTCAATCTGAACTTTTTCGATTCTTTTTCTTTATTGCGTCTTTTAAGTAAAACAATCTTAACAAAACAAATATAACGATAAATATGAATCACATTTAAATATAACTTACCTGAAATTCTTTTAGGGAATATCCGCGTATAAATTAGTTACAAACGTCTCAAAGCACTTAAGATGTCATAACAATGTGAACATAGATATACATTAGGGATTCCATTACAGTGGATATTATTCCTCCATTAATGGCCGACATCGCCTGCCGTCGTTCTCTCCAATCTGAAATTCTAAATTTTGTTGAAACAGATGAGTGGAAAGAATATCCTGTTTAAAGTCGAAAACAAATGATGATATCCATTTTCAATTCTAAAGCTTCTTTATATTCTAACCTATTATTTAGGTACATTATTCTTCTTGAATAATACGAAAGAGTTATAACGAACAGGAAAATTCATTTCGCCTGTGTACAATGGTCAATAAACTTACATCATAATATTAAAAAATGAAATAGGCAAGGAATCCCTACAAACAAGAATAGAATACAGCCAGTACCTCTGAATTTAAATGGTGTTTAATTAATTGCATACAAATTATTCAAAGAAACTGCTAACGTGGAAAGAATGCTATTATTGTGCTTGCCATTGAGACCTTAAAGATTTTGCTAGCAAAATAAATTACGTTTTTGCTGTACTCATTTTAATGAAGTTTTAAGGATTTCAACAACTATAGTGTTGTAATTTTAATATGCCTTTTAAATAAGTGTTTTTGTGATTTACAGCTAAATATTTACGTGATTTCTTTCAAAAACACTTTTTAAAAGCTATTGCTTTTGACTTGACATGGAAGTCATTTTTATCGGTAAACTAGCCTGTCCTGGCGTGTTGCTGCCGCATAGCAAGAAAATAATGATGAAATATTGTTTCAAATTTGGCATAGTTATATTGTTTAATTAGAAATGATAATACATTCATTGAAATTGAAATTGAATTACTTTCAAATAAATTTATCGGTACTATGCGCGGGCCACTTGGATTCACAATTCATTTGATGTAAATTGTCTTTCCTTGTCAGATACTTAACTGATACAAAAAAAGTTCTATCGATCCGATCGCTGCCTGCAACCTAGCGGGTGATCCTGTGCAAACCTGCACAGGATCACCCGCTAGGCCAATCTATCCAGCTGTTTCGGAGTCTATAGGGAACATACATACACATCGACTTATATATACATAATATTCTTAGAAATTTCAATAATGCATAATAAGCCAAATATTGAAATAAAATATACATATGTAAACAATGTCAATTGCTTTTACATTAAACGAACTATATATAAAACAACAGTCTATATGTTATTTAAAACACATTGTGTTAATCCTAAAGAACAGAAACGATTTTTAAAAATGCAATAACTTTGATAAATGTCAACGGTTAAGAAATCAGGCTGTACATTAATTGAAAGCTAACTGTTCAAGTACTAACATATTTGCTAGGGATCTTAGGGTACAAATCTTTATTTGTAAGACTTCCAGATTAACATAACATCAACTCAACAATGTCATGTGAACTGTTAAAAAATACACTGTTTTATAACTCAGAAGCGAAACAAGCTATTTTGAAGCACATATATTTTGTATATTCGGCTATAAACTTACTTCCTATATAGTGTGAGTTTCACAAAAATGTACACTATTTTTACGACAAACTATATCTTTCTATGGAATAACAGTGCCGGCAGGTTTACGGCGGCACTGTCGTGTAGTCGTTAACAACGTAAACCGTGTATATTTGCAAACGTGGCTTTGACCTCTCCGTCGTGACTCCAACAGGTAAAAACGAAACTAGAATATTTATGAGTAACGTAAAAAAAACATTCTGTGATAAAACCATGAAGTATGAAATAAAACAAGGATGTATGAAACTTACAGTTCTAGGAATAATGATATGTTTTGGCTACCGCGAGACGAATTCGAACGTTTCATCATCGTACTCCACTCTTGGGTTTGAATCCAGCGCATATCAATATTTACGCAATTCGAATCAAATTCAAATTCAAATTGTGTAATTCAATATGTCAAATTAGAAATTTAAGATGGAACATTATTGGTAGGTGATGTCTATACATGTGACCCCATACAAGGGCATAACAACCCTAGAGAGCTAACTATTTTTGCATTATCTAGGATATAAATATGTATTATAAAATATCATATCATAAACATTCAATAATATTTTATATAAATTATATAAATTAGAAAATTATCCTATTGAAAGTCGAAAAGCCTTTCTTTGTCATTTATTGTTAAAAATATTATTCAAAGTTTTAAAGTATAACGACATTTATTAATTAGGAATGTTTTCAGTACTAATGAAATTGCGCAGGGTTTTCTAGGGTTCTTTTATAATTCGTTAAATGGTTAAGTCTTTATTGACATAACGTGGGGGCTAGTCGAAACAAATTTTAATTTGGAGAAGGGTATTATTCTAAGCTTAAATAAATTTCTATTATTTCTTGTAATAGACGAGTAGAGTTCTGGGTGTTTCTTGACGAAGACACAAATGTTTCAAAAACAAAAAAGTCTTATATTTTCCACTATCTTGGAATATTCCGTGTTTCTAGCAATATTCCTCTAATCTATTGGCATTATTAGGGAGTTGAATACTCTTATTTCTACTTACGTACGAGCTTGTGACATTGAATAAACCCCTGATTTCCATACACTAATCGAAAGTTATCATCATTACGTTATTGATTTTAGTCAGTATGTTTTTAAGTTTACGTCTATAAGAATATGGATTTTAGTCATGAACTTTTAATTTCTAATTAGTCAAAATATTTACAAAACCCGCTTCTAATGTCTCGAATGATATGTATAAAATATTATATGTATCAGAAACAAAAGAAGTTTATTACGAACCGCGCATTATTTCAAAATATTGGTGTCGTATATTTTCATATTTTACAATATACTACCAAAGTAACTGGACCAAGCTCTGAGACATCAAATGGATTTCTTGTTATACGTATTGCACGTTCACGGGTGGTGCACATAGTGTTCTTAGAAACACACATTTTGATAAAAGATTGCGCCCGCAGACAGCGGAGAGAAATAGCACAGCTCAAAAATATTATGCTTGTGCTCGTATTCTATACGTGTTTGGTACCTTAGCCGATATATTGGATGTAGGTAGCTGTCACTCTAGCTTTTTCTGCATCACGCTTTAAAACATAAATATGGAAACTGATGTTTTAAATGTTTCTTTATAAAAATATCATAAATTTAAATTGAATCGACCGTAACCTATTGTTTCACGTAGTAATACTACAAGGTATTATGACCGCATTACGAATCAATCAATCGACTCGACCGAGGAAGTACTACTCTAGCATAGAATACAAGCGTTAAGGAGCAGCAAATGATGTTGTTTCGTATGGTCAGTGAAGAGAACAGGAGACCCTTTTTACTGGTAACGAGACATTCTATCTTATAGCCCTCACGGGTGACAACTCATCTGCATTTTGATTCTCGATTGAGGGTAGAATTATGTGTCTATGAGTCACAGAGCCACAGCAACCACTAACCATGAAGTGTACACTTATTTGACACTCTTATTCTCTAGATTTATTGTTAAATTTGTTGAGTGGTAGAATTTAAATTCTCTATACCATTACTTATGTAGTCTGTTGTGAACCTTGTTAGTGATCAACGGTATATTAAGATGTGTTAATAGCATTCCCACATTTTTTTTAATTACAATCAAGAAATAATATCTATACATATATAAAAGTCAATTACTGTCCGTTAGTCTCGCTAAAGCTCGAAAGTGGGTGATTCTGATGAATTTTTTGGGTGTGTTTGAGTCCCTGGATAGTTTAGATTTGTATTTGGACCCACCCGTGCGAAACCGGGGTTTATCACTAGTCTGATATATTTTTGATTTTATGAAAGGTGTTTCATTTAATAGTTTTGTTTATTGATTTACGAAATTTTAATAAATTTTACTTTTGTGTGCGTTTTATTTATAATAGGTACTATCCTTGTTTGACAAAGATCTCACCTGATATTAAATGGTGATAGTGTTGTAGAGAAGAAATATATATATATATATATATATATATATATATATATATATATATATATATATATATACAGGGTGGCCCAAAAGTCGTGGATCAAACGCAACTAGGGGTTAGATGGGGTCATCAGCTGCAAAAAGTTGTTCTACGGGAGGTCCTTAAAGTCAACCCCTGCAGAGTTATAATTTATTTTGTGTTTTTATGAGAAAATTGACTTTTTTTAACTAATTCTTATTAAAATGCCAAAAAATAAACATCCTCTATCTTTTTTATAATTTTCATTAGATTGGTACTGATGAATCCTTGCGTTAGACATGCCATTTATGGTTGTTTATTGGGTGTGTTGAAGATAATATTAAGTTTTACGATTTTTTTTTTCTCAAATCATAACTTTTTATTTACTTCGGACCCCACTGTGAAAAAAAAATACTCTACCGAAAAGTGACCCTGTATTACAAGTTTTGGCGCATTTAATAGGGATTCTGAAATGGTATTACACATGGCCATGAGTGGCTCTAATATCTTTCTAGGACGAAAAAACAAAGCAACGATTGTGAAATAATTGTTTTATTAAGCAAAACATTTTACAATAAATGCTCAAAATTCCTGCCTCTGACCATAATACATAATCTGCACCGTCTAATAAAATTCCTACGTAACCTACGGAATGCACTTCTGTTGTTAGTTACTTGTACTCTAGCAAACTCGAGCTTTTGTCGTAGTTCTTGTTCGCTATTGTTCTCTCCTTGGTAAACTATTTCTTTAAAATAGCCCCAAAGAAAAAAATCTAATGGATTTAAATCGGGCGACCGGGGTGGCCATGCAACATGTCCGCCTCGACCAATCCACCGGTTGGGGAAGCGCTCGTTCAAATGATCTCTGACTGCTCGAGCGTAGTGAGGCGGGGCGCCATCATGTTGCAGCCACATTTCTGCTATTCTTTCTTCTGGAACTTCAGCTTCGTTAAGAATATGGTTTAAATTATTTTGCAAAAAATTTAAATACTGAGCACCATTCAGCCTTGCTGGCATTTCATGCAGCACCAACTGCTGGCCAATTATACCAGCCCACATGTTAATACCAAACAGATTCTGGAATCGATCATTTCTTATGATATGGGGGTTTACTCTGAAGTAAAAATGTAGATTGTGGATATTGAATACTCCCATTCTTCTAAAAGTTGACTCATCCGTCCATAAAACCTTGTTAAAGAACTGCGGATCTTCTCTGTGATATCTTAGCATCTCTCTACAAAACCGCACTCTAGGTTCATAGTCACCGGGGAGCAAAGCTTGCACCCTTTGCACGTGGTAGGCGTGATATTTTTTTCTGTTAATGACACGTTGCACCGTCGATCTTGGAATCCCGATATTACTGGATATTTGGCGTTGACTTATACTAGGATCCAATCTTAATTCTCTCAGCACTTCATCTTCATTTTCAAATTGCATCACTGGTCTGCCTGCTCTCATAGCATGCTGACCGGGTAAGACTCCCTCCATGTACGAATTATGTACGCGCATAAAGACCCTGTAATCCGGAAAACGATCACGGTTAGGGTAGCGTTGACGATATTCCCTGGCAGCAGCCCGGGCATTACCGTCGCAAAAGCCATACAGGTAATGCATTTCTGCATACTCCCGTTGGGTGTATTCTGTCCTCGCAGCAGCCATCTGTCCACTTTTGTAGCCAATCCGTCCGATTCACACAGCACTGGTCACAGGTAGGCAATCTATCACAAGTCCGAAAAACAAAGCGTAGGTCAAAGGAAAGAAACTGGTCACAAGTCGTCGTAAAACCGAGAAAAAGAACACGTGCGTACCCACAGGCAGGAAGCGAGTTACTAAAGAACACTAAACATTCTAAAGAAACATGCTCACGCGCATCCCCCAGCCCCCGCCCCTGCCGGCCCAGCCTTTTGTTTCCTAGAAAAGATATCGCTACCTGAACTGACGGGCCAACCGGCCTTTTACTGACAAAGGATTAAATAGTTAGTGTAAAAGAGAGGCAGAGAGTCTTTGTCATTAATTGTATTAATTCTAGTTTATTTTTAAATAAGCCTAACCGAGTTTTATGGTTGGGTTAACTTTGGCCTTGCCATGAATAATCGTCCTAAAAAGATATCAAAGCCACGCATAACCATGTGTAATACCTTTTCAGAATCCCTATTAAATGCGCCAAAACTTGTAATACAGGGTCACTTTTCGGTAGAGTATTTTTTTTTCACAGTGGGGTCCGAAGTAAATAAAAAGTTATGATTTGAGAAAAATAATAATCGTAAAACTTAACATTATCTTCAACACACCCAATAAACAACCATAAATAGCATGTCTAACGCAAGGACTCATCAGTACTAATCTAGTGAAAATTATAAAAAAGATAGAGGATGTTTATTTTTTGGCATTCTAATAAGAATTAGTTAAAAAAAGTCAATTTTCTCATAAAAACACAAAATAAATTATAACTCTGCAGGGGTTGACTTTAAGGACCTCCCGTAGAACAACTTTTTGCAGCTGATGACCCCATCTAACCCCTAGTTGCATTTGATCCACGACTTTTGGGCCACCCTGTATATAATAGGTGTAACCTACATATATATATATATATATATATATATATATATATATATATATATATATATATATATATATATATATATATATGTAGGTTACACCTAATGATTAATCCCATCCAATAATTTTTGATAATAAAAATGTTTTTTCAAATTTTCATTATCCGGCATTATTGTTGAATTTTGAACTAGATTTAAATTTTTGAAAGTTAATTGTATATAATATATATAGTGTATATATGACAATGACCATAACAAATAAAACCATTAGACTAACGACTGCCTCGTTGGTCTAGTGGTTGTAGTAGTGCGACTGCTGATCATGAGGTCCTGGGTTTGAATCCCTGGTCGGGCCAAAAAATTAATTATTGAGTTTTCCGTCAAGAAATTCTCAGTAGTTGCCCGGAATCAGGAAGTTGGCGGCATTTCACCCCCGTGCCTCGGAAACTACGTAAAGCCGTTGGTCCTGCGCCTGATCTCTCTCCGTTCGTGTCGGTTTACCGTCCCATCGGATTGCTTGCGCATACACTTGGGCACTATAATCCTGTCCTGCGGCGATGGCTAGCCTCCGTTGAGGCAGGCCGCCGTGGCCGTAATTCGGTCTGGAGGACATTATTATTACATATATACATATAAATAAAATTGAAATTTCTAAATGGCCTGAAATGGCTTGAATGGCCATATATAATGTTTTTGTCTGTGTGTCCGCCTGTTCTAATAAATAATATAATTCACACAAATATTAAGCACACTTTTATGTCCGATGACATTAATGTCCAAGTACACAAAAATTTCTTTTGTTTGTCTGTTTCAAATTAATTTATTGGACATCTTAATGTTATCCATTCCCATATTATGTCATCTCACTCTGTCTGCCGCCATAATAAATTAAGTGGTAAACAATATTCCCCCGTCCTTTGTCTGGTCACGGACACAAACATCGAGCGACACTAACCACGTTCACTTCTACGATTGTCCTATGTTTTCTTCGTAAAGTGTAAACAACGATATAAAGTTCACAAGATTGCTCTTTTCCCCCTTAACATAAATTATTTTATGATAATGAATAATACTCTATAATCGTGCATGGAAGACAAATACGACTAATGTAAGTAATTCTGAACGACTTCGACTAATGTAAGTAATTTTGAATTCCGGGTAGAGCCATAATCATTTATTGGTTTTTCTGTCAAGAAATTCTCAGTCAGTCAGGAATACCCTCCCCCCCTCTCGTGTATTTGATCCTGCTGTTCTTGATCTCTTTCAGGTCGTGACTGTCGCAATTATACTGTAAACAGTGCACCTGTACTTACGCTCGTACTCGGCTATAATATATTATATTACCCTAACCCTGCGCACAGAAAATATTAGAATAAGTCGTTATACACGACCACTGCACGATAATATATAATTTTATTATATAGGTCTTGATTGCAAATAATTGTTATTAAAAGCCTTTTTTACCTTTTTCTTTGAAGGAATTCTCAGGTGTTACTAGGCGCCATGACCGAATTTCAGTCCGGAGAACTTTAATATATTTATGAAACATATAGGATGTCATCTGGTGGTGTCAATATTTTTTTAATTAATCTATTACAAGTCCACTTTTTTAATATAAGGGTGACAAACGAGCACACAGTTCATGTGACATTTATCTTCAATTAAAAATCAAAATGCAGATATGTTGCCAGCATTGAGAACTGAGATGGGATGCCTCGTTTCCAGTAAAAAGGGTCTCCGGTTCTCTTCAATCACAACACGAAACACAGCAGAATCAAGCTGCTATTTTACGCTAGTATTCTGTGAGAGTGTGGTCCTACTCCGATCGAGCCGACCCATTCGTACTGCATCCACAATATAGCTGCAGCATGGCTCTACCACGTAGACGTTATTTACTGTTTGTAAAATATAAGTAAATAAAGGAGCGATGAACTAACATTTCATTTAGCTGACGTGAGCTAGTGTGGTTTTCTTTTTTCGTTATATGAACATGTCCACATCTTCTTATCCATCAGTTTCTAAAAGCTTTTTAAATTGTAGTTCAGTAACTATCATTATAGTACATCGACATAAACCTACTAGCTGGTATTATCAAAAAAAAATCAAATCAAAGTTTATCGTAGTTTTTTTGAGACTTTTAGGTACACTTTTATTTTTGACTACTATTTTTAATGAACTGAGAGACTATACTATTATTTAAATAAGCATGCATACAATTTTTTTTTTGTGAGTTTTTGTTTCTATCTGCTCTCTCTTCCTTAGTATCTAGATATCGTGTAGTCTATCCATATATACGTGGTAGAGACACGTTGCAGCTATATTATGGTTGTAGCACGAATGTATCGGCTCGACTGGGGAATAGCAGTTTGATACTGCTGTGTTTCATGTGGTGAGTATAGAGAACCGGTGACCCTTTATACTAGTAACGAGGCATTCTATCTTAGTCCTAAGGGGTGACAACGCATCTGCGTTTTCATTCTTAATCGAGGATAAATATAGAGATGTCTATGGGCCACAGCATCTACTTACCATCAGGTGGACTGTGTGCTCGATTGTCACCCTTTTCTTATTTAAAAAAAATGATGTACACCTAGAATGTGGTAGGACTCCTATTTTCACCTAGGAATCCGTCGGGGTAGGTATTAGCTTGACGAATTTCATTAATATATTTTATTTGTGCCGCCAAATAGCATTACTTGGACTAGTATATTCCGGTCTGAAAGATATAGAGATCTGGTAAATTTAAGGCTGTAAGGCATTCCAACTTAATCGTCAGCGGTGATAACGCATTTTAACTTTTTTAGTTTAAAGATAGTTGTAGGTGTGTCCATGGGCCACAGTAGTGACTTACCATCAGTAGGACTATATGTTTGTTTCTCTTCAGTTTTATTAAAAAAAAAACTCATTGTAGGTTTTCATCTATAGTGTAATTATAATAATAATGTCCTCCAGACCGAATTCCGGCCACGGCAGCCTGCCTCCACGAAGGCTAGCCATCGGCGCAGGACAGGATTATAGTGCCCAAGTATATTCGCAGACACAGGTGCACTCTCTATTCCCTCACTCTCATAATCCGATGGGACGGTAAACCGACACGACCGGAGAGAGATCAGGCGCAGGACCGACGGCTTTACGTGCTTTCCGAGGCACGGTGGTGAGACAACGCCAACTTCCTGACTCTGGGCAGCTACTGAGAATTTCTTGACGGAAAAACTCAATAATTGATTTTGTTGGCCCGACCCGGGATTCGAACCCAGGACCTCATGATCAGCAGTCGCACTACTACAACCACTAGACCAACGAGGCATATCTATACATATACATACACGTATAAGCATAAAAATACGCATAGCTATAGTGTAGTTTGTGTGACACGATTGTAGAATGCTGAAATGACAAAAAGTCGAGTTTAACATTTTACTCGTATATGTTGTTGTCGTCGTTTTTCTTTGTATGTGTTTATGTACACCAAAAACAGAATAACACGGTGTCATATTTCACTCCGAAGGAACATAAAAAATTTTCGAAAAACTTATTGTGTCAATCTCAAATGTAATAACTCTACAACTATTAGATGTTAAATACTCAGAATGGTGGCCGATAAGACTAAATAGTAATACAAGTTCAAAATATACAATTTACTAGTTGATAATGAAAGGAAATACTAGTGTTCTTGATAAGAAGAAATTAATAATCATAAACTTTTTACTAAAAATTTAATTAAAATTATAAAAATAGTATGTATTCCCCTAAAGTTTAAATTATTCACATATTTTAAGTATTAATTTCATACTATCGATCTGCCCCGGCTTCGCACGGGTGATATCTGGATTCTACACCGGCACCACCTACCGGGTCCAACTACGCCTATAACCTTCGCGGAAGTGCAAGGAATATGTTGACAAAGTTTTAGCGCAATATGATGAACGGTATGGGAGCGCATAAAATACGATCCAACAACTAATAATTTTTATATATCAGTAGGTACTTTATAAACATTTTCAGGTAGAGTGCATTATATATGCCTTTCTGGAAACCTTTTGTGTTTATTAAAACACTGTTACAAGATTTAATTAAAAAGTAAATTAGTTCAGTTAACAAATATTAATAGTAAAACATATGGAGATAATAAAAAGAAATATACTTGCTTTTTTTGTTATAATTTTTATTAGTAATGCAAAGGATTGAAATAACGGTCTATTAAATACTCAGGCAGAATTTTCCATAAACGATAATATAATTCACCTCTTCAAATTGCACCTGTGTGAATGGTGAAGCGTTCGAGATCTAACGTATAATCTACCGTAAAATATCATTTGAATAAATTTCACGCCCTAACCCGAATAAAAATTCGATCCCAGCGTCACCTAATCGATTCCATCCCAGTTACCGGCAAGTATATTCATGTATTATCCTCCCGTCCCTGCAATAAATAAAACACTCTGCCGTTATAATAATGTTAACGCCTCCCAACTCCACTAAATATGAACTTCATTAAATTAAAAAGAACATTAATGAGAAAAGTGACTTAAAAATTATGCGAGAACTATGAGTAAGAAGCAAGTAAGACCTATTTATTACTTTTGTTTTTCTATGTGTGCCAATAGGCAAGTATCAAGACTTTTTTGTCTTGAACCGTACTCGCTCATTCAGATGCTATCTCTTAGTTTTTAACCGACTTCAAGAAGGTAAAGTACTTCATTCGACTGTATTTTTTATGTGTGTTACCTCAGAACTTTTTTATAGGTGAACCGATTCTGATGATTTTTTATTTGAAAGCTGGTGTTTCTCATGTGGTACCATATAAATTTGTTCAAAATCTGACCATTAGTTTTTGAGTTATCCTTAATAATGCGTATTTAATTGACTTCGACTACATTGTTGATGTTCTCATTTTATTTATATTGAAGTCGGTTGAACAAAATTTTTAATTTCACCACTTGTATCTTAAAGAGAGCGTACTAATTGACTCTGATTTGATATCTACGAAACTGCTACGCCTCGAGTCTCCCGATGTAGTAACACAGATATATTTTATAGTGTGCAGTTATTGCATCATTTCATTCCCCGATTCTCTTTCTAATATCGCACAACATCGCACGGCTCTCCTATCGTTATGGAAAGGCTCTTGCTTCATTGTTTTTATAAAGTATATAGCAAAAGGGTAGGATAATGCTGTATGAGACTTTAACACTAGTTATCAAAAGCTTGGATCGTAGTAACCGCTGTGCGCTTTTTTTGCAATGTATACCTCACCTGCGCATAGTGTATCCTATTAGCTAATAGACAAGGCTCTAAAAATTCATCGAAATACCATACCCAAAAACCACAAACTGGCAATGTTGAGTAGCAATAATAATTATGGGACGAAGCCCTACAGTTACTGAATTACGTGCAGTTATTGCAGGTTTGCGTTTAGGATACACTTTTATGAAATACATTCTGACTGAAGCGTCCTTAAAGTACTCTATTTAGTGAACCTAAAAAGGAGTTTTCTTTGGTACAATAATGTATTATGAGTGGAGCATACTGCACTGCTATAGTAAGTTACCGCGTTACTTTTTCTCGAAATATACAACTGATAAAATAAAAAGTTTTGACAACTATCCCAAAACTTTATGAGATTTAAGAACAGTTTCAAACAAAACTTTTTGGTGTAAACCAATTTCTTTTATTCTTTACAATTATGCACCAAAAGGGTCATTACACTTTATTTCGTATCTCCTTAAAATGTTTATGCAAAAACATTTTGAACATACTCGTTGTTGTAGATTTAATAGTAGAAAAAACTGAGTCTAAAGTAGTTTTTCGATAAAGACACTGATGAGGTGAAATAAGGTTTTTATTTAAGTTATACGCGGACGAAATAATTGGTAAGAACTAGTGTAAATTAAAACTGCAATATCTCAGAAAATATGAACGCTAGCTGAATGTTATAAAAAGCAGTAGGCGGCACATATTATACTAGCAATAAATAATTTCACATTGTTTCAAGTAGCAGCTGAGAGCACTCAAAGAGTTACTATAAAAAATTAAATAAACGTAATAATAAAGCTACAACATATTACGCACTACTACTGAGCACAGGCCTGATATTAGCTCTGAAGGGGTTATGGAGCAGTTTGTCTAGTCGGACTTCGAAATAAAACCTTCTAAATATTTTGTTTCTTAGAAATGCAAAATATATTAAAAATTTTAATTTTAAAACTTTCTAACTTGAGAATATTTAAAATTGTAACTTTCTAACTAATAATAACTACTTTCTATTCTGTCGCGATAATTAAATAATATATCTAACTTTGTTGATTTGGCTGTAGTTCTCACCTACTCTTTTGTGGTTGGAATAGGTATAAAAATTTTTTCCGCTTTTTTTTGTGCTTTTTTTCATTATTATCGAGATGTTATCATCAAAATTGGAATGAATAAACTTAAACACTACTTTTGTTAAAATCTCGATTTTAGAGAGAATAGTAGGAGAACGATGGTTAAACTACTATGTGTATTAACAAACATTTCACACACCCATAACTTAAAGGATCATATATAAACAGTACTTTCAATTTTCTACGAGGGAAATAAATATGAAGAACTTAATAGCTTTATTTATTAAGCAGGAATAATATAAATATAAATGTATTTTCTATCATTTCTTTTATAGAATAGGGGTGATAAACGAGCACACAGTCCACCTGATGGTAAGTGGATGCTGAGGACCATAGACATCTACATGTATCCTCGATTAAGGATTAAAATGCAGATGCATTGCTAGCCGTGCGGTCTAAAATGAACGCCTCATTTCCAGTAAAAAGGGCCTCCGGTTCTCTACACTTACCATACGAAACGCAGCAGTATTAAGCTGCTACTTTACGCTGGTTTTCTGTGAGAGCGTGGTCCTTCCCCAGTCGAGCCGACCCATTCGTACTACTACTGTAATATAGCTGCAGCATGGCTCTACCATGTTAAAAAAATCATATTATATTATTAATAAATGCTGCTGCCCAGTTCTCCTGCTTCAGTTCCCTCTGTCGCCTCTCAAGGTGTGGTGTAGTGGATTCTCTTTCGCCGCTACTACAGCAAATAGTACTTTATACTTAGATAAATTTCAAATAAAGTACAGTAAGTACTTTGACTTTAACTTTTTACCATGGTGGTAGCATAAATGGGTCGGCTCGACTGGGGTAAAATAGCAGTTTTATACTGTTGTGTTTCATATGGTGAGAGTACGGAACTAGACCCTTTTTACTGGAAACGAGATATTTCGTCTTAGTCCTCAGGGGTGACAGCGTATCTGCATTTTGATTCTAAATCGTGGATAGATGGAAATTTCTATGGGCAACAGCATCCACTTACCATCATTTGAACTGTGTGCTCATTTGTCAACCTTTTTCCATAAAGAAATACATAAAAACTTTTCAACAAACGTATTAATACAAAAATTATTTGATAATCCACAATTCAGAAACATTTCTAATAGTTTAGTAATAAATAAATTCTCATCAATGTTGAAATATCGTACCTTGGCTTCGCTGCATTAGGCATCGCCTTTAAGATCTATTGTTCTAATCGCAGCGGTAAACTGGCGGCGCGCCCTCACGTGTCTAAAACCAATGACTCATTGCCGATAGGAATGCCTCTTGGGCCCGCCTTACTAAATTACCAGGGAGCAGCATTTCAAATCGAAATGTGCGAAGGAAGTTACAATTGCACCTTGATTGAGAAATGTTATTACATTTAATAAATCAAAATTCAAGTTTTTCCTTCCGTTCTGTTCAATTCCGTTAAGAAAGTTTCGTTCAGTTTCTTTTGAAACTGAAACTTACTTAAAGACTTGGGAGAAAGTCTTATTTTTTACTACCTACTAGCTGACTCGGCAGATGTTGGGCTGCCGTTTTCGGTAGGTAGCGCGATGGGATACACTCCTGACTGTTTACAGTGTAAATATAAAATAACTTAACAAATATAATAACTTAAACACTAAAACAAGATATATTGGGTGCGTTTGGCAGAAAAAGGCACCACACGTTTTTTTAGAGTTTATAGTTGTTTTGTGAGTTTTAGTAATATATTGAATGATAAACATATTTTTATTAAAAATTCGATGTGTTTTTTTGACTTCTCTAAAACAACATCGGGGGAAGATTTGGGTTTTTGCATGTGAATACCTGTGATTCGTTTTGGTACATAAAATATAGAATTTGTTAATTACAGCATCACCTTTCGGATACTAGCATAACATAACTATGAATCATCATCTCGATAGATTATAATATTGTATTGTGTGAATATCTCAATAGGTCAAGTACAGACGCGCCGACGATTATATACATATGAAGATCATTCAGTGCTTTATTTGATTGTAATTACTTGCCATCAACTGCATCTCCACTTACCATGCACGAGGTGTCCAGGTGTACGTATTATGTATGCAGCACGAATGTGCCAGCACAATCGGGGAAGAGCCACGCGCTCATAGTATTCTAGCTTAAAATAGCAGCATATTGCTGCTGTGTTTTGTGTCACCGTATACGAAAAAAAGCAGCAACATGCTGCTATTTTACTCTGTGCATTCCATCGTAGTCCTCAGAAATGACAAAATTGTATGTATTTTGTTTCTTATGTCATGTATTACAAAGACTGTTTGCGTGTTTTTTTTTTAATTACTCCACTATCTTTTAAAACCCTATTTGATATACTTGTAAGTATTAATGAATTTTTACAAAGTAGAAGAACTCCTTTTTGCCTTCCTATGTTATATAGTATCCAGACCAAACGCAGACTATACAGACCATCCCGCGGTGTGAGTGCACCATGCAGGAAGTGCTAGTTACGAAGCGCTCGGTGCGCAAAGCACTCCTCTCTCTGGACGTCAACAGGTCGAGTGGACTTGACAGAGTCCCACCTATTATGCTGAAGACGTGTGCTCTGGAATTGGCACCGGTTTTAACGCGTCTTTTCCGGTACCCTTACTCATGGAAGACCGCTTTGGTGCACGCGATCCCTAAAAAAGGCGAAAGGATGGTCCATATAGTTTATGTTATATAGTGTGCGTTTGGATGTATCCCACCGTCTTGCCTATTTCTACTGTCAAATAGCAGTGCTTTCAGTGTTGTGTTCCAATAGTGAAAGCACTGCTATTCTGAAGGGTATATTATAATTAAAGGCTGTGATGAATGTAATTTTAGTCGTCAGAGGTGACAACCCACTTTGCTTGAAGTTGACCGCAGGTATCCTTGAACTGTAGTTACCACTTACCATCGGGTGCACAATTAGATCGTTTGTCAATTTATTCAGTATCTGTTAGCTGTCATGTCAGTCACTTTGTACGGAGTGCCAATGTCAACTGTGGACCTTTTTGGACTGATAAAGAAGAATTTACTAATGTAATGTAAAACAAGATCATCGGTTAACTTGGATAAAATTTCAGACTTCGAGAATATCACATAGCATTTGAGACTAAAATTCAAAAATGTTGTGTTTGTACTAGAATTGAATATTAAGCTCGTATGTGGTTAATCGTAGTCGTATCTTAAGCTCGTAGTAGCTTATTTCAATTCAAAAGTTTCTGTAACGTAATCTAGCGCTGATTTTTTAAAATTGGATTGGAAAAATAAGATAGATCGATGACGCGAAGCACCGAAATCCAAATTGGACGTCACGCAATATATTTCAATGAACTGACACGTCACCGCTTCGTGCGAGCGAATAATTTTCAGCGAGTAATTAGTAATTACGGAACTGCAATTAATGTAATGCTCATCGCGTTTCACCTATTAATTTAATGGTTGCCCCGCGTTTTTAATCCTGACCCATTCGAGCAATAATTTATGAAAAAAATACTTTAAGTAATAACCTGTATAATGTACTCGTATAAAGTGAAATATACTAACTACTAAGTTTTTAATTGCCAGCCTCACTTGCACGTGATGCACGAGGCTAACTAACCTACGATATTTTGAGGTCAATTTGTAGTGGGAAATCAATTTAAGTATTCCAGCTGTAATCTATCAAACCGCTGATAGAGAGCTGCATTATTGGTGGGGAGTATCCTGACACCTGAGCTCAGACCTGTCTGAGCTCACCAATTCGCAACGGATTGTGGTGGGCAAGACCAAATGTTTTTAAATATTTGTCATTTGGCACATCCTTGGAAATCCCTTGCCTAAAACTTTATACAAAGCGTTTGGTTGTAAAGTACTGTTGCCGTATATGCGCTAATGCTGTTTACCAATCAGCAGTTTCGCACTCGGTGGAGACATACCTGAAAGACTGACTGCTTACCATGAAATGCTGACGTTAGGTGTTCAGTCTCTCGGAATTAAATACTTAAGCGAGTGCTTAACTCTTAAAAATAAAGTAATATACTATATGAACACTTAACAAAACAAATTTATTCGGCTGCATTTCAATACAATGCATCACTAAAAATTATATGCAGCTCGGATGTAGTCAGATCACGTCAAAGTACTAAAATAATAAAACTCTATCCTTTACGTCAACGTTTTGAATAAAATGCAGAACGTGTCTGGGATGCAGCCAAAGCAGCTCTGGTCGCCCGAAGCGTTAAAGGTTCTTTTCCATTCGCAATTCTCTATTTAGTAAAAGTCACTGCAATTTATATATATAAAAATCAATTGCTGTCCGTCATTCTCGTTAAAGCTTAAAAGGGTTCGACCGATTTTGATGAAATTTTTGTGTTTAAAAACACACGAATTTGGACCCGGTAGGTGACGCTGTTGTCGAAATTCAGAAATCACGCTTGTAATACCAGGGCCGATCGCTAGTTAAGGATATTTGCTTATTTATTTATTTTCACTTTGGTTTCGAGCGATAATTTTTTATTATTATCTGCAGGTTAACCGTGAAGTGACGATGTAAAAATATCTATTATCCCATATCGTCCCGTTGGTGTCGTAAAAGACGAAAGAGGGAACCCGAAACAGGAGATGGGCTACAGCATCTTTCTGATACCAACTCAAAGTAATAAAAAAACCCGCGTACAAAGTGTGGCCAAATTCCCTTATGAGGTAATCTAAGGGGAGGCGAATCTTCAGCAGTGGATTTTTATAGTGGATGATCGGAAGGATCCACGAGTCTATTTCGATCACGGTAGTAGTTTCAGCCAGTTCGTAAATTGTCATACTGCATGTCTGCGTATGCTTAATATGAGTAGTAACCGAAATGTAAACAAAACAGAATCACAGAGGACCTCGCTTATCGTAACCGACCCGTTATCCACGCAATTGCTCATACTGTAGTATTGGACTAAGATGCCGTGTCGAGGATATGCGAAATGCGAAAAACACAACACAGTCTCGAGAAAATGTACATATGTATTATTCTGTACATTTTGCATTAATTTTGTTTAAAAACTGCCATTTAAACTCATATCACTTAAATAAACCCATTCAGAAGTCATTTAAAATAAATATTAATTAAATTAGAACGAATGTTTTACGAGTATTTGTATTTGACAATTTATCTAATTTTATCTAAGGAAAAAAATTATTTTTGCAATCCTTAAAAGTTAAAAAACACACAACTGAAAATATCCGTAACAAAAGCAAACCACGTTAAAGCACGACTCCAAAAGCTTGTTTATTTAACATAATATTGTGTGCGGTCTTAGAATCCACTCGTCTCGTTGGTTTTTATTGAATAAAAACTCTAAAATTACTTTAGTATTAACTTAGACGAGCTTAGTTTGCATGCAAGGATTATTTACGATTCCATTTGTAGTTCCTAACTATTGCTATGGATGGTTTTCAAGGGACGTTACTGTGGCCAACCCCTGTTCGCAGAAACTTGGAAAATAAATTTGGCCGCGAGCCGGCACGTTGTTTGTCCGGTAATAGGCGCGCCAACAAACATAAATTATGGGTAACATTTATCTTAAGTTTGCCCCAACAATGATCGACAAATATTTACAAAGTACATAATATATACCTATACTAACAAGTCGAGTTACGTCTTATAATAAAATTATGTAATATTTTTTTTTTGGTTATATATTCATACGATTTACACTTTCGTGTCATGTTATTAAAAAATCTCCTTTATTATAAAAATATTTTAGTTTAGTTAAAAAAAACTAACTATTTGTTTAAAAATTCTTCACAACATGTGCATGCGAAGTATATTGCTAACTTTTTGCCAGAGTTTAAGTTTTTATATTCGATATATCAGAGCACTAGTTTTATCGTTTTTTTATATGCGCAGAAATTTTATTACACAAAAAATTGCATTACTTTCAATAGTATTTATATATAAAAAGTAACACTTTACGTGTAAAAATCCTTGTTAGAAAGATGCTTCTGGTGTGTGGGAAACACGTCGCCCGTTACGACAGCCACGAAACGGTATGGGGTAGTGAAAATTCTTACACATACAAATCATATTACATGCTTTTATATTGTAATAATTACAAAAAAACGTACATAATATGACATATAAATTAAAATAGTACACAGGAATAAGGCTACAATTCGAAGCATTATACTTTTTAAAATACCTCTTTTAAACTTTTAGTTAAGGGTAACAGCAAAACATTATTTTTTATACAATAATATATTTTTGAAGTTCGTGTTTTCCTATATTAGATTACCGTCACTCCCTATTAAATTTCACTGTTGAACACAGGTCTCCGCCATAGATTGCCTCATAGGTGGATAATTACCACAGTTGCCACGCTCGGCAAGCGGTTTGGCAACCGCAGTTTTTTTTATTTACAGTCAATATTAGGAAGACGCTGCGGGTAGTGGATATTTTAAACCGCGACTATACGGTAATTACATTATTTATCCGAAAACAATCTAACGCCGTTTTATCCCGTTATAGTTCTAAATATTTATAGAAAAATCAATCACCCAGTCTTATCTTTCATATCTCGTGAAAGAATAAATGTTAGAATAATCAAATGGCATTCGACAGACGATCTAATGAACATTCTCAGTAATATCAGATCAATAATAACATATTATTTTTTAATATCAGTATACTTAGTACGATGATGCCAAGGTACATAACTCAGCTACTAATCTGAGGTATGTGAAAAGTAATTGATATATTCCTTTTAACGGAGACATGCGCCCAACAGTGGATTATTTTATGACTTTAAATAAATAGTAAATCAATAATTTTAATAAGAATAAAAATATTAAAAAATTTATAGATTAGTGTCTGTTCATTTCATATTATTGCTACAAAATAAAAGTAAAATTTACGATGATTCGACAACCATTTATAACGTTACAGATAATTTATTAGTTTTTAAACTTATTTAGGTAATAAAATATCATTTACACATGCTATTAAAAAGAAAATATTATATCGTTGTTGCATAATCATTATTTTTTATCTATATACAATATACAAAGACGGATCCTTATGACACGTAATCGATCTTTATTCACATATTACTTAACACATAAGAGATAATTTCATTCACAGTCCTAAAAGATTGAACACTCTCTATAAATAGAATAAGGAAATGATGTATTGTCGCACATCCGCACATTTCCAAAGCGAGGATTAAAGCTTTTATAAGACGTCTGAAAATCTGAAAAGAGGCTTACGCTGACGGTATTGAATAGAATCTCATCATAAAACATTCTTGAAAATCCTGGTTTACGTTCTTATAATATCATAAGAATACGTAAGATATGTAATCATTATTTACTTATCTGTAAAAATATTTCATACATACAGTTACAAGTATAGTGTACGGATAATATCGGTATCCTTAATGCCTTGCATTTTACAATTGGATATAAATCAGTAGTTTTAATAGATACCCTAGTCTACTACTAGGTTTTAAATACCTGTGAATAGTGATGGATAACAGAAACTGAGTTACCATTAGTTTAGGGTAAAATCAAACTACCTATTCGGTTTAAAGATCGTGAGCGCGAGTCTAATCATGTGGTCTCGATTTCGAAACTTGAGTCTAACCGTAATCCACCACTGGATTTCTCGGTGTAAAAAACTCTGTACCAGCCTGGAATCAGGACTTCACGTTCTTAGATAGCACGAAAATACGATGGTCCTGTGCCTGATCTTTTATCGGTCGTGTTGGATTGCCGTCCTATCGGAATATGAGAGTAAGGGAATAGAGTGTGCCTATGCCCGCGTACACACTCGTATACTGTAATCCTGTCCTGCGCAGATGGCTCGGTTGAGGCTGGTGGCCGCGACAGGAAGAAATAATTTCAAATACGATTCTTGTACATATACAGTTATAGAGAAATACCTTCATAATATATTGAAGAATCTAAATAAGTATGTGGGTAACGCCTCCTTTAAATATAAATAAAAATATAACATATGCCTCACTACGGGACTCTTCTTATTTCTGAGAGGATTTTGGAAACGGGAAATGCTTGTATTAGAAATCATATATGATAATTGAATGGCGAATTCGGACCCATGACTTTTTAGCTTCGCATTTCCCATGATTATCAGGCTACTATCGCTGCTAAAATATAATAAATTTTTATTTTTGTATATATTATGATGAAATAAAATTGTATAGTTAGCGATAGACCAGTTGTGTCGTACAAATCACGCATAGTAAGACTTATTGTAAATGGAGTCGTAACCGCACCGCTACCGTACTGGTGCTGCACCGCAAGGTTTTCCTAAAGCGTAGCTGCTGTATAAAATGATACCACAAATGATTTCTTATATTTACGCGAACACTACACGTTTAAATAAAACTAGTTTTTAACGGATTTTATTGCGTATATTAACTTATTTTATATTCAAGCCGTTTCAAGCACTTTACAGCATCCATAGTCACGGGGGGACTAAAGTGTTCAACGTCCCAATGTCATAATTAACCACGGCTACCTCCAGATTAAAAGTAAATTAAATATTTAATAATTAAATTATAAATAAAAACTCAACTAATGCAATTTCGCCAATAAATCTTCTTTAACTAAACGTACCACTTAAGGTTACTAAAATATTCAATTGTTAAAGTATAAATAATGTAACAATATCGATCAAATTGTAAACATGATGTGGTTATTGTTTGTCACAATTAAATAATTTATTTATTGTTTAATTACATTGTTTATGCAATTCTTTGAGAGCTATTAAAATTATTATACATTAAATTTATTTCATGTATCCCTTACAGCTTATTTCAGCATAAGCACGTAAGCACTCTAAAACGTCAACTTTTACTTACTATAATTAGTTAATACACAAATGCGTTATACATTAAAAACATATTTAATAGATTATCTTGAATTTTTCTTCTTTAATTCTAAATGTGAGTAGAGAACTTGTAAGCGGGGCTTTGTTTTTATCAGTATATGCTTCAAGTAAGCACTCTGCAACGTTTTTGCGCATCGTATTTGGTGTTTTTTCGAATAAAATTTAGTCTATGATATTAAAAAGATAACGATAAAATCTATCGATACCCTTACTTAAAAATTACGCAGGCAATTTAGACGTATAATAATTTTCCCAAAGTTTAGACTTAAAAGGGTCAGAAAGGAATAGTAACACAGCATACACGAACCCAAAAACAATTCTTCAGGGGCAAATGGATAGAAGTATTGACACGTCCATAATATAGTGATAACGCTCGAAACAGAGGCGAGCGTTTCAATTTTTAAATGAAAAGAATATAAATAAAAAAATATAAATAAAATAAAAAAATATGGGTACTAAATTTGAGTACTGAGAAGTGCTGATTCCGAATAGACGTGTGTGAGAGACTGCACACCTTGTATAGGCGCATGCCTCATTAAATTTTGTTTGAATAGAGGGCGAACCAACCCGCACGTACTTGCTCTTATGGATTAGTAGCGTCAGCAAATTTGTATTGGAACACTGAATAATTTTATATGAGATGGTAAAAAATATATACTACCATTTTTATAGCTTACTCCATACTTTAATAGGTATTTTAAAAATATTTTATTTGTAAAATAATTGTAAATTTAAACAATATAACCTTTGTTTGAAGTATCTATGGGCTGCATAAGTCTACTTACTTTAGTTTTAAAAATCTAAACCACAATCATTTTAATTCGACTTAAGCTTACTTCATTAAATAAATAGTTCAATTAAAATCCGTAAATTGTAATTTAAATTAAAAATTAAAAACTAAGAGTGAAAGTTTAGAAAGCGATCATGAATTTTACAGGTTTGTCTTTCTATTGTTATACTTCTACTTTATGTGTATAACACTGCAATTCAAAAAAACAGAAAGTAGATTAATAATCTTTCGATACCTATTTAATAAATAATATTCACTTCCATCTTTTTCGGCGCCCCACGTTGCTTTCAATATTGCATCTCTTCTCCCTACTGCCATTAGGTTCTGTGCAACAGCTGAATGAAAACACGAAAGCATAAGGCCGCCACAAACACCCTTTTATCATCGCGCCCATTTCCCCGAGTAAACACTCACAAGCACGGGTCTATTATAAACGCACATCAATACAGAAGTACCTCAATGTTGCAGTAGCACAATACGTTTTCATTAATGCTATGTAGTGTTTATATTATATTTTGTATACATTTAATATACAAAATATAATATATGTAAACGCTTTTTGGTGACAAGCACTTCTCTGTGCGAATGTTCCTAAATATGTCATTATTCTAAGTTTTAATCATAGATTATACCATTTATATATGTTTATTATATACCAGTATGTGTTTGATATTGGCAGTAAGAACGTAAACAATGAATGTTTTATTTTATGTAACACATTATGCACAAATTTAAGCTTGTTACACTCCTTCACTGTAAAAACTTTAACTATACCAAATCTCACATCGTTTGTGCGCGCAGTATACATATTTAAAATGGGGTACAAAGTTTTATCTTTAAGTATTAAGGTATAGATAATATTTAGCACAAAATATACCTACGTAACGTACCTAGCGCTAAGCCCCAGAATCGTGTTAGCTTAGAGGTTTAGCGCTCGCTGTAAATTTCACAGTACACGAGCAACTCGGGTTCAATCCCCGCAGCAATCAATGAAATTGATAATTGCAATTCTAAGTTCTGATTTACCACATTTTTGGCGGTGAAAGAAAACATGTAGATTACACCTGCATGTCTAAGAAAAAAAATTATATATATATATATATATATATATATATATATATATATATATATATATATATATATATATATATCTTCTCTTCTCTCTTTTATTTATAACGCAGGGACAGCGCGGCGGATACTTCCTTGCCTTAAAACCCTCTCAGAAGTTAGAGGAGGGAATATTCCAGCCTTTCAGAAAAGAGATGTAATTTTTAACTATGGGTACTCTTACGAGATGGATGAGAAAATATGTAATGTTCGATTACATACTCTATTGAGCGGCGTTCATACATTTAATTAAAAACAATCACTATAGCGTTTGAACTATAGAATCTTGTGCAAATCGTAATTTATTATAAATTAAAAATCTTCTTTTAACTATGCTTGAAACAAGCATAGTCAAAGGAAACATATAGGAATAGTCAGACTGCTATACGTACATAGACGTCAATTCTTATTCGACAGCCGCCTTCAGTCGAAACTTACTAAGCATTCAAACGCTTTCAATACCCTTCGCAATGTTAGACTGACTGGACTCTGCACAATGGATGCCAATTTGCCCGGGAATTTGGCTTGGATGCATGTACGCTTAGGCGCTTCTCGTAGTGTTAACTGTTAACTCATTCAATGAGAGACAGGCAGACCAAATCAACGATACAAGTGAGAGGAGCAACTCTGTTTAAATATTCATTGCAATACAAAAGATCTAATGTTCTCTTTTTAAATATTATCTGTATTCACATTGTTAATAACAAAACATTTTGCCGTGTAGTGGAGGTGTGAATATCTACTACCCCATATCGTGTTATAAGAGGAAACAAAAGGAAACAAACCAGGAAATACGCAGAAGCGTGTAGAGCCATGCTGCAGTTATAATAATAGATTGTAGCACGAATGGGTCGGCTCGACCGGGGAAGGATTACGCTCTCGTAGAATACCAGCGTCTAATAGTAGCTTAAGACGGTTCCCCTAGCGAGAGACCTTGAGCGTTCGGTCCCATACAATCCACGCGCTCTCGCTACAATATATCACGGAAAAATACGCCCAAATATTTGGAATTATTTCAATTAAAAGAGATAAGCGAACTTAAGAAATTAAATAAAACGTGTAAAATATAGATTTTTAAATTATCTATCCGTTAGTGTAATTCTCAAATGATTAGAGCATTTCCTTTAGCAACAGATGCATGTAATCAATAATTTTAGTAATTTTTTAAAAGTAGATTTTAAATGTATTCATAACACATAGAAACAAATTAGAACGTGGAATGTGATAATAGGATATCGAACATTAATAATGTACTTTTAGATGTAGCTTATTTCTCATAACTAATGAGATAATAGTCTCTGAAAAACGCACTTTTGCCAGGTTTTGGTCAGGGTACCGCCTTAATGTTGTTGTGTTTTGAATGGTGAGTTTAGAGAACCGGAGACCCTTTTACTGGAAACGAGGCATTCCATCTTAGTCCTCACGAATAAGCTTTGGTCTCTTGATCGTAACGCACAACGCCGCTGACGCATACTGCGGCGGAACAAGAGACCATTCTACACGTTTGTCATACGATTATGTGTCCGGCACCGCATACTGCATACCGCAGCGTTGTGCGTTACGATCAAGAGACCAAAGCTTATCGCCGTCGTGCGATATAGAGTTTCAAAAGTTGGAGGTAATTACCTACATTTCCTTTTTAAAATATTGTTTCTAGCGATAACTTTTTTACCATAGAATACTACAATACATAGTTTTCACCCCCTAAACCTTAACGAAATGGGACAATTTTGGTCTCATTAGATTCAGTATACCTTAATTAAGGTCTATACGTTTTTATTTTTTTAGTAATTCAGTTTAGTTTAATTTAAAAAAAACGCTCAAGAAAGTTTTAAGTCAAAACAATATATAATAATAAATATATATTTAGATGGTAATAACTTATATCGTACGCAATATTTTCTTAAAATAAAAATGTACGGACATAGATTTTCATTATATCTCCACAATTTCCAAAAATTATGAATATAAGACCATGTTTGCGGGAGGGAAAACGTTATCGCTTATTGTCTGAAAATTTACAGCTTCACAATCCTCTTAAACAGAAAACATTATTATGTATGACTTTCAGGTTTTAATTTACTAGAAGAGGTTTTAGAGGGATTTTTTTAACTGTTGCTATACAAAGAACACTGATAATTGGTCTCACTTGTTCTAATGTGTCACTAAAGAGACAAGAATAACAGCCTTTGTATAGGGGGAAACTTATACGGAAGATATCGTGCTTTCAATTGCTTTGCAGCTTGAAACAAAACTGCAAAGTATACAACTTTTACAACAGGTTATAAAAAAGATAATAGTAACGTATTGTGCAAATTGACATGTATCCAAGAAAGCTATTCCAGCTTCTATACCAGCCACAGCTGAACAAAGATTTTTTTGTTGCATATAAAGCACTGTGTGACGAAGGTTTCCTTCTACTACTGACGGATTTTAAGCGCAAAGTAGAGTCCGTCGCAATACCCTTATCAGTGTTGGCGAGCTTGGTCTATCCTCGAAATAATTTCCCTAATTTCTTTCACCTGCAGAGTTCCCGATTCCTCTTTATGTTTTATTTCACGTAGCAATCAGCACTTAAAAATGAAACGAAATTTCACTAGTACCGGCGGGGATCGAACTTGATTAGCTCCTATACTATACATAAATATTTTGATTATAAAAGGAGCGTTTTGAAACCCCTAAGAGCTTAAGAACATATCTTAGTATACTTCAATATTTATGGTGCAGGCAAATCAGGATGAAAATTAAGAACATATAAATAACTTTAATTAAGACTTATAGTATAGTTAACTGTTTTTAATTAAACTGTAAAAATAAAAAGTAATTTCCGTATTCTGTTCAATTTTTCTAACAAACAGTTTAAGAAGTGAAGGACAGAGGATTTTTATACCCTCCCCTGAATTGTGAGAGATCCGGAGACCCTTTTTTACTGGAAACGAGGCATTCCACCTTAGTACTCAGGGCTAAAACTGCTCTTATTTTGTGTAAGATAATAAAAATATTATCATTATTGCAAAACCTCTTATGACTTAAAAACCTACTAATGGACTGAGACCAATATTCGTATATCAAGCCAGGTTATATCAAAATCGATAACTATCTAAGCAATTTGCCATTTATGAGCATTTTATTTAACGATGTAGAATTTATTGTAAGAAATAATGAAAGTATTATTATACTAGAGTTACACATTTCCTATTGCAAGCGCATTGTGCTAGATAAGCTTAACGCGTTCAATTAAGTCGACGCAATCATCGATAATGTGGTTCGGTTTCAGCAACAGAACACAATGTAATTTACTAGGTAATCTTTTTAATGGGCAGCATCCTCAGTACAATACACCTAAAATTCTTCGGTTAACCTACACGACCCAAGATTAGTACTCAGAACGTACCTTTAAATGCCACATCGCCGCAAATGGAGCCAATCGTGAATTACCAATCTCAAGCTTTCAGTTGTTCGTGAATTATAGAGTCTACAGACGGAATAACTTGCTTATTGATTTTTTTTTCAAATACCTTTTTGTTTTTATCGAAAGCCTAATATGTATTCATATCGGCTTATTGCGGCTTGCGAATAATACAAACTTGGAACAATAGAGCCATAGAATGTTTACGTATTCGGAATCTGGATATTGAATTTTGGTTCGGTTGCGTTGTATTTTTATAAATGTATTTCTTTTTTACGCTGGGGAACACTAAGCTGGTTCAATTTTATATTAATATTTTGTTATCTTAAGCATATAATGTGATTTATTTCCAAAAAGTTATCACTTTTTGATGTTATTGTCGTGTAGTGATTTAACGTTTCATGATGTAATAGAAATGTCACGCTATTAGAAATAACGCGTTACTACGTCTACAATATGAAACAGCAGAAGAAATTTATACAGCAGATAGCGATGTAATCATTTCAAATAAGCCAGTATAGATTAGTAGCGTCTGGATTACAATGTTTTACCAAGAGCTTAATGCGACATTTGAGCAGAAAACAACAATTTTAGTAGTATCGGCACCACGAAACAGTTACCGCGTTCTATAAATTTTATTTATACTACCTGATACATGGCGCATTGCAGCCGCAAAGGAAATAATCGTTGAAATATCATTTTAAATTTGGAAGGCTTATATTGTTTTAAGATAATTTTGTATAATTAATCCGCAATTATCCCTCTTTATATAAAAATAAAAACAAACTTCTTTCTTCCTCCTCCTCAAAAAAGTACAATTTTCAAAACTATTGTTCATATTGACACGTCTGCTTTTTAGTAGCTGCGGAAAAATCAACTGAACACTTCTCCGCAGAGATGCTAAACGCTACGTCGTGACGCTGCATTTGAGCTGCATACCGCAGCGTCGTGCGTTACGATCAAGAGACCAAAGCTATACGGAGCGAGCGATGTGAAACAGATGGCATTTTTGAAAAAACCTACTCGCCGCGTATCGGCACTTCACAATCCTCTTAATATATAACGATAAATCAATAACTTTAAAAATATCTTAATAAGTAATAATGTTAATGAATCAGTTCATCTATTCCAAACACAGAAATAATAATAATAACACATATTATTACGATTTTTCATTATTTTTTCTGTAGTTCCAAACAAACGTGATGATTTGAATAGTCAATAATCTGCACGAGTAGCAGTTTTTACACCGGAATTGTAACTAAATTAAACAATTATAACATGGAAAAACGATATACCTTCAACCACAGTAATTACGAAGGCAATGAGCATCCCAACGGACGTGTTTATTTTAAAAGCCATATTGGTTTTGCGCAATGATTTGGTTGACCACTGAAATGAGAGGACTGAACAGTGATCCCGCCACGTTCATTCCAGTGTTTTGCTTATCAAGTGATTATTTTGTTCATAGGTGTGTTATAAATTGCGATTCATTAAAATTTGTGATAGGCTTAAAATAATATATAATATTTTTAAAAATTAAGAATATAATTTTTATCCCTTCATTATCAAAATAAGGGCCGAAGTCAACATTTTATTTTTATATCGGAGTGTCACTGACACACTGCCTTACCATGTAATTGTATTTCTTTTAATGTTATGTATAGCTTATAATAAAAAATATTAAAAGGAATTGCAGAATTTATGTACCAACATATTATTTCACATTATTTCATTTTATTTCAGATCCATTTCTACCCGTGAGGTATTTACCTAAAATGAGGCTATATCAAGAGGTCTTCATATTTTGACAGCTTTAGTAAAACTACAGTTTGATTACCATGGAGTTCAGGTTCTTGGCCTTTTTGGCCTTATCCGCCTATTCATGTAAGTATTTTTCATTTAATATTTTCTAAACCAAATAATCAAGCGAAGGAACCTAATTGTATGCCTAAGTAAACATACAAAAGTCTTTTCTTTACGTCTAAAATTAATAGCCTTCGAATGATATGATACTTAGAAAATAAAGAACGTTGCAATATACATATTCAACCGATTATTTCACTATATTATATAAAATATATGTTTATATGTAAACAAAACAAACCCTAGATAAAATTAAAGACAATAGGGTTATCTAGAGCAAAGCAATCGAAGCACCTAGATAGATATGCCAAAGTGAACGCGTCGATCTCTATCGAAGGTGGACTATCTCAGCCCACTTGGCGGTAAATGGTGCGGAATCAAAGGATCCAGCTTCAATTTTCTTGCATACTTTCAAATGCAGGTAGCGTGTGCTATCTTGGCACGAACGAACGTTAATAACCAAATATATATTACGAGTATTTCCTAAGTAAAGTATTTTATTTTTTTATAACAAGTATCTGATCATTTTAAAACGTGCTGATTTGCAGAAAACAAGTGTTAATGAAATAAAATCACTCTATAGTTATTTGATAAGCTAAAAAAACTTGATTACTTGAAATATAAAAGACATCACACGCCATTAATTTCGTGATACGAATATCTTGCCCATATATTGTTTAAAAGCGCTCTCTTTTTTATGTCATATGAACGTAGTATTACAGATCATTTACCAACCAATGGTACTGAAAAAATGACATTCCTTATACTTTATCCATTTTAAAAATAAACCTCTTTATATAATCTGCTTCCATTTGATTTTCAAAGCGAATAATGTTTAACACTTTTATGTACTTTACAAAACACAAAACAAAACTGGTGAATGTTCCATCTAAGGCTTTGCCCTGATTTTGAATCACTACCACTATTCTCCTTATCTTACAAACCAACGTCACTTCTTAATACACGATGGTCACTTTAGTAGGACGAGTAAAACCTTCTATTAGTATCAATACTACTAAAAGACAAATCCCCTTTCCCCCTTAGAAAATAGATCGCAGCTTTTTCGCTCCTCTCCGTCACTGGTTTCAATATTTTATATCTAGATTGACATATCAGATGCTTATATCACCAACTGTTGGAGGAACTGTTAGATCTAACTGACACTTTTTTAACAATTGGCGATGGATTCTCCTAAGCCATAGCAATGCTTACTATTTTGCAATAAGTCCTGCGCAATTTACCTAAATGAAAATGTGTATACTTACAGGTAACATAGCTTTCGCTGACGGACCATTTTATAATGGTGGACAGAATAATGCGCCTAGTCAACTTTCAAGCAGTAACTTTATAACACAAACAGTGTACGGCTTCCTGGACTTCACAACTACAATAGGAAATACAGTCATGATTTTTTCACCACAATCGGCACCCCCACCAGGTTGCATTCATTTATACCTTTTTTGGTAGATTTAATCTCAATATTAAAAACATTTTTTTAATTACAAAATATTAACAATTTTATATAAATTTTAGAACCACCGAAGACAGAGAAAGCAGTACAAGAAAATATTATTGAAACTAAGCCGCCACCACCATCAGTCACTGATGTGAAACCTGAAACTATTAAACCAAGTAAAACATCTAATAAGGACAAGACTAATAAAGCAGCAACACCGATAGCTGTGTCAAGTGCTATTTCTGTTATGTCGTCTCCTCCAAAAAAAGACAACAATGTCCCTAAATCAGCTATAAAGGAACAAAAACAAGTTATTACGAAAGTGGAAGTAGTCACCGGTCCGTCTAAAATTGTAGAAAACAGCTTACCTAAACAGTCCCCTTCGAAATCAAACAAACAGTCCTCTCATTCTAACAAAAAACAAAAAAATGAAACCGTTAAAAGTGTAACAAACATTATTAGTAGTAAAGTTGAAGTAAAACAAAGTCCTTCACCCTCATTAAAAATAAATAGTGCAGTAGAAATGAAATCAAGTCATTCGGATGAAGAACCAGCAATTTTGGTCACTAATAACAATATTGGAGAACCAGAATACGATTTCTTATCGCGTCAACCATCTGAATTTGTCGAGGAGACGTACAAAGTTATAAACTTACGTCCATCAAAATTACATGGCCATAAGCCTAAAAATCTTAAAAATAGAGCGCACTCTCCTACTCCTCCACCTGAGGATGAAGAACATCCTCTTGGGCTTGTTACAACACTAGGAGGAACAATAGTTAAAGATGGTGCAACAACTATACACGAAACTAGTGTAATAGGTACATACATATCAGGAAAATATGCTCAAGTGCTCAATAGTAATTCAAAAATATTACAACCGTCGGGACATAGAGCTAAAATATCTACGAGTCCTACTCATAGAATCCTAAAAACTGCAGCTCCCTCAATAGTTAAAAATCTTAGACATCATTTAGAACCAACTCCTACTCTTAGCGGTGAAGACAATAGTTTTAGCAAAACGACACGGAGGCAATCGAATAATGGAAGCTCTTTTAAAAATCGCCAAAGATCACAGAATAACGATAACCATGAAGCACCTGTCCCAAATAAGAAGTATAAAAACCGGAATTCCTCGCATTCTCAACGCACTCAGAGGTATTACATTATTTTTATTTTATTAGACTTATTTAAATCCTTTCTATCGAGTTATTAATTCGAAGTTATTAAATATTTTTAACACTTAATTTTTTCAGCACTCAATTCACTCAACACTTTCATTCAAAACTTCATAATTAAATATGGTGACCATCTTCCAGACTTACCTTACAGAATGTACCCAGTATTATCAACCTTCTATTTCACCATTGGACATGTCATTCTAAGGATACGCTAGCTTACACATAGTATGGGCAGGCAGATACATGAATGTAGATTCATTGCCCCCACAGTTGTATTACTAATCCTTATCATTTTTAGATAGAATTTCCACCAACATTTGATCGCTAAAGCCATGTCCTACAATCACCAGGGTGTGCAGCAGGTGCAGTGCAAGTGAGGCTCACATTAGGAAAAGTTCTCATGTTGCTCTTAATACTTTTAACTTTTATATCTATAATATTATAATGCATTGAATAGTCCTTAAAATAACGGCAGATACTGTCAAACTTCAATATAATAATAATACGGTTATATTTCGCTCAAAATGTATAAAAACGAAAGTAGTCTAATGGCTTATGTGTAGAATGTAAATTTTAACGTCATAAAACAAGTATTTATATTTGCACGGGTTTAATAATTCCCAGAGAATCTTCTATTTCATTTAAAAGCATAAAACAAGCTCATACATGGTACGTACGAATGACAAAACAGTAGAATAAAGAATATTAATTGGGCCACTTTTACCCTTTTAAGTATGAATTTACAATATTTCTCTCATTTGCAACAACTTCGGCTGCATTATCACTAACCATCAGGTGGGATAGGAGTCAAGTGCTTGGAATAGTTTAAAAATAATTTTATTTAAAAAAAAGCATATTAATACTCTCTTCTATATATAAAACCTGAGTGATATTTGTGGTATAGTAATACTCTTAAATTATCTCATATTTTAAGCAACTATTTCTATTTTCAGTACACGGTATGGTCGACTTGCCAATACTCCTCAACTGGCAACCGTCTCTGTTTTCAGTGAAACTCCAGCGCCATCATTTTCAAATAGACGAAAAAGCAATCGAAATTCTGGGCATAAAACGACAGTCACTCCTTCAAGCAACAATGAAAGCTCACGGCGGGGATTCAAACCACGTATTCAACCAACAGCCGTTGAACAGGCTACTCCAGCTACTTCTACAAGCATATACAAATTTAAATTAAATCGTTCACAAGGATCTGGCCGCTGGCAATATAAAACAAGTCCCAAACCCAAAGTAACCATACGAAAAACAGTTGATGAAGATGAACAACCTACAACACCAAATTCAAATCCTCTACTTGATGACCCCCAATACAACGATATTTTGCCACAAGCTAGATCTGACAATGATTTGGAATTATCGAGTTCTCAAAATGGACCAGGAACACTTTTTGAAAATGAGACTGAGGATAATTCAATAGAAAAACCTCCACCTGTAGAAACTATAAAGGTAGAAATTTCTACTCCTACTGATTTTCGGGACGTTTACTATGAAATAGCAACTCTTAAATCTCCATATACGTTCCAGGTATTTATAAATCATATAATTTATTGAAAAATCACATTTTAAAAAACTTCAAATATTTAATGATTATTATTTATTTTATTTAAATTAATATTTATTAATTTTAGGTTGGGCGTGTCAAAAATACTCGTATCATCACAGTAACAACAACTATAGAAAAACGAATCGAACAAACCTTATCTTTTAATGCGCAAAATTCTCTCAACGAACCGTTGACAGAAAATATATTAGCGACAGCTTCGCCATATGGCAAAGATCATTATTTATTAGATTCTAGTATAGTTACATTGCCAGCAATAACATTATCTTCAGATATTGAAACACCACCGTTAGAAACAATAACAGACACCTTTAGTACTACACAAAATATGTTAAAAACTCATATATTACCAGTCGTGAATGGTGCCAATTTTACAAGTAGCTTAACTTTAATACAAACCTATCAAGTAACTAGATTTGTTACTGCAACAAAAACGCTACCACCGATGGATTTCTTCCAATTCATTCCAAGTAAAACTTTAAAAGAATTTAATAGCCGTCTTGATGAAGCTGGTTCAGAACTTCATTTAGAACTAGATTTTGGTGATAGCAACGAAGATGAAGACGGTGTTCATCGAAGAGTACTTCCAGCTGAATTAGATCTTGCAAATATTGGTTCTGATTTTGATCTCACTGATGTTGACAAATTCAAAGTGTCTGATAATCACTTGCGGCTTAAGAAAGCTCATGGACAAAATAAGATTAATCAAGTAACAGAACCGCCAAATCTGCCTACTGCAGCATTAACACCTGAACAGGCTCAGCAACTTGCCCTGCTAAGGCTACTTAACCCAGCTGCAGCTGCTCAAATTCCCAATGTTGTTACTACATCTAAGCCAATTCTTAAGTACGAAACAGTATATGAATCTCACGTCATACCACTCTTTAACGGAAAAAGTACTATTTTCAGCACTATCTCTAGGCCCGTGGCTACAGTTACAAAAACTGATTACGAAATTGGAACAAGTAGTCTTCCAGCTCTGCCACTTCAGCCTATTAATCCACTTTTCCCGCAACAGCAATTCACAGTTACTTCGACACCAGTTGTTATGAACACCGAAGTTACTGCAACTGATAGTCAAATATTGAAATTAACTTTTGGCGCTAAAACAGTCTACACAACATTGTTTACAACTAAAGTTGTACCAACGGTTCTGACGTCTTTCGTAACATCGTCAATACCCGTGCAACCAAGCGCCGGTTTTCCCGGATACTTCCCAGCACCATTTGCTCCATTTCCTTACGTTGGATAAATATTATTTTTATATCTAAAAGGAGTATAGGTTATGAACAATTTTAAGTGAAAGTGGTTGTGATAATTCGAATAATTTAGTTATAAATAAAGACTTATTTGTGTATCGTGATTGTTGTCGTATACGCAGTGAACAATATTGGGAATAAAATGAGTAAGAAATCAGAAAGAAACGAACTATTTATTGTTTCTGTGAGTAAACTTTCAAATTTACATTTTATTAAAAGCTAGCCAATGGTGCTTAGAATTATATTTAAATCAATGTTTAATTCAAGTCGCTTTTAATAATATATAGCAGCGATTTATAGCCTAAGTAGTACATATTTTGTAAATACCTTTAATTTATAACTACTTTTTATTCTGTATATAATATTCAACTAAATAATTTTATGAAATGTAAATTTTAAATCGTATTCACGACTGTAGATATCATTCATTTCGTCCTCTCCTTTAAATTTTTTACTAAATGGTTTTTGTAAAATAAAATATATGTAACTAAAATCCTGCTTTATTTTATTTGTTTTAAACCTATAAATAGCTAAAGATATATTAAAATCAATCAAATGACAAAAACATATTATAATATAATTATATAAGTCACAAAAAGAAAGAAATTAAAATTCATCGGGCCATTACAAAGTAGAAGTAGCACGAAAAGAAAGAAGACACAAATTAAGATGTCAGTTTAAAAAAATTGAAGCTGAAGATTTTTATATTACTTTTTATTAATACACAGTAATATTTTAATTGTACTACATAACTTTCACACTCTTGAAGGTACCTGAAGGTCAATTAGTGGGAACCAGGACTGTCGACCAGAATATGCAAGTCACTTGGTCTTTGACCTACGATATAGAAAAGCGTTAACTCAAAGGCTGTTAAAGTCTCAAAGTTAACGTCTCAAGAGACTTTAGCTATCACCATCGCCACCACCAAAAATATTTTTATGAATTGTTCGTTTTTTTCATTTTTTATAGGATAGGGTGACAAACGAGCACACAGTCCACCTGATGGTAAGTAGTTGCTGTGGTCCATAGACATCTATATCTGTCCTCGATAACGAAACAAAATGCAGATACGTTGTCACCCGTGAGGACTTAGGAGGAATGCCTCGTTTCCAGTAAAAAGGATCTCTACACTCACCATACGAAACACAGCAGCTTAATGCTGCTACTATTTGACGCTGGTATTCTGTGGTATGTCCTGAGTAATAAATAAAATGCACTCCAAATTATTTCTATAGAAGTTAGAATGAATATCGAGCACACAGTCCAACTGATGGTAAGTGGATGCTGCTATTCTACTATCTTGGATTAAGAATCAAAATGGAAGTGCGATGTTACCTATGATGACTATAATGGAGTTTCTCATTACCGTCAATAACAATACTCGCTCTCTCTCTCTCTCTCTCTTTCTCTCTCTCTCTCTCTCTCTTTCTCTCTCTCTCTCTCTCTCTCTCAATTCATTTATTGAAAATTATTTACTATTTCAACAATTCAACTGTAAAAAATCATTATTATCATGAACCTCCTAATCCGCTGCTGAATGTAAAACTTTATACATATTTCGAAAGCTTTACTTTACGAGGCTGAACAAGTTAATTAATGAGCACAGATTCTATAATGTCCGATTTTATGATTCTGTGACAACATTGTCAGTCCACCTAATACAAAATAATTTTATTCGTTCATTGATTAAAGACTATCAAAGTGCACTGCTGGACATATATTGCCCCATATTATATGTACATATATTATATTTGCTATAGTTGCCACGCTTTGCTGGCTTGTTGGCAACCGTATAATGAAGAAATGAAGAGCTACAACACGAGCCAGCACGAAGAACTGCAACCTTATCGAATATAAAAGGCTCCAGTTATTTTGTCACCTCTTAAGATGGAATATTTGCGCTTGAACTTTATATTTTAATCCAGAATACAATAGCGGATGCACACGGCAGAAAAATGTAAGAAGATGCCACCTACCCAAAATGGACAGCAAGGCAGAAAAATATTCCTACAATCTAGTAAAATGCTTCAAGTAAACATAGGCTATTTATGTCCTACTGCTGGGCCCAGGCCTTACGTCATGTCTGAGAGGATTATAGAGGTTTGTTTATTTATGGAGGTTGGCAGTCTTCACATGTCATTTTAATTACTTTTGATTATTACTTTTTGGGGTCAAACGTCTTTGTTTGTTTGCCCTTTTTCTGATTACAATCAAATGCATACGTTGTCACCGTGTCTTTTTGAGTTCTGTTCTACTGCTTGTGCTATCTATTCTGTAGAGCGCGGTCCTTCCCCGGTTGAGCCGACCCATTCGTGCTACAACTATACTACTAATATAACTGCAGCATGGCTGCACTCTTAAAATTTAATCTATAACCATAATGTGATTGGTGCCGGCGAACCCGTTTTGCTCGTGTACAGTGAAATTTACTTCGAGTTCTTAGTCCTTGAACTGGCAGGTCTCTACTTCATCATCAAGTACAGTAGTAGTAAAATAATTTAACATAATAAAATATCAACGTGAATTACATATTATGTATTCGAAAAAGAAATGGTTTTATGAAACCAAGAAAAAAGTCAGCGGTGCGTACAATATGTGTCTAGTTGCTTACTAAATAGCAAGCAATTTACCGTTGTTTGTCTTATCTGGTGATCGCTACGCGCTCTTCATCAGATCAATTTCTTTGAAAATCGACATGTGGAAACTTGTACTTGATAATAAAACTGAATCACTTTTAAAAAAATTTGAAAAATTCCCTTTAAATACGGTCAGAGGCTTAAATCATCAAGCATCAAATTAATCAGGAAAAGAGTTACCTAATACTTCACTTTTCAACATGTATTATTAAGATTTTAATTGCTTTTGTTTTTCAGTACATCAATTTATAACCACAAATGCAAGTATAATTAAATCTTATCAGAGTCCTTTGCTAAACAAAGACGTTCCCCATAGGTTGCATCAAAGGATGGAGAATATTTACCATATTGCCACTTGTTGCTTGGCAGGCGGACACTCACGGGCCGGTATGGTATAGTGAATATACGTACACCACTACTAAACGGTATAATATAGTGGCAGTGTAAGCAAATAATGCAAATACAAGTTTATGAGAATTTTAACTGTGTACATGTTCTTTTTTTACAAAGTATAGTACGTGAGGGTAATATGGTGATCCAGTTAATATGGTCACTTTTTTATAACTCACAACCTATATAATAAAAAGTCAAAAGTGTGCTGCTTTATCGACGTGATTTTGACAGCTGAAATTATAACCGTTGTAAATATTTTAGTCGATTTTAGTACTGTGTAGCGTAGTTATTTTTTTATTGATTTTTCGAAGTGTTCCTAATTATTGCCAAAGCTTGTTTGCTATCGTTTTAGTAATATATTTGACCCTTTATTATTCGATTGACTGATGAAGGGCTATCGTATCACAAAGCTATCTAAGCAAACAAGGCTGTAGTTTTTGAGTTATAAGAAAGTGACCATATTAACCGGATGACCATATTACCTTCACCTACTATATACAAAAATCCAAGCCATAAAATTTTAAAAATACTGAAGATTGAATAGAAAATATCTATCAAAGTATAATATTCCTTTCATTATATTGATGAAAGCACATTTTGCGATATAATGAATTTCAGTAAAGTAATACTACTTCTAACATCCGGGGATTCTAAGGACCCTGGCAAATTTACATCTATACCCGTATTAGCAGCTTTAAGTAAAGTTTTCGAGAAATAAATCTTTAATTAAATGCTACTTTACTTTAATATTTACAATCTACTCAACAGATGAAAGGGTAAGTTTAGTCAAGCATATTTAGGATGCTTGAAAATACTGAGTTATGTCCTCCTGGCCGAATTTAGGTCACGGCGGCCAGCCTCAACGGAGATTAGTAACTTTGCACTACGTCATTGTGCCTAGGTGTATTGCTCAAGCACAGGTACACTTTTTATTCCTTAAATCATATAAATCATAAATCATAAATTTTTATTTGCAAGAGTCATGGTATAAAAAGATCTTACAATTTATCTAGTGCACGTGTTTCGCTAACAATGGTAAATAGCATGCAAATACAGAATGAACAATATTAATTAGTTACAATCTAAAAAAATCTTTTACGTCATAATAATAATAATAATGTCCTCCAGACTGAATTTCGGCCACGACGGCCTGCCTCAACGAAGACTAGCCATCGGCGCAGGACAGGATTATAGTGCCCAAGTGTATGCGCAAGCACAGTTGCACTCTCTATTCCATCACTCTCATATTCCGATGGGACGGTAAACCGACACGAGTGGAGAGAGATCAGGCGCAGGACCAACGGCTTTAAGTGCCTTCTGAAGCACGGGGTGATACACCGCCAACTTCCTGACTCCGAGCAGCTATTGAGAATTTCTTGACGGAAAAACTCAATAATTAATTTTTTCGCCCGACCCGGGATTCGAACCCAGGACCTCATGATCAGTAGTCACGCCACTACAACCACTAGACCAACGAGGCAGAGGTGGAGAGTTACCTCGCAATAACATTCGGCTTTTAACCAATTAAACAAATGTTTCTTAAATAATCTTTCGCTTAATAATTTAAATTCATTAGCTAATTTATTAAATATTTTTGTACGCATAATTAGGCAACTTTTGTTGTAAATATTTAACGAATCTAGGAAGAACTAGCTTTTCTGCGTCACGTCGGTTTCGGGGATATATATCACGCGCTTTAATAAACAGTGACTTATTTTTAAAGACAAACACGCCAACTTCATAAATGTATACCTTCACTCTCATACTACGATGGGGTGATAATCCGACACGACCTGAGAGACATCAGGTGCTGGACCTACGGCATTATGTGCTTTCCAAGGCACGGGGTTTAAAACACCGCCGACTTCCGAACTCCGGATTGCTACTGAGAATTTCTTCACAGAAAAACCTAATGACCTGATTTTGGCCCGACCTGCGATTCGACCAAGAGCCTCGCGATCTTCAATCGCCACTAGAACAACGAGGCAGTCAAAACTGAGTACACAGTTGGCGTATACTGACTGTTAGCCCTCTCAAAAATAATCCGTCGTATCTTGTCTGGTAGGTGTCCATGTCCAAAGGGCGACTATCATAAATACATGAAAATGTCATATTGCTTCTGATAGATGGCAAAATAACCATCTCGTATATGCTTAACTTAAAATACCTGGCGTCAACCAATACGTCTGGGAAGCATAATTATTATAGCAAATCTCACAGATTACCGTCGTAAAAACGGCTCAATGCTGCTATGTTTTGTACGGTGAGTGTAAAGAACCGGAGACCTTTTTAACTGGAAACGAGGCATTTCATCTTAGTCTTCAGGGGTTGCAACGCATCTGCATTTTGATTCTTAATTTAGGATAGATGTAAATGTCTATGGACCACAGCATCCACTTACCATCAGGTGAACTGTGTCACCCTAACTCTATAAAAAAATTCTTCGTACAGTGCGAGAGGCCCACGTCTTACAGTACAATTTATAAATAAATAATTATTTATATAGTTATATTGATTGATTAACTTATATTACTAGTAGTGCAAATAGTTTAGAAGAAAAGTAATGAAGTGCTTATTTTCTTTGTGAATGAATTAAATCACCGAATACAATAAACAGGTTGTCCGCAGAAAGAGTGTCAAGCAAAAGTCTGAACACTGAGGTTCATGGGTAACAATGCGACTCTCCCTGACCTTGACACTGAAATTTTGGTGGCGAAGACATAGATTAAGGACCACGGATTATTCTCAGTGCTCTTTTACCTGACCCTTGAAACCACATTGTCTCTTGGGAAGTTTTAAGGATCCGGTAAATGGATAATGGCTCCTTGTGTTGCAGTACATCTAGCTAGAAGTAAGGAAAGGAGATTTCTCCTCGTGAGGAATCGTTGCTTCTAGTGGATGTCTTCTGGTAGAGATGAGCGTTCGCATGACAACTTGCCTCATCTAAAATGTGTACTTTATAAATGTAACAGGTTTGTGAGTTATGGAAATAAGAATATACTGTGTCGTGCCTGTTCTGCTTGCCACGTCGTCTGGTGGTTTATTAACTTTGTTATAATATGGTCGAGGTGGGTGATAACTGTCAGATTGGTTACACGAGGCGTCTTCTATAAACGTTACGTACATTTATAGAAGACGCCTCGTGCCTTTTATTACATTCACGCCCAGAATATAAATTAAATTACATTACAAACGTAAAAAAGTATCAAATTTATTCTAGCACCTTATATTTCACAGTGAAGAGAGGTTTATTCCCATGATAACTTAATTAAAGCCGTTTCATACTAAACAGAGGCGCTGAAAGAAACAAAGAGGCCTCAAGTTATTAAACTAAGATTAATGGAAGCTGTTTTGGAAACTTAGTAAGTAATTTTAATCTTAGAAATTCTCTTTTTATCTTTTTAAATTGAATCTGAAAATGCAACGTAGAAACAAATTTTAATCGAATTTATTATCCATTAATCTCTTTGAAGAAAGGCATAAGTTTGTTTGTTTTTAGCTTTAGAACAGCCGATGTATCAAGCATCGTCAGTGCTTTTATCTGCATAATTATGAATGTTACTAGTTTTCAACGTTTAATTGATATGCAGAAGAAACAGTGTACGTTACTACTATAACACACATTCTTGTCGAGCCGATTTGTCTCGACCAGTGAGGAAACTAGTAAGCCTATTACATAACATAAAAATAGAGAACACTTCGACAAAAAAGAAAGCTTTAAGCCTATGATTCAGATAGTCAAAGAGATGAGTCACAAGCCTGAGTGGCCACGATGGAAAATTATTAGCAATCACGAATCAGCTGCTGCTTCTTGCTCTTCTTTTAATAGATACCATCACTCTGGACAACAAGGATGTTGTGGCGATATGTTTGTAGTTGAACTGGTCCGATCGGCACTAAAGCTATCTTCTATGACTTCGGAACTACGCCTTAAGTGTCGAAGACGCGAAAGACCCGGTGACAAAAGCACACGTTTGCAACACAATTGAAAAGATCCTTATAGGTCCGATCATATTCATATTAAAAAAATCTGCACCGATGCCTCCAAGAGGGATATCGATGAAGACATGACAGGCGTCCCAATGAGAGTCACCAGTTCTTTCATACATGTAACCTGCGTGATCCGAAATCACCAGTTGTTTCAGATCATACACTAAGGCAAAGTCATAAACAAATTTACCCGTATAATCGATTATACAAAAACCGAGCCGCTAATCTCTTTTTGTGGATGGGATTTGTTGTAGCACGTAACAGGCGAGGATGATCATCGCTATTTGGTCCGAGACTTCAAGGCTACCGGGGCGTCGGAAACAGATATCAAAAAGGAGTGTATCATCTAGTACAACTGCGACTCAATGAAAAAAATAAAGCCAGCTTTACATTCTCTAGATGTTTGTGGAAGACGTTAAGATTATAATGAAGTTTCCTGATGCAACAGAAATTTTTCAAAGGATACCGCCACCCATGTTGTTGGATAAATGTGATAACGTGTTACTTCTCTGGTCGAACTGACCCATCCATTTTTTCCCTTGGTAGAGCCATGCTGCAGCTATATTGTGGTTGCAGCACAAATGGGTTGGCTCGACCGAGGTAGGACCATGCTCTCACAGAGTACCAGCATAAAATAGCAGCTTAATGCGACTGTGTTTCGTATGGTGAGTGTAAAGAACCGGAGACCCTTTTTACTAGAAACGAGGCATTCCATCTTAGTACTCAGGGCTGGAAACACATCTGCATTTTGATATTTAATTGAAGATAAATGTAGATGTCAATGGGCAGCAAAACAGTAAAAGCTGCAGGTGGCTCTACCATGTTTTACCAATTTTTTATTGTTTTTAAATTAATACTTTCCTTGAAGTGGAGAAAGCATCCTTTCTTAACGACGTCAATTTCCTGACATTCAGGGAACCTTGTTCATCCCAAACTTTTAATCCACTTGCCCGCTAACGCAATTTGTAAGGCGCCATTTTGGAAAGGAACAAAGCTCTTTAGGAATTGGCGATTCATACGATTTATCCACGATGTGTAGAAAAATTATTCTTACAAAACCGATATTCAAATAATAAACCTTACTTTTTATTACACTTAGCTTGCGTGGTAAGCTCTTATGTTTCAGATATTTTGTAATATCTCTTACAAAAAACAAACACCTAGCCGCCATGCTTCATGATAGCGTATATGTATGTTGTACATGAAACATGGGAAAAAATCTAAAAACAACAAATTAACGATATTCAGTGATGAAAATGTGCTGACAAAATTATTGATGCAATCCGTCCCAAATACGAGTACTATACTTAAAACTAACCTCACTAATGACTTCATCAAGGTATCTGTAGAGAAAGTTAAATTTGGAATGAAGTTCCCTGATGTTACAGATATGGTCGACGAGCTTTTCAGCGCATACCGCCACCATGTTATTGAGTGGGTGCGATGGCTCTAACAACAAAATCTGCATAGTGAAACTACCACGCTTGAAACGCTTATTGGTTTTAAGTGCATGGTTTCCCTTAAATGGGAATACCGTTCGGGTAGTTTTTTGTCATCATCATTATTACACTCTTTCAAATTCCACTGCTAAAACGTTGTTTTTACTGACTTCAAAAAGGGGAAGTTTCGCAATTCGACTGTATTTTTATGTGTGTTCTCTCATAACTTTTTTCTACGTAAATCAATTTTCATTATTCCTTTTTAAAGCTGGTGCTTTTCATGTGGTCTCATATAAATTTGATTAAAATCTGACCAATTGTTTTTAAGTTATCCTTAATTTTACATGTTTACTTGATTTCGACTACATTGATCATGTTCTCAATTTATTTATATTGAAGTCGGCTGTGCAAAATTTTTAATTTTACCAGTTATGTTTGACCGAAATACCTAAGCTAAGTAACTTATGTATTTAGCTATTATCCTTTGTCGCCTTTTATCACACCAACGGGACGATATGGGTGGTCGTAGAGTTTCTTACACCATCATATCAATAAAATAAACAGCGAAACGTAAAAGTAAGAAAAAAATTTAAAGTCATATATTTATTTATAAAATATAAGATTATATAAAATTAAATAGAGGTGTTTGAAACAGCTATAGAGCTTGACACCCGTTCAGATCTCAACTCTTTTATCGGCGTAGGCGACAACCCCGGTTGTCGATTGTTTCAAACTTAGTCTCTTATCACATTTATTTTTGGTAGGATCTCTCTTACATAAAATAAAAATGTCAATTAAAGCCCTCGTTAAAGTACACATCATATCATCAGTTGTTTTAAGTCCACTAATGTACATAGGCCTTTATACTTGTAATAATGCGCCAACTAATATACATACATCACTCAATGTGCCAAACTGTTCGGTGATCACAGAACCGATACAATTTCACTGTTAATTTTGCTTGTTATTACGAGTTTGCAAAATTTGTGTTCATAATTCTTAAATGGTTGTCCTACCTTTAGTCCGTCGAGCACAGACTCGTTCGTCAATGAGCAGTGTATATCGTAAGCGGGAGAGATATTCTTTAAAGAAAAATGTTTCGTAAGCCGTATATAATATAATATTGCGGATATTATTTGGGTTATATGTTCTACATCAGTAAAACGCCAACAATTCAAATATTGATTTTGATATGAACATATTATACAGGATAGCTCCCATCAACATCATATTTGACCAATTACTGCTTAGAATGATTCGCGATACTATTTATATTGAATAGTACCTACACTAATTTTTATAGGGATTTCGGTCAGCTTAGAAGCCTGTTAGAGAGCACTAGCTACAGAAAATAAGATGCCATTTCGCTACTGAGTGAACAGAATACATATTCCTTACAAGTACCAACATGTGAATGTATTCAAAGGTACGGAAAGGATCTCGTAAGAGCCCGAAGTATCGCAGCAGAAATATCTTGTAGTTTACTTACAATTTTATGAAAACATTTTTCAGATTTCAGTCCTTGCGTGCATACTTATTGTCAAGAGTGGAATGCATTATGCATTATGGATATTAGGTGCAGAGGTTTTTACTAACGCTAACTTGCTATATTTTAAAGTAATTGAGAAATGCAACTTTATGTAAATAACAAAATATTTTTAAAGTATAAAAATAAATACAATATGTTTAAAATTGATTTAAAGATTACCATGCATTGGTCGTATCGTAATAGGCGACGTAAGAATATGCAGAAAAAGTTAAAAAAATTTCACGGCTTCCGAAAGATGGTTAGATATATGTATAGTTGAGTGTCAATGAATATTTCATAGGCTCTAACTACAGTTATATCTCTGAAACTTGCACATTTACGGAAATAAAGATCTGCCAGGGTATAGGAAACCTATCAGCCCAGCCAACGACGCTTCACACAAACGAACTGATTTTATATGTGTGCGCAGCTATTTACGGATGAGCTAAGCCAATGGAGTGGGACAAATATTACAATATACGTAAAACATCGAACATCAATAACGTAAAACATACAAAATATCAATTTTTGGTATTTGATTCACATTAAATTTGGTAGGTTTTATTTTCATTCCCGAATATGAGACGATAACAGCATGATCATAATATCTCTATTGGCAGTGAATATGAGCCTACCAAAAAGCTATAAAAAATTATTCTATAGAAAAAAAAGCCTGAAATGACGAACACCATTGACCTCAACAATGACAGAAAATAAAATAAAGATAATATAATTAATGAATAAAGATAATAATTTTGAAAAAAAATTGTCTTTTTGTATTTACGAAAAAGCTATAACGTTTTTCCAGCATTTAATGAGATGCTAAAATGTTTTTCTTTCTGAACATGCGCCTTGTCTATAGATTGTCTAGAATATATCCATAGTTGCACGCTTGGCAGGCGGGTTAGCAACCGCAGATTTTCGTATATATATATATATATATATATATATATATATATATATATATATATATATATATATTATAGCAGACTGGCAAAGAATCGTTTGTATTCTAAGTAGCAATATATGCTTAGTAAGGAGTATTGCACTATGGTCTAACCGATAAGAATGAATACACTGTATTACGTTATCACGTTATTGTCATGTAATGAATATAACATTTTTTCATTAAAAGAAAATGGCCATTGCCGTGTTGTCACAGCGTAAGAAAACGCACTGCCCCATATCCCGTGCGTGTTGTAAGAGGCGTCAGAAGGAACCTAAAACAGAAGATAAGCAGCAGCAACTTTCTAATCAACTGCAGAGGCTGAAGGAAAAGTTTATAATAAAGTACCCATATTATCTTGGTTGAATGATTCTTAAAACTGTGTTGTATATACAGGGTTATTAAGCAAATACCGGCCAAATTTGCAGAAAGGGTTCAAATAGTACAGAAAAATCATTGATAAAAAAATCTCAAACATTCCGTCCTTTTTATCTTTTAAATTCAAAATGCGTTGAATTGCATTATTTTAACAGATTTTACAGCGCACGCATATGTGTGCTAAGCTAAACGTGTATTGCGTTACGCTGTTTTAAGACCGATTTACACTTTGACAAGTACAGTAGTGAGTTAACTTGCGAACCTGGCGAGTTAAGTTTGAACCTCGTTAGTAGTTACGTTGTACCAGTTCTGGCGCACTTGTAGAAAGGTTGTACCAGTTCTGGCGCACGACGTTCGTCGACTCACAATCCTAAAAAAAAAAAAAAAAAAAAAAAAAAAAAAAAAGTTTTGGCATGCTCTGATCACGAATCGGTCCAGTTTTGCGTAGGATGCACGGTTCCGGAGATGTGCAGATCAATTAACTCTTATCTAATTGATATCCGCTACGAGCCTCAACCGTCCTTATCTACTTATCTATTGTTGATTGACTACCGTCATTATCTATTATTCGTCCAGCGTGTGGGTCGGCTTATGCTATTGTATTATACTCCTTTGTTCCTATCTACAACACTAATCTGAATCATCAATAAAACACATTACCTAATTTTGTTAAAATTTTTATTTATAAAATACAAAATCTTATTACTTATTATCTATAAAATAGGAGCAAACATCTCATCCACTAACATATCGTTGTACAATGTGTTCTCTGTAAATATACTCGTAAAACTATGCATTGAACATCCCTGAAACTTATATAGCAAATACATTAAGCAATATTCGCCACAAACTGAAGTCCTATCAACATTCCAGTTCCATCTTTTAAACACATTACCTAATTTTGTTAAAATTTTTATTTATAAAATACAAAATCTTATTACTTATTATCTATAAAATAGGAGCGAAACATCTCATCCACTAACATATCGTTGTACAATGTGTTCTCTGTAAATATACTCGTAAAACTATGCATTGAACATCCCTGAAACTTATATAGCAAATACATTAAGCAATATTCGCCACAAACTGAAGTCCTATCAACATTCCAGTTCCATCTTTTAAACACATTACCTAATTTTGTTAAAATTTGTATTTATAAAATACAAAATCTTATTACTTATTATCTATAAAATAGGAGCGAAACATCTCATCCACTAACATATCGTTGTACAATGTGTTCTCTGTAAATATACTCATAAAACTATGCATTGAACATCCCTGAAACTTATATAGCAAATACATTAAGCAATATTCGCCACAAACTGAAGTCCTATCAACATTCCAGTTCCATCTTTTACAATTTCGTACAGGTGCCCGTCCATATGAATCAAAATATTCACCGACGTCATTCGTATCGATATATAAAGCTACCCAATGTGACCCTGGTTTATCATCTGTACCCAAATTGCATATTACCTAGTCAGGTCATAAATTCTATCACATGTTTAATGTAAAATAATTGAAACAAGTTTATTCATTATGTAACCATTTATATACCAAAATGAACTTAACAAAACATAGATTCTTATGACACTATAGTTTATTCAAAATGACCTCCGTAATTTTGAATACAGGCCTTCAATCTGCGCGGCCAGTCATCTATCTCAACACGAACGAGGTCCATGTCATATCGGCGGCTGCCTTAATTAAAGATGTCTTGAGTGACTCGAAATTGGGATGAGGCTTTGAGCACGCCTTTTCCTCCAAGTGTTACTATATCTTGTAATCTAACGGATTCAAATCTGGACTGGTCTTTGTGTCGGATGAAGTCGATTTCACGCGCCGCCAGCCAGTCTTTTTTTTTTGTTTTTAAAGAACGTTACCTCCACACAAGGTTTTTCTCCTGTATCGTGGGGGCAGTTTACAAACACAAATTTCACAAGGACAAACATCCAAACTCGGAACAATTACTTGTAGGTCGTACAAATACTTGTTCCGTGCGGGATTCGAACCCGCAACCCCCAAGCGCAGCCACTCATTGCTAAGCCACTACGCCACGGAGCTGTCAAAAGTCTTGTGTGCTCTTCGCTCTATGAGCTGACGCCGAATCTTGTTGGAATACCCAGTGCCTGTTATTGAACATGGTATGAGAAACAGGTTACACAAGGTTCGTCAGGACTGTATTTTGATACACAACTGCATTCGTTTTTAACCTTTCTCACAAAAATGTACCTCCGTTAAGCCCCAATAAGAAACTCCCAACCATACCATGAGCGAGGATGGAAAATGACCTCGTTGGACACGCGGAATACGGTTGCTCGCTTCTTCACTACTGTGTGCGTACACCTTATCATTTTGTTTGTTGTAGCTCTCTTCTACGGTAAAAATTTTTTTATCCGAAAAAAGAATTTCCCGATATTTTTTTCCCGCGTACCGCTTCACCAAAGCGCGGCATCTCTTCAGTCTCAGATCCATTAGACGAGCATTCAAACGATGTCCTGTTTTTCTTCGATATGCCCGAAGCCCTAAGTCTTCATTTAACGCCGTGGTTCTGCTTAACCCCATCTGAAGGGCCAACAAGTTTCTGCTTACGTTTGGGATTTCTTTGAATTCGCACCTTTACAGCTTTTATCACTGCTGGAGTCCTAAAAAATCGAGGGCGACCACTTCTTGACCTGTCATCTACACTAGAGTCTCCATTGTATCGTTTGATGGTACGATAAACGAATCCTTTGGTTATATTCAAATTTTTCAGTATATCAAAAAATTTAATTGGCGCGTAATCGCAACTGCAACACGGTCTTTTTTTAAGCGTCCACTCCATATGTAAAAATGAGTAAAATTCTAAAAAGTATACAGTTTTATTTTCATGAACAATTCGAATTCAATAAACTTTTTTTGTGGCCAGCATTCTAAAAGAAAAGTTTTTACTGTGTGACAATACTTATGACCTGACTAGGTATATACGTTGGTACGTGGGTGTACATGGGCAGTCTGTTAGCAGCATAAACATTATTTTCTAGACTGGGGTGAATCTTTTTCAGATGTTGTTGTACATCTAGTGTATCCATGATATTACTGCTATTAGTAGATTACTACAGTACAATCTACTCAATGACTAACATAGGAATGATCAATTATGTGATTTCTAAATATTAAATTGCATTTTTTCTGTTATACAAAACGTATTTGAGTCATCAATACACTGAATAAGACGCAACACGAAGAATGTGAGATAAGGTTGTTGACGTATAAAGTTATTATCAATTCTACTGTAGAAATTCTTTAGATTAGAATTATTACTTACTGGTACTATATAAGACCAAGCAACTGCAGTCATGGAGTTAGTGTATGGTCGTTTGACCGCAGTGTATCTATCAATAATACATTTGTGTTACTTCAACGCATCAAAGGCCATAGATGTAAGTGTTTAATCTATTGACAAACTTACTTTTCCTTCTGTTATTTTTTTACGTGTGTATGATTTTGAACGACAGGCCTGTTGGTCTAGTGGTTAGTGACCCTGACTGTTATGCCGGAGGTTGTGGGTTCGATTCCCACCCAGGACAAATGTTTGTGTGATGAGCACGATCATTTGTTCTGTGTCTGGGTGTAATTTATCTATAATATTTATGTATTTAGAAATATATAAGTATGTTTATCAGTTGTCTAGTACCCATAACACAAGCTCTGCTTAGCTTGGGACTAGATGGCGTTGGGTAATAGTTGTGGAATATTATTATTGTGGGGTATCTATATAGTTTTCTCATCTGGTTGGGTTCTATAAATATATAATTATAAATGAAAATGAAAAGATAAATATACATAAATATCAATAACATAAAATAAATATAAAAGTACATAAATAAGTAAAAGCCCAACCAGATGGAGGCCCTCGGCAGGGGAGACCAAACGGCCGAGGGTTAGGGGGAAAGGGAAAGAAACCGGCGGACGATGCGGGCGGTATCGAGGAGCACCGCCTTCTGCATTTGAACCTGGAGCGGTCCGCCACGTAGTCCCAGCCGCCTCAGATGACCCGAGAGGCTAACTGGGATTAGCCCGTTTGCAGAGACGACTACAGGAATAATTTCGGTCGGCAGACCACCCCACATGTCGGTCACCTCGTGAGCCAGGTCCAGATATTTTGTTTGCTTGTCTGTTTCGGCTTTCACGAGGTTCTCGTCATACGGAATGGTAATGTCGACCAAAAATATCCTTGACTGTGCCCGGTCCATCAGCACAATATCAGGCTTATTCGCTAGAATAGTCCTGTCTGTGATGATGGTCCGGTCCCAGTAGAGCCTGGCGCGATCATTTTCGAGCACGGCTTCCGGCAAGTACTTGTAATACGGCAATTTCCGATCCACGAGACCGTATTTCAGAGCGAGCTCCTGGTGTAGAATTCTGGCTACTAGGTTGTGCCTGTGCAAGTACTCAGAGTTAGAAAGCGCCGAACAACCGGAGATAACATGCCTAAGTGACTCACCGGGATGGCGACAAGCTCGACAGATGTCGACGGTGCCATCCTTTAGGATGTATCTCCGATAGTTGTTGGTCTTAATAACCTGATCCTGTATTGCACAGACAAAACCCTCGGTTTCCCCCGAAGAGATCACCAAAGCGTAGCCAGTGGAGGGAGGCTACTGTGTCTACGAAAGGCTCATGTAGAGCCTTGTAGAACCTCCCGTGGAGCTCCTTCTCCTTCCATACGGTCTCCCGGTCGGAAATGCTCTGCACTGCCGGGTCTTGCCATTGCTCGTTGGCTAAGGATAGAGGGGTAAGTCCTTTATCACAAGAAATGACGTCCTTATAGAATGGATCATCCGATCTCGCAAGGAAGTAATCACGGAGGCTGCACACTTCGCGATTATGCGTGGTGAGCGCGCTCAAGAAGCCACGACCACCATGCTTCCGCGGCAAGTACAGCCTCATTACCGACGATCTCGGATGATGCATCCTATGGGACGTCATGGTAGTGCGGACTTTTCTATCCAGGGCGTTAAGTTCAGTCTGAGTCCACCTGAGTATGCCAAAGGTATACATGAGGACAGGCATGACCCAACCGTTATATGCGTGTGCCTTATTCACACCGGACAAAAGGCTGTTAAGCACTTTGGTCAAGCGTGCATAAAACACGTCGCAAATTGACTGTTTCATACCAGCCTCATCAATACCGATGTTCTGTGACATACCCAGGTATCGGTATGTTTCAGCCTCGGAAAGGGTTCTTAAGTTGACGGGCATAGATAAGTCTATGCCCTCAGAGTTAGCAACCCTTCCCCTTTCAACATGAAGGACCGCACACTTATCCGTCCCCAGCTCCATTCTAATAGAATTGCTAAATTCACACGTGATGTTTAGCAATTCCATAAGTTGGGAGCGACTGATTATTATTATTATTATTATTTAGTGTTAACAAATTATATTTAAATATTTTGTGTGTGTATATGATTAAGCCGTGGTAGCTCAGATGGTTAGCGCAAGCTGTAAATTTTACAGTACGTAACGCGGGTTCGATCCCCGCCGACACCAATTAAATTGTTAATTGCAATTTTAAGTGTTTATTCTATTGACACACTTACTTTTCTTTCTGTTATTTTCTTACGTGTGTATGATTTAGTGTTAACAAATTATATTTAAATATTGTGTGTGTATATGATTAAGCCGTGGTAGCTCAGATGGTTAGCGCAAGCTGTAAATTTTACAGTACGTAACGCGGGTTCGATCCCCGCCGACACCACTTAAATTGTTAATTGCAATCTCATGTCTGAGAAAATTTCGAAGGCATGTGAAGTTCGCCAACACGCATTGAGACCGCGCCGCGGACATTTCCTAGCCATAAATACAAAGACAATAGCAGAAAGTAAAAAGTTAAAAAATACTTTTTTAACAATGACAGTCATTAGTTGATCATTAGTGAATGTGATTCTGTTTTCTTAAATTACAGGAAGAAAAGAGCAGAAGGAAGAAATGGGGTGATGGGAAGTAATGAAGAATGAATTGTTATGTGAAGTTTGTTGGAACAAACATATTTTAGTCACGTGTAAATACTTTTAACATTTTGGTTCAAAATGACACAAAATCTAAAAAATATTAGATACATCATCGACATGGACGGATTTTACATTACATATCCTCATAAACATTTTCAATGTAGAGAAATGGCTATTCTAGACGTAAAACTATCTAATAAAAATGATTCGTTTATCGATCATTATTTGTTTCAGCCAAGTTATCCTTTCAATTATTTGTCGCCAAAAGACAAAAAAACTGTTCGTTATTGTGAAATACACGTGCACGGCATTCCATATTTTGATGTGACCGAAGAATTAAAATGTGCCTACAAACAAGAGAACATCATTCCCATATTAAATTGGTATATTAGAAATTTGTGCAAAGACGAAGTGATCGCATACAAAGGTGGTTCAACAGAAAAACAATTTTTAAAAATGTTGACGACGAATGATAGAATTTTTAATATTGAAGAATACAAATGTCCAAAATACAATGATTTGGTAAATGTCATAAATTTAAACAAACGTTATGTGTGTAATAATCATATATTTGCAAAAAAATAAACACAAAATTTTACATTGTTCTTGTGATGAAGTGTGGGTTTTTTACAAGTGGTTATTTCTTGAAAATAAAATTTTAAATTAATCATAAATTTTGTTTGATTTCCCAAAAACATTAGTATAGTATACTATATAACAAAATTGGTTCAACAGAAAAACAATTTTTAAAAATGTTGACGACGAATGATAGAATTTTTAATATTGAAGAATACAAATGTCCAAAATACAATGATTTGGTAAATGTCATAAATTTAAACAAACGTTATGTGTGTAATAATCATATATTTGCAAAAAAATAATCACAAAATTTTACATTGTTCTTGTGACGAAGTGTGGGTTTTTTACAAGTGGTTATTACTTGAAAATAAAATTTTAAATTAATCATAAATTTTGTAACTAATGTTTTTGGAAATCAATCTTTACAAATTTTATCATATCATTCGTCGTCAACATTTTTAAAAATTTTGTCTAATGTTTTTTGGAAATCAAACAAAATTTATGATTAATTTAAAATTTTATTTTCAAGTAATAACCACTTGTAAAAAACCCACACTTCGTCACAAGAACAATGTAAAATTTTGTGATTATTTTTTGCAAATATATGATTATTACACACATAACGTTTGTTTAAATTTATGACATTTACCAAATCATTGTATTTTGGACATTTGTATTCTTCAATATTAAAAATTCTATCATTCGTCGTCAACATTTTTAAAAATTGTTTTTCTGTTGAACCAATTTTGTATCTAATGTTTTTGGGAAATCAAACAAAATTTATGATTAATTTAAAATTTTATTTTCAAGTAATAACCACTTGTAAAAAACCCACACTTCATCACAAGAACAATGTAAAATTTTGTGTTTATTTTTTGCAAATATATGATTATTACACACATAACGTTTGTTTAAATTTATGACATTTACCAAATCATTGTATTTTGGACATTTGTATTCTTCAATATTAAAAATTCTATCATTCGTCGTCAACATTTTTAAAAATTGTTTTTCTGTTGAACCACCTTTGTATGCGATCACTTCGTCTTTGCACAAATTTCTAATATACCAATTTAATATGGGAATGATGTTCTCTTGTTTGTAGGCACATTTTAATTCTTCGGTCACATCAAAATATGGAATGCCGTGCACGTGTATTTCACAATAACGAACAGTTTTTTTGTCTTTTGGCGACAAATAATTGAAAGGATAACTTGGCTGAAACAAATAATGATCGATAAACGAATCATTTTTATTAGATAGTTTTACGTCTAGAATAGCCATTTCTCTACATTGAAAATGTTTATGAGGATATGTAATGTAAAATCCGTCCATGTCGATGATGTATCTAATATTTTTTAGATTTTGTGTCATTTTGAACCAAAATGTTAAAAGTATTTACACGTGACTAAAATATGTTTGTTCCAACAAACTTCACATAACAATTCATTCTTCATTACTTCCCATCACCCCATTTCTTCCTTCTGCTCTTTTCTTCCTGTAATTTAAGAAAACAGAATCACATTCACTAATGATCAACTAATGACTGTCATTGTTAAAAAAGTATTTTTTAACTTTTTACTTTCTGCTATTGTCTTTGTATTTATGGCTAGGAAATGTCCGCGGCGCGGTCTCAATGCGTGTTGGCGAACTTCACATGCCTTCGAAATTTTCTCAGACATGATTGCAATTAACAATTTAAGTGGTGTCGGCGGGGATCGAACCCGCGTTACGTACTGTAAAATTTACAGCTTGCGCTAACCATCTGAGCTACCACGGCTTAATCATATACACACACAATATTTAAATATAATTTGTTAACACTAAATCATACACACGTAAGAAAATAACAGAAAGAAAAGTAAGTGTGTCAATAGAATAAACACTTAAAATTGCAATTAACAATTTAATTGGTGTCGGCGGGGATCGAACCCGCGTTACGTACTGTAAAATTTACAGCTTGCGCTAACCATCTGAGCTACCACGGCTTAATCATATACACACACAAAATATTTAAATATAATTTGTTAACACTAAATAATAATAATAATAATATATTCCACAACTATTACACAACGCCATCTAGTCCCAAGCTAAGCAGAGCTTGTGTTATGGGTACTAGACAACTGATAAACATACTTATATATTTCTAAATACATAAATATTATAGATAAATTACACCCAGACACAGAACAAATGATCGTGCTCATCACACAAACATTTGTCCTGGGTGGGAATCGAACCCACAACCTCCGGCATAACAGTCAGGGTCACTAACCACTAGACCAACAGGCCTGTCATTCAAAATCATACACACGTAAAAAAATAACAGAAGGAAAAGTAAGTTTGTCAATAGATTAAACACTTACATCTATGGCCTTTGATGCGTTGAAGTAACACAAATGTATTATTGATAGATACACTGCGGTCAAACGACCATACACTAACTCCATGACTGCAGTTGCTTGGTCTTATATAGTACCAGTAAGTAATAATTCTAATCTAAAGAATTTCTACAGTAGAATTGATAATAACTTTATGCGTCAACAACCTTATCTCACATTCTTCGTGTTGCGTCTTATTCAGTGTATTGATGACTCAAATACGTTTTGTATAACAGAAAAAATGCAATTTAATATTTAGAAATCACATAATTGATCATTCCTATGTTAGTCATTGAGTAGATTGTACTGTAGTAATCTACTAATAGCAGTAATATCATGGATACACTAGATGTACAACAACATCTGAAAAAGATTCACCCCAGTCTAGAAAATAATGTTTATGCTGCTAACAGACTGCCCATGTACACCCACGTACCAACGTATATACCTAGTCAGGTCATAAGTATTGTCACACAGTAAAAACTTTTCTTTTAGAATGCTGGCCACAAAAAAGTTTATTGAATTCGAATTGTTCATGAAAATAAAACTGTATACTTTTTAGAATTTTACTCATTTTTACATATGGAGTGGACGCTTAAAAAAGACCGTGTTGCAGTTGCGATTACGCGCCAATTAAATTTTTTGATATACTGAAAAATTTGAATATAACCAAAAGATTCGTTTATCGTACCATCAAACGATACAATGAAGACTCTAGTGTAGATGACAGGTCAAGAAGTGGTCGCCCTCGATTTGTTAGGACTCCAGCAGTGATAAAAGCTGTAAAGGTGCGAATTCAAAGAAATCCCAAACGTAAGCAGAAACTTGTTGGCCCTTCAGATGGGGTTAAGCAGAACCACGGCGTTAAATGAAGACTTAGGGCTTCGGGCATATCGAAGAAAAACAGGACATCGTTTGAATGCTCGTCTAATGGATCTGAGACTGAAGAGATGCCGCGCTTTGGTGAAGCGGTACGCGGGAAAAAAATATCGGGAAATTCTTTTTTCGGATAAAAAAATTTTTACCGTAGAAGAGAGCTACAACAAACAAAATGATAAGGTGTACGCACACAGTAGTGAAGAAGCGAGCAACCGTATTCCGCGTGTCCAACGAGGTCATTTTCCATCCTCGCTCATGGTATGGTTGGGAGTTTCTTATTGGGGCTTAACGGAGGTACATTTTTGTGAGAAAGGTTAAAAACGAATGCAGTTGTGTATCAAAATACAGTCCTGACGAACCTTGTGTAACCTGTTTCTCATACCATGTTCAATAACAGGCACTGGGTATTCCAACAAGATTCGGCGTCAGCTCATAGAGCGAAGAGCACACAAGACTTTTGACAGCTCCGTGGCGTAGTGGCTTAGCAGTGAGTGGCTGCGCTTGGGGGTTGCGGGTTCGAATCCCGCACGGAACAAGTATTTGTACGACCTACAAGTAATTGTTCCGAGTTTGGATGTTTGTCCTTGTGAAATTTGTGTTTGTAAACTGCCCCCACAATACAGGAGAAAAACCTTGTGTGGAGGTAACGTTCTTTAAAAACAAAAAAAAAAGACTGGCTGGCGGCGCGTGAAATCGACTTCATCCGACACAAAGACCAGTCCAGATTTGAATCCGTTAGATTACAAGATATGGTAACACTTGGAGGAAAAGGCGTGCTCAAAGCCTCATCCCAATTTCGAGTCACTCAAGACATCTTTAATTAAGGCAGCCGCCGATATGACATGGACCTCGTTCGTGTTGAGATAGATGACTGGCCGCGCAGATTGAAGGCCTGTATTCAAAATTACGGAGGTCATTTTGAATAAACTATAGTGTCATAAGAATCTATGTTTTGTTAAGTTCATTTTGGTATATAAATGGTTACATAATGAATAAACTTGTTTCAATTATTTTACATTAAACATGTGATAGAATTTATGACCTGACTAGGTAATATGCAATTTGGGTACAGATGATAAACCAGGGTCACATTGGGTAGCTTTATATATCGATACGAATGACGTCGGTGAATATTTTGATTCATATGGACGGGCACCTGTACGAAATTGTAAAAGATGGAACTGGAATGTTGATAGGACTTCAGTTTGTGGCGAATATTGCTTAATGTATTTGCTATATAAGTTTCAGGGATGTTCAATGCATAGTTTTACGAGTATATTTACAGAGAACACATTGTACAACGATATGTTAGTGGATGAGATGTTTCGCTCCTATTTTATAGATAATAAGTAATAAGATTTTGTATTTTATAAATAAAAATTTTAACAAAATTAGGTAATGTGCTTAAAAGATGGAACTGGAATGTTGATAGGACTTCAGTTTGTGGCGAATATTGCTTAATGTATTTGCTATATAAGTTTCAGGGATGTTCAATGCATAGTTTTACGAGTATATTTACAGAGAACACATTGTACAACGATATGTTAGTGGATGAGATGTTTCGCTCCTATTTTATAGATAATAAGTAATAAGATTTTGTATTTTATAAATAAAAATTTTAACAAAATTAGGTAATGTGTTTAAAAGATGGAACTGGAATGTTGATAGGACTTCAGTTTGTGGCGAATATTGCTTAATGTATTTGCTACATAAGTTTCAGGGATGTTCAATGCATAGTTTTACGAGTATATTTACAGAGAACACATTGTACAACGATATGTTAGTGGATGAGATGTTTCGCTCCTATTTTATAGATAATAAGTAATAAGATTTTGTATTTTGTAAATAAAAATTTTAACAAAATTAGGTAATGTGTTTAAAAGATGGAACTGGAATGTTGATAGGACTTCAGTTTGTGGCGAATATTGCTTAATGTATTTGCTATATAAGTTTCAGGGATGTTCAATGCATAGTTTTACGAGTATATTTACAGAGAACACATTGTACAACGATATGTTAGTGGATGAGATGTTTCGCTCCTATTTTATAGATAATAAGTAATAAGATTTTGTATTTTATAAATAAAAATTTTAACAAAATTAGGTAATGTGTTTAAAAGATGGAACTGGAATGTTGATAGGACTTCAGTTTGTGGCGAATATTGCTTAATGTATTTGCTATATAAGTTTCAGGGATGTTCAATGCATAGTTTTACGAGTATATTTACAGAGAACACATTGTACAACGATATGTTAGTGGATGAGATGTTTCGCTCCTATTTTATAGATAATAAGTAATAAGATTTTGTATTTTATAAATAAAAATTTTAACAAAATTAGGTAATGTGTTTAAAAGATGGAACTGGAATGTTGATAGGACTTCAGTTTGTGGCGAATATTGCTTAATGTATTTGCTATATAAGTTTCAGGGATGTTCAATGCATAGTTTTATGAGTATATTTACAGAGAACACATTGTACAACGATATGTTAGTGGATGAGATGTTTCGCTCCTATTTTATAGATAATAAGTAATAAGATTTTGTATTTTATAAATAAAAATTTTAACAAAATTAGGTAATGTGTTTAAAAGATGGAACTGGAATGTTGATAGGACTTCAGTTTGTGGCGAATATTGCTTAATGTATTTGCTATATAAGTTTCAGGGATGTTCAATGCACAGTTTTACGAGTATATTTACAGAGAACACATTGTACAACGATATGTTAGTGGATGAGATGTTTCGCTCCTATTTTATAGATAATAAGTAATAAGATTTTGTATTTTATAAATAAAAATTTTAACAAAATTAGGTAATGTGTTTAAAAGATGGAACTGGAATGTTGATAGGACTTCAGTTTGTGGCGAATATTGCTTAATGTATTTGCTATATAAGTTTCAGGGATGTTCAATGCATAGTTTTACGAGTATATTTACAGAGAACACATTGTACAACGATATGTTAGTGGATGAGATGTTTCGCTCCTATTTTATAGATAATAGGTAATAAGATTTTGTATTTTATAAATAAAAATTTTAACAAAATTAGGTAATGTGTTTTATTGATGATTCAGATTAGTGTTGTAGATAGGAACAAAGGAGTATAATACAATAGCATAAGCCGACCCACACGCTGGACGAATAATAGATAATGACGGTAGTCAATCAACAATAGATAAGTAGGTAAGGACAATGGAGCGCTAATGACGGTTGAGGCTCGTAGCGGATATCAATTAGATAAGAGTTAATTGATCTGCACATCTCCGGAACCGTGCATCCTACGCAAAAATGGACCGCAGATTCGTGATCAGAGCATGCCAAAACTTTTTTTTTTTTTTTTTTTTAGGATTGTGAGTCGACGAACGTCGTGCGCCAGAACTGGTACAACCTTTCTACAAGTGCGCCAGAACTGGTACAACGTAACTACTCTCGTTTGAACGGCAATAAGCGAGTTAAGTAGCTAGTTAATGATTAAGTTAAACGGGATAGCTGGCCGAGCTATTTTTCGGCGAGTTAGTGCGAAGTGCTGCCCTCCCGCACGTCTCCCGCCACCCGCAACTAAATTCGCCGTTCGTGTAAACGAGCGAGTTTAGTTCAGTGCATAAGTTGACAGGACGCAACGTTTGCGCGCCAAAACGTACAATTGTACTTTTATAATGAAACTCGCCACAATGTTTGTTCGATACTGTTTATTGAATATTTATACGTTTTATATTGAGTTTTAATAATAAAATGGACGGAGGATATCACGTATATATTCGTACAGGATTATTTAGAACACGAATGTTTATATAATAGTAGAAGTTCAAATTGTAAAATTAAACCCGCTCGAGATGCTGCACTCATGAAAATTCTTAAAATCTTCTTTAACAACAACCATTAATACTTCTCTGACTGGATTATTTAATTCTTGACGTAATCCTAGGACCATCTTAAACGAAAACCAGAAAAATTCTGTAGTCTTGAAACGTCATACTCCAACGAACTCTATGAACTAATGTCCATAACTAAACTCGCCACGAAGACATTGTTTGAACGCTACTGCCCACTTTACCGTTTACTGTCAACTGCCCTGTAACTAAACTCGCTACCGTACTTGTCCAAGTGTAAATCGGTCTTAAGTGCTGATCCTGCTTAAGTGCGTAAGCAACAGAGCAAGAGCAACACCCGCTATCACACTATATAATATTATATAACTTCTGATATCAAAAGTGGGATAAATGTTATTGCATAGAACCACAACTCCAAAAATTATACCAGTACTTTTTCTTCTTCCCATTTGTGTACAATTATGACACTGTTTCTGGATCCACCTATTGCCTTCATTATCATCATCGTTACAGCCCTTCACAAGTTCACTGCTGAACATAGCCCCCCCCCCCCAAGGAATGCCACAAATCACGATTCTGAGCCACCTGCATCCATCGACTTCCTGCATGTCTTACCAGGTCGTCACTCCATCTAGTGTGGAGTCGCCCTACACTTCGCCTACCGGTACAAGGCTGCCACTCGAGTCTATTTTCTCCATCGGTTATCGGTTCTTCGAGCTATGTAGCCAGCCCATTACCACTTCAGTTTACCTTTCCGTTGGGCTGTGACGATCACTCTGATTTACTGGGGATATCCTCATTTCTAAGTTTATCACGTAGAGAAAACCTGACCATAGCTCTGTCCTTAGCTCGCTGAGCGGCTTTGAGCGTCCTCATTATTGCAGTGAAGGATTTGGCAAATCGAAGCTGCATGATGTTCTCGTCTTTGATGTTAATACCGTATATTTTTAAGTACAGTAGCTTGAAAACTTCGTTTACATCAGCAGTGAAGAGTTTCGGGGATATAACGTCACCCTTTTCTACTGTTTGATAGGTTTCGTACTCTGATTTTGTGATCGGATAGCTATACTGTACAAACAATTCAACACTTCGATATACCGATAGTCAACTTGGTACCGCTAGGGAACTGCAGCATCGCCAAAATTTCAGAGTCAAAGGCTTCATATTCAACATACGCAAGGCAAATTGGCAAACGTACTGTACGGCCTGTTACTGTACTGTACTGTGTGTACTCTTCGGCCTTCTGTACAATTTGCGATGATATGTGGTCTATAGTACTAAAGCCTTTTCGGAAACCGACTTCTCCGGGAGGCTGGAAGTTGTCGAGTCCGCGTTCAAGACGATTCGTAATTACTCTCGAAAACAGCACGTAGAAGCCCCTCAGAAGGGAAATCGGTCTGTAGTTCTTCAAGAGAGCGTTGTCGCCTTTCTTGAAAAACAAGAGCACCACACTTCTGCTCCACGCCTTCGGAGTAGTCCCACCATGGAGGACAGAAATAAAGAGCTTCTTAAGGACTTCAAGTACCACCCGCTTTCAGAATCTTCGCTGTAATTCTATCATATCTGCTATCTGCTATATTCTATCTGCTGAAGACTGCAGCTTCATTTCCCGTCTAACAGCCATACGATTAAAAGTGTGATCGGAGAGTATTTGTGTTCTTCTGTGTCGGGTCTTACAGAACTTAGCTCCAACCACATGGCCATCGACAGTTTCCACGGGCTTGTCATTCATATCGTCCACTGTATTACAGTCTTCTAGCACTGAAAACGGTTTTGTAACTCGACCTGAAAGTTTTCGGGACTATGGATTAGAACACGAGGAAGATGGAGCGTTGACTTCGTTAGACGAGACCTCTCCAACTTAACATTTAGGTACAGTGTGCCTCTAACCATTCGGTGATTGCTGCCAGTTTTTACCCTCGCGATCATTGAGACGTCACTGACATTTGCCGTTTAGTGATCATAATGAAGTCAATCTCATTATTGTCGACCAGGGCCTCTTTCTGTGCCACTTCTGAAAATAGAGTTAATTATAAAGAGGCCTTCTTGTTCCACGAATTCGGCCAGCTGTTGATCCCTTGGGTTCCCTTGCCCTATCCCGAATTTCGCTACCTTCAGCTCCCCGTTCTCTATTGTGCCTAGTTTTGGGTTGAAGTCCCAATAACACCCATTATAGTGGGTTTTGGAGGATTGCATTGGGATGTCCCGAGGTTGGTGCGTAAGCTGTATGGCCCTCAACGAATAACGTTTGGTGATTCTGAGTATAGGGTACGAAACCCTCGTCGACACACTTTTTTCAATTTTTACGACGTTATTAATGAGAGACGGACGATAAATCCGACACCTACATGGGATAGATGGTTGCCCTCGCGGTGATAGAACGATAGAAGAAAAAGATATTTGCCGGGTTCGAGGATTACTGTGTCCTCCCCTTTCTTCTAACCTCAGATAATCCAATAATATCCCAGCGCAACTTGTTTATCTCTTCTTCCAGCTCCAGTATCTTTTCGTCAGTTCTCAGTTACCAGTTCGAGTCGTCTTAGGTGGTAACCGAACCTCCACCGAAGATTCTTAGCCCTTTCCCGCCGTTACTATGTTTGCCACCGTCGCCAGGAATAGCGAGGCTGCCGAGGACTGGAGATCGTCTCTCCGTAACTCTTATCGTGGGAGATGTTTGCTGTAGTTGCCAGGGTTGGCGGGCGGGTTGGCAACCGCAGTTTTTTATTATATTATTGCTGTTATCAGGAAGATGCTGCTGACCATCTCCTGCCTTTTTCCCTCTGTCAACTCTTACGACACCCAGAGGAAAATATTGGGTAGTAGATATTCTTAACCGTCACTACAAGGCAACTATTGCCTTACGTTGATAGAAATGATTGCAGAAATATTAAAGAACACGTTTTTCACTAAAAATCACAATGCCAATCGAAATCCTTCATTTTTGTGAATTTGAATGTGTTGGTGGCCTTTGATTTAATGACACTGCACTCTGAACCGTTACTGTTGCGGAAATTCGTTTGGTCCGTATATAGAGTTCACATACTTTTCCGGCTCACGTTCAATGCGTTACGTGAAACATTTTGCCAACAGGGATTTACGCTCAGTGCGATAGCTTGAAAAATTATATTTCAAGTAAAAAAGAGTTATACTGACGTGTTTGTGTATCCTTTTACGCATTGTCTATAATATCACCCAATCACGTGATATTTCGGTATAAACCCCTATTAACCAATTTCGTAACATTTTCTCTATCATTATAGAAAGGATCTGCCATAATCGTCATGATATGCAGGAGGCTTCTTACTCTGCAGACGCCGCTCTTTGTCTTCGGTTTAGGTATTTTGTATTTTTCATATACGTGATGATATACCGCCTACATCAGAAGCCACTAGGTCTTTCTGACCTTTTCTCTAGTCGTCTCTTACTACACTTACGCGAAGAAATGATGGTTACTTTAAATAAGATCATGAAACTTTGCATACTAACTGAACTAACTATAAAGCAGGCCTTATGTTTTTTTTAAATTACCACTATTTTAACTGTAAAAAGAAGAAAGAAAAAAGAAAGTACTGAAGCTTGGAAGCAACTAAAGTTAGTACGCAAATTTTCATGATCTTATTTAAAGTATTTTATGAATAACAGCGGCTTATTGTTCAGTTCGGAGGTAACTTTGGATTTATTTTCTATCGAGTACATTTTACGGAATCATGTTTTCGTCTAACATAGTACGTAACATTAATCCTCAACTTTACCATATATTTATTTCAAAATTAATGCTGCAATATTTTCGGTATAACGGAGGATCTTGCTAAGCCATTTGAGGTTATATTCCTCCTTAATAGCGTTTCAAACCAAGAAGTAAACGAGAGCCGAAGATAATTTGATGAATACAAAAACAATATTCAACAACTTAACCCTGACCAAAAGCTATTCGAAGAGATTTTTGAAATTAATAATTTCATTTTACCACGTTTTTATTAAACTACTTTCGTGTTTGTATGTGTTCATATGTTTTGTCGTTCCTGGTGGAATCTTCCATCTCAAATTTCGAACGCTTCCCGTTGAGCTAGAAACTTTAATTTTGTACATAGCTCATAATCAAATTACTTGTTTATTATTTGCCAATTAGACTGATAAAACATTATCAATTTATCATATCTAAGTTCGGCGTTTAGTAATGGCAAAAGGGAATCCACCACCCCATATCATCCCTTGAATGTCGTAAGAAGACGAAACAAAAGACAGGCAACATCTTCTTCCCAATAAACAACAACACTACTGATATCAAAGTAATAAAAAACTGCGGTTGGCGTTAACAAAATAAAAAACGAGGCAACCGCGATATATATTCCCACTATGAGTCTATCAATCAAATCAATATACGTTCAGCAATGGACTTTTAATAGGCTTTTCATATGAATATAAAAATTAACAATAAAGTTTCTGTTATTTTCGACTTTTTTTTTACCTGAACCACAATCAAAAATCTTTCATTTTTACGCATCAACATCAACAATAACTTTTTAAATCTACATCTAGACAAAGACACCGTATAACTATTTATTTAGATTATTACATTATGTTCTTCCAAATAGTACCTTTAACTAAGCCGGCTTTATTGACGATAAAAATAGACGATATTTTCAATCATCTTAAATCCTAATAGGAATTCAAATCTGCCTGCGCATAGAGTAATTTTATAACTCAGATTTTGGAACTAATATCTTATATAAGATTTTTTTTTCTTTTGTAAAAATATTAACAGAATTGGATTGCTTAGTGTAATAAATAACTTAGATTTTTTTATCCTTATTATTGAAAGGCGTCAGTCAACTATTAGAGTGCCAATAATTTACCTACTTTTAATGTTATATTTGTTTCAGTTCATATGAAAAATGCCATTTTATTTAGAGAGTTCTGAAAGCGGCTTTTGTTTTTTTTTTGTGTAACTACTCATGAGATGGAGATACCTTTTGAAAAATAACATAATCTGAAACTAGTGGTAAAATTAAATAAAAAACGTATAACCGACTTCAATATAAATAAAATGAGAACATCATCAATTTAGTCGAAGTCAATTAAAAACGGATTATTAAGACTAACTCAAAAACAACTGGTCAGACCTTGATCAAATTTATATGAGAACACATGAGAAGCACCAGCTTTTTAATAAAAAAATTATCGAATTCGGTTCGCCCAAAAAAGTTCTGTGGTAGCACACAAAAAATATGTACAGTTGAATTGAGAACCTCCTCTTTTTTTGAATTTGAAGTCGATTTAAAATAGCATTTCGTAATATCTCCACAATAACTTAAACATTATTGATTATTTTTGACAGTTATAAGTGTTCAAGTGAAGTCAAGCAGTTCAAACCGCCAGACCATCGCAGTAGCAATGGTCGAGTAAGCTCACAGCCACTGTCAGGTGCAACAGCATAATATGTCATCAATATTCAACGATACAGCCGGACATAATGTAACTTGCGAAAGCAAAACGAAGACAGAAATTAGTCAAATAATGATGATCGTTTTATAAGGGTATGGGTGCAAACCTTGTAAAGGTTTCGTTCACAGAAATTAATCAAATAATGATGTTCATGATCGTTTTAACACAACATAAATAAACTACAGAAATTCTAGAGTTTCAAGTATCCCACTCCTTTTGTACTAATTAAAGACCAAAATGTCATTACAGGCAAGGCTCTACACCGCTCACGTTGTCCGCGATTACTTAAATGAAAGTTAAACAGCTTAAATGATTTGATCAACAAGATTCTAAAGGTTCCTCATTGGATTTTGATATAAAACGACATTAACGCAATGAAGTACCTTTGGGACGTCTTCGGAAGAAGGGTACATCACAGAAATTTATTGTAAGCCCGATCTTACCTTAAAACATAATCGATTAGATTATTAACGGTGTTAGTAAAAGAATCCAAGTGGATTAATGGTGGATAAATAATTTGGCTTATTTTTTTAAATATACGTAAAAAAGCTTCAATTATATATATATATATATATATTATATATATATATAAAGCTTTTAAAAAATCTTCCCAAAATAAACCAAATTTTCGTTCAAACCAAATAACGTCTTTAAAGTGAAAATATTTTGTTACAAATGTTTCAAATATAGAGCTCAAACTAAGTATGTACAATCAGATAGAAACATGGAATAGAAAATAAAATTTCAAACGTGTTTATTTTAAAATGACATCGCATCTGTCAAGTTATAACTCTATGCGCTCGCAGTCGAGTTCCACGCTCGCTGATTGAACGAGGTTAGACGAAATCGGCTTATCGTCCGTCGATGGCGAATGAAGAATAATTTCATTGGAATATGCACCCACTGGCACCGCCTCGGCTCCGTACGAAATATTTCCATTATAATTGAGAATCAATGATTTATATTTAATAACAATTGTAGTATGTGTTTCAAATCACTCAATTAAATTTATGTTAAAGTATCAAACGGATGAATAATGAAGTACCACCCACCACCTTATGACTCAATAATTGCAGTTTTTGACTACTAACTTAGATCCTGGTAAATTATGCATTCTTGCCTTAAAATCAAAATATTTATATTCAAAATCGACCTTGTATATTTTTTTATAGTATATGGTGACATACGAGCACACTGTCCATCTGATGGTAACTGGTTGCTGTGGCCCATAGACAGATGCGTTGTCACCCATGAGGACCAAGATGGAATGCCTGGTTTCCAGGAAAAATGGTCGCCGGTTCTCTACACTCGCCATACGAAACACAGCAGCATTAAGCTACTATTTTACGCTAATATTCTGTAAGAGCGTGGTCCTTCCCCGGTCGAGCCGACCCATTCGTGCTACAACTATACTACTAATATAACTGCAGCATGGCTCTACTACGTATAAAAATCTAAGAAATATAGTATATACAAGTAAAGAAAATCTAAGAAAGCTCATTATGTCCCGGTATTTTCATCTTTTAAACATTCATTTAATTATTAGAACCTTTTGCAATGAAATACTATTTCATCATGTGCCTTAAATTTTTAGTAAAACATCGGTAATATCACAGTTATAAATATATAAACTTATACTCAAAAGTTATTTTATTAGTTTCTACATAAGTAATAGTATGCAGTATTAACTTTGAAGGAACAGTTAAAATATTAATTCGTTTAAAAATATCACTAAATGTCTGTTAATCCGATATTGTATAGCTCTTTTCTGTAGTATATAATATTTATATTATATTCTTAACATCAGCTGCAGGCCCCCACAGTATTCATTATGTTATTAATAATTGATTATACAATAAAGAATCTTAGCTTATCTTATCTTATCTTATCTACATACTACATACGTAATCCTTTTCCTATTTATATAGCTCTAAAAGCTGCAAATCAACAATCAAACCGGCAAATTGCATTATTGATTCATAAACATAGCTTGCGAAGAAGTAACCCAATTATGAGCATAATACAAATAAAGAAAAAAACATCGCACATACTTCGTACAAATCCAAAGTTGTATTAGAAAAGAAAGTCCGACGAGTACATACACGTTCGTACGTACGAACATTGTACGTGGTAGAGCCACACTGCAGCTATATTATGGTTGTAGCACGAATAGGCCGGCTCGACCGGGGAAGGACCACGCTCTCACAGAATATTAGCGTAAAATAGTAGCTTGATGCTGCTGTGTTCCATATGGTGAGTGTAGAGAACCGGAGACCCGTTTTACTGGAATCGAGACATTCCATCTTAGTCCTCAGGGGTGACAACGCATCTGCATTTTGACTCATAATCGATTACATATCTAGATTTCTATGGGCCACAGCATCCACTTACGATCAGGTGGACTGTGTGCTCGTTTGTCACACTAATTCCATAAGAAATAATAAAAAATACAAATCGAAATTCTTTACTACTAAACACGTACTACAATTTCCATCTTAAAGTTTGACTAAAGTTGAAACTCATCATGTTGTACCTACATAAGATGATCATATTGTATATGTGCCTTGGGGGTTCTCACCATCAAGAGCATCAGCTGATACATGTTAAGCACTTAGAGACGGGATCTGTTCTCCTTTTTTCTTACAATGGTTAGATTACTCGTAAACACATTACAGATGATCTGTAGATTTTTCATGAACTAAATCATCATCATGAGCATGATCACTACATACGGCTGTTGTCGCTGCTGAGTCAGCTTGAACTGTAAAAGCTGTACGGCTAACAATACTAACCTCACAGAACGTAGACGATAATTTTAAAAACGTGTCTGCTATAACAAGTCAGTGACGCTATGTAGAAGGATAAATTGGTAAAATACAAAAAATTCTAAAACAAGTGAAATGTGTGTAATCTTATAGTCTAAGTGTTACTCGTACGTGATGTCACGGTCACGCTAGGAAATGGATATAAGTTGGGGCTAGTGAGAAATTCTGTGCTAGCTCCTCTTCCATTTGTAACACTGTACCTGTACACTGTACCACCTTTGCTTTTTATTAGTTTTAGAGGGTATTCGGGAATTTTCACCAATTACGTTGCCAGTATTATCATAAGCGTAATCATATATATATATATATATATATATATATTTTTTTTTTTTTTATTTATGTTAATAAATATGAGGCTAAATACTACTAATTATGTAAATATTATCTATGAACAGTGACCGCGCAAACAGATATTGAATCCGATAATGGTATTAATAACAATGAAATCATTGCAATCAGTCCGCGGCAAACCGGTAATGAACAAAGTAGATATGATAAGTGTGTGCACATTAGAATACGTATTTACCTTGTGTTTATTAAATACAGATTAAATTTGGACGGCAGACATGTGCTGTATTGATTTTTGTATTTGTCTTTTAAAATTAACGAAACAACAATCCAAAAGCTAACTACAAGATTTCATTTATGAACTAATAGATCCTTAAAATGTATCTAAATATAATATCAATCACAGCAGTTCTTCTTTATGGTAAGTAGAATATTTTAACTACATTTGAATTGCTATAATTACCATAATTATTGGAAACAAGTGACTTTAAATTATGATAAACATTAATTGTTTTTATTGTACTGGATTTAAATGTCAAAGTTTTTTTTTTACAAAAGTGAAGTGACAAACAAAGTTACAGTCTACCTGATGTTGGCTACTGCAGCCCGTGGACACCTTCAAACAAAGAACACTACAGATGCGTTGTCACCTACGAGGAATGGAACGTCTCAGTGCCTGTAATTATACTATCTCTGGCTGACAGACCGGAGTATAGCAGTATAGGCACTGTTGTTTGGCAGAAAAATGGAGTAAGAGTTGTACCTGCCCAGGACTAGGACTTCTATACAGAAAAGGAGTCGTACTTAATATAAAATATTTGTATATCTTTTTTGATTTTATGTTTTCTTCAAAATATATCAGTTAATTGTTTACAGTCTAATGGAATCAAATGTAGACATATACAGGGTTATTTTGCAATACCTCGTTGGTCTAGTGGTTGCAGTAGTGCGACTGCTGATTATAAATAAGGTCCTGGGTTCTAATCCCAGGTCGGGCCAAAAAAATCACTATTTGAGTTTTTCCGTGAAGGAATTCTCAGTAGCTGCTCGGAGTGAGAAAGTTGCCGGCGTCTCACCCCCGTGCCTTGGAAAGCACGTAAAGGCGTTGGTCCTGCGCCTGATCTCTAGCCGCTCGTGTCGGTTTACCGTCCCATCGGATTATGAGAGTGAGGGAATAGAGAGTGCACCTGTGCTTGCGCATAAACTTGGACACTATAATCCTGTCCTGCGCTGATGGCTAGCCTCCGTTGAGGCAGGCTGCCGTGGCAGAAATTCGGTCTGGAGGACATTATTTTGCAATAACTAGCCAAATTTTCACAGAAAGTTCAGAAATAAGTAATATAGGCAAATCGTCAAAAAAAAATAATTTAAAAAATCTCAAACATTCTGTCCTTTTTATCTTTTTTTTTTAACTTCAAAATACGTAGTGATGTATTATTTTAACTGATTTTACTCGATTGGTAGGCAAAAATGATATTGCCCATAAATTATATTCAGTTTGGGATAATTTCAAATAAAAGTACGGGCCTAATTTACTCGTATTTTCAAAAACTCTAATAACAGTATATCTTTATTTATATATTTGAACTCAAGTTTAAAATTTGGCTACTCTTTAGAAAATAACTCTGTATGTTTACCAACGTATTTAAGATTAAAATATTTTTGTTTATAATTTTTATTTCCAAATACTTGGACAGGCAGTGTTGTGGTGTCAGCCCAATCGGGTGCTGTGTCTCGATGTTATCATTTCACATGGCTTGGGCCAAGATATAACAACGAAAGTGTATTCCTGAATGCTACCTGCCAAGAGGCCACTCGTTTAGCTGACGGAATTCCCTGTGTACAGCCGCTGGTTGTATCATGTGAGTAGACATAAAAACGATTACCCAATAGCTTACGATTACAATACTAAAGTTGTACAACAATTTAATTCAGAGAGTGCCCACGATCGAGAGATTATTAACACATACAGTGCGATTGTGTAACTCTCTTGGGAATCCTTTGCCGTTGAAAATCACTCCGCAACGACGTTATGTTTTTTCTTAATGATGTGTTACAGGGAATATCTGTCAAAATGGCGGCAGTCTATCATATATCCAACTGCTAGCCAATAGCTTCTTAAGTCCCATTGATGTGCCTTTATAACGTTTTACTTTACCACCGAACTCATGGTAAATTATCATTTAAAATTGCAATTAATAATTTCAGTTGTGTCGACAGGGATTGAGCCAAGATTGCTAACGTATTGTGAATTTACGGCGAGCGTTGTCTCTAACTTACCATAGCTCTTTGTAACCTAAAATAACATAATATTTAAAAAATAAAAAAGACATCGAATATAGATAACAAATGTATATTCGATCTTTTTTATATTTTTATTTTTATCTTGGCGATTCAAATGGAAAGAGAAAATCTTTTTAGCAGTAAAAGTATGCCCTAGTTCTCTACTGTCACTATAAGAAGAGGTATTTATTATTCTGCTATTTTGCACCGGACACTGGAATTCTTTCCCCGGTTGAGCCCAACCTTTCGTACTGCAGCCATAATACGCTGCACAGTGGATTTAGGTGAAGTCCAAAAATTATAAACCCCTATTACAAACTCAAAAACATTTTGTATTTTGTTGTAATTTTTCAATATTTATGCATGATTAGGAAGGTTAAAAAACTAATCGTGTGAACAATGAAATAAACATTATTAAATCTTTGAAACATTTTTCAGACGATGGAACTTGGCCAGATGTAGAATACATTTGGACACACCACTCCAGCGAAGCTACTTGTATAATAGGACAAAGTGACGTCTGCGCCCAATACACTTACTATTTTGATGGACACGGTATATTATGATACTCTTATTAAAAAAAACACGAATTTACAATCTAGTATGTAAGTAGCACTCCCCAAAATTCTCACCACAGACACTCGGATTAAGGATTAACATAAAGGCAAAGGCTCGTAGACCGTTACCGATTGTTAGTGGATCATTTGGCTCATAGACATCTACATCTGTACTACCCCAATCGAACCGACTCATTCGCGCTACAACCATAATATAGCTGCAGTTTAGCTTTATCACGTATAAAACTGAATAAATAATGAATTATGAACACCACCTCACAGAATCCAAACACCTCACAGACTGGTGGGTGCAATGCTGACTGATTAAGGGCATTTCTACAATCATAAATCTACCTGAATAACGTGAAAATTACGGTAAATCTGCCATGCGAGGGCTAGAGTGGTATCAGCTGATAACTGAAAAAATACCGAAAAATCGCCGGTGGTAAGCTATTCCACAGAGAGGTCGTACGAGAAAGAAAACTCCTAGTAAAACGTACAGTGGTGGTCCGCCAAGTAGTGCCTTCGAAGTGGTTAAGTGGAAGGCGCTGGTACTGGGGAGCCCCAGCCCAGAGATGGGAACAGTATTCCATGTGCGGCCGAACCTGCGCCTTATAAAGTTGCAGGCGGTGTGCCGGCATGAAATACTGTCCCGCTCTGCTGAGCACGCCAGGCTGTTCAGAGGCCAATTTAGCCTTCTCTTCCAAGTGACCACGAAACTGCATGTCACTCGATATATCGACGCCGAGGATTCCGATACTGGCTGAGGCAACAAGGGGAGTGTCTTGAAACTGAGGAGATATGACATAGGGGTTCCTTTTAGCGGTTAAGGTTTATACCCCGGGTAGGAGAGATACGAAGTATCAACCGGAGAGGGCACATGCGTCTCGGTCAGAAAGAGCAGAGCCGGCTTCGCCGTCTCGAGATGGTAGTGACACTGAACGTCGTTTTTTAATAAGAGTATAATTCGTACTTGAAAACTTCAAGCAAGGAAGGCTACGGATTCGTTGCCAGATCTTAGGATCAAGATGGGACGCCTCACAGCCTGAAACTATACAGGCTCAGTGCCTTCACTGCTTTCTGGGCGGCAGAAACCGTTAACAAGGTGATTTCCAGGTGGACTCCATGGCAGAAAAGGAGTCCTACCAGATTCTTATCTACAAATGCAATTTTAATTGGTGATTTACCACATTCTTGGCGGTGAAGAAAAACTCCGAGTGATCTTGCATGACTAAGAAAAGAGTTTTTGTGGACCACTCACCAACGTGCCTTGAGGCGGAGCGGCAAATACTGCAAAAAAAATCTCTCAGAAATGTTTGGCGCTTACGCAGTTTTTACCCGAGCGCTTGCTCGGTATGGCTATCTCATAATTTGCGTACTATGAAGTCTTTGCATCACTTTCATTTTGACACTCCCTCAGTCATCCGCTAGCTTCACGGACAAAGGAATAAGCCACGCCCTCAAAACTTCGATACATTTTCAAGGTATCTTCTTAAGGAGCCCTGTGCCCAACTGTGGGCTGAATACAGACAGTTACTTTTATACCCTTCACGTATGTATATAATATATGGGAACGTATTACAACTAGATGATAGCAAATCATTTAAATAATGCACTTTAATAATACCAAATAAATAATATAGAATAATATAAAACATATTTTTATTACTGGCGTTTTTAATAAAAATATTACTAAATATATACCTTCGCATATTTCTTTTCAAAATATAAAACGATTCGAAACACCGAACAGAATAAAACCTAAAGCGTTCTCAGACTAAACTGGGACGAGTCCGCAATAAAACACGGTTTTTCAATTTCAGTGGAAAATTCAACTTATATGTGCACTCGAGCTGTGGATTCATTCGGGGATGCAGTCACCAGCGGCTGTTACCAGCAGAGAAATGGCAGTTTTGCTACTCGAGTGTGCTTCTGTCGCTCAGTGCCGGGCGGCGTGCCTTGTAACGAGGCAGTAGTGAAGTCTGTTGTGTCTCTAACGATCTTTATTATTGCCGTTGCTTTAGTTGTGAACGAAAATATACTTACAATATTGAAAACACTTTAATAAAAGCTTTTATTTTTTACTGTTATTTTATTCACTACCTGCATTTTTATAGAATAAGGGTGACAAGCGAGCAGATGCGTTGTCTCCTCTCAGTACTAAAGTAGAATGCCTCGTTTTCACTCCGGTTCATTACAAATATTAAGCAATAGGTAATTACACTAACACACAGAATACCAGCTTAATAATGATTTAGCTGTTATTTTGTGTGAGAATGTACGTTCCCCGATCAAGCTACAATCAAAATAAAGCTGCAGCGTGGCCACACTACGTCGAAATTTAATATATTTATTATATACATTATGGAATTTAATATATTATACGTAATTTAACTTAAACTTAATATGTATAATACTTATATGTACATAACGTTTATGTTAATATTGGGTCCTTACATATGTAATTAGCGTTTTGTCGTACTGACCACTTTGATCTGAAATATCTCCTCTTTGGTTAAGAATTCCAAATTCAACTTTATAAATTCATTTAGCTGGTGCATTTGAGTTTTGGAAACAGTCATTCATTTGTTTTTTCCTCATTATTTTTTTCTTTGGCGTCGCTTCATCATCATCATCATTACAGCCCTTCACAAGTCCACTGCTGAACATAGGCCTCCCCCAAGTAATGCCACAAAGCATAGGTTCTTAGCCACCTGCATCCATCGACTTCCTGCATGTCTTATCAGGTCGTCACTCCATCTAGTGGGGGGTCGCCCTACACTACGCCTACCGGTACGAGGCTGCCACTCGAGAACCTTTCTTCCCCATCGGTTATCGGTTCTTCGAGCTATATGGCCGGCCCATTGCCACTTCAGCTTACTAATCCGTTGGGCTATGTCGGTCACTCTGGTTTTACTGCGGATATCCTCATTTCTGAGTCTATCACGCAGAGAAACTCCGAGCATAGCCCTCTCCATAGCTCGCTGAGCGACCTTAAGCGTCCTCATACGGCCAGCAGTGAAGGACCACGTCTCAGATCCGTAAGTCATCACTGGCAACACGCACTGGTTGTACAATCTAGTTTTTAGAGATTGAGGTATACCTGACGAAAAGATATGCCGTAATTTCCCGAACGCTGCCCAGCCGAGTTGAATCCGTCGATTGACCTCTCGGTCGAAGTTGGACTTACCTAGTCGGACTATTTGTCCCAGGTAAACGTATTCGTCAACAACTTCGAGCATAGTGCTCCCAACAACTACCGGCATAGGTGTGACATGGACATTGAACATGATCTTTGTTTTGTCCATGTTCATCTTAAGACCTATCTGTTGGGAGGCACTATTGAGGTCATTGAGCATAGTGCTTAAGTCCTCCAGCGATTCTGCCATAAGGACTATATCGTCGGCAAATCGAAGGTGAGTGATGTACTCGCCATTGATGTCAATACCGTATCCTTTCCAGTCCAGTAGCTTGAAAACGTCTTCCAATGCAGCGGTGAAGAGTTTCGGGGATATAACGTCACCCTGTCTTACACCTCTCTGCAGTTGGATAGGTTTCGAGCTCTGGTTCTGTACTCGGATAGCCATCGTAGCCCTACTGTACAAACACTTCAGCACTTCGATATACCGACAGTCAACTTGGCACCGCTGAAGGGACTGTAGCACCGCCCAAATTTCGACGGAATCAAAGGCTTTCTCATAGTCCACATACGCCAGGCAAAGTGGCAGATTGTACTCTTCAGTCTTCTGTACAATCTGCCGCAGGGTATGTATGTGGTCTATGGTACTGAAGCCTTTTCGGAAACCGGCTTGTTCGGGAGGCTGGAAGTCGTCAAGTCTGCGTGCGAGACGATTCGTAATGACTCTCGAAAACAGCACGTAGACGCGGCTCAGAAGGGAAATCGGTCTGTAGTTCTTTAAGAGAGCGTTGTCGCCTTTCTTAAAGAACAAGACCACCGCACTTCTGCTCCACGCCTCTGGAGTAGTGCCACCATGGAGGACGGAATTGAAGAGCTTCTGAAGGACTTCAAGTACCGGTGTTCCACCCGCTTTCAGAAGCTCCGCTGTAATTCCATCCTCGCCTGGGGCCCTGCCGTTTTTAAGGTGCTGGAGAGCCATTCTAATCTCGCTTAGACTGACGTCCGGGATATCATCGGAATAGTGTCGGATAAGACTTGCTCTTGGATCGTTACTCACACTTGCGTGTGGCTCCAACGATGATGTGTACAGCTGCCCATAGAACCTCTCAATCTCACTCAAAATCTCAGGTGTCCCGGAAACGATGTTGCCACACTCAGTCTTCAGCCTTGACAGTTGGCTCTTTCTGGCAGACAGATCTCTGGCAAAGACTTTGGAGCCCTGGTTCCGCTCGATCGCTTCTTTAATACGAGAAGTATTAAAGTTGCGTAAGTCTTGCCGTATGCATTTGGAGATCTGTCTGTTCAGTTGCCTGTATGCTGTCAAATCTGTTGACGATTGCAGCCTCATCTCCCGTCTAACAGCCATGAGATTAAGAGTGTGATCGGAGAGTTTTTGTGTTCCTCTGCGGCGGGTCTTGCAAAACTTAGTTCCGACCTCATGGACAGTTTCCACGAGCTTGTCGTTCATATCGTCCACTGCATTGCAATCTTCTAGGCACTGGAAGCGGTTACGTAACTCGAGCTGAAAGGTTTCGGGATTCTGGATTAGAGCACGAGGGGGGACGGAGCGTTGACTTCATTAGACGAGACCTCTCCAACTTAACGTTTAGGTTCAGTGTGCCTCTAACCATTCGGTGGTCGCTGCCAGTTTTCACCCTTGCGATCACTGAGACATCACTGAACAGTTGGCGTATGGTCGTCATAATGAAGTCAATCTCATTTTTTTGTCGAACCGTCGGGGCTCGACCAGGTCCACTTCCTGTGGGGCCGCTTCTGGAAGAAAGAGTTCATCATAAAGAGTCCCTCTTTCTCCATAAAGTCGGCCAGCTGCTGGCCCCTTCGGTTCCGTTGCCCTACTCCAAATTTCCCTACCTTCAGCTCACCGCTTTCTCTTGTGCCCAGTTTTGCGTTGAAGTCTCCCATCAACACCGTGTAGTAGGTTTTGGAGGAATGTATGGCTCTGGAAATATCCTCATACATTTCCTCCACCTCCTCATTGGGATGTGCCGAGGTTGGTGCGTAAACCTGAATGACCTTCAGCGAATACCGTTTGGTGATTCTGAGTATCAGGTACGCGACCCTCGTCGACACACTCCCAATCTTTACAACGTTGTTGACGAGAGATTTGTGGACGATAAATCCGACACCTCCTTGGGACAGATGGTCGCCCTCCCGGTGATAGAACAAGTTGCCGGACTCGAGGATTGCCGTGTCCTCCCCCCTCTCTTCGGACCTCGGATAATCCAATAATATGCCAGCGCAACTTGTCTACCTCTTCTTCCAGCTCCAGTATCTTCTCGTCAGTCCTCAGGGTGCGTGCGTTATATGTTGCCAGGTCGAGTCGTCGTAGGTGGCAACCGAACCTCCACCGGAGATTCTTAGCACCCCCCTCGTCGCTTATTACCGCACAATGGAAAACATGAAATATCGATATATTTACGAGTACGAGTTCTAACGTGGCACCAGTGCTGCAGAAACAGCTCGAAGGATTAACGATGTATACGGCGCTGGTGTCGCAAAAGAAAGCACCATACGTTTTTGGTTTCAACGTTTTAGTTCTGGAAATTTCGGCCTTCAGAACCAACCCCGTGGACGGCCGGAGACTAAAATGGAAAATGAAGAATTAAAGGCTGTTGTGGAAGTGGATCCTTCACAAAGCACTTCAGAGATAGCTGCAGGCTTCGGGGTAAGTGATAAAACTGTATTAATCCACTTGAAGCAAATCGGGAAAGTAAAAAAACTTGAACGATGGGTATCTCATGAATTGAGTGAATCGAACTTGCAAACACGCGTCGACTACTATGTAACTTTGCTCAACCGACACAAAAATGAAGAAATTTTAAATAGAATCATTACTTGTGTTGAAAAGTGGATACTGTACGATAACCGAAAGCGCTCGTCGCAATGGCTGAAACGAAAATTGACTCAGAAAAAGTTACTTGTGAGTGTTTGGTGGACTAGCGCCGGTGTCGTTCACTACAGATTTCTAATATCTGGCCAAACAATTACGGTTCATATCTATTGTCAGCAACTGCAAACCATGAAGGAAGAACTAGCTGCTAAACAACCGAGATTGGTTAATCGCTCTAGGCTACTGCTGTTTCACGACAACGCAAGACCACACACTGCACAACAAACAACCACTATGTTGTATGAGCTGCAATTGGAATGTCTGCGACATCCACCGTACTTCAAGGACTTTGCTCCAACAGATTACCATTTTTCCGGAATTCGGACAACTTCTTACAAGGAAAAATATTCAACTCCGATACGGCAATCCAAACCGCCTTCAAAGAGTTTATTGATTCTCGACCCCATGGTTTTTTTAGCAAAGGGATCAATGAACTACCTATGAGATGGCAAAAGTGCATATATAACAACTGTGCATACTTTGATTAAATATATTTTACAAAAATAAATTGACTTTATATTCCTCTCGTATAAAACTCCAATTTCATATATAAGGACCTATTATTGATAACCATACTATTATTATTATACCGCCATTTTTTAGTTGACAGCTGGATATGAATAAGCTTTTCCAAAAATGAACCGCTTAGCATTTTTTACCTAATGATAAAAAGATAACAGCTGTTCTAATAGATAACAATTTTGTTATTTAAAACTATTTTATATATAGTTTTTGTACATAGTTGTTTACGACAGTAATTAGGTGGCGGATTCGAAAACACGATATTTTGAGTATGCGGTCCGCAGTCTATAATTGGGCTAATGTCGCTTCATATTATAATAATGGTGGCCGGCCACCATATTATTTCTTATGAATATATGCAAAGTCTTCATCTTCTCTATCATCAGCCCGCAATAGTCCACTTTTTGTCTTCTAAACCAAATACCAGTCACGGCGGCCAATCTCTAGACTAGCCATATACGCATAGCAAGACAAGTTTAAAATGCACGAATGTGTGTGCAAGCAAAGGTGCACTCTCTATTCCCGTGATGGAATTGCCCATAATCTAATGTGTCGGCAATTCGAAACGGCCGGAGAGATATCAGGTGCAGGCGTAACGGCTTTACGTACTTTTCGAGTCACAGTTGTGAAACACCGCCATTTCATGACCCCGTTCTGCTACTACTTTCTCAACAGAAAAACCCAATAACTGATTTTGGCCCGACCCCGAATTCAAATTCAGGACCTTATGACCAGCGCAATAACTCAATCAATAAGGTAGTAGAATAGAACAGAATATTAATCTAATAACAAATACGATACTAGCATAATAAGTTAACATTCAATAAGTTTTCTCGTTATATAAAATCCATCCCAAAAATCTTGGTTCTTTACGTTTACAATGCTAGCTTAATTAGAATACAGGATTATATCGATTTTCTTGTTTTCTAATTACTTAATTTATTTTTGTGACATCTAATTAAAACTTTATTAGCAGCAAGTTTTAACAAAATGGAAATATTTTATTTACAACACCTGGTTTTCTATAAATATAACAGCACTGTATTGATTGTCTGCAAGTCTAATTGAGCTTCTGAATGTGAGAAACTATATTAGCATTAAATATTAAACAAAAATCTTGATTCTGTCGACCTTAGAATGCCAGTAGACATGTACTTGTGTAGGGGAGAGAGAGGGGGGAATTTTGTCCCCTTAAATAAACATTTCAATAAAAACAATAACATTAACAGTAATCTGCAAGCAATCAACATAATCTTTTATCTTTGATTAATCTCCTCATATTAAGTACTTTTTTTTAATCTGACTGTCCGTAATTACCCGGTGCTTATCGTGTTAATTTAGACACCAGTTGAGGTAACAACCTCAATTGCGAACCCTCTCGGTAAATTACGAACGGCCTATTATTCCTTACAACAATTACAAATATCACAACCAGAAGCGTAACCAGTTGTGCAGTTTCTATATGCCTGTTTGTGACATCAAACACGTGGTATCCAGTTCTCTGCAGGAGGCGAGATATACATACGAGCGATAGGAAGAGTAGGTATGTATATTTTGTAATGAGAAACAAAAATACATAAAGACATATCCTTCTCTGCATCATTGTTAAATTCTGAAGATTAACTCTTGCTGGCTGCGGATGTATGGGCTTAACAATCTGTTCAATTTTTGTATGCCCATCTTTGACGTCTTGGACTTGACCATCACACAAATATTTCATTTGTGTAATGTGACAGACACAGCCAGAAATATTGCATTTTTGCCAGATAAATATTTGTAGCAGTGTTTATCGACAGTGAATTTATTGATTTATTTTAGTCTTGGGTATCAAATTATCTTGACAAACCTCATAATTCTTATGTAGGAGTACGTTATCACTAAATCTTTGAGATGTGACCCTACATTTATTTTTTTCACTGTTTTTTCTATAATTGTGGTTGGATATTAAAGGTTTTTGTGTAAAGATCAACATCATCGAATTTGATTATTTAGAGCCCCACGGTTATTAAACATGTACGTTTCACACTTCTTGTAGTAAGCGGGTTTTAGGGGGCCATGAAAGGTCAAGTCAAGCGGTCGCATGGTGCTGCCACCACGCTGTTGTCACTTTTCTTCGTTAATAACTCATTCGTCCTTTAATAGTAGCAGTGTAATACTGCCAGTAGCATTACATGCATTCATAACAGTCGTCTAGGTGCCACGTTCACCACTTGCGTTTACGATATACCCACTTCTTTTAAGTGTCTGTGTGAAATAGAAAATTACATATTTACCTATTTATTGTACACAATAACCAATCAAAGAAACCAATAAGTACATCAAAAAAAACAACACTCCCAGCTCTGCGTATTTCTAATATTATTTTTATTCTAAAGTTCAATTTTCAAATAGGGCAATTCCAGATTTACTTCACCTTCCACGTTCGAAATTGACTCAATCATACTTTTTCTACACTTGAAATATTTTTGAGGTTATATTTAGCACGTGTGATTTATTTCTTGCTACAGTTCAAATGTTGCATCCTGTATAAACTTATGTAGCAAATGTAATGTTTTTGTAAGTAATTCACCTATCACTGCATTTACTATACTATTATTTATAAAGCTATAAAAAAGTTTGTCGTTACTTCGGCGTGCTCCTTTCGTCTTAACTATTGTCCATGCACTAAAGTTGGCGGATGCAACCAAATTACGGGGAGCTGCGCGATGTAAAGAGGGGTTAGACTAGAAACAACTGCGTTCAGAATTACCCGGTGCCCGCAATCACCCTCTCTCCTACTAGTAGAATGTTCAAACTTTAAAGCAAAACCAAAACTGCAGCTTGCGATTAAAACAAAATCTATATCTACACCTGCATAGGTAGTTATTTTTTATGAAGTCTATTCAAAATAAGAACCGCTGAGAGAAATCGAGAACTTACCTATCTATACATTTAGATTTTTACTATTTTTAGGCAAACCAGTAAAAGATAATAAATAAGATATAGAACAGTTTTGACTTAACTGTCATTTAATTTTAGCTTTAAGTGAATTTTCATACGTAAAAGTGGTGCGATTATGTATTTTAAAGTTTCTGTGTGTGAACATTGGACCACGTAGTGACGGTGTAAGATTATCTACTACCCTTTATTATACCGTGGGTGTCGTAAGAAAACAGAACAGACAGAGGGAGGAAAACCAGGAGATGGGCAGCAGTGTTCTCCGGTTAACAACTAAAAATAAAAAAACTGCGGTTGCCAACATGCCTGCCAAGTGTGGCCACTACTTCAATTAACCTCCTATGGCGAGAGGTACAAAATACGAGTCAATGTCCCAGGTGACTAGTGAACTGTCGGGAAGATACTAGAGTTGAAAGAAGAGATGGACAAGTTGCGTTGGGATATTATAAGGTTATCTGAGGTCCAAAGAGAGTCGGAGGACACGGTAATCCTCAAATTCAGCAATTGTTTCTATCACCGATAGAACGACCATATGTCCTTAGGAGGTGTCAGATTTATCGTCCAGAAGTCTCCCGTTAACAGCGTTATAAATATTGGGAATGTATCGATGAGGGTCTAAAAATACCAAATTTTATTCCTTGAAAGTAATGTGTGATTTTGATTACGCACCAAACAGAAAGTGGTTCGCTAAATGGACGATGAACTGCCATAATAACTTATTGTATCCGCTACTAAGTCGCACGTATCAATTGTAGTCGGCCAGTGTCAAAATATGAGTACTAATACAAATTGTTGGCTTTGAGTTCGATTGTGTTATAAGTGTTACACACAAAACTGAAAGTGATTTACACACCAACCTCAGCTTGCCACGAGAGGAAGTGGAGAAGATGTATTAGGATATCTCTGCAGAAATGCATACCTCCTAAACGCACTATAAGGTATTGATGAAACTTTAGCACAAAACTAGGCACAAGAAAGGACGGTAAGCTGAATATAGAAAACTTTCGAATACGTTTGGAACGGAACCCATTTCTTGAGAGGCCGCTCTCAGAAAGTGGACCTGGTCAAGCCCCGACGATTCGATGAAAAATAAGATTGACTTCATTATGATGTCTCAGTGATCGCGAGGTTAGAAACTAGCAGCAATCACCGAATATTGAGAGGCATATTTGAACATTAAACTTAAGTTGGAGAGGTCACGTCTAACGAAGTCAACGCTCCATCCCTCTCTTATTCTAATCCAAATCCCCTAAAACTTTCAGCTCGAATTACAAAATAGTTTTCAGTGCCTAGAATATTGCAGTATAGTTTTTTTTATGGGATCAGGTGACAAACGAGCACACAGTCCACCTGATGGTAAGTGGTTGCTGTGGCCTATAGACATCAACAATCTATCCTCGATTACAAATGAAAATGCGGATGCGTTGTCACCCGTGAGGACTAAGATGGAATGCCTCGTTTCGAGTAAAAAGGGTCTCCGGTTCTCTACACTCACCATATGAAACACAGCAGCATTAAGCTACTATTTGATGCTGGTATTCTGTGAGCGTGGTCCTTCCCCGGTCGAGCCGACTTATTCGTGCTACAACTATACTACTAATATAACTCTACCTACTAATATCTACTAATATGGCTCTACCACGATGGACGATATAAAATAACAAGTTCGTGAAAATTGACATACGGTCAAAGCTAACTTTTGCAGGACTTTTAATCTCATAATTGTTAGACAAGATATGAAGCAGCAGTCTTTAGCAGATATAACAGCATACAGGCAACTGAATAGACGAATATCCTACTGCATGTGGCGAGATTTACGCAACTTTAATACTGCTCGTATTAAAGAAGTAATTCTGCAGAACCAAATTTTTACCAGAGATTTTTCTGCCTGAAAGAGCCGGGAGGAACGAGTGCAGGTTCGATGGCCCCGGGTAGCAGATTTTAGGGGCCGGAACTTTGGGAAAAATTACTTTTGCCACTGATGCCAGTAAAATCTGAAAACACAATAGGAAGAAAAGTTTTAAGAATATATATATATATATATATATATATATATATATATATATATATATATATATATATATATATATATATATATATATATATATAATCTTCATGCACACACAAACATGGCAAGGCTACGGAAAAGTATAAAAATACGGTTAGTTTAATGTTTAGTAATTTTATAAATAATAATCAAAGACAATTAAAAACTTTTACCGATTTTATACTTTACATGATATGTAGGTACTTCGAAAATGAGGTAAATTGTAAAATTTCAATGTTCGAAGCATTAGGCTCGAAGTTGACAGTTGGTTAAGCCCAACTTCAACCTAGAGGTCAATCGAAGGATCCAACTCAGTTGATCAAAAGGACAATATACTATACCCCAAAAGTTGTAAACAATAGTGTACGAGTATAACCAGTGCATGTGATGACATATTATGAACCTGAGATGTGGCCCTTCACTAATAGTGCCTCAGGATGAAGCTCAAGGTTGCACAGCTACGGAGACGATTATACTCGAAGTTTCTATCCACGATAGCATATATGACCCGGTCGTGGTTCCAACACAAGCTATCCTCCTTACTCCATCGGATCCGGGAAAAACCTCTTCAATGATCCCTAATGGCCAATGAAGAGGCGGCGCAATCTCTTTAGTGAGAATAACTACAGTTCCGACTGTTAATGGGTTAGCTGCTGTATTCCATATCTGCCGAGAATGCAACGCAGATATTTCGTTCTCCACCGCTTCCAAATGACTGCACTAGCCTGTTTAATAAGTTATGACGTGAAAGAACATGGATTTTCTCTCACCATTTTTCTTCGTCGTTTATATCCATAGCGGTTAAATACTTCAAAAGCGTTAGATTCAAAAAATGTGCTTTACGGACTATGTTACACGGCAAGATATAAAGTCCGCCATTTCGAGCAATGATGGCCTAGGACGAACTCGAAAACAAGCGATATATCTGTGCACCCGACTGCGAATTAAGTTGCGTGCAGAAAAAATCCAGTAATTCTGATGCAAAATAGACATCAACAAATCAAGGCCAGCGTGACAATGCAATTTATTGTGATAATCATATAATAAATTTAACATATGATCTTTACGCGGTAAAACTATCATCATCATCATCATCATCACAGCCCTTCACAAGTCCACTGCTGAACATAGGCCTCCCCCAAGTAATGCCACAAAGCACGGTCCTGAGCCACCTGCATCCATCGACTTCCTGCATATCTTACCAGGTCGTCACTCCATCTAGTGGGGGTCGCCCTACACTACGCCTACCGGTACGAGGCTGCCACTCGAGAACCTTTCTTCCCCATCGGTTATCGGTTCTTCGAGCTATATGGCCGGCCCATTGCCACTTCAGCTTACTAATACGTTGGGCTATGTCGGTCAATCTGGTTTTACTGCGGATATCCTCATTTCTGAGTCTATCACGCAGAGAAACTCCGAGCATAGCCCTCTCCATAGCTCGCTGAGCGACCTTGAGCGTCCTCATACGGCCAGCAGTGAAAGACCACGTCTCTGATCCGTAAGTCATCACTGGCAACACGCACTGGTTGTACACTTTAGTTTTCAGAGATTGAGGTATACCTGACGAGAAGATATGTCGTAATTTCCCGAACGCTGCCCAGCCGAGTTGAATCCGTCGATTGACCTCTCGGTCGAAGTTGGACTTACCTAGTCGGAATATTTGTCCCAGGTAAACGTACTCGTCAACAACTTCGAGCATAGTGCTCCCAACAACTACCGGCATAGGTGTGACATGGACATTAAACATAATCTTTGTTTTGTCCATGTTCATCTTAAGACCTATCCGTTGGGAGGCACTATTGAGGTCATTGAGCATAGTGCTTAAGTCCTCCAGCGATTCTGCCATAAGGACTATATCGTCGGCAAATCGAAGGTGAGTGATGTACTCGCCATTGATGTTAATACCGTATCCTTTCCAGTCCAGTAGCTTGAAAACGTCTTCCAAAGCAGCGGTGAAGAGTTTCGGGGATATAACGTCACCCTGTCTTACACCTCTCTGCAGTTGGATAGGTTTCGAGCTCTGGTTCTGTACTCGGATAGCCATCGTAGCCCTACTGTACAAACACTTCAGCACTTCGATATACCGACAGTCAACTTGGCACCGCTGAAGGGACTGCAGCACCGCCCAAATTTCGACGGAATCAAAGGCTTTCTCATAGTCCACATACGCCAAGCAAAGTGGCAAATTGTACTCTTCAGTCTTCTGTACAATCTGCCGCAGGGTATGTATGTGGTCTATGGTACTGAAGCCTTTTCGGAAACCGGCTTGTTCGGGAGGCTGGAAGTCGTCGAGTCTGCGTGCGAGACGATTCGTAATGACTCTCGAAAACAGCACGTAGACGCGGCTCAGAAGGGAAATCGGTCTGTAGTTCTTCAAGAGAGCGTTGTCGCCTTTCTTAAAGAACAAGACCACCGCACTTCTGCTCCACGCCTCTGGAGTAGTGCCACCATGGAGGACGGAATTGAAGAGCTTCTGAAGGACTTCAAGTACCGGTGTTCCACCCGCTTTCAGAAGCTCCGCTGTAATTCCATCCTCGCCTGGGGCCCTGCCGTTTTTAAGGTGCTGGAGAGCCATTCTAATCTCGCTTAGACTGACGTCCGGGATATCATCGGAATAGTGTCGGATAAGACTTGCTCTTAGATCGTTACTCATACTTGCGTGTGGCTCCAACGATGATGTGTACAGCTGCCCATAAAACCTCTCAATCTCACTCAAAATCTCAGGTGTCCCGGAAACGATGCTGCCACACTCAGTCTTCAGCCTTGACAGTTGGCTCTTTCTGGCAGACAGATCTCTGGCAAAGACTTTGGAGCCCTGGTTCCGCTCGATCGCTTCTTTAATACGAGCAGTATTAAAGTTGCGTAAGTCTCGCCGCATGCATTTGGAGATCTGTCTGTTCAGTTGCCTGTATGCTGTCAAATCTGTTGACGATTGCAGCCTCATCTCCCGTCTAACAGCCATGAGATTAAGAGTGTGATCGGAGAGTTTTTGTGTTCTTCTGCGGCGGGTCTTGCAGAACTTAGCTCCGACCGCATGGACAGTTTCCACGAGCTTGTCATTCATATCGTCCACTGCATTGCAATCTTGTAGGCACTGAAAGCGGTTGTGTAACTCGAGCTGAAAGTTTTCGGGATTCTGGATCAGAGCACGAGGGGGACGGAGCGTTGACTTCATTAGACGAGACCTCTCCAACTTAACGTTTAGGTTCAGTGTGCCTCTAACCATTCGGTGATCGCTGCCAGTTTTCACCCTTGCGATCACTGAGACATCACTGAACAGTTGGCGTCTGGTCGTCATAATGAAGTCAATCTCATTTTTTGTCGAACCGTCGGGGCTCGACCAGGTCCACTTCCTGTGGGGCCGCTTCTGGAAGAAAGAGTTCATCATAAAGAGTCCCTCTTTCTCCATAAAGTCGGCCAGCTGCTGGCCCCTTCGGTTCCGTTGCCCTACTCCAAATTTCCCTAACTTCAGCTCACCGTTTTCTCTTGTGCCTAGTTTTGCGTTGAAGTCTCCCATCAACACCGTGTAGTGGGTTTTGGAGGAATGTATGGCTTTGGAAATATCCTCATACATTTCCTCCACCTCCTCATCGGAATGTGCCGACGTTGGTGCGTAAACCTGTATGACCTTCAGCGAATACCGTTTGGTGATTCTGAGTATCAGGTACGCGACCCTCGTCGACACATTCTCAATCTGTACAACGTTGTTGACGAGAGACTTGTGGACGATAAATCCGACACCTCCTTGGGACAGATGGTCGCCCTCCCGGTGATAGAACAAGTTGCCGGATTCGAGAATCACCGTGTCCTCCCCCTCTCTTCGGACCTCGGATAATCCTATAATACTCCAGCGCAACTTGTCTATCTCTTCTTCCAGCTCCAGGATCTTCTCGTCAGTCCTCAGTGTGCGTGCGTTAAATGTTGCCAGGTCGAGTCGTCGTAGGTGGCAACCGAACCTCCACCGGAGATTCTTAGCACCCCCTGCCCCGCCGTTACCATGGTCGCCACCGTAGCCAGGAATAGCGGGGCCGCCGGGGACTGGGGGCCGTCTATTTGTGTAATTGTTCATGGGGGGTATATTGCCATAGTTGCCACGCTTGGCGAGCGGGTTGGCAACCGCAGTTTTTTTTTTGTCGTACAGTTGCTGTTATCAGGAAGATGCTGCTGCCCATCTCCTGCCTGTCTCCCTCTGTCGCCTCTTACGACACCCACGGGAAGATATGGGGTAGTGGATATTCTTGACCGCCACTACACGGGAAACTATAGGGTGTCGTTAATCGAAACTTACGAGGGCGGCACTGAAAATTTCGGGAATCAAGGAAGTGACACAACATTACTATTTAAAAATGTATTTATTACTTTTCGAAGTATTCTCCGCGAAATTCGACACATTTTTCCATACGATGGAACCAATCATTGAAGCAACCATTCCATTCGGAAGTTGGGGTCTCCAAAATGGCCGTTTTGTAGGCGTCCACAGCTTCTTCAGGTGATGAAAATCTCTGTCCACGCAATTTATTCTTAATTTTAGGGAAATCATAGAAATCATTAGGGCTTAGGTCGGGGCTGTACGGCAGATGGTCTAATAATTCTACGTTTTCTTGCTCTAAAAACTCTTTTTGTTCTGTGTGCGGTGTGAGAACTCGCATTGTCGTGATGGAGGATGATGCGGCGGTTGCAATTCTCTTTACGGAGTTCAGAAACGACTGTGGCAAACAAATGCTAGCATACCATTCTGCATTAACCGTTCTTTGTCCCTCAAGAGGAATAGTCGTAACATGGCCGGTTTTGGAGACAAACGTGGCCACCATTTTTTTTTTTGCAACACTCAGTGAATGAACAATTTTTGTTGGCTTTTACTCATTTTCGAATACCCAAACTCGTGACTGGTTTTTTTGTTTCGGGTTCGTACGTGTATATACAGGATTCGTCATCTGATACGATGTTGTATACAGCATTTGAGGTTCCTGCGTGGAATCTTTCGAGAGTTCTGACGCACCAAGTAACGCGAGCCGCTTTTTGCTCTTCACATAGCGAATGCGGTATCCATCCGGAAAACAACTTTTTTACACCTAATTGTTCATGCAAGATTATTTGTATTTGACTCATACCAATGTCTAAAATTGCCTGAATTTCGCGGTATGTCACATGTCGATCTTCCTCAATCAGCTTACGCACAGCATCAACGTATTCTTGGGTGACTGCAGTTTTTGGACGACCTTGACGGGGATCATCACTGAGCTTGACACGTCCACGTTGAAATTCAGCAAACCAGTGATAAATTGTGGTTTTGGATGGATCTTCATCACCAAATGCAGAAATCATAACACACTGAGAAAACACACTGTTTTTGTGTTAAACTACTTCGAAAGTCATAATAAATCATCGCTCTTGAATTTTCTCGAGTCAATTCCATTTTCTCAACGACTAAACAAGTTTGACAAAACCTTGTGACAAGACCGAGAATCTTTTTTTAAATAAATAAATGATATTCGATTTTTAAAACCAAGGAGTTTTCAATTAAAAAGATTTTAATACGACAGGAACAGTGGAAATATTCCATTCCCGATACCTTTATTGTAGCCTCTGTAAATGTGTGTTGGATGAGCGCCTACGAATCGGTAAACGTAAATTATGCTACGCAATATAAACTATATACAAACTATTGTACTATATAATACGTACAAATATTAAGCAATCACTCCCAACACTACAAAGACTTTATATTGTAACGACAAAATAATTCAAATATCACACAGCGTCAGCGTATGTACTGTTGTCGCGTAACTAAAGCTTCACATTTTTATCTAACACTAATAAGCTAAATATTAATTTGTAATTTTAATAGAGATAAACCAATATTTAAATCACACAAAACTGTATAACTGCAGTCACCCATGAAATATCTAGAGGGAATCAGAACTATTAATAATCATAAGCGGTGAAGTTTTTGGAATAACACTGCTGGTGACCTGTTGCTCGCGAAGCCTCCTCACTTCTTTCGATAAAGCGGATAGGTCTGCCTGCAGCTTGACCTCCCTCTCTCGTAAGTGCTTTATTTCAGAGGTCAGCCGATCAGCAGCTTCTACATCTGCAGCACCAGATATAGTTACTCTGATGATGATGCTGCAGGAGCAGGCTCGCCGACAGAAGGAACAGGCCCGTCGTTTGAAAGAGCAGCTATAACTCGATAAGGAAGAGCAGATGTTCCTTATAAAGGACATTTACGCTATCTTCGGGAAAGAGATAAGGGAGATGAGGGATAGGGTTGCGCAACATGACAACCGCCTGTCGAAAGCTGAAACTCGAATCGAACAAATGAACGATCGAGTTGACGACTTAATGGCTGACATGAAGATATCGCTGGATGACCTCAAACTTGAGGATGGAACTACAGCTCCCGTAGTAGCTACTACACCTTCACTACGTGGATTCAAAGTTCCTACGTTCGACGGGACTTCTTCCTGGTCGGCCTACAAAATCCAGTTCGAAGCTGTTACGAAGGCGAACGGCTGGTATAAAAGTCAGGCCATGACTGCTCTCACACTAGGCCTGCGTGACCAGGCCTAAACTGTTCTGGAAGTTCTTAGTAAGGAAGTAGCTTACGAGTAGCTCCTCGAGGCATTGGAGGCGAGATATGGCGACGCTCACCTGGAACACGTCTTTTGTGCGCAGCTTAAAGATCGCATGCAATGCATCAACGAAAACCTGCAGCAGTGGGCCCCTGAGGTGGAGAAGCTAGTTCGAAAAGAATACCGGTCTGTACCTGCGCTCGTTGAAGGGAACCTTTTGCAGACATTCATAGATGGTATCCGTGACCTTGACATCAGAGCTACTGTGATGCTCGGGCACCACAAGACGCTTAAGGACGCCTTGGCCCATGCACTGGAAGTAGAAGTCGTGCGGCAGAATCATCTTTCCCATCGCTCCAGGGAGATTACAGCCCCAGGTGCTGTGGCTGTGGGGAACCTTCTTCGATCTAGCTGCCCTAAGCAAACCGTAAAATGGAAGGAAGTAGCACAGCAGCAGCAGGGAAACGAGTAAAAGCCAGGATTGTGGGCGGGTGCTGGCTGATATTAAAAGAGCAACGAGAGAACAGCCTCATCATCAAGGACGAGGTCAACGGACTGCCGTGTAAACTGACCATAGACACTGGAGGCTCTCGTACGGTTGTTAGTTCCCAACGTATAATTCAGTTCCTTGAGGACTCCGCATACAAGCGAGAACGCATTAATTTGGTAACAGCCACCGGTCAGCGTATACCGGTCCGTGGAGAGAAGGAGAAGGAGTTGAAGCTAGGCCACACGATCTACATGCATAATGTCATCGTGGCTGATATAACGGACGACTGCATCCTGGACCTAGACTTTATGAGGAAGAATTGTTGTGAGATTGACCTTAACCAAGGTATATTGAAATGTGGACAAGAGTAACTTTTCGTGGAAGGGACGTTTCTAGGGAACATGTACAGCCTTAAGAAGATTGTTCTTCCGCCGAGATTGGAAACGATTGTGCCGGTTAGTCTTCCTACGAATCCTAGGCAAGCTCATTGTTGTGTACGCGTGAAAAGGGTAGACAATGACCTTCCATGTAAAGTGGCTCGAACCTTGGTCAGAACCACTGACATCTCAGGAGTACATGTGCTGAACCTTAGTGACCAGGAACAGAATATAGAAAAGGGCACACTGGTTGGTACTTGTGAGGAAGCGGATTGGTTGCATCGGTGCCAATATCTATTGATTAGGACCCCCAGCAAGGGTGTACAAATGAGAGTGACCACACTTTTAGAAGACTGTCGCAGCATTGTCTCCCCGAATGAAATGTTCAAAGCGAGGAAGTTGTTACTTAAGTACGCCGATGTATTTTCGTCAAACGATGCTGACATAGGAATGACTGGCTTAATTCAACACAAAATAAACACAGGAGAAGAATTGCCTATCCGTCAGCGGCCAAGAAAATTGCCGGTAGCACGAGAAAAGGAAGTGGCAACCATGATTGAGGGAATGGTTAAGTATGGTGTTATTGAACCTTCATCTAGTTCATGGTGTTCACCTGTAGTGCTGGTAAAGAAAAAGGATGGCAGCATGCGGTTTTGTGTTGACTACCGCCGCCTGAACGACATTACGAAGAAGGACAGCTATCCCTTGTCAAGAATTGATGACACGCTGGACGTGCTTACAGTAGTAAAGTAGTTTAGCATGCTGGACCTGAAAAGTAGCTACTGACAAGTAGAAAATAACCCTAAGGACAAAGAGAAAACTACATTCTTGATAGAAAGAGGACTGTGGCAATTTAAAGTTATGCCGTTTGGATTATGCGGTGCTCCGGCAACGTTTAAAAGGTTGATGGAGCATGTACTTACCGGGCTAATTTGCGATGCCTGTATGGTCTACTTTGATGACATCATCATTGTAGGCCGTACGTTTGAGGAACGCCTTCAAAACCTGAAACGCGTACTCATGAAGATCCAGAGTGCCAACCACAAATTGAGTCCGAAGAAATGTTCACTATTCAAATAGCAAGTTAGCCTTTTGGGGTATATAGTGTCGGAAGAAGGTATCTGCACGAAACCTCAAACAGGTTGCGAGATGGATTAAACTACTGCAGGAATACGACTTTGTGATCGAACATCGCAGTGGGAAATCTCATGGCAACGCAGATGCATTGTCAAGAAGACCTTATCCTGAAGATTGCAAGCATTGTACTAGACAAGAGGGTAAGGAAGTGGTATCTGTGAGGATGCTCGGGACAGATCACCTCAGTAATTAGTGGAAGGACAGCCTGCAACATGCACAGCAGGAAGATTCAGACATCAATCCGATTCTGAAATGGATGAAAGCCAGTGCTCCTAAGCCCAAGTCGAGCGACGTTTCAGGGATGAGTTCGACCACGAAAAGCTATTGAGCCCAATGGGACAGCTTGCTGATTCAGGATGGAATCCTGTGCCGTAAATGGGAAAATGTTCGAGGAGACAGCTGTCATTTTCAAATGGTTGTCCCCAAAGCTAAAGTACGGGATGTTCTACAGCTGTACCATAATAGTTGTTCAGGAGGCTATCTGGGAATTAAACGAACTCTACTGAAGATACGAGAACGTTTTTACTGGGTCCACTGTCGAGACGATGTCGAGGACTGGTATCGCAAACGTACAAGTTGTGCGGCTGTAAAGGGACCTCAGACTCGTTAGTAGAGGTGCACTGTAGTTGTACAATGTTGGTGCACTATTGGGAAAGAATAGTCATTGACATGGCGGGGCCGTTTCCGGAAAGTGAAAGTGTCAATAACTATTTCATGGTTGTGGTGGATTACTTCACTAAGTGGCTAAAGTCTTCGCCATTCCAAATCAAGAAGCTTCAACAGTTGTAGACAAATTAGTTTATAAAGTCTTCTCTCGTTTTGGAGTGCCTTTGGAGATTCACAGCGATCAAGTAAGGAATTTTGAGTCTCAAATATTTCAGGAAACTTGCCGAATCATGGGTACTCAAAAAAAAGAACAACTTCTTACCACCCGCATTCTGATGGAATTGTAGAATTATTTAATCAGACATTAGAGAGGTACCTAACAAAAGTTGTGGAAAATCGTCAAAGACAATGGGACAAGCACATACAAGACATCGGTGACACCAGCCTCCGCAAACTTTGAAAGAGAAATACGGCTGCCTGCAGACCTGATCACCGGAATACCACCTGATGCCCCACGCAGTATAACCGATTATGCAAATGACTTGCGGAACAAAATGAATGACATTTATGAGCACGTCAGATAATCGGGCCAGCAGATGTCTGAAAAGTCTGAAAAGACTCGGTATGACCGCAAGATAAACAACAAAGTGTTCGACGAAGGTTCACTAGTATGGTTTCACAATCGAATCCACAACAAAGGAAAATCTCCACCAGGATCAATGACGTAACCGTACAGAAAGTTACGTTACGTACGTATACGTTCTGTATTCGTACAGAAAGGTGCAAAAGTACTCCTAAGATGGTCCATGTGGATCGACTGGCGCGTTATTATGGGAACGATAATTCTCGGGATGAGTATGCCTTGGGAGGGTAGTGTTGCACGCCGTAATTAATGCCACTAGCGCCGTCTAGTATCGAGTAGCAGAACTAGGAGAGCTTTCTAGAAAATTGCATACTAGAACTTTCTTCATCAAGTCGATCGGGAAAGGTATGTGCTCGAACATTCTAGATGTTTCTGTGGAAAAGGCCCTACATAAGGCCTGTAAAGACCGCGACCGAGTCAGTATTGAATTGGCGACACAAGCGAATACTTCCAAGCAATACAACTGCTAACTAAAGTGATTTGTTATTAGTGTGTGTTTTAGTAGTAATTGGTGTTCGGTAAATAAAAGTGTCAATTTTGGTATCGGCAGTTTTTATTGTCATGAACCCCAGCTCCTAACAATACCATACTTTTATTATATAGTATTATTTAATGTAATGTTGTCCCGTCACGTTTCTTTGAACGATGTCTTCTAAATAACTTCGTTTCCTATAGTTGTTCCCTTTACAACCCTTTGGGTTCGAGTGCGGAGAATTTCCGAAAAAATGATGATAAGAGGGCTGCTTATTTTCTCACTCAAATGTTAAGTTTAGCCATTCAGAGAGGAAACGCAGCCAGAGTTCGTGGCGCTATACCGCGGCGAGTAGGACTGTATGATAATTTCAGTTTTTAGTTTTTTTTAATATTGTTATTTTATTTTCTAAAATGAAGTTGTAAATAACTAATAAGTATGTGATTTAAAGTTTATATACCTTTTTATAACTTGCTAGATGGTACCCGGCGCATTGCTGCCGTAGAGAAAACAATTTTAGGAATATCGTTTTACATTTGGAAGAGTTATATGTATAGTTTAATTAGGAATGATAATACAATAATTTAAATTAAATAATCTATAACTTTTAAATAAATTTCCAGTACGATACGCACGCCACCTAGTGTAATTTGATTGTTCTATGCCTATATTCTTCGCGCATGTGCATAAAATATGCATACAACAAACAAATATTATTTTTTATGTAATAGTCGAGAATAAATATATAGATATTGTTTAAGAAAAAAAAACCTGTGTGTAGACAGACCTGTAAGCAATTAGAATATGCGTTATTTTAGCAGCTGATTTTTTTTCTTACTAGAACTGAATGAACGGCTGCAATAAATTCTTTGCAAAATTATGTTTTCATTTTTATTTTGTATAGTTACTTAAAGCAGTTGAATATTTTCCAGTACTAATTGAATATTTAAGTCTCATAAAAAATAAAAATATAAATTTTTTTGCAACCTTCCGCTAAATAAATTCAATGATGTGTCTTACCTGGATTGAAGAGCACCTCCCGCCCTCCCTCAATTGCATGCACTAACTCCGTCACCACTAGTCCCAGCACCACTACTCCCAACACCACTATTCCAGGTAAGACACACCATCGACGATAATACGACACGTATTTCGCCTCTACACGAGGCATCTTCAGGTAACCTAATGGGTTTTTCAACAAGAACTTTGTTTTTCAATTGAGGCAACACCAACAACATGACAGTTTTGACATTTAGTTTTTGGACCTATTCGTAGTAGATGCTTTGGCAATTGCTACAATGAATTCAATTTCGCTCGAACATCGCATTAAAATAATTAAAATCCACTATGAAAATGATGGTTCTGTTAAAGTTACGTTTCGTAAAATTCGTGATATTTTAGGACAACATAATCATACAATGTCTTTCTGAGACCGCTATTAAGAATTTGGTCGCTAAATTTGATTCGACAGGCTGGGTACAAAATGTGCCAACACCAACGCGTGTACGACCGGGTCGTTCAACCGAAAACATCGCAGCCGTGAGCCACAGCGTTGAAGAAGTTCAAAATTTGTCAATTCCTCGACGTTCTCAACAATTAGGAATATCCAAAATCACCACATGGCGAATTTTGCGTAAGGATTTGGCTTTGGAACCTTACAAGGTTCAACCGGTGCAGGAATTGAAGCTGACTGACCATTCACATCGCCGTAGATTCGCTCAATTCATTCAGGAACAGCCCGCTGGTTTTTCTGAAAAAATCATTTTTTCAGACGAAGCCCATTTTCACTTGTAGGGTAGTCAAGCAAATTTGCCGCATTTGGGCTTCTGAAAATCCTAAAGCGATTATTGAGAAGCCTTTGCATGCTCAACGTGTCACTGTATGGTGCGCTATGTGGTCTGGAGGCGTGATTGGGCCGTTTTTTTCGAAGATGAGGCTGGAAATGCGGTAACGGTCATCACGCTATCGCGAGATGTTAACATCTCAATTTTGGCCTATTATTGATGACATCGATATATGGTTTCAACAGGACGGTGCCACATGTCACACAGCCAACGAAACGATCAATTAATTGCAAACCAAATTTCCCGATCGCATATTTTCACGAAATTCAGCTGTTAAATGGCCAGCCAGATCGTGTGATTTAACACCACTGGATTATTTTTTGTGGGGCTATGTGAAGAACAGAGTCTATACGGAGCCAATCGAATCGATCGCAGTCTTAAAACTCAAAATCCGTGACGTGATTAACGAAATAGACCCGCCATTTTGCTAAAAAATGATTAAAAACTTTGATGAAAGAATCTACATCTGTCAGTGTGGTTTTGGTGGACATTTGCCAGATATCATTTTTCATTCATAATTGCCAAACTTTTCTCTTCGTAATTCAATAAAAATTTGAATCATCTTCATCTAAACTCTTTGTTTTATTTTGTTTTAGAAAACAAAGTTCTTGTTTAAAAACCCTTTAGCTAGCGACCATTCCTTTGAAGTCTTACATACTTGTAATAAGGGGCTGCGACTGTGTGTGCTGGAGCAGTTGGAGATTTTAAAAAGTAATAATGGTAATTATGCTTTGCTGAATGAACAAACAAATGTTTCTAATTCGCCTTTGTTAAACATCTTTAAGGCTAATCTTTAATAATAATTTTAAGATTAATAATAATAAATAACTATAATAATATCAATAAAACAATAATAATAATAGTATTTAAAAATATTAATCATAACAATAATGATAATTAGTATCAGGTTTGTTATCGCACGGCGCGGTCACTCGCTACTTTGTTGGGGAGCGATTGTGTCGGCGTGTATAAATAGCAGCTGTTTCGGTTCGCCACTCACATTCCGCCTGTGGCATCGCTTCCGAGCGGTTGCATCCAGGTAGTCCGCGCTTTCGTTCCTGTACGGTAGTGCTCCCCGCTCTCGCGCCCCCGCTGTCCCGCTCGCGCTGTACAGCGCCGACGCAGTGCTCAGTCCGCCGGCGGCACCGCTCTCGGACGGTCGCCTCCTGGTGGTCCGCGCTCCCGTACAGTACGGTAGTGCTGTCGCGCTCTCACGCGCCTCCGCTGTCCTGCTCACGCGGAACAGCGTCGAGGCTGCCGGTGAGTCACTTTTCGCTACAGCTCTTGCCCCCCTGTCTTCGGGCAGGGAGGTCTGACTGACTTCCGCTTTTCATTTTCATTTTCACTTGTCATTTCATTTTCATTATCATTTTTCAATTTTTTTTTTTTTTTTTTTTTTTTTTTTTTTTTTTTTTGTTATTCTTGTATTACGTGTATAGCGTGTCGTAGTACGTCTCGCGATCTAGTCCCTGTTCTCCTCCTCCTCCGTCCTCATCTTTACTTTCTCATCTTTAGCTTCTCATCCTTAGCTCACTCAACCTAAAATGGCCAACTCCAGTCTTACTGAGTCCCTAGCCGCCCTCATTACCCATTATGGGTTAAGTGGCAATGAGACGGTCCTCGCCGCCATCGCCACCATCGCCGCCCAGGCTCCCATCCCTGCCCCTCAGGCACACCTCCCGCCGCCAGTACTAACGGCATACCTCGAAACGAGGAACTCCTTTGCCCCGCTACAAGCAGCCCCCCTTAGAAATGGAGTACGCATGCTCCGAATCCTCGGCGTCTATCTCCCGGAAGAGGCCCGCCACTAACTCAGGCTCCGGTTCATCGGAGTCCTCTGACTCTGACGGAACCGATGAGTCAAACTTCACCACCGTCACCTCCAAGCGCAACGGAAAGCGCGCCGCGTTGAAACGCACCCCCTACTTCAGCGGCCCCTGCCGCTCCTTCAATCTCCGCAGCCCTTGACGCTGCCCCCCGTCCCACTGATGTCACTAGACATCCCCACTCCATCTAAACCAGCCTCTCGTTGTGCTCCAGAGCTGGCGAAGAAGCAAGTCCCGCCCCCTGTCTTCCTAAGAGACAAGGCCAAGTTCACCCAACTGTCCAAGACCTGCTACGACGCAGGGATTAAATACGACCATGCCGTCAACCTCGGGGAGGCGACTAAAATCATCCCAACCTCGATCGAGGACTTCCGCGCCATCACCCGGCTATTCACAGCCGAAAGGGTCTCTTACCACACCTACGCTCTCCCTGAAGAGCGTAAAGTCAGGGCCGTCATCCGAGGCGTCCCCTTTGAGTTCTCCAAGGAGGAAATCCTCGAGGACCTTAAGTCCCAAGGTTTCCCAGTAGAAGCAGTGCACAAAATGCACAACCGTGCGGGCAAGAGATACAACCTTGCCCTAGTAATCTTGTCCAACGTGCCGGAGGCTAAAGCCATCTTCCGGCAGGTGCGCACAGTGTGCGGCCTGTCAAGGGTGAAGGTAGAGCCCCCACATAGGCCCGGTTTCCCGGCGCAGTGCCACCGCTGCCAACTTTATGGTCACGCGGCGGCCAACTGCTCCGCCCCACCCAGGTGCGTGAAGTGCCTGGAGCCACACAACACTAAAGAGTGTCCCCGGCCCAAAGACGCCGAATCCCCGCCCGCCTGTGTCCTGTGCAACCAGACAGGACACCCGGCGAACTACAAGGGTTGCCCACGCGCACCTCAACCTCGCCCCAGTAGGAAAGCTCCACCGCCGGTGAATGACCGCTCATTCCCGGCCCTCCAACAACGGCCCCGTCAGGGCCCCTCTCAGCCTATCCAGGGCTTCTCTCGACCCTCTCAGGGTCCCTCTAGGCCCCCTCAGGGTCCCCCTAGGCCCCCCTCAGGGCATAATTCGGCCCCCCTCCGGGCTTCTCAAAGCCAATGCAGCCTCCAGTCTTTCCCTGGGGGCCCAAAAAGGCAGACCCTCCGCGGACAACCTCGTACGCACACGAGGCAGAGCCCACAACAGACGACTACAACACGCTATACTCCGCGATTAGGAATATAGATGTTAGAGAGATTACAGTTATAGCACGCAAACTGCGCGCGGCGAAGTCCCCCCAAGAGCGTCTCTTCGCTCTTGCCGAACATAACGATCTTCTGCTAGCGTTGTAAGTTAAGTTAACGTAATTAACTTAACTCCAATGCCTGAGCAAACTAACCTACCAAGATCCCATGGTCGTATCAAACCTAAGGGTTTATCGCTTATATCATTTAATATTCGCGGCTTGCGAAATAACCTCCCAGAGCTTAAGCTCTTTCTTCGAAATCGTGAAGTCGATTTCCTCCTCCTACAGGAAACCAATCTCAAAGCTAAGGACACTAGAGGCCTTTCTATTAAAAACTTCTCTCTTCTTCGTAATTACAGACCCGACCACCGAGGTGGCGGAACGGTTATCTATTACAAGAAGACACTTCACTGCTCGCCCATTTCTACTCCGCAGCTTACCAACATGGAAGCCACGGTATGCAGGCTAGCTATGACTGGACATCAGTCCATCCTCATAGCCTCCTGTTACATCCCTTCAGGAACCTATCCCCTCAAAAAAGATTTTGAGGCCATTTTATCCTTGGGCAATTCAGTCATTATGTTTGGAGATTTTAACTCAAAGCATACTGAATGGACATGCCGCACTACGTACCCTAGTGGCAAGATACTGCTCGATATCACGCAGTCTCTTGATATCACCGTCCATAGTCCTCTCGGTGTTACTCACTTTCCCGATAACACCAATCACTCACCTGATGTGTTAGATTTTGCGTTACTCCAAGGAGTTTCTCTCAACCTCAGAGCAATCGAGACACTAGACGATCTAGGATCAGATCACCGACCGGTCTCCCTCATTCTTGGCCATCAGCCACCTCCCCCAACACACACGAAAACCTTCACTAACTGGAAGGGATTCAAGGAGTCCCTAGCTAAAGCCCTGGACTCACAGGATTCTACCATCTCCATACCGACGGACTTAGACAGTCCCGAAAAAATCGACACCGCGGTCGATTCACTCTCCACCCTTATTAAATCCTCCCTTAAGGAGAACGAAAGGGTCGTCCCGGTTGCTAACAATAGTGGGCTTCCCCTACATATTAGCAATCTAATAAAAGCCAAAAAAGCTGCTTTCCGGAGAGCAGCAAAATATCCCACCCCCGAATATAGGCGCGCGGCCAATCGTCTTCAATGAAAACTCCGCTTCCGCCTCTCTGAATTTCAAGATCTCGAAAAGAGTAAGCTCATGGAGAATATCTCTCCATCTCACACAGCGTACTATCAGATGGCTAGAGCCCTCCGCATAGACGCTATCACCCACACTCCCCCTCTCTCCCGTCCCGACGGCACGGTTGCCTTCGAGGACGAGGAAAAGGCTGGGTGCTTTGCGGATAGCATTGCCGCTCAATGCTCCCCTAGTTCTCAACCTGTCGACCCCTCACACGTCCAGGCAGTGGAGGATGAGGTCCGCCGCCGGAACTCACCCCCCACGGCCTCCGAACCTATCTCTGTGTCCAATGATGAGATTTCATCTCTCATCAAAGGACTTAAGCCCAAAAAGGCTCCGGGCGCGGATGGCATCTCCAACCAAGCCCTTAAACACTTTCCCGAGCAGGTGTTAACCTTTTTATCTATTATCTTCAACGCCTGCTTCAACCTTAGTTATTTTCCCACTACGTGGAAAGAGGCAACTGTGATTGGAATTCCCAAGCCAGGTAAGCCTCTCAACCTCCCCTCCAGCCATCGCCCCATTAGCCTCCTCAAGGCAATGGGCAAGCTCTTCGAAAGAGTCATTCAAACGCGTATGAGGCGCTTTCTGTTTCCCACAGACGGCGACCCTCTCATCATCCCCCACCAATTCGGCTTCCGAGCCAAACACTCATGTCCCCAACAAGTTCACCGCATTGTGGAATATATCCTCAGCGGTTTCTACCCTCGACGTCATAAAACCATCGCGGTCTTCTTCGATATAGCCAAAGCTTTCGATAGAGTCTGGCACACAGGCCTCATCTACAAGCTCTATAAAATAGGTCTCCCCGATCGTCTAGTTCGTCTCGTGGCCTCCTATTTAAAACATCGTACCTTTCGTTTTAGACACGAAGGCACGCTTTCTTCACAGCGAACTATCAAGGCTGGTGTCCCTCAGGGCTCAGTACTTGCTCCTCTGCTGTACATCCTGTTCACCAACGACATTCCCATCCCGTCGAAAGGTGTTCAACTCTCCCTCTTTGCAGACGACACTGCCATCTACTGCAAAGGTGTCTCACTACCCTTCATACGGAACAAGATCCAAAAGTCAGTTGATGACCTAGGAGCTTGGTTCAAAAAATGGCGCATCGATGTGAACCCGGAGAAGAGCTCCGCCGTTCACTTCGATTATAAACGACGCCGTCTCAAAAACACTCCTCCAATACGTATGCTAGGGACCCCTGTCCCCTGGCATACGTCCGCCAAATATTTAGGTGTCACTCTAGACACAGGGCTTACTTTCAAGCCCCACGTCAAAAGAGTAACCCGTCACGCACGATTTTATCTGAGTAGGCTCAACAGTATGTTGGGCCGACACAGTAAAATGTCCCTTCGAAACAAGCGTACCCTCTACAAGGTATGTATACGACCAGTCATGTCCTACGCGGGTCCCGTCTTTGCCCACGCAAACCCTAACATTTTAAATGAACTCCAAATGGTTCAGAACCTATTCTGTCGTCGAGCTGCGAACGCACCGTGGTACGTTCGTAATGCCGACCTTCATCGGGACTTAGAGCTCCCAACAATTCAACAATTTCTTAAAAAACTCTCTGAGAACTTCTTCAAAGCCTCAGAGTCGCACCCAAACCATTTAATTCGTGAGGCAGCTTCTTATGCAGCCCCACCCCCCTCTCGCTATCGTGTCCGCAGGCCGAGAAACTCTCTCTCGGACCCGCCTAATAAACTTTCAAACGACTTGAACTGTCTCCTGGCGGCTCAGGTCAACTCTAATTAAATAAAATTATTGTAATATCTGACATTAATTTGCCTTCGTAGGCACTCCCTCAGCGGCACTTAGCCACCTGCGCCCTCTTTTCCCAAAAGAGGGTCGCTCATGATAAGGCACAATAGAGCTTAATCAGCCGGTTGCCTGTCCCCAAAGGCGGTTTTTAGGGGGTATCACTTAGGGTCCCCGGTAGGACAGTGAGTCCCCCATAACCACGATAGACCGGCTATCGTGGTATGCGTAATGCATTTTCCGCCTCCCTACGTACAGGGTAGCCCTTTAATTGCTTCGGGCGCCAAAAAAAAAAAAGTTCGCCACTCACTTAGCGGTCAGCCGCCGTAGAGTCTACATTACCTGAAGATGCCTCGTGTAGAGGCGAAATCACGATGCCACGTGTAGTAATATCGTCGATGGTGTGTCTTACCTGGAATAGTGGTGACGGAGTTAGTGCATGCAATTGCGGAGGCGCTCTTCAATCCAGGTGTATTTATTTAGCGGAAGTTTGCAAAGAAATTTATATTTTTATTATAATGGATTTCCGCAAAGTAACACATGATTCTATCAATTATTTAAGTCTCTTGAAGGAACCAACATGCCCAATGTGGAAACGCGGACCAAAGTCCGTTCTGTATCTACGAATTAAAACATAGATGGGCCAGCGCAGCGTTGATCTTGGTTTTATATAAGGTATAAAGCTTGCGTCTCAGGCCTAGATATCATTCGATACATTTATTTATTGTATGGCATTGTATTAAAATTATACATAAATAAATTACGGGTAGGCCTGGGTATAGAATTTTATCGATATATTTTACCACACTGTCTTATCTCTATAATTAATTCCGTGGACGTTCACTTCTGCTGTCAACGCCAAAACGGCGGAAATCAAATCGCCTCATAACATCACGGTGTATAGCCAGTCCATAGATTTAGTATATGTTTCATGGAGGTTAGAGAACAGGAGAACGATCGCTACGTACTAAAGCATAGCCTGCCTGTCCTTGAAAATTATAGTGGCGCTGCCGTCAGTGAGTAGTGGCTGCGAAGTTAGCTATTTATGAGTACAAGTAGATGAAGTTAGTTGATAATTGTACTTTTCTTCGCGGTATTGGTGAGAAAATTTTCATGCTCCATATTTTTTTAATTTTTGACAAAAAGAAACATAAATTGAGAAATATTTTATTGTGCGTAGATGTGCAAGTGGTTTAGCATCTGATCGGAAAAATAGACTGAAAATGACTTTTATTGAGCGAACTTAGCGATCGCAGCGCCTCACTTATGGTGAAATTGTGAAATGACAATAAAATTGTACCATAAAGTAGTTGAATATATTGTAAATGATATACATTACACAGTAGTATTAGTCACACTAGATAGTATTTACATTTTTGAAGTTGGCTGTTTACAATTGCCCCATTGATTTTCAATCTTCTTTAAAAAGTGGGGTAAATGTAAACCATGAAAATTAAGTTTTTTCCATAAATATGTCCATTATTATTTATCGTATGATAACTTATCACTGTTTTTATATGTTGCTTTCAGATAGAAGTGTTATTCGCAGTAAGGGGTCAATGTAAACAATGCAAAACTTGCCATAGTTACAATATGAAAGCAAAAATGGGGTGATTGATAACAATTATGATATTTCAGGGTGGTTGTAAAAAAATATCATATATATATATATATATATATATATATATATATAAATCATTTTTGAACGAACCTTTAATTTTTAATAAGATTTTGGTTCAAACACTGTTTTGTTCTTTTACGTCCGTCCTATTATTTTTCAAACATCTTCGAGCAGATTTAAGGTTTAGAGTTATTTGCTTCTTTAACCACCACATTTCTTCATTGCTAGTCAAAACTACACTAAAAGCGCTTGGCTTTAAACTAGAGAGAAGAACTAGAAACAAGAGAGATTCGTAAGTATACCAAGTATTTTTATAAGGTTCCTTTACTTGGGGATTTCGTTTTAATTTTCTTCATATTAGTAATACTACTGCTAGATGAAGTATCTGTTACAGCGGTTAATATATTATTTTTCTTTACATGAGGATTTTCGTAGCAGAGCTTTTGATACACCAACACCTATTCTATCTACGCTTGATTGTCTGCCTTTCAGTCTGTGAAATATGACAGCAGAGGGATTTTCTTAGTAATGGCTCGCTTCCTTGTATGTTCACCTTACATCTTTTCGTTTTACATCTTCGACGGACCATTGAATATCTGTTAGAGACAACGATGGACTTTCTTTATTTTTTCTTATAATTTATAGGCATGTTTACCATGTTACCATGTAAAAAGAACTTTCCAGTTACTCATCACCAAGAATACATTATTTTCAAATTGGTTACATTATTTTCAGTTAACCCGATATTTCCATTTACCCCAAATGATGTTGACATTTATACCAGTCAGAGGTGGATCAGAGTAATTACTAGCATAGATAGAGTCCTAAAATAGGAATAAAATTCTTATAACTGAAGTCTTTATACATATGACGCTTAACATAGTACAAAATAAGATATCTATGTTATTCTCACCTTCTTTCTTTTACAGGATGTTACCATTTTTCTATTCCATAGACACCTCTATTGATGCGCCATTAGCGAAACAAAAAATGTTGTCGATAAATTCATTTAGTCTATGATTTAGTAAAATTAAGGATTTTAATTTATCCCGTACCTAATACTTATCTATATTAACGAAAGTTTATGGAAACTTCATCTGACATATAATATATAATTAAAAATATAACGTGAAAATAACGTGCGGGAAATAGAGTAAATGGGGCCCTGCACTCTATTGTGAAGAGTCAAAATGTGTCGAAAAAGGCACGTATGGCAATTCACAATGCTGTGTTGGTCCCTACTTTAACATATGGTAGTGAAAGTTGGGTGTGGCAGAAGAAGCACGAGAGTAGAATGAACGCAGTAGAAATGCGGTCGTTAAGGAGTATGTTAGGGCTGAATCTTAATGACAGGGTAAGAAATTGTGTAATAAGAGAAGAGTGTGGTTTGCAAGATGATGTTGTGACCAGGATTAAGAAAGGAATGCTTCGGTGGTTTGGTCATGTGGAAAGAATGAATGAGGAAAGAGTGACAAAGAAAATTTATGTTGCAGAAGTGAATGGCAGAGTCGGAAAGGGACGTCCTAGGCGAAAATTTATCGACCAAATTGGCGATTTATTGAAAACGGGCCAAATTAGGAGTACCCTTAACCGACGAGCATGTATGCGGAGGTGTATGGATGTGAAGGAGGCGAGAGAGGTGTGTCAGGATCGTGCCAAATGGAAGTCTGTAGTCTCTGCCTACCCCTCTGGGTGACAGGCGTGAGTGTTTATGTATGTATTATGTATGTATAACGTGAAAAGTTCACTATGATTTACCTCAATTCAGCTTATATATTTCTGCCAAATTATCCCTAGACTTAGTATGGGTTTCACAAGGAATAATAACTGTGTTTGTGTAATCGACACTTAGTTTGTGTCACGGGACGTACACAGAAGGCACAGCTACAACAGTTTTTTTATAGTATAAGGGTGCCGAACGAGCACACAGTCCAGCTGATGTTAAGCGGATGCTGTGACCCATAGACAGCTTGCAGTTGCGTTGTTAAGGACTAAGATGAAATGCCTCGTTTCCAGTAAAAAGGGTCACTGGTTCTCTACACTCAACACAACAGCCTTAAGCTGCTATTTTACGCTGTTATTCTGTGAGGGCGTGGTACTACCTCGGTCGAGTAAACCCATTCGTGCTACAACTATTATAGCTGCAGCGTGGCTTTACCACGTAAAGTAGTATAGTGACATAACAGTGGCACGATCGCGACCTGCCTTCTCTTTTGTAGCTAGATCACAATTCACAACTACTAAATTGTAACTATAAATTCATACCAATAAATCGATTACGAAGTTACTACCCGTTTTCTCTCTGCACATTCAAGATCTTATCCATCATTAATTTATCAAATATAGCCAATCACTGCTGAACATAGGGAGAACATTTTCCATAGTACCCTTTCTTAGCAAGTGGTTTGGCAAACGTTTTTATAGGAGAAGGGTGACAAACAAGCACACAGTCCACTTGATGGTGTGTGATTGTTGTGGCCCATAGACAGCTACTCCTCGATTACGAATCAAAAAGTCCATTTGTAATCCCAATTTTATATCCTGCCTAACATCCGCCTAGGCTTTGCAAGACTATTTTCTAGATCTTGACCATGAACGTTAGAGAACAGAAGAACGATCGCCGTAGAAAATAGAGTGTCTGTGTCTGTCAGGACTTAGTATTGATACCTCCCTAATTATTAGTTTTTGCTTGAATTATACTCAACATATTTCAATAGATTTGTCTATTTTGCCTTATTCGCAAATTAAATAAGAAACAGCGAAACAAGTATATTGACTCAATTTATGTTGAATTGTATGTTCTCACTACGCATATGTATGTATGTAATTACTCTGAGCTACCTAGAGGGAGCGCGTTCGGCCAACGTGTACTGGAGCCTAGTGTGTGAGTGTGTAGTAGCTTGCTACATATTTATTTATCTATGGTGTGTAGTGGAGCGAGTGTAGGGAGGTGGACTTTTATCCATGGACAAAATTTACGTTAAGTTCTATGCATTTTAACTTAAGTAAACTGTGACAACTGCGGATTTCATAGTAGTAAAAATCAACGTATATTAATAATTAATTATTTTACTATTCGTATTAAGCTATCTGAAAAAAATTCTTTAAATTTCTAAATACTTTACACAAGTTTGCAAAGGAACGTATTAAACTTCAAGTAGAAACGTGTACCGTGTAGTCATATGTTTAACCAATTATCAACCCTGTAATAGAAGAAATACAGCTTAAATTCGATAAGTTATTACTTCCCATGTTTCATAGTTTCGAAAGCAAAGCGAACTGAATGAGAATATGTGACGTGTCTTGTCAACTTGTCATAATCATCGGTATCAAGCAACAGAAAGTTATGCAAAATTATTAACAATTACTATATTTATGCGATATTTCATAGCTCAACATAGCTGTAAACGTTCCTTACAATGTATTCAGTTTTAACAAGAGGAAACGCAATATTAACCTATACCTTAAGTGTATTAGCATGTTTAACATTTTTGTGTTTTTTATCAACAATAACGGTGGATTATAGGACTTCTGCTCATATGAACGCTGTAAAAGTAGTTGTGTAAGTATACAACATAATAAATCACTTTAACAACATGTGTAAAAGTTTACTGGAAATTATTGAGAATTATTTATTCCAGCTTAATAAAAAGTTTTAAATAATAACGCTGCTCTGTTTAACAATTTTACGTAATAATTTGTTTTAGAACCTGTTAAAACAGGAGATTCTGCATTAACATTTTTCCACACCAAATCCCTTTTCAGAATAGCTTACTCATATCCTAATTTTTTATAAAATAGCTTGCCAGTCAGACGTTGTACTGCTCTTTTCGACGACCCTTTGTCATGTCCTATTAAAAATCCTTATTTTCGCTATAAAATTGTGGGTCACTCATAGGCAATAAAAACTATCCTATCTCTCAAGTTGGGTCAAACTGCATACAGTGTGCAAATTTGATTAAAATTGGTTAAGTAGTTTAGGAATCCATTGCAGATAAATGTGACACGTAATTTATATATATTAAGATATGTCAAGGAAAACTATTTTGGTATTTTAAATGTTTATGTGACTATAAGATATAAATTTGATGTTGATATGTAAGGCTGATAATTATAACTTCATTTTTCAGTAAGAATGTTCCAGATTATGGAGCCTCTAGAGAAAGAAATGATCTTGGTTTTTTGACATTTGATCTCAAAACAGATCTGTCACACCTGTTCAACTGGAATGTTAAGCAGTTGTTTTTGTACCTCACAGCTGAATATGTTACGCCTAATAATGAACTCAACCAGGTTGTACTCTGGGACAAAATTATCTTAAGAGGAGAAAATGCTGTACTAGATTTCAAGAATATGAACACTAAATACTATTTTTGGGATGATGGAAATGGTTTAAAGTAAGTATTTAATGTTGTCATTATATTATGATCAGCCCGTTTTGACTGCCTCATTGGTCTAGTGGTTGTGTTGTAAGTATGACTGCTGATCATGGAGTCCTAGGTGTGAATCCCGGGTCACACCAGTTCAGTTATTAAATTTTCTGTCTTGAAATTCTCAATAGCAGCCCAGGTTCAGTAAGATGGGGTTGTTTCACACCTATGCATTAGGAAGTACATAAAGTGGGTAAACTATAGACATATGGTGCTAACATACTGTGTTGGGAGGGGTATATACTATATAGGGGTAATATACATTTCTACAACGGAGGAAGCTTAGGGGGGCTTCCCATGATACCCTCTCATGGGAAGCCCCCCTAAACTTCCCCCGTTGTGGAAATGTATATTTTATGAATAATAATTTTTTTTTTTTTGTAAAATTATAACCTCACTTTTTTATACAGGAATATTGACACTTAAGTTACTTCTGCAATGGCCATACGGTTTTGGGAGGGCGGGAGAAGGGAGGGGCGAGGTCATGGGAAGCCCCCCCTACCCTTACCGCCGTTGCGGAAATGTATAGTTTATGAGTAATAATTTTTTTTGTAAAATCATAATCTCACTTTTTTATATACGAATATTGATGCAAAGTTATTCTGCAACGGCTTCGACACTGCGGGAAGTGTAGCCCCTTCACCCTTGCATAGCAAATCACAGGCACCGAAGTGAGCCGCAGTGGCTGAGGCTGGTCGCCGTAGGTGACCAATAAGCCGAAGCTGTGGAGACGAGCAGCAAGCGGGTGGAGGCTGCGCTCCCTCCATGCCTACGGCTCTACAAAAACACTCTAGGGGTAGGGCAGACAAGACAGGGTGCTAATTTGGTTTTTGAACCGATTTGACCAATCTTATCTATCAAGTCTGGTTGCCCTAAACTTTGCAATGATATTGGTAAATGAAATAATGTAATGTGAATTGTTAGAATATTGTTTTCTGAAAAACCTCTTGACTGCTCACCACTGCAACTCAATTTGTTGTATATAAGTCCCTTCTCCAGCCGCAAATAGACATTTCCGAAATCCCAAAACAGTGTAAATGGTTCGAACTTAACCCTGACCATACTCCTAAATTGAAAACAAAATTAAAAAATCAAGTACCGGACATCTACTTCACAATGCAAGAACAAATTGACATATTTGCTTTTCGATATTATACAATTTTTAATGAAATTTGTTTTTATCGTAATTAATTCAAAACGCATTTGCGACATCTAAGAACAGTGTAATAGATTCAAGCTTAACCTTAACAAGCCTCCTAGACTAAAAACATTATCAAAATCAAGTACCAGATGTCTATAGCCAACCCCTTAAAGCCTTTGGTCCAGTCCCTTATCTCACTTCAATCTTGCTGGATTGCTAGCCCTATTATACTTTGAGAATGTGGGAATAAATAGTGCAGCTATGCTTGCAAATACACTTTGGAACTATAACCTACCACAGATGGCTAGTCTCCATTAAGAGCGACCATGACCAAACTAGTCCGGAAGGCATTATTATTATCATTAGCAATATCAGTTATAACCATGTTAGAATACTCCAGCTCTTAGATTAAAAAAAACATAGTGATGTGAATTTAGAATTGTATCTATTTCATGGATATATTTCATGTTATTCATAGAATAATAAATACAATTGGTAATTAATGAAATGGATTAGGATATAGTTTATACAATACAATGAATTGGTGTCATCAATCAGCATGGTGCACCAAGCTACACCTAAAATATCATACCACCTAGCAGTATTTCAATAGTGCAAAGTCTGTGCCCCATCGGGCTTTACCCTAAAAAAGTAGGCTACACGCATACATTCAAATGTGGATGGCGGATAGACTAGGTACGACTAATCGCATGATAAATGTTATATTTTTTACTTGTTATCTATATATACTTTGGTGTAATCACTATTTCACAAAACTGACAGTTACCCTTAACACCTTTACTTACTGGCAGTGTTACAAAACAACTGACTAATCTATCGTCACAGCGGCCTTTTATACAATTTTAATAATATCCTAATAATGAACATTAATATTCTTATTACTATAAATATTGCATTATAAATTATAAAATAACTGTCGATCAATATAGCAACGACTAAACAATAATAAAGATTGTTTATACACATTTAATAACATTAATCTTAGGTTCGCCGGAAGCTGACAAGCGGAAGGCGGCAGTTATTATTTAATCATCATTAATTTATTAAGTATTATAAAAAATAGGTTATTAATCTAATAAAGGTTTTGTAATTCTCTGGGAAATTAAAATAAACTTAATTATGCGACGAGCTCGTGAACCCAGGACCGGAAGACGATAACAATTCATTAAGTCTGTCATAAATAGTTACAATCCATATGATAAATGTTCATAGGTAACTTTTTAGTCATAGGGTTGTTAGTCTATGAAATGATATTTGGTGCTATTAAACTACTGAATCCTTCTTAAGTGTAGACAGTTTTACAACTTTAATTATGACATAGATGTTAAAATCAATAGCTTAACATTGATGCTTAATGTTTATTTAACACAAACATGTTGGATCTTTTTAAAAATAAATACTGGAAAGGGAGGAATTTTACAGTAATTTTTAAATTACAATGAGATTATGAAAATTCTACTGCTAAAGTTTTGATTTGTGATCTTTCCCAACATGTTTATAACAACAATGTGAACAATAGTAACACTTATACTCTTTATATCAAGTATATGAAAGTTATAGATGCAACTTTCAATTTGCCAAATTTACATTGAAAGTTTTTTTTTCTTCAATACTTAGATATTTTTTTCAATAGATTTAAGCAAACTATTTTTTTTGTGTTACAGGGGACATCAAAATGTGACACTAACACTTTCATGGAACATTATTCCAAATGCTGGTCTTCTTCCAAATATTCAGGCCATTGGTCAGCACTCCTTCAAATTCCCTACAGAATACACCCAGACAAGGGTATGATGGTACAGTAAGAAGGGAAACTTTGTGTAGATGGTACTTATAAGAAGTTAAAGATCATCTAATATATTACTTTATTTATATTGGGGTTTTATGTTTTATTACCTTCCCTGTAATGTCAATTCCCTAAGAAATCATTTTCTTTACCAAAAATAATGAAATAAGATCAGATATACAATACATCATATTAAAATTATGATAGCATCTGCATGTCTGAGAAATTGGAAACATTTAGAGAACAAGTGAACTGTGAAGTCTCCCAACATTGTATTATTGCAGTGTACCCTGGTTCAAAAACCCTATCAGAAATGACAGGTAACCTGTGCCCAACTGTGGGGCGTAATATGTGAACTATTTTTTTACTTTGGGGGACTACTATTATTATAAAAACGTAATTACTATCCATTTATTATAACAAATAATTTACAAAATGTAAAATGCCATTTGGCAATCACAGTTCTTTTTAAACTATTCAGTCCAAATGCAGTTTTTTTTTTAAATTGTTATAAACCAGTGCTTGACTTAACTACAGCCACCTGATGTAGCTGAAGATAATAAAGAGCACAGTATTAACTAAACACAAGCCTATTCACTCTTACTTTGAAGACACCCCGCTCAAGTAAGCAACCATACTTCATACTTGTCAAATGTATTCTCAACAAATAACCATTGTTTCCGCAAGTTGATCAGTTTCTTGCAAAGAAATAAAATTAATTCCAGGATGTGGTGGTTGGAATCACTTCATAGACTTTGTAGAGTCCAGATTCCCAGATTTCTATGTCCAGAAATAGGTTATAGTATACCTTCGGTGAAATAAATATTATTTTTCTTAGAAATAAAGGTGTTTAGAATTTTCAACATCATACAATTTCATAATTTAACCCCTAATGTTTATTTCCACCACTGTCAATTAATCAATTGTTTTAATTCTTCCTTAACAACACTATCAAAATGTATATTGTATATTTTCTGTAAATGTATATTTTCATGAAGCAAGGTGGGAATTGTTGATATCGCTTGATCTAAAACAGAAGAGTAATGATGCCAGTCTGCTTTTAACAAACTAAATTTTAACCTGAGGTGAAATTAAGAATTCACTTGTGTAGAGTCAACAGATGTGACTATAATTGGATAGTGATCACTACCATGTGAATTTGGTAATACATTAGGATCAGGAATATATACAGACAGAAAAGATATGTTGAGAGCCTTGACTCATACTTGACATATCATATCCAGATTTTAATGATTGGCTGTAGGTATGTTTAAGGATAAAATTTTTTTTTTATATGACGAAGTTTGTGAAAGCTGAACAAAAGGGGTTTATAGGCTATCAGTTATAATAATAATAATAATAATAAATCATTTTATTTTCTCTTCACAAAGGTATATAATTTCGCATTATTTCTTAAATAATACGATAGTAGATAATTTTGACCTTTGTGAGAGACTGGTGTCCATACTAGGGTAATCCCTGTGTTATAGATCACCAGGCCCTCACCCTGACGGATAGCACGTATTACATTTTCAAAAATACTACAAGAGAAATACAAAATAGGAAATATTTCAACAAGGAAAGATTCTATATGTTTTTTTTTAAGTTATTTCTATATGTAGTTCTATAATAGTGTGAATGTGTACGTGTGTGTGTGTGTGAGTGTATGTGTGCACTCATTTGTGTAGGGTTATGTGTTTTTAGGATAATACTCTCAGTAAATTTTCAGCAGCCATATAATCGATATTTAGCAACCACTTCTGTAATTTTTGTTTACATGCATGTTTTAGTAGAGAGTAAATTGACAGAAGTTTATTTAATTTATTATAAAGGTAACCTCCCAGGAAGCAAAAATGCTTATGCGAAAATTTTGTCTTTAGAAGCTTACTGGGACAAACTACATATTTCCTTCTTTTGTCAATATTATAGGAGGACTCATACTGTATAAGAGAATGTTGTAGCAGCGTAGTGTGCAATATAAACAGTTTACGAACAGATAAGACATTACAATGTTGATAGAGGTCAGTTGTAGGACAACGGAATGGAAGAGAATTGCTAACTTTTAATAGTGCCCTCTGAGCCCTTTCTAATTGTAATATGGTCGTTTTAGGTGCTCCTCCCCAGATGGTAATGCAATATGTCAACAATGATTGGCACAGTGCAAAATATACCATTTTTCTTACATTAAAATCTGCAACACGACGTAGATTTTTAAAAATATAAATTAACTTACGTATCCTTGTACTTAAGAGGCTAATATGAACGTGAAAGCTTAGGGTGTTATCTATCATTACGCCAAGATATTTTATACAATTCGTTCTAGACAGGGTAGGACAGGAGCAAGGGCTTTCAATTTGGGAGCAGCAGTGAGCTGTAATGTGAAAGTATTCTAATTCAGATACATTGATGTTTTGGTTTCGATCAGATCGATACACTGGCGCTGCCAAGAGATGTTGCTTCTCTTTGCATTTTCTTTCACATATACCTTGGGGAGTGCTCTGAGGAATTGTTCGGATTAATCACAGCCGCCAAATATCATGAAGGCACTACGCGGCAAACCTCCCGATACCATCCACACCATCTGGATGCTTGGCGGTCCACCACTGTACGTTTCACTAGGAGTTTTCTTCCGCGTACGACCTCTCTGTGGAATAGTTTACCACCAGCGATTTTTCCGGACCGATACGACCTGGGGACCTTCAAGAAAAGAGCTTACTCCTTTCTAAAGGGCCGGCAACGCACCTGCAATTCCCGTGGTGTTGCGGTTGATTATGGGCGGCGATAGTCACTTATCATCGGGTGAGCCGCATGCTCGTTTGCCCCCACTTCTATAAAAAAAGATGCGTTGTCACCCGTGAGGACTAAGATGGAATGCCTCGTTTCCAGTAAAAAGGGTTTCCGGTTCTCTACACTCACCATACGAAACACAGCAGCATTAAGCTACTATTTTACGCTGGTATTCTTAGAGAGCGTGGTCCTTCCCTGGTCGACCCTTAACTGCAGCATGGCTCTACCACGTATAAACGACGTCCTTCATTTTTTTTTTCATTTTAAAATTGTTCTCGTAATAATATGATTGTAAATCAATATTCATTATTTTTTTTTTGATAAATAGCTTATCCATTAAAACAAATGTTCAAAAATAATTAAATCGCGCTAATTAAAGTAGTAGTGTGGCCGTGGTAGGAAAATGGGAGATCTCCCGCCGGGCAAGGTGTTCTGCCCGGGGAGCGGCCAACACTCCGTGTGATAGTTCGGAGATGTTCTATATATATGTTATGATTCGGAATGTTGATAGCGTGATTTAGGTTTCGGTGTATTTCGCTTGTGGTGCGACGACAGCGCCGCCACATCACCCCCCTGCTCAGACCGGAGGTCGATAGTGCAGTCTCGTTGTCAACGAATGTGCAAGTGCCAGGAGATTGCCTTGTAGTCTGCGGTGAGTCGAGAAGAAGGCAAGTATTCTGCGAGAGCGCTGTGAAGCAGAGACGAGTAGTAAGGCTCAGAGCCGTGCTGAACACCGTATAGCGCAGAGAGTAGCTTGAAGGAACAGGAAGCATTATTATTCCAGTGCTGCGATGAACCTTGTGAAGCTAGCTGGCTTGCAGGATATGAAGACTGTAGATGATATCTGCTCGGGAGCGGATGGGTGGGTTATTTTTATGACGATGATGAAGCTTGAAGTTTCCGAAAGTTGTTGGTTGCGTGTTCAGATCACGTCGGGTGGTCACCACTGTGGTCGAGGAAGGGAAAAGGGGAGATCTCCCGCCGGGCAAGGTGTTCTTCCCGGGGAGCGGCCAGCGCTCCGACACTAATTTAACTGTAGCTCGAACGCCAGGGTGGCTTCGGTCGTGCAATTTATTAAAAGCAGCACGACGAAAAGGATGTGTGAGAAATGGTCTTGGTCGGCCAGTCGAGGTGTCACATATGACTGTTACTGAAGTGCCAGGGATGGTGACTTTTTCTAGTCTCAGTGATGAACTCCTCTCATGTTCTTTCAATTCTGAATCCATTTCTTGAGAAGTCGATAGGGCGATATAGTCCTCTTCAAGAAATATCGAATCGATTCGAGACATTGTGTCTGCCACGATGTTGTTATCTCCCTTGATATGTCTGATATCTGTCGAAAATTGACTTATAAAAGGCAACTGATTAAGCTGTGTGGGAGGTAATTTCTCTCGGCGCTGAATGAAGGCGTACACCAAAAGTTTATGGTCGGTATATATCGTCGCATGTTGGACTTCTAATATATACCTGAAATGTTGCACACTCTCGTACACAGCAAGGAGTTCACGGTAATACGCGGGCCATTCTGATTGTTTAGCAGTTAATTTCTTGCTAAAATAAGCGAGCGGATGCCAATCGTCTCCTTCTCTTTTCTGCTGAAGACATGCACCTATATGGGTATTTGAGGCATCCGTGAAGAGACCTGCGTTGCAATCTGGGTGTACTAGGACAGTTGCTTGGGACAGGCTCCTTTTGCAGTCTTCAAAACTTTCCTCCAGCTTAGATGTCCATGGGAATGGTTTTGCACCTTTGCTGTTTGTAGAGGTCACGGCATCGATAAGCAGTGCTTGGTGTTTGGCTGCGTCGAGGAGAAAACGTCGGTAGTAGTTTATCATCCCCAAGAATCTTCGCATACCTTGCACTGTTTTAGGAGGTGGGTATTCCACTAAAGCACGGATTCTATCTTCGGGTGGGCGTGTACCTGTTGCACTGATCTTATAGCCCAAAAAGATTACTTCTACTGCACCGAAGATGCACTTGCTTGGATTGATAATGACGCCGTATTCGTGCAGTCTTTGGAACAATGCCCTTAAATGCTGCTCATGTTGATCTCGGTCTCATGAGTATACGAGTATATCATCAACATACGCAAAACATAAATAGAGTCCACGCACAACTTCGTCAATAAACCTTTGAAATGGCTGTCCAGCGTTCCGAAGTCCAAAGGTCATGTAAGGGAATTCATATAGGCCGAATGGAGTTATTAAAGCGGTTTTGCACACATCGGTAGTATTGACAGGTATCTGTTGATATGCCCTTACGAGATCGATGGTGCTAAAAATGCTAGATCCTGTTAAGTTCTGGCAAAAATCCCCTAAATGACGAACGGAATAACGATCTGGAATGGTCCTGGCATTCAGAGCACGGTAGTCTCCACAAGGACGCCAGGTGGAATCCTTTTTCAGTGCTAAGTGTAGTGGTGACGCCCATGAGCTGCTGGATGGTCTTGCTGTTCCTACATGAACCATCTCTTCAAATTCTTTTTTCACAGCAAGAAGTTTTTGAGGTAACCAGTAACCGGTGGAAGATCAGTGGTATTAATATAGTGCACTGTAGAATGCTTCAGATTCCGAGGTGCTGCTGGAGGTCTACAGATGCTGAAAAATTCTGCTAAAACATTGGCAAACGGCAAGTCAGAAAGCGAGACCACTTTAACACTTGGTTGGTCAAGACTCGAAATAACAGCGGGAGCAGACAGTCCTGTCTTTCCATCCCGTCGTTTACCTTCTGAGCAGTCTGGCAATAAATGGTAATATGCCAGAAAGTCAGATCCGATGATACCAGTAGCGACATCTGCAATAACAAAACTCCATTTAAAAACTCTTCTTAGACCTAAATCTAAGCTTAGTTGTACTAGGCCATAAGTTTTTATATTGGTGCAGTTTGCTGCAATTAGTTCATATGGTTGCGGCTGTTTCGGACCTTGCACATGTCGTCGAGGTATGCAACATAAGTCTGAACCTGTGTCAATCAGGAATCGACGCTGGGTGCAGCGGTCTTTAACGAAAAGACGGCGACCTTTTACGGGGCAATCAGTATGCGCCGCATTTACCGATTGCTGCTTGAGTTTCCCTAATTGGGACAGTTTGGTGCTTGCCAGGAACATGGCTGTATAGATCTGTGGGCTTTGGATGAAAATCTATTATGGTACCAACAGAGCTGCTTGTCTCTCGTTCTGGACTGTGAACGGCTTCTGCTGCGGCTCTGGCAACGTTTATTTTTACCCGTGCTTGCTGTGAGACTAGCGACGATTTCTTTATAGTTTTGGCCATCGTTAAGTTTGCTTTAAAGTAATTTTATTTTTGTGTAGGACCTAAGTTCTGATAAAATTTAAAATGCATACGCTTTTAAAGAAAGGATATGATTACAATAACCCTTATAAGTACTTACTTATTTAAGCCTAAGCATTTATTAAAAACAATTTTATTTAATATGGTCAATTTTGGATTTGATGCGGGCCTTTATTCTTTATGGTCAATTGATTCACTTTCTCCTTGGGCAATTGCTAGCTCTAAAGATACGAGAGATGCAATGTCAAAGAAGCATCTTGTCTTCTATTACTGATTACAATTTTTAGTCCAAAAGGTTCAGATCTAGACTAGATGAGCTCTTATTAATTCCGTAACATTGTTCTCGAACTGAGCTTGAGATGTTTAAGCATTTTGACCAATGCGGACCAAATTGTGGTAGTGTCTTACTGGAAAGCTCACTTAACAATTTTAAAAAGTTTACTAAACCATTCAAGTCAATTTTTTGACGGGTTAATTCTTCTACCTTCTGGTGGAGCATCTTAATTTCATTAGATGTCGAAGGAACAGATAAAGCTGTGCCAAGAGATTGATCGATAGCACTGACCTTGTATGCTGATGTTAATTGGGGATTAATTTCGTGAAGTTTGTCAGCTAAATCCCCAAGATCTTCCAGAGAATACTTAAAGTTGAAATTGGCACTAAAAGGCTGGTAATAGGGGCGGGGCATCTACCCTACAAAGCGTGAATATAAAATTTAAATCAGGTGCGTGTAGTCACTCTGGGAGCTTGTAGCAAACTAAACGCGGGCCCAACGAGTGGACGCGGCGGCCAAACTCTGTCAACAATCCTTTCATCTTTTGTAAAAAACCGACACCACACGGATCTCGCGCCAACTTGTGAGCCATCATTCCAATACATACCAATGAAGCCCAAACACCCGCTCTACACGATGGCCAATACTATTGGCCACTACATTCGCCACTGTGTTGGCCAACGTGTAGAGCCGCCGTTAAAAACACCTATGACGTTGCTGTCCGTCGCCGGTCAAAGTATTCTATCTCTGATTGAGGGCGAATACGAAGAGAACTGGCGAAATTTAATGTATTTCTCTTCACTACAGCTTTGACCTGAAGTAATTCTAACCGTTAAAACATTTTTGTAGGTTTGTTCGGTTCCTTCACAAGGTGCCAGCTGTTTTAAAATTTTAAAATAAATGAATATACCACCAATAAAAAAATGTTAAGAAATGATATTTAAAAATGGTTGTTCTTCCAAAACTCTGTGAATTTAAAATTCTTTTATTTAAAAATGTTTGTATTGTGATTCCGAAGGTGCCTGCCGTCTTTATTTTCGATACAAAATATTATTTATTGACATAATTCGTTTTAATTAAAAACACCTAATAATAATATCGTATATTGCCAGATAATAGTTTGCCGTAATAAATTACCAGGCGCTTCGACGTGTGACGTAAGGTAACAACAGTCATTGTGTCTGTAGCAAACATCGTTAATTTAGTGTTTTATACGCGTTTAAGTGACTATAAATGTGAATATGGGTAGTAAAAGAAATAAATGTTACCTAAGTGGTGAAACAAAGAGAGTTTATCGCATGAACGCTGCTCGAATGTTGTATTTTGAGGTTATTTATATTTTTTGTAAGGTAATTTTTTGTTTGAGGCTGCCTAATAGGCTGCATTTTTACTCATTTACATTAGCCAAACTGATCATTTATACTTTTAAAATCATCGATCATTTATACTTTTATACTTTTAAAAATGTAAATATCACGACTGAGTCGGAAAAGAATGTACAAAGTAGTGCAAACACAGAGACCGCAAATAATGTCATAGTCAATGTATTGTCCGAAAGCATGGGGTAAGTAATAATTAAGAAAAACCGAAATACTTCGGATGTGAAGTGATTGACCAGTCGGAGTAGTCTTGTGAGAATTTACATACACAGTACCTATCCCCACTATGGGGCGATCACCGACTTTTTCGTTTTTTTTTTTCTTTATTATTTATGCAATTTGCATTACGGCATCTTGTAAGACTCACAAGAACAAACATTTTCAATTATATGAGGTTCTTTACGTACGATGCACCAATTAAGAAAAAAAATCATATCAATTCAATAACTTTTCGAACAATATTTTATAACGATTAAAATACAGAATTTATAATCTATAGGAACTAATATTATAAATAAGAAAGATTTAATTAAGAAGTAAGCAATATGCTCTGTGTTGTTCATTACTCTGCATACTGAGATAGCTCAGTCAAATATAATCAAAGCCCGTACGGCTTTGATTATATTATTACACACGTGATGTTCGATAGACGGCGCGTGGTTTGCTGTGAAACGAGCAAGGTCAATCGCGTCGTATTCGGCCTTAAGCGAAATGATAATACCGCCATCTATCGGAAGCTGTAAGATTCTTATGGCATATCTCAGTCGCCTCTTACGGATTTTAAGATTAATTCCAATTCTGCTAACAATCAAACATAATGTCAATTACTGGGATTCTGATAAAATAGAATATTTAATATTTTATAATTGTATATTTGTCAAATACATTTTCAGATACATTATTTTTCCATTAGCTCTACATATTACTACGGCAGAAACCTTTTAACTCTACCATTGCTTTTAATATATCTACAAAGGTACAAAGTTGCTAAACTTCTGTAGATATAATGGAACATCTACTTTTTAAATGGTACATTCTTAAAAATCGTCTCTATTTCTTCTTTACATAATGTCCGTGAAAACAGGACTGTTTGAACTGATAACCATAATAATTGGTTAGCACTACATAACCTAGTTCTCATAAAGATTATCCTCATATATGAACATAGAAATATAATATTTTTGCTCCAAATACTTTCTGATTTCATGAAAAAAAAATCTTATTCAGTTATCAATATAGACGAAATAGCGTTTTTGAAAATTTATTTATTATTTTATCACTACAATTTAAAAGTTTAATATAAGACCTCACTTAAGCATATATAATTTATGAGGTAAATATTTAACATCTTTTGCATATTATGTGTAATAACATGTCAATTTTCATTTTCACATTTTAGAAACATATTCTATCATTAAGTAACTAAAATATGATAATAACAATTTCTAAATTGTAAACCACTAAATATCTAAAAATGTATGCATTTTCCCAATGCTTGTTGCTATAGCAGCCCAGTGACAGATCTAAAAGCTAGATAACCAAACAATTTAATCATTTTGTAAACATTTATCGATTCTAAAATATAGTAAAATATTAACTACAGAACAATTTAAAACATAAAATACTTATTTAAGTATATATTTCGAAAAGGTAAATGTTTACAATTATTGTGCATTTGTAATTAGTAAGGTATAAAATGTCATTTAATATAATTTCTATTCAAAATTATAGTATGAATATAATTATGATTTGCTTCATTACGCGGTATTTGGTCGTGATGTTAAAATAACAAAAATACTGTGTTTATCATATAATAAGTAAAATTAAGATTGAAACACAAAGCTATGCACAGTACATGAAACTTGTAATAGAAATTTTATTTTTAAAACTATTTAGTAATATACCACTAATTATAATTACTTATTGAGGTAAGGTAAGGGAATTTATAACTACATAATGTATGAGCCGCATATAGCCTCGTAAAATATGTATGCACTAAATTTTGGACTAAAAGGTTTTTTGTGACCTTCTTATTCAGCAAAAGTAAAAATAAACTATGAGATTTAACACGAAACTATTCGACAATGAAATACGTAATTCCGAAGCATAAGGACGGTCATCATTAGAACTAGTGCGACTCTCATTAAAAGATTCGACAAACATGTATTTTATCAGAACCAGTCCTAAATATATTGCTTGCATGCTCATAGCATGTAATAAGTGTTTTAACATTCTTCCCAGAATTACTACGATAGTCCATTCTACTTAAAACCTCTAACATCCAAAGCTGATACAATTGCGTGAAAAAATAATGCATATTACATTATAATCACTAATATTTTAGCGTTTGCTTGAACAATGTTTATTATATTACAAATGACTCACATTGCACATTAAACGTGAATGGGATAGGAGAGTAATTTTTCTATATTGATGATGGTATTAGGGCACGGCCTCATTGATTTGTGGCTCCATTAATAATAGTTTTGGATACTAACTCGGGCAAATGGACACTATACGCCAAACACTAGAGATGAATGCGATGAGAAAGTCGTAAAATTATTTCGTAAGTCGATATAAAATAAATAAAATGCAAAAAGTATTCAACTAACACCAGAATACGAAAGATCATAATGAAAATTTAAATTACGGTCTATAACAGTTCCTTAAAATCGATTAAGTAGTTGAGGGCCAGCATACGAATTTCATTTTTTTAAACAAAAGTGACAAACGAAATTACATTATACGAAATATTTTGAGCTGATATTGACAGCCCATGGACATCTGCAACTTTCTTCAAATAAAAAGGGGTATAGATGTGTTTTCACCGCTGAGGACTAAGATAGAATGGCTCAACAACCTATAATTATACAGGTTGTTAGTGTAAACACCGTTATCCTTGAAACCAGTGGTTTGGTTTCACTTATAGAACGTAAATTTTTTTTTAGTAAAATATCAATTTTTCCTTAATTCCTCAATTTTTGCCTGTCCTAAGCCAGGATGAAAGTATGAAGGTTATGTGTACCTATTGTGTTTTTATTGGAATGTTGTGTAAGTAGCTAGGGCGGGCGGTGATCTTTACAGTGATTACGTCACTCGGGCGCATAAGGGTCTCCATGGATTTACGGACGGTGTCTGACAGAAACTTTTTAAATTTTATGAAAATAGCGTTTTTTTTTAAATCCGGATAAATATTTTTATATTAAAGCAAACTACTAATGATTTTAGTGCCAACGGTGTTTACACTTACACCTTGTATTTAAAAGCTGTTACGTTTTGCTGGGCTTAAACTAGACTTTAGTAATATTTGTTATATGTTCTTTAGTAATATATGTTTTCGTGACATAATCGATTTTGTATCTTCCAGTCGATCCAGCGTGATTGAAGGACAAACTTCCCAACAAAAACATTCACATTTTTATAACATTGAGTAATAAAAATTGCAAAATAAATACTCTTCATTTTAGTTTCAAGTACTTAGTGATGAAATTATTATAAAACAACAACACTACTATATTCTTGATCTTTATTAGGTTGACAAACCATCTTATAGGCCCCCCTGTTAGTAAATGGCTATTGCAACCAATACATACCTGAAACCAAATCCAAAAAAAGCAGAGAGTAATGATTCAAAGCAGAGAGGGCAACAGAATATAATATCTCTTCTGAGGGCCATAACGGAATGTCTATTATTGAACAAGTTCTGTAAACGCTTTGTACTAATTACATGTAGAAGTATACCTCTGCAAGTTCATCCAATAATATCTTCATTTCATAATTTGTTTATATTGTAAGGTAATAAAATTTCTCAGCGATAAACACACTGTAAGTTTCTTTACTCGATAAGAAATGGGTCCCAGAATTAACTGCACTTATGAGTAAAAATAATTTTAATTTAATCGAAATTCGAACAATCTTCCAAGGGTCCCTTTTAATAAAAATATTTTTAGCATTCAACAGACAGTCGCCACAAGCTTCCATCGAGTATTCTTTATTTGAGTTTACTTTTATTCATTAAAAAAATACAGCAGATAGTATTAGAAAAAAAAATAAGATTTTTACTTCGAAGAAAATCAAAGCGGATCTTATACCAGTTAAGTTCTTAAGCTTTATAATAATTTATCTCACAGTCTTATTTTTCTGTAGAATAATTCCCAAATACTCAAACGCTGCATACTTTTAAGATACCGTTAAGTCTCATGCCGTCTCTATCACTTTAAATCAAAGTGACTGTGACAACACGAGACTTAACGACATCTTAAAATTGAGTAGCCTTTGAGCATTTAGCCATTAGGGTGGTACGCCTGATGGTAAGTGGATACAGTAGACAATTGGAATTAAATTAAATTTATGTTGCAGAAGTGAATGGAAGAGTCGGAAAGGGACATCCTAGGCGAAAGTTTATCGACCAAATTGGCGATATATTGAAAATGGGCCAAATTAGGAGTACCCTTAACCGACGAGCATGTATGCGTAAGTATATGAATGTGGAGGAGGCGAGAAAGGTGTGTCAGGATAGTGCCAAATGGAAGTCTGTAGTCTCCGCCTACCCCTGTGAGTGACAGGCGTGTGTTTATATATAAATTTAATGAACATGTGCTAATTAGCACATGTTCATCATCAAAACGTGCGTCATCAAAATTGCGCAGCGCTCTAAATTCGTGTCTAGCATATAATGATAAGAAATTAAATTGTTTAACATTTACAATCACTTTGACACCATCACATATCTGAGGGTAACACATCTAGGGATCTTTCTATATTGTACAGAAATTTAAGTAATCATAACCAGGCTTAAACAATATGAAACAGTTAAGTGCAATGAGCGGATACATAATATGTACCACCCGTGTGGTTAAAGAATGGGATTGAAAATGGCAGCGTCAATTCACCTCTCGCTCGCACAGTCGCTAACTAAACTAACTCCCGCCGGTAAGACTGAAAAAAAATAAGTTGCGATATGCGCCTTTCGTACATTCTATAACTTCAGTTCAACTTGTCACTGGAATCAATAATAACAAAATACTGTAAACAACAAAAAAATCAGTCCAGTTCATTGAGCTATTATGTACTACGTACTAGAGGCGACACTGCGTTCAGCTACTCTGTTTCAACTGCGGTGCATACACCGCACTTTAATCAGGCAATCGCTAGGCGCTTGTAGTTGTCTCGTGTGGTGTTGATTTTAAAAAAAATCTCTTGATAAAAATATGATGTCGTGTGTATTTAGATATTGCACAAATAATTCAAGAAATGACAGTAAAAACCAAGGAATTGCTTTTCAACGGTTAATAAGATACTTAATCAATAAAAAGTATTATTAAATTAATAATAAAACAAATTATTCCTAAGACGCCATCTCGTGTCATGGAATATAGATTATGAAATTTAATTTGTTCAGATGCGACATTTCTGTAAATATATTTGTAATTTAAATGTTATATTAATAAGTTTTGTTAGACATACATTTAGTATGTTTTTTTTATATTTAACATAGATAAGATACCTTTTAAAATATTCAGATAAAAATATCATTAAAATGTAATTGTAATATAATATTATGTAATATTATATTAAATAAGCAAATATAATATACAAAATAAATGACAAAATTTAAAAATTGTTCTTGATATAATTTACCTATTCAACAATACCAATCTACTATTACCTACTGATCATTCTACTTATGTTTATTTTATGATAAAAAAAAACCGTGCGAACACAGAGTAGCGCGCATTTTTTGTTTGAAATAGTTGTTCTAGTACGTAAGTACATATTACTTCAATGGTGCATTTTTACTAATTTGTGAGCTACGTTCTGAGACTTTTCTGTTGAATTAGTTTGTTAATTGATTAATTATAAATTAATATATTATTTTTGTACAAAATATTTATATGCTATTGAGACATAAGTAACCATTTTTAAAATTTTTGTTTGTCCGAGCTAATCTTCGAAATAGCTAAACCAATTGCAATAAAACTTCACGAACAAATAAAGAGTAATACCAGGAGTGATTATTATTAAAATAGAAATATTGATATAAATGGACTTCACTGATTATCTTAAGTCACATTATAAGAAACCATCCAGGCGAAGCCAGAGCGGTTCGCTAGTTATTAATTTAATTTAAAATTAATGTACCTACTTGGGTGTACAGTTATTTTAAAATATTTTCTTATTAATAGAAAATTTAACCGAATAATATAACGTTATAACGATAAATCGTTATTAGCGGGTTATTGCTATAGGTAAATGAGTAAGTTGATTGTACGGGCTCTATGAGCCGCCATTTCTAACCCCATTATTTATTTTATCCGTACGGATTTATTTAGGCATGCTATTCAATGAAATGGATGAATAAATCTCAGACCTGAACAATAAATACTAAAGATCACAGTTTTGTTTTATTAATTATTTTAGTATTTCGTTATACTTTAACATAAATTGCATAATATGGCATTAAATGTATCATTAACATTCAATATTAAATACAACCTATTTAGAGTATTTTGTGTTCAAGTATTCTTTTTCTTTTAATAGAAAAAATACCAAAAGTCAAAACACTTACCAATACTAACATGAATAACAGTAAAGTAAAATTGCATACTTGAATGGTGACCTCTATTAGATAATATTTCCTGACTTGCATGTATGTTATTGTTACCGGTTAATGAGAGAAGTATCAATGAATTTCTCTCAAACAAGTTTTATGCGTGTATTATTAATAGTTTGTGATGAAGATGCGCAAATAATTTAAATATAATGAGATACTGAAAATATTAATGTCGACAGCAACCCTAATAGTTATAGGAGTTGTGTATGTGAAGTCAAATCCACCATTTGAACTGGAAATTTCATATAAAAAAGTGAATAATTTGAAAGAGAGAAGAGAGGTCCATACATCTCAAGTACATTGCTTTTGACAAATGTAGTTTTTAGCAGGCTTACTCCCGAAAGTGATTTCGAATTCGATTCGATATTCGCTTCAAATTAACGTTGCGTTATTTTGAACCAGATTTTGATAACTTACTCCCGAACCAATACTAATCGAGAAACATTGAGTTACGACCAAGCGTTATTAGCGCTTTTAGGCACATTCGGATATTTTTAACCGGAGATCATTTTATATAAATTACAACTTCACTTCTGGAATATTTTTATTACATAAAAAGAATAAAATTATAAAGAAAAAGCACTCTTCGCTTGCGATTAAAAGCGCTTTCTAGCGGCGAACAGCTCTGAAGACTTTATTTCAATTTGAACCACCGATTGTGCATTAGCTGTGGTTTATCTTATCTAGAATTTGTAAAAAAAAACAACAACATTGATACTACTCGATGTGAACTGTCGCGAGTAGACCCGCAGATCATACTCATATTAGGGGGGGGGGGGTTTGATTAATTGATGCCAGAGAATGAGTAGAGTCGAATGTGCCGACAGGAGTAGTGACATCTAACTATATTAGAGGCGCGTTTGGCGCTTAAAGAGGCGCATTTAGCGCGTTCAGAGGCGGCAAGTGTCCGCCGCGGGGCGTCACGCACTCGTTAGGGGTGGACCATCTGTTTGTACGTGTTTGTCTTCTGTGGGAGGAGCAATCGCACGTTCTGATCCATACCGCCTCGACAGATCTAGCATTTCTCTGAGACCCTGAAAAATTAATAAAGAAATTAATGCATAACAAAATGAACACTTAAAACAAGATAAATGATAAAGCATCGCCAGTGGTCATCTGCATAACAATAAATGTTTCCGGTTTGCACCATCATATCATTGATATGCAGAAGAAACAAGGTTAGTGATAGCACGCAGCCTATTGGAAAATCAGCATTCACATACTTGGAGTCAGAGCATGCACTGTTGACTACGACCTTAATGATCTGATCTGCGAGAAAATTGATGATCCAATTGCATAATTTCTCTGAAAGAGGGAATATGACACACCCAATCGAAGGCCTTTGGATATACCAAACTAACCATCTATGAGTCAAGTAAACTGATAGATCACCAGCTGAGCGACCCCGACGGATATGAGATAGCAGTTTGTAATGGGCTCCATTAGTTTGGAGAACGAGGAGGTGATAGCGATAAGCACGTTAGAAAAGTCTAAGCAGTCGCCTTTTTAGTTAGGGATGGGGTACACTAAGGCAACATCCAAGAATTCGGGACTAGATACCTAGAGAGATCCAACTAGGGAGGACTCCCATCAGTCCCACTGACTAGTTGACGTTCACTGAGGGCAGTGCTTTGCGCACTGAGCGTTGTGCAATCCGAGCATCCGCCATTGAGCACTTTTACTGTGGGATGGTTGGCGGTGTGTTCCCACTATCGTCTTAAGTCTAGTTGGACGCAAACAGATAGCCTTAAAGATTGGTTTCTTCCTTGTAGCATTGGCCAGTGAGTTGGACCCTGCTCAGACAGTATAAGCCTGGCTTTGCTGTCTCCGAATGGTATAGGACAGTGTAGCCGTCAGCGTCAGACAAAGCTTTAAGGCACCGTAGATTTTGTAGTAGTTTTTCCAAACAGTTGAGTATCAAGCATTGTAGGCAAAATTTTCGAACAGTTAAATATACTAAACTGTTCATGAACCTTGAGCACTCACGCTCAGGAAGGGTAACGTAATATTGTTTTAAGACCGAATTCCAAGCACGGCAGCCAGTCTTAATGGAAATTGACCTTTGTGCAAGACAGGACCATACTATAGCGCACGACCGGAGAGATCATGCAAAGGACCAACCGCTTTACGTGCTTTACAAGGGGGTGAAACACTGCTAACTTCCTGATTCCAGACAGCTACTGAGAATTTCTTGATAGATAAAACCCAATAGCTAATTTTTGGTATAAACTCAGAGTTTTGTTAGTAGGGGAGGGCCTCCAAATTCCTACAATTACCTGGCAAAACGCAGAAATAACAAATACTGTCACTTCACGCCTATGAAGCAGTGGTAATTCCCCGGTTCGAGTCAGCCCATTAATGCACTTACAAATGTTGCTGCAAAATGCTATAAAAAATAATATTATTCTTCCATTACAACCTATAAAAGTCCATTTCTGAACATAGCCCTCCCCCATATATAAAAATTATGTTTGTTTTTTAATATAATCTCATTTGTACCCTATTTTCAATTAATTGTTTGACCAGCACACACCGGTAAAGTAGTGGTTTTTTAAACATCTTTTTATTTGTTATCAGACTTAGGTGAAACCAAGCTAATCTATTGAAATTAACACCACTGAAAACTTCATGCAAAATAGTTCAAGGATTATGTAGACTAAAGTGCACAAACACATAGATAAACAGACAAAAAGTCAGTTTACGATTTTACTATATATATGTATATTAAATTGTATACTTTCAATTAATGCAAATAAAATCTTATGAAAGCATTAGCAAATAAACAATTTATCGTTCATGTTTTTGGTAATTCGGACTTGATGCAATTATTAAGACAGCTTACGTTTATGAAAAAAATATGGATTATATGGTTTTTACTCAAAATTATAGTTCTGTTTACCTTGTTCTCAGTTATAAGCCTTTGGTACAGTTCTTCTTCTTTCCTAGAGTCTGAATTCTCATCCATGTTGACTGCTTTGTACATAATACTTGTCATCTCATTAATCCTTTCTGCTTGTTGACGGATTAACTATTAACAAGTAAAATAATAATGAAATTAACTAAATTAAAAAAAAAAGTTGTCAAGAATTCCATATAAGTAAAACACATCAGCATTTTGATTCTTAATCAATGCAAATATCTAAGAGATGTCTAAGGACCACACCATCTACTAAACATCAGATGGACTGGGTGCTCTTTTTCCACCCTTAGCTTTATAAAAAACCAATTATTAATCGAATAATTAGTAATGTGCACAAAATTAGCTTCAGTTTAGATACATCTATAACTCAATTTAGGTATGGAGTCATGAAGAGGCATGAAGTCACAAGGTTTACAAAAAAATATTAAGACTGTGTTTGCTGTTACATACATACCTCTTGTTGTTTTTCATTAATTGCTGCTGTAAAGTCTATCCGTGACTCCCATATTCTCTTTTCAGTGTGTTGGCGATATTTTGACATAATAAGCTCTAATGCTCTTCGATGATCTTCTAGAGCTGCACGCAACTCTCCGTTCTCTCTTTGAACATCACGCATAAGTCGAGATTCGCGTTCTATACTTGCAATTAGCTCACCTCGTGGCCTTTCTCTTGAAGCTTCATTAAGTGTATCCACTTCCTCTTTGTACTGAAATGTAAATTTACTTTATAAAAATGTTTATCCATAAGAACAGACTTCCCGTCATTTCCCTTTTTTACGTGGAGAAATGCCTGCGTATACTCGCCTCGCGGGGCAAGAACAGGTTATATCGGACTTGCACCAACTAAAACCACAAGCGCCGGGCGCCTCATGGCGGCCCTTCTCCCAACTCCTTCTCAGGTAAGGTGCACCAGAACACATAACGCGCCTTCCTTCGAGGCCAACAACATATATTTAGAAGTTATAAACTTCTAAATATATGTTATAACTTTCATAAGTGATAAGCAGTAAAATAGTGAAAATGGTACAAATTTTGTTCATTCACATATTACAGCCTATCAAAATCAACTGCTGAACATTGGTCTCCCCATTAGATTGCCTCATAAGGGTGATATTATTGCCTTAGTTTAATTTTAAGCTGGATTGGCAACCGCAGTTGTTTATTTTCCAGTTACTATTGGGAATCCCCTAAAGGGTAAATTGGAAAAAGGTGCTAGTAATACATAGAACTCTCTACTCTTGCATGAGTAATTGAATAAAATTATACAAAATTGAATTTAATTATTTTTATTGCATATTAATATTAACATTGTTAACCTTATGGTGCTCCCACATTGCCCTTAGAAAATGTTTGTAAACATTTTCTAACATAAAAACATTTACTCACAAATGTTGTCAATTGTTACATTTTGTTAGGAACTGTTACATGTAAGTGCTCCTACACTAATAGAAAATGCTTACTAATGTTTACTAACATTTTATAAAATTTAAGGGGCGGGGGGGGTTGATATTATATATATATATATATATATATATATATATATATATATATATATATATATGTTATAATTTGTTAACTTAACGATACTAAACATTTTCTAACATGAAAACATTTTGTAACATTTGTGATTAAATGTTTGCCAACAAATGTTTACTAATGTTACTAAACATTTTCTAACGGCAATGTGGGAGCACCATTAGTAAAAAAGCCAACTAATATTTAAGTTTTTTGAGGTGGATGAGCAAAGTGCTAAGTCCTCTAGAGCCTATATTTTCAGCAAATCGAAAGTGAATGATATACTCGCCATTATTGTTAAATAACATATCCTTTTCCAGTCCAGAAGCTTAAAAATATCTTTCTATGCAGCAGTATACAGTTTAGAGGATATAACATCACCCTGTCTTACACCTAGCAGTTGGATACATTTCATATTCATGATTTTGTCCTCAGTTAGCCATCATAGCCTTACTATACAAACACTTCAAACATTTAAATATGCTGATAGTCAACCTAGCACCGAAGAAGTGATTGTTACACAGCCCAAATTTTTTCTAAATCTAAGGCTTTCTCATAGTCCACATATATCAGACATTGCAGCTGATTATGTATTCTTTAGTTTCTCTACCACTTGTCAAAGGGTATGTATGTGACTCTATGGTACTAAAATCTTATTACTGGAAGTCGTAGTTTGTGTATAAGATGATTCATAATATTTGATAAAAGCGACTATAGCCATCACAGAGGAGAAATTGATGTGGTAATTTTTAATATGATTTTACCAACTTTCTTAAAGAACAGAACTACCACCTTGAAGGATGGAATTAAATAGCTTCTAAGAAGCTCCAAGTATTTGTTCCCCACTTGTTTTCAGAAGCTCTGTATTAATTCCATCCTAATTCAGCGCTTAGCCATTCTTAAGTTTCTGGAGAATCAGCCTAATCATGCTCAGACTCATGTCATAAGGATAGTGTCAGATGAGCATTGCCCTTGGATTATAACACACTATTGACAATGTACACAGCTGTCTATAAAACTTTCGATCATACTCCAAATCTTTTATACCCTGGATATGATGCTGCAACTATCGGTCTTCAACTTTGTCAATTAGCTTTTTTAGGCAAACATATCTTTGGCGAAGACTTTAGAGTCCTGGTTCCACTCAACTGCTACTTCAATACAAGCTGTATTGAAACTACTTCATTCTCTTTGCATACATTTAGAGATTTTTCACAGTTGAAGACAGCAGTCTCATTATCCATCGATCAATCATTAGATTAGTACATAGTTTTTTGTTTTGCTTTGGTAGGTCTTGCAATATTTTGTTCCAACTACATGAACAGTTTCAATAGGCTTATTGTTGATATCCTCCAAAATATTGAAATATTCTGGGCACTATTTACAGCTTGAGCTGAAAATCATTGGCATTATGGAGCCTAGGTCTCGAGAAAGTAATAGCATTGACTATATTACACAGGATCTCTCCTAGTCTGATATAAAGATTCAGTGCGTTTCTAACCATTCTATGATCACTACAGATTTTCTCCTTAGTGATCACAGTGACATCACTGAATAATTGCCATTTGGTCATTGGAACCATTGGAACTCCAATCTTAGTCCCCTTTCTTTGCTGGCTGCTTATGAAAGAATTCATCATATGGAATTTTGATTCTTCAGGAAGTCAACCAGTTGTTACACCATGGGGCTATAACTTATGAATCTTGGAGGAATATTTTGCTTTTGAGATATCCTCATACATTGCCTCCACCTTCTCATCAGCATGTAATAAGGTTAGAGTGTAAACCTTAATGACCTTCTGTTTGGTAATTCTGAGTATAAGGTCCTCGTTGATACACTTCCAATCTTAATAACATTCTAAAAACTTGTGAAAATAAAAATTTCTTCTTTTCCTACATCAAGAAATGTGCATGCTTTATACCTTGCCATAAGTTTTGGCTGTATATCAGTTGCCACACTTGGCAAGCTGGTTAGCACCCGCATTTTTAATCTTTATTTACTACAAGTACTGCAAGGTGCTGCTACCTATCACTGGGTTTAGTTTCCCTCTTTCATCCTCTTATGGCATCCGTGAGAGATGATCATATGGAGTAGTCGATTTTCTTACACTGCCACTATTTGACAAAATATACATAATGCAGAAATAAAAATATAAATAAACAAAAATACCATGTAAAGCACAACAAACATTACATAATAAACATATTAATAAACATTAAGTTATAAAATGACAAGTTTTACATTTTTACACTTATAAGAAACAATTTGGTTTGAATAATAACTAAAACTATTTACTAACCAAGTTTATAAGATGTCTTTTTTAAATCGACTTTAAAAAAGGAGGAAGTACTCAATATGACTATGTTTCTTTTTTGTGTGTGTTATCTCAGAACTTTTTTCTAGGTGAACCTAGAGAAACTACAACTATTTAACATTTATCTCAGGTTTGTTATTTCATTTTCATTTTAAATACATAATAAAACTACAAAATAATCCTGGCCCCAACTGTAAGAATTATTTTGTTATGATGATTGGTCTCGATTCTATTTCTAAAAAATCGAACTACACCATTTTCTTGTAATCTTCATTATATTTATGTATATTGCCCAATAGCTGATATATTTATTTTGCTAATGTAATTAGATCATGTATGTATATTTATAACTAAGTATTTATTATGGTATAACAATATCAATCATTATTCTTTGGCAATAGATATTCATGTTTTCGTAAAAACATAATATTTTCATATTTATTTCTTTAAATAATTCCCTTGTCGAATCACGAGAACGTAAATTATAAATTGCATCTCTTGTTTGCAAAACAGTGTTCATGAAGCTACTTGTCCCCACAATAAAATATTAGAATACCGTCGGGCAGTATGATGTAAATGTTACTAAATTAAACGGAAAATGGTATATTATCTTCAATGAATACTATTTTTTAACTTTTTCATTTCATCAAAAGTAGGTAAAGCCCAACAAAGAAGGAATAGATATACCTGTTTCATAGTATGAATTTGTCTATAAGCAGATTGAGTTTCAGTCAACAAAGCATCCGCTTCTGTCTCTCGTTCCTTGAGACGACCAGCCAGTCTTTTCGCATCCAAAATAATTTGTTGTATGGTCAGTGACATCTGAAAAAGCCAACAGCGTACAAAAACGCTCAATTCAATACTTAAAATCACTGTCAAAACTATTTAAAACAAACCCTGTATTCCAGAAAAAACTGTTTAGCGAATAACGTATCATTTAAACCAATTTACGAACTAAATCTAACTCAAACTTGAATTGAAAAAATAAACGACGCACATCAGCTGTTTCGTGATTAGAGTTCGGCAGCCATTAGCTTTCATTAAAGGTGGATAGACTTATAGTGGTTCTAAAATAAAATGTTTATTGCATGACTTTTATTCATAAAACTGCGTTTTTTTTTCGTAAATTGCTCGTAAGTGAAAAAGAGAAAGCGAAGTATTTTCTGAATTTGTGAAGTTTTCGTCTCGTCACAAATTTATTTTTATGACATGACCTTGATATTGAGTATTGAGAGCATAGATATCTCCGCCATAGACAAAAATTATGTAGCAAGCTATTCCAAATATATTGTATGCAAAGATATTATAATATACTGCGTAGACAGAGAAACCTATAGACAAATTGATGCCTTCTTTCGCATTCGCACACGAAGGAGATAGATTTATGCATACGTCTTGCATAGAAATGAGACAGAGCAGTGTGATTGCTTGTCCCTTTCTCCGTGCCGGTTTTTTTAATTTAGCAAACTACATTTAGCTAAACAACTTTGACAGTTCGTAGCGATCTAAGGAGTTTACAAGTTGGTTTAAGTGAGAAAAAAGTGTTCTGTAAGCTTAAGACTAGTAAATCTTGTTCAGTTCAGTTCTTAGAACAATTAAAAATTTTATCTAAATATGTTTAAAAGTCATAAAGATTATTGTATAACCTAAAACTACGTTATCGTCCTTTCTCACTCGAGGCCACGCTAATCATTAGTCTATAGGTTTCTCTGTCTACGGTATAGAACTTGTATGTATATAAAGAGAGAGAGGCGAGATTTTAATGGAAGGTTTGGGGTGAGGAGGCTTGGCTATGAAAGGATACTGGGAACGTTTGGTAATGAAAGTATTAATGAGAATGGTGAAAGCCTCATCACCGTATGTGTGGAAAGGAATCTTTTTGTGACGAACACTTTCTTTCGTCATAAGAAGATTCACATGTATACTTAATAAAAAGGTGATGATAGAAGCATGATAGATTTCATAACCATGGATGAAAGAATGAGGAGCGCAATGGTGGATAAAGGGTTTACCGGGGGTCCAGCGTAGGGACGGAGCACTACCCGGTCTTATGCCGAATTAGGGGTTTATTCAGACGTTGGCAGCATTGGACATCTGTGTCTACCACTGCGTTACAGCGTATAAGAATTGAGAGGTTACAAGATGAAGATGTGAAAGAGAAGTACAAATGTAGACTGAGAGAAACTATAAGTAATTTGGATGAGTTGTGTGTATGAGTTAGACTTGTAGAATGTGTGGCAAGAGAGTAAAAGAATTAGTTGAAAGGAAAAAGCAAGAAAGAGCGGATAAAAATGATAGAAGAATATCGGGTAACTTCCAGATAAATATTAAAATGTCCTGGAAATTCGTAAGAAATACCAGGGGACATTCAAAACAGCCTAGATTGAATACGATACGAGACGAGAATGGCTGTATTCTGAATGATGAAAAGTTGAGTCTAAAGAGATGGAAGGAATATTTTTAAAGCGTATTTATGAGTGAGGAGACGTGTGAACTAAATGAAATAGAAATTCCGGAAAAGATGAAAGAGATAGGGAGATAAGTATAGATGAAATAATGAAAGCAATGAAAAGCATGAAAGTAGGTAAGGCAGTCGGATATGATAGAGTTTCACTCAAAATGCTAAGGGCTGGAGAGGAAGTGGTGGCAGGCCTGCGTTGGGGACTAAAGCGGGTACCAGAAGACTGGTGCAAAGCCTTGATAGTCCCAATATATAATAGAAAGGGGTCACAGCAGGACTGTAAAAACTAAAGTGGTGTCAGCCTTCTTAGCATTGTGGGAAAACTGTTTGCTAAGGTACTAATTGAAAGAGTTATGAAAGAAACTAATGAAAAAATTTGGGATGTGCAAGCGGGATTTAGAAAGGGAATGGGGTGTACAGATCAAGTCTTTTCCATGCGCATGATCGCGGAGAAGTTTCTGGCGAAAAACCAAAAAGTTTTTTGTGCGTTCATGGACTTGGAAATGGCTTACTAGGCTGCACTAAAAGTATCGGGAATGGAATATTTCTACTGTTTCGGTCATAATAAAATCTTTTTAATTGAAAACTCCTTGGTTTTAAAAATCGAATACCATTTATTTATTTAAAAAAAATTCTCGGTCTTGTCACAAGGTTTTGTCAAACTTGTATAGTCGTATGCGTTTCTTGTGTGATGTCGTTGAGAAAATGGAATTGACTCGAGATTATTCAAGGGCGATGATTTATTATGACTTCGAAGTAGTTTAACACAAAAACAGTGTGTTGACCGGATGATTTCTGCATTTGGTGATGAAGCCCTATCCAAAACCACAATTTATCGCTGGATTGCTGAATTTCAACGTGGACGTGTCAAGCTCAGTGATGATCCCCGTCAAGGTCGTCCAAAAACTGCAGTCACCCAAGAAAACGTTGATGCTGTGCGTAAGCTGATTGAGGAAGATCGACATGTGACATACCGCGAAATTCAGGCAACTTTAGACATCGGCATGAGTCAAATACAAATAATCTTGCATCAACAATTAGGTGTAAAAAAGTTGTTATCCCGATGGATACCGCATTCGCTCTGTGAAGAGCAAAAAGCGGCTCGCGTTACTTGGTGCGTCAGAACTCTCGAAAGATTCCACGCAGGATCCTCAAATGCTGTGTACAACATCGTATCAGGTGACGAATCCTGGATATACGCGTACGATATGACCCGAAACAAAAAACCAGTCAAGAGTTTGGGTGTTCGAAAATGAGTTAAAGCCAACAAAAATTGTTCGTTCACGGAGTGTTGCAAAAAAAATGGTGACCACGTTTGTCTCCAAAACCGGCCATGTTACGACTATTCCTCTTGAGGGACAAAGAACGGTTAATGCAGAATGGTATGCTAGCATTTGTTTGCCACAGGTCGTTTCTCAACTCCGTAAAGAGAACTGCAACCGCCGCATCATCCTCCATCACGACAATGTGAGTTCTCACACCGCACACAGAATAAAAGAGTTTTTAGAGCAAGAAAACATAGAATTATTAGACCATCCGCCGTACAGCCGCGACCTAAGCCCTAATGATTTCTATACTTTCCCTAAAATAAAGAATAAATTGCGTGGACAGAGATTTTCATCACCTGAAGAAGCTGTGGACGCCTACAAAACGGCCATTTTGGAGACCCCAACTTCCGAATGGAATGGTTGCTACAATGATTGCTTCCATCGTATGGAAAAATGTGTCAAATTTCGCGGAGAATACTTCGAAAAGCAATAAATACATTTTTAAATAATAATGTTGTGTCACTTCTTTGATTCCCGAAATTTTCAGTGCCGCCCTCATATGACAGAGTGGACAGGGATATGTTAAGGTAAACACTAAACTCATTTAGGTTGAGCGCTGGTTTAATACATGCATTAAAGTCTCTGTATAGGGACTAGAGTGCTTGTGTTAGGATCAACGGGGCCTACTCGGACTGGTTTGGCATCCATAAAGGTGTCAGACAGGGCTATGTAGCTTCCCCGTGGCTGTTCAACCTATTTATGGACAGTTGTTTGGAAAATTTGAAAGTTGAAGATGCGGGTTAAGAATGGGTGAGTTAAACATCAAATGCCTTTTGTACGCCGATGATCAAGTCGTACTTACGTCGTCGGCGGCCGAGTTGCAAATGATGGTTACATTAATGAACAGGTCATTAAAAGAAAGGAGAATGAAAGTGAACGCAAGTAAGACGAAAGTGATGGTTTTTGAAAGAGAAGAAAACAAAACGAAGTTAATTGAGCAAGTGGATGAGTTTGTATATTTGGGATGTGGATTCAGCAGGGATGGGAGATATGATAAGGAGATTGAACGACGAGTGAATGCAGGAAATAAAGTAAATGGGGCTCTACACTCTATTGTGAAAAGTCAGAATGTGTCAAAAAAGGTACGTATGGCAATTCACAATGCTGTATTAGTCCCTACTTTAACGTATGGTAGTGAAAGTTGGGTGTGGCAGAAGAAGCACGAGAGTAGAATAAATGCAGTAGAAATGCGGTCGCTAAGGAGTATGTTGGGGCTGAATCTGAGTGACAGGGTGAGAAACTGTGTGATAAAAGAAGAATGTGATTTGCAAGATGATGCGGTGACCAGGATTAAGAAAGGAATGCTTCGGTGGTTTGGTCATGTAGAAAGAAAGAATTAGGAAAGACTTACAAAGAAATATATGTTGCAGAAGTTAATGGAAAAGTCGGAGAGGGACATCCTAGGCGAAAGTTTGTCGACCAAATTGGCGATATATTATAAATTTGCCAAATTAAGAGTACCCTTAAACAACGGGCATGTGTGCGTAGGTATATCGATGTGGAAGAGGCGAGAGAGGTATGTCAGGATCGTGCTAAATGGAAGTCTGTAGTCTCTGCCTACCCCTCTGGGTGACAAGTGTGAGTGTTTATGTATATGTATAATATATTCAGAATCGTGTTGGGATTGAACTGAATATTTAAATCATTTGACAAAATTCACCACACATCTTAATGTAATGTTTATTATTCATCACAAAACTGATTTAGTTGATATGAAACAAATTTTCGCTAATATATTTATTTTGTGTAGTAAATTACATTTATTTTAAGATCGCTTATTTTTCATTTCATGAGCTATGCTGGCAACACTAAGTATTTTACGAAAATATTCATAAAATACGAGTTTTAATGATAATATTATGTTAAAAGTATACACAGACGAAAAACCACGTTGTCCTTTTGTAGATTTGACGGTTTTTATAGAATTTTGCATGAAAAAACACTGCAATTCAGCATTTTTGTTTGAGCTCAATTGACTGGCACGATCGCTTGCGTAATGATGCATTTCTCTATCTATAGTCTCTATCTATATCATAGTCTGTGATGATGCACGACGCGGAGCAACTATAATAGTGTTATATAACGGCTATGAGTCCGACTCTCGTACCTTTTACAGAAGGTATGCCTTGCGATGCCGTCTACTTTGATTTAATACTCAAATATATAAATTTATAATATCTCTGAGCTATCCACCACTTGCCACTATTCACAATAGAACAAAGAGTATAGACGTAATCTTCATATCTTAGAGTAATTACTAGAGGTCGGAATTAGGTAGAGTTATTTATGTACTTACACTGATTTCATACAGCGAAAAAATAAAATGTATGTGCCTCAAATCTTGAGATTAATTTCAAAGAGCAAAAAAATCCCGTGATTTATTAAATAAAAAAGTTATTTACTTTTACATAATTTAAACTACTGTACGGGCGACGTTGCCAAATTTACATCAACGACATCGGATGTCCGAAGTTGCAAAATCCCAATGCATGCGCATTGGGATTTTGCTAACCTCACCTCAGTTGACATATTGTGATCTTTTACAATGTACAAATGGATTTTAGACGTTCGGAGAAATTCATTGAACCCAGAAAATATTGAAAAGCTAATAGTTATACACTTCAATTCTTATAAAAGTTATACAGTACTCGGAAGCGAATACTTCAAATGTGTACCACAGTGGTACTTTTGATGAATCGAACAAAGAAAATGATTCTGATAGGCCGTGAGGTTTTGATTATTCAAAATAAGCAAAACCTGACGAGTCTACGTTAGAAGCAAAAGTATTTTCTTATTTATAAAAAAGGCGAAGATTGTTTTAAGAAGCGAGAATTTGCTTAAGGCTATTAATAATTTGTATTGTGAATTAAGTAAATACTAATAAAAATTGTATGTTAATTATCTTTGTTTCATTTGTCTTATCTATCGCTGGGATTATTATTATTATTTATTTCTAATATTGTTGGCTACACGGGATTGGCTTTTAGAAATCCCGGGAAATTCCATATTAATATCAACATTTCGATGCAAGTACATAAACTCTACCTAATTCCGACCTCTGGTAATTACATACATACGTATGCATAGAGGAAACCTATGACTCTACATAAATTAAGTCAATATTTTTGTTTCACTTTTTAATGATGTTGACTGTATTGTATGCGTAGAGCTTGTATGACAAGTGGTAGATACACTCATATCTCCTGTTTTACTATAATAATGACATCACCAAAGAGTATAGTAACCATAGACTTAGAACATACTGGCGTATAAACGAACTGACAGGCCCATGAAGGTTAGAGAACAGGAGAACGATCACTATAATATAATATAATTTTTTTTTCATACGTACTAAAGCATAGCCCGCCTGTCCTTGAAAATTGTAAAATATATTAGCAGTGCTGACGTCGGTGAGTAGTGACCGCGAAGTTAGCTGTTTATGAATACAAGTAGATGAAGTTAGTTGAATAATGTACAAATTTTCATTTTATTTTTAATGAGAAAAATTTCAAATTGTTGTAATTTTGTAATTTTCGACAAAAAGAAAAATTAAAAATGGAGAAATATTTTATTGTGCGTGGATGTGCAAGTGGTTTAGCATCTGATCGGAAAAATAGACTGAAAATGACTTTTATTGATCGAACTTAGTGATCGCAGCGCCTCACTTATGGTGTCCAAATTTCTGGGACGCTATTTTCTACGGCGATCGTCCTGTTCTCTTACCTTCATGGACAGGCCGAAAACGGGTGACGAATTTTGATTTGTCATTGCTTGCGTTAGTTAGGGATGTATATTTTACTTACAAGGACTATCGAAAAATGATTGTTAAGAAAGCGTAAAAAGATTAAAAAACTAGTTTAGTGCACGAAACTAAAACACAAAACTAAAAAATCTAACTTCAAAAATTAACTGAAATTTTAACATGATATTCTAAAATAATTACAAAATATTCATTGACATGTTCCTGAGCATAAGCAGCACCTACCTGCGGTTTGTTTGGTTTGAATTCAAAATGTACAAAATACCAATAATCTCTCCAGAGGTGAGTCTAAGTACCGAATAAACTCGAACAATTTTCTTCAATAATCAGATCGGAAAATTTTATTTTGGACTTTAGAAAAAAAAGGAAAAAAAATATTTACTGCCATGGACTGAAGTTTTCTTGGAATTTATTTTTCAACATAACTTTTATCATCATCATCATTACAGCCCTTCACAAGTCCACTGCTGAACATAGGCCTCCCCCAAGTAATGCCACAAAGCACGGTCCTGAGCCACGTGCATCCGTCACTTCCTGCATGTCTTACCAGGTCGATCAACATAAATTTAATCAAATATAAATAGGTAGATACTTAATTAGTAAACATCTATTCATATTTTATAAAATGTTATGCTGGTGAAATAAAAACGGGGACATAGAGTACAAGCTGCTTTATTTTTAGTAGAGATTGCTTTATTTTTCATATTTTAAGTATTACTTTTAATAATTACAAACATTTAATGATTCACAATTAAATACATTATAGTTAAATTCCAATATGTTTATGAGGCTACTCTCTCTATCATCTGTCCCTGTATTGTTATTTTCACGGTTTGCAGACAAATCTATGATCGCAATACAATACATCTCGCATCTTTGACGTTGCTGGCCAATGTATAATGTTGTATGGGTACAACTAGCCAGTCTGGGTACGAACAACCAGTCTGGGTAGTTTTTGGTAGTCTGGCTCCGACATAATTTTAACCGATTTTTTTATAGCGCCATATATCAAAATCCGTTACATTTTTCTGGCGTTTCCCATAGTCGCCTCTTACTACACCTCCAGAAGGTGTGACGGTGCACGTAGAAGAGCGATGGATTTATTTACGCCGCTACTACACCGCAAACGAACTGTCGTTATCTCTTTATTTTTTTTTTATAAATTAGTATCTTTTTATTTTTTATATCATGATAGTTCATATAGGCCGCGCAGATAAAGAATAGATCTGAAAATGGCGGTGGGTGCACATGGTACAGTTGGCAAAACAAGTTCTTAAACATCGATTTTTATTTTTTTATTGACTTTTTTGTTATAAATTATTCTTTTTTAATATTATTAATTAATAATAGTAGAAATAATGCCAAAAATATTAATAAAATAAATAAGGAGCAAGGGTACATATGACATTTCATGAAAATTTGTCTTTATTAATTGTTACATATCAGGATCATATTACAAAAATACCACCTCACATACATACATAAAGTCACGTCCTTATTCTTTAGGCCAGTAAAGTAAAGGCGGAACCACACTAGACCGACGCCGCTGACGCGCACGCGTGTTTTGTGCGATCATTTCACGCTGGTTTTTGAACAAGACAGGCGGTACCTGCCTAGTTAAATGATTATTAGGTCTCTATAAGACACAAGAAAAGGATTTAGTTTAAAAATTTACGAATCAGACAGAGAATTTGAAGTAAATTTAATTTATTTTTATGGCTTTGAAACGACCAACAGGGGAGAAAAGGTTTTATAAACCGCTTGGTCCAGCAGTATCCTGGTCATCTGAACCCATAATTGGTTCAATTCCCTCCATCAATTGATTATAATCCTCCATGGACTGGTCACTTTCACAGTCCTGGTTGAAATTCGAGCTTTTCTTTTAAAATCTTTCTTAATGTCGTGTTGGAGCCTTTATAGTTTAATTCAGCTTTTGCTGACGCCAGAATCTTGTTCAGCGTAGGTAACTCCATTCGAACATCGTATATTGAGCCACCAAATTTCTAATGGCACATATATCGAAGTTGTCCATGGGGTCACGCGTATTATTTTTGCGTTTTCTGCCCTTACTCGGCGTAAGGATCTTGGTGTTGGTTTGTTCTACAAGTTTACCTGAAATAAGAGTAAAATATTACTATTACTGTCAGTAATTGTCATAGCGCGACACTGAACTTAGTCATACTCGCTGCCAAAAGGACTCGTTTCCAGGGCAAAAGCTATTTATATAAAAACCACACTCGTTTCCAGGCCAGAAAATGTATATAAAAATCATGCTCGATAGAGGTAAGGCTAATCATCTTCAAATAAATTGATTTATCTATCTATCTTGGTCACGCCCATAAAGCAGCCGCGTAAAATAATATGTAGGTACCAAGTCATAACCTTCTTTCAATCAATCAATCACAAAATGTCAACGTTCGTAACAAAAACTTAACGAAAATAAATAACAATCAAACGTAACGTAAACAAATAACAATCAAACTCAACAAAAACAACAATGAATATCAATGAAAGCAACGAATTTAACAATAACTCTTAGTGCGTCAAGTAGCGTGGAAAGCGAATCTTGACTATTTTTTTGTAGCGCGTATTTCACTGTGTGAGTATAGACAGCGATAGAGAGTGAGCGAGAACGCATGCGAGCGACGCCATTTTCAGATCTAATCTCTATCTGCTCGGCTTATATCTACGTTACTTAGTTTCATTTAAACAACTTTAATTTTGACGACTCCGTGGCGCAGTGGCTTAGCAATGAGTGGCTGCGCTGGGGTCGCGGATTCGAATCCCGCACGGAATAAGTATTTGTATGGCCTAAAATAATTGTTCCGGATCTGAATGTTTTTGCTTGTGCAATTTATGTTTGCAAACTGCCCCACGATACAGGAGAAAATCCTAGTGTTGGGGTAAAGTTTTATAAAAAAAAATTAAACATAATTTTGAACGGATACGACATCCTCCGTGTTGAAATCTTCCATGCAATTAATCGGTTTAATGATGTGATTACTCCGTATAATAATGTTATGAGCTTAGGGTTCGTGACAATAAAAACTGCCGATTGAATTACCAAAATTAACATTTTTATTACCGAACATCAATTAAGACACTAATAATTAATCACACTGATTCACTTTGTTTCGCTCCGAAGCTTCACTTGTAACGCAAACCAACGCCAAATTCAATACTGCCCCGATCGCGTCTTACAGCGGCTTTAAATACATCTTTTCCACCGAAACTTCCAGAACGTTATAGCAAATACCGGTCCCGACCGACTAAGTGCGGAAAGTTCGAGCGTGGACTTTTCTAGAAAGCTTAATTCTCCTATTCGTTACTAGATGGCGCTGTTGGGAGAGTTCCAGAAAGATCTTGGCACTTCTATTTCTGATAATACTTGATACCAGATTGCGCTAGTGCCTTCAAATGTGGCGCGCAACAATAAATTATCAATGCTATTATTTTTTGAGTTTAAACTGTGATGTAGTTTATAAAATATAATCAATAGTCCCAAGAAATAAAATTAGAAATTCTATGCCAACGAAGTCGCGGACACAGCTAGTTTCTAATAAGTCAAATAGAGTGTTTTCAGTACTGTGTTGAGGTTTAAATCCATAGTGCATTTTCGTGGATTTCGGTGATAAATGCCATCTAATGCTGTTTATCAATATTTTTTCGAGCATTTTTCTAAATACTGAGAGTAATCCTTTGGGACGATATGGTTTTTCCTAATATTTTATTAGAAGCTGCTTTCTATGGAATAGGGAAGTAAGAAAATTCAAGACATTTGTTAATTTTAGAAAAATATCAGTTTCGCTTAATATGGCTGTTGCACAAATGTCTGCAGTGGTACCATCTTGCCACTGATCCTGCCACTTTTTAATGGTTAAAACTTTGGGTTGATAAAAAGTAGTTCATTAACTATAAATGGAGGGTCTTAGGTTTATTCTAGTATTTTTGTGTCTATATCGTTTATTACTTTGCGTATTTCTTTGTGATACAAACTATCATCTTATATGTTGTCATGGGGAAAAAAATAGTAGCCAGTAGTTCTAAAAATGTTCTGGAGTTAATTCTGTTCCATTTTGTACGAGCAGTGTCGTTCGTGTTTAGTAGCGCCAAAACGAATATTTTGTAGACTATGTTAGCGGGTATCCTTTTCCCTTTACTTCCGTCTCTTTCCCGGTACTGGCACTCGAATAGAAGGCCAGATAGTTGGCGTTATTTTGGGCGACCAATAAGACGCACTGGTCGAAAGTGAAAGGACGAAACACGCCACCGGCCAGCCAGTTGTTGTCGACATGCCGCTGGCGTGCCATTATAGTCGGAGACCATCGCTAGATGTGATTGCACCTCTGTGGCAGTCGTGCCACAGAAGAACTGCTTCGCATAGTGCAAGTTATCGTCGCGAATCACTGCACCTGCAACGTAGCGACATCAACGTAAGGCCAGACTAAAGGCTGCCAGAAGACCAACGCCCAAGTAAGTGCCTTCTCCTTTCTTTTCCTAGCGTGAGCTGTTCTCATTTGTGCCACTCCTTCCCTATAACAGCTCACGCTTATACCTTTGTCGGCTAATATAGTAGATTAGGCCCTAGTAAGTGTATTGTCCAAAAGCCGGCCATGTGCCACTTCCGCCATCTTGCATTGGTTAGAGAATTGGCTCCACCACGTGTTCGGTTCGTATCTTTTAGAAGTTAGACGTATAATTCTGTAAACTCTGTCCCATACACTTTCTCGCTATTGTTTCATACAGAATTCTTTCCAGTTTTTTGTTTGGACATTTTAGCTTCTCTTCATAACTCCTCTTTACTTTCGAGGATTCTTCAACTACATACTGTCGTCTTTCTGGTGTTATTATTATTTTCCTTGTCATTATCTCTTTCTTCTGCGTTTCAAGTACGTTGTTCTGCAAAGGTAAGTTAAATTTTCCTTTATTTTTATTTATTTTAGGTACCTGTATACTTTTCGCACGATTTGTTAACACAATTTACATACTTATTAATTACTGTGTCTAATTTTTCTATGATATTAATTTGTTCTATTGAGTTCTTGGTTATGTTTTCTTCTTTTGGTATTGGATTTATCTAAGTATTTTTTGAATTCAAACCAGTCTGCTTTTTTGCATTATGGTGCTATAAACAGGCCTTTCTCATTTTGGTTTCTATAATATTATTGAAAAGGATATAGTGTTTTAGTCAGAACTTGTTATATTCTTGTTTAAGAATGCATGTACTATGATCGTATCCATGTCGCTGAAAAGCAGTTTTTTGCCGCTGAAATCGGTCAGCTGGGGACCTTCTAGCGTATGCCATACACGTATGGGGCGAGGCACTCGAGAACAGTGGGGAAGCACTTGCCGTTTCCCTTGATATCTCAAAGTTTGGCACGCTAGCCTTCTGGCTAAGCTTCCAGCATACGGCTTATATCCCGATCTGATTGACTGGGTAAAGGACTTTCTGAGTAACGGTCTCTCCAGGTCATCGTTGATGGCTGCTCATCCATTCCAGTGACGACTAACGCCGGTGTTCCTCAGGGAACCGTTCTCTCCGCAACTCTCTCCGTGCTGCATATAAATGATTTGCTTATGCCCGATATATATGGATGATACACAGACGACAGCACAGTTGTGGAGAGATATCAACCAGGTCCTCGGGCCAGTCCAGCCCGACAGAAAAGCTATGATAGAGCGTGCGAATCTCACACTACAGGCAGTCTCCGAATGGGGCGATGCTTATCTTGTGAAATTCAACGCCTTCAAAACACAAGCGTGTCTCTTCACTGCAAAAATGAGCCAGCTCACCTTGGCTCCTTCTCTCCGAAATGTATCACTGGAATACATCGACCGCTTCCAGTTGCTGGGGGTTGATATATCCTCAAATCTGAACTTCGGACGGTTCATTGAGTCCAAGGCTAAAGCGGCTGCAAGGAGGCTAGGAGTCCTTGCAAACGTGCAACGATTCTTCACGCCAGGACAGATGCTTACTTTATATAAAGTGCAAGTCCGGTCGTGCATGGTATATGGTGCTGGTGCTGGTGCTGGTGATGGTGCTGCAAAATGCCACCTAGCGGCCTTGGACTCAATGGAAAAGCATGCTAAGAGGCTTATTGGTGACCCGAATTTGTTTGAAACCAATCTTACCAACCTCGAACACATCGCAAAGTAGCCAGCCTTTCGGTCTTCTACAGGATGCATTTCGGAGAGTGTGCGCAGGAATTGCATAATTAATTCCTCCCTCTCCCTTCCACCATCGGACGACAAGACGTTCAGCCAGTCTCGATCCTTTCGTTATTGACTTAAGAGGTATTCGAACCATACGGTTTGCTACGTCGTTCGTTATGCGTACAGCAAAGGAGTGGAATAAGTTGCCAGCATCTGTCTTTCCATCCGATTACAATGTGTAAGGTGCCTTCAAAGCAAGAACCTTTTTTTTTGTTAAGTCAGTGCGCTTTACCATCTTAAGCTACATCACCACTTACCATCAGGTGAGATTGTAGCTAAGTGCTGGCATAGAAAAGTTAAAAAAAATATAGACTATGCAGATTATTTTCCATAAGGTTTATTTTCGGTTTACGTAAGTATGACCACATAATAATCGTTCAAAGCTTAAATCGCTAACTATACCTATGTCAAAGGCGATGCTCCAGTATTTTACATCTACTTTATTCTATTTTAAGCGATCCAAGGTTGCCTTCTTATTTCAAGGATAACTTTCATTTCCCTCATTCGATCGACCGTTGAACAGCACAGGTCTAATTTTTTAGGTCCTCTTTTACGTTACAGGCTATACTGCTATACATCGTACATATAACATACGTACATATATGTGTTAAAGTTACAGACGTCGTACTGCTGGTCATAAGCCTCCTCTCAGTTCTGAGAGGGTTTTAGGGAAAGGAAATGTCCGCCGAGCTGCCCCATTGCATGTTGGCGAACTTCACATGTCTTCGAAATATTTGTTTTCTTATTTCTCAGACATACAAGCTTTCTCAAGATGCCGAGCACGTGGTAAATCAACATTTAAATTACAATTAACAATTTCATTGGTGCCGGTTGCTTGCGTACTGTGAAATTTACAGCAAGCGTAGCCCCTGAGTTACCACGGCTTTATATATATATTGTTGCAAGCCATAATTAATGCCACTAGTGTCATCTAGTATAGAGTAGCAGAACTAGGACAGCTTTCTAGATGTTTCAGTGGAAAAAGCCTATATAAGGCCAGTAAAACCTTGACCGCGTCACTATTGAATTGGCGATTCAAGCGAATACTTCAAAGAGTATTCGCTATTAGGTAGGTAATATACTAACGCCCACACACACACACACACACACACACACACACACACACACACACACACACACACACACACACACACACACACCCATTTCTTTCTCTTTTCTCTCCTTTTTGATTACTTGTGCAATCTCTATCTGTACCATAATGATCCACATCCTGTGAGGAGTGTGCTGGTGCTCTGAAACACAGGCTCTTAGCCTAGCTCGGACGCCAGTCTCTCACAATCTAAATATGTTTGTTCCCTGGTGTTAACCTCTGTTCATAACTATACTAGTTTTTTAGATTGTGGAGAAAATAAAGAATTATTCTTATTATTATTATTTTTGGGGTATCTATATAATTTTAAGTCAAAATGAAAAGATAAATATACATAAATATCAATAAAATAAAATAAATACAAACAATACATAAATAAATAAGATCCAACCAGATGGAAGCCCTCGGCAGTTGAGACCAAACGGCCGAGGGTTAGGAGGAAAGGGAAAGAAACCGGCGGACGATGCGGGCGGTATCGAGGAGCACCGCCTTCTGCATTTGAGCTCGAAGCGGTCCGTCACGGAGTCCCAGTCGCCTCAGATGACCCGAGAGGCTGACTGGGATTAGCACATTCTCAGAGACGACTACAGGAATAATTTCGGCCGGCAGACCGGCAGGCTTTCACGAGGTTCTCGTCATACGGAATGGTAATGTCGATCAAAAATATCCTTGACTGTGCCCGGTGGCTTATTCGCAAGAATAGTCCTGTCTGTGATGATGGCCCGGTCCCAGTAAAGCCTGGCGCGGTCATTTTCGAGCACGGCTTCCGGCAAGTTCATGTAATACGGCAATTTCCGGTCCACGAGACCGTATTTCAGAGCGAGCCCCTGGTGTAGAATTCAGGCTACTAGGTTGTGCCTGTGCAAGTACTCAGAGTTAGATAGCGCCGAACAACCGGAGATGACATGCCTAAGTGACTCACCGGGATGGCGACAAGCTCGACAGACGTCGACGTGCCATAGTGTACTCGTGTTGGTCTTAATAACCTGATCCTGTATTGCACAGACAAAACCCTCGGTTCCCCGAAAAGGTCACCAAAACGTAGCAGTTGAGGGAGGTGACTGTATCTACGAAGGGCTCCTTCTCCTTCCATACGGCCTCCCGGTCGGAAATGCTTTGTACTGCCGGGTACTGCCATTGCTCGTTGGCTAAGGATAGAGGAGTAAGCCCTTTATCACTAGAAATGACGTCATTATAGAATGGATCATCCGATCTCGCCAGAAATAATCACGGAGGCTGCACACTTCGCGATTATGCATGGTGAGCGCGCTCAGGAAGCCACGCCCACCATGCTTTCGCGGCAAGTACAGCCTCATTACCGACGATCTCGGATGATGCATCCTATGAAACGTCATGGTAGTGCGGACTTTTCTATCCAGGGCGTTAAGTTCAGTCTGAGTCCACCTGAGTATGCCAAAAGTATACATGAGGACAGGCATGACCCAGCCGTTATATGCGTGTGTCTTATTCACACCGGACAAAAGGCTGTTAAGCACTTTGGTCAAGCGTGCATAAAACAAACAAACTGACTGTTTCATACCAGCCGAATCGATACCGATGTTCTGTGACATACCCAGGTATCGGTATGTTTCAGCCTCGGAAAGTGTTCTTATGTTGACAGGCATATATAAGTCTATGCCCTCAGAGTTAGCAACCCTTCCCCTTTCAACATGGAGGACCGCACACTTATCCGTCCCCAGCTCCATTCCAATAGAATTGCTAAATTCACAAATGATGTTTAGCAATTCCATAAGATGGGAGCGACTGGAGGCGAATAATTTGAGGTCATCCATATAGAAAAGGTGGGTAACTTTTGTACCTCCTTTCCGAAGCTGAAATCCCCTCCCGGAGCCCTCCTGTAAAGTACTGAGAGGGTTCAAAGAGAGGCAGAACCAGATTGACAGAGGATCGTACTCCACTGCCCCCTCGAGGAAGTCTCGAACTGTACAGTCAATCTTGTACAGCTCAAGGACCCTCTTTAGCCATGTATAGGGCACCGAGTCAAATGTCTTTCTGTAGTCTATCCAGGCGGCGGAGAAGTTCCGACGGTTGCGTTTCACCACTTTGCCTTGACCGCGTCAATGAGGAGTGGTTCCTTGGTTCCACGACCGCCGCCCCGATATCAATTTTGAGCGTGCGACATCACCTGATTTGAGTCCAGGTGACGAGTGATTTTCGCGCTCAAAATTGATGTCAGTGTCTTGTATATGGTCGGTAGACACGTGATGGGGCGGTATTTGCTCGGGTCTGTGGTACCCTGGTCTTTAGGAACCAAATGAGTGATCCCAGTAGTGAAGAGGCTTGGGAGCGACTTCTGGTTGAGAGCCTCTTGAAACTGTCGGACGAGCACAGCGTGACACACCATGAATCCCTTCAGCCGGTAGTGATGCAGCCCGTCAAGCCTCGTCTTTTGGAACTTTTCCAGTTCGGGGCCCCAGGGACCGCCTCAGCTACGTCATCCGGCGTTATGATGACGGGGTCCATGGGCGTTATACCCGCACACTGACTCGCCACAACTTCCGTCCAAGAGCCCTCACTGTGGTTTACGGGCTCTGACCATAGCCTGCGGCAGAATGCGACCGTGTCAGCCTGATTCGGTGCTGGGCCCGTTCCACTTACCATTGGTCGCTCCAGTGATTTATAAAGCCTCTTCTGATCACTCTGGAAGAGACGATTCTGGTTGAACCGTCTCGACCTCTCGGTATATCACCGAATCCGCTTTCCCCAAGCAGCGATTCTCTGCTTCAGGTCGTCTATGCGCTCCGTCAGTTTTTGCATTATATCCGGGCGGGACAAACTAACATTTGTCCCAGCAAACGCCATCCTGACGGTGCGCACAATCCTTGGCCTGGTATTGCCTGACCTGAAGCATATCAGTCTGCTGATGAGGGCCCTAGCCTTTGCGATACGTTCTTCAATTCTTATTCTCCAGGCCGGGATAGCACTACTTTGTCCAGTAGCGCGTCCAGCCGTGGAGAGTTTGGCGCCTATAATACGGCAGACTGCCAGTGCAGCGCCAAAAAGAATTGAGTCCGTCTCGCAAAGGTCCCGGCTGGCTTCCAAATAGGTCACCAGCATTGGGTTCAGAGCCCTCACGACAGCCCGATTCCGCTTGTTTAGGGTTATGCGGGGAAGTCGCGGTCGATTTTCGAGAAGCGTACTGCGCGTTTCCAGAATCGCCTCTTCCAATGTACTCCTCATTTGCTCTAGTTCCAGTTCCTGGGTGATTGTTCCATCATCGTTTGAATCAACCACAACTGGGTTATTCACGGCGGCATCCACGTTTGCCGTTTGCTCTGCAAGTTGTGGCGCCGCATCCTCAGCCCTAGCATTTTCACCCGATGAAGGAACAGCCTCACGTCGTAGCCGTTCAAGTTCGGCAACATCAAATATATTTGAGCGCAAGATATACTGAACTCGGTCTGCCAGGTTTTGCTCGGTGACGGTTATAAATGGCTCTAGCTCAGCAAAAAGACGATGCATCCTAGCCCGATATGTCAAACCTTTCGCCCTAAAATACGCCCGAAGTGCGTTGGTATTCATTTTGATTGTCATTTTTTGCCGAGGCACGGCACTTACACCTCTTGGCAAGGTGCTGACTGACTGCGCTGACGTAGCGGTTTTGTCACATAACTGTTACGTCAGCGGGCGATGGGGTCGTCACTTCCCTACGCCTTTTTATTTTATTATTATTATTATTAAAGCCATAGACCTATTATACTACTGCGTATCAACGTTCGAAGCGATATAATTTTAAACATATTCCAAGCGATGTAATTGTGTTTTATTATTAATTTTTTTTTAGTTTAATTGGTGTTCGATAATAAAAGTGTCACTATTGGTAATTCAATCGGCAGTTTTTATTGTCACGTACCTCAAGCTATGAATGTTATATGTATGTATATTTAAATATGTGCTGTGTATGTATGTACTATGTACATATATTTTTAATATAGTATATACACTTTATATATGTAATATGTTTCGCACCTGCAAACACTAGTCTTTGGCATCCAGAGTTGACTCGCAGAGAAAGCCCTTAACATTTAAGCGTTTTAAATATAATAAAAATACTTATAGAGTATGATATGTCAACAATATTTAGTATTAACTATAAATTACTATATATCGTTGTGCTGCTTATTATATTTTTTCACAGTTTCTTTTTGTTTGGAGTTGACATAGTGAGATTGCTAAAAGGTATAAAGTCCCTTTGTAGACTTTTTAATTAAGGGGACAACAATATAATGTAAATAAACACACAAATAAAACCTGTAGAACAAGAGTAACTATTTTAGCACCACGTAGCTCTAAGAATTGAGAACCAATGAGGACGAAGAAATCCAAAAACAGATGTTTAACAAATGGCTTTGGCACTGCAGGATTTATATATATTTATTCAGTATTATGCAATGACTGCCTCTTTGGTCTGGTAGTCGCAAGCGTGACTACTGAGTGTGAGGTCTCGTGTTTGAATCCCAGGTCAGGCCTATATCAGTTATTGGGATTTTCTGTCAAGAAATTCTCAGTAGCAGCCTGGAATCAGAAAGTTGGCAGCGTTTCACTTCCGTGCTATGAAAACCACGTAAAGACGTTGTTCCTGCGCCTGATCTCTAGTGTCGGATTGCTTTCCTATCGGACTATGAGTGAGTGAGGGAGTAGAGAGTGCGTCCGCGTTAACGCACACATAACGTGCACTATAAATCTGCTCTTCACAAATGACTAGTCTCCGTTGAGACTGGCCACCGTGACGTGACCTAGTTTCAGTCTGAGTGAAAATGAATATTGCTACAATCAGTTCGTTAATTAAGTACTAGTCTTTTTTGTACTATTTATTATTACATAATATCCGTTTTCGTTATCTTAATATACTACTGTTAAACAAGAACTTCTCCCATTGCAATGAGTCACGGCGCTTTTTAAACAGGATCCGGAAATATAACTCATGCTTTCAAATGACGTCCTTCGGAGTTGACCGGGAAATAATAATGCCGGGATTTTCGCCTACATTTACGGTGCAAGGGCAAATTTACCATAGAATAGGTTCACTTTTTCCAGCTGAAAACGAACAGCATAAATTTTTATAAGTATATTTTTATGGGTGACGAAGAAATTGAGGTAGACCGTCGCTGACAATTTATCCAGGGAATTGAGAGAGACGCAGTGTCAAAATTCAAAGATTCTTGCATGAACGTAACATTTTAGTCAAAACATTTAAAACTGCTTTAGAAAACCTACCTGAAGAGGATTATAAAGTCGTCATTCACGCAGATCGGACCCCTCGAGGAAAGCATGAAAGGCCCTACAATGCACCTTTGATAAACGAAATAGCAGCCGTAATTAGTGGTGATCAATTTTCTTCACGAGACATTGTCTTGCGAGCACGTGATATGTTGCAACGAGTAGCCGATACACACAAGTTTTATGACGCCCTGAAATACCCATTGATTTATTGCAAAGGACAAGAGGGCTATCATTTTCAAATTCCACTCATTAACCCGGTCACAAAGGAGCCTACTCTGAACAAAAAAGTATCATGTATGGATTTTATGCGTATCATACGATATTGCGAGAAAATGATTTTAACCTCTTAGCCCGGTGTAGACAATTATTTCATCAATTTTTGGTAGACATGTATGTGAAGGTAGAAAGTGAACGTCTCCGTTATATATATTTAAATCAAAAATGCTGCGCGTTGAGAATTATATACATTTACAAGATGCAGTTTCTAGCGACGCCAATGTAAACCCCAGAGATTTAGGTAAAATGGTAATTCTGCCCTCATCATTCGTTAACAGTCTCCGCTACCTACATGAGTACACACAAGACGCATTCGCCTATGTACGAACTTACGGAAGACCTGATCTTTTTGTAACTTTTACTTTTACAGACACGATTTAGTTGCTAGAGTATTTAGATTAAAAGTACAAAAATTAATGTATGTAATTAACAAAGGGAAAATTTTCGGACAAGGTGAGGACAAAAAAGAGGATTAACGCATGCCCACATTCTAATATGGCTTAAAGAGAAGTTGTGGCCCAGCCAAATAGACGACATAATAAGCGCCGAGATTCCGGATCCTGGGCAAGATAAAGAATTGTATGATACCATCGTCCGAAATATGATTCACGGTCCATGTGGAGCACGAAATTCAATATCGCCATGTATGAAAGAAGGAAAATGTACAAAGAAATTACCTAAACAGCTATTAAAAGAAACAGTGCACAATGACAATGGCTACCCTTTATACAGACGCAGAGCTCCCGAAGATGGTGGCAGGAAAGTTACAATCAAATCTCGCTCTGGAGCATTCGAAACCTTAGATAACATCTGGATTGCCCCGTATTCGCCCATTCTATGTAAAATGTTTAATGCCCACATTAATGTAGAAGCATGTAGCTCTGTCCGCGCAATCAAGTATATCTGTAAGTACATAAATAAAGGAAGCAACCAAGCAATATTTAATCTCAGGAGTGAAGGTGAGGCAAATCCCGTTAATGAAGTACAGACCTTTCAAGCAGGGCGTTATGTCAGCAGTAACGAGGCAGCGTGGCGTCTCCTTGGCTTCCCTTTACACGAAAGGCACCCAACAGTTACTTACCTTGCTGTGCACTTAGAAAATGGAGAGCGTGTATATTTCACCGAAAGAAATTTCCAAGAAAGAATTGCATCACCGCCAAAAACTACACTAACAGCCTTCTTTCAACTTTGTCGAACCGACCCCTTTGCAAAAACGTTGTTATATTCTGAAGTCCCCCGCTATTATACTTGAAACACATCTAGGAAGGAGTGGAAACGCCGTATTCAAGGAGCGCTTGTTGCAAATTGGCCCGGTGTAAAGTCATCACATGACCTTGGTCGTGTGTATACCGTCCATGTAACTAATTTTGAATGTTTCTGTTTACGATTGCTGCTGCACGATGTTCGGGGTCCTACAGGATATAAAGACCTTAAAACTGTCAACTGTCAGGAATGCGCAACTTATAGAGAAGCATGTGAAGCTCTGCATCTTTTAGAAAACGATAATCACTGGGATGAAACCATGGAGGAAGCTGTGCAATGCCAGTCACCAGCCAAAATTAGGGATCTTTATGCAACTTTCATATCATATTGCGGGCTATCTAATGCACATGAATTGTGGGACAAATATAAAGAGTACATGGCGGAAGATATTTTGCGAAGGTTACAGCAGACACACGCGAACATGACATACAATGAACACGTTTATAATAAAGCACTTGGAAAATTGAAGATAAAGTAATGGCATGACGTCCTTCGGAGTTGACCGGGAAATAATAATGCCGGGATTTTCGCCTACATTTGCGGTGCAAGGGCAAATTTACCATAGAATAGGTTCACTTTTTCCAGCTGAAAACGAACAGCATAAATTTTTACAAGTATATTTTTATGGGTGACGAAGAAATTGAGGTAGACCGTCGCTGCCAATTTATCCAGGGAATTGAGAGAGACACAGTGTCAAAATTCAAAGATTTTTGCATGAACGTAACATTTTAGTCAAAACATTTAAAACTGCTTTAGAAAACCCACCTGAAGAGGATTATAAAGTCGTCATTCACGCAGATCGGACCCCTCGAGGAAAGCATGAAAGGCCCTACAATGCACCTTTGATAAACGAAATAGCAGCCGTAATTAGTGGTGATCAATTTTCTTCACGAGACATTGTCTTGCGAGCACGTGATGATATGTTGCAACGAGTAGCCGATACACACAAGTTTTATGACGCTCTGCAATACCCATTGATTTATTGCAAAGGACAAGAGGGCTATCATTTTCAAATTCCACTCATTAACCCGGTCACAAAGGAGCCTACTCTGAACACAAAAGTATCATGTATGGATTTTTATGCGTATCATACGATGTTGCGAGAAAATGATTTTAACCTCTTAGCCCGGTGTAGACAATTATTTCATCAATTTTTGGGAGACATGTATGTGAAGGTAGAAAGTGAACGTCTCCGTTATATATCTTTAAATCAAAAATGCTGCGCGTTGAGAATTATATACATTTACAAGATGCAGTTTCTAGCGACGCCAATGTAAACCCCAGAGATTTAGGTAAAATGGTAATTCTGCCCTCATCATTCGTTAACAGTCTCCGCTGCCTACATGAGTACACACAAGACGCATTCGCCTATGTACGAACTTACGGAAGACCTGATCTTTTTGTAACTTTTACTTTTACAGACACGATTTAGTTGCTAGAGTATTTAGATTAAAAGTACAAAAATTAATGTATGTAATTAACAAAGGGAAAATTTTCGGACAAGGTGAGGACAAAAAAGAGGATTAGCGCATGCCCACATTTTAATATGGCTTAAAGAGAAGTTGTGGCCCAGCCAAATAGACGACATAATAAGCGCCGAGATTCCGGATCCTGAGCAAGATAAAGAATTGTATGATACCATCGTCCGAAATAGGATTCACGGTCCATGTGGAGCACGAAATTCAATATCGCCATGTATGAAAGAAGGAAAATGTACAAAGAAATTACCTAAACAGCTATTAAAAGAAACAGTGCACAATGACAATGGCTACCCTTTATACTGACGCAGAGCTCCCGAAGATGGTGGCAGGAAAGTTACAATCAAATCTCGCTCTGGAGCATTCGAAACCTTAGATAACATCTGGATTGTCCCGTATTCGCCCATTCTATGTAAAATGTTTAATGCCCACATTAATGTAGAAGCATGTAGCTCTGTCCGCGCAATCAAGTATATCTGTAAGTACATAAATAAAGGAAGCAACCAAGCAATATTTAATCTCAGGAGTGAAGGTGAGGCAAATCCCGTTAATGAAGTACAGACCTTTCAAGCAGGGCTTTATGTCAGCAGTAACGAGGCAGCGTGGCGTCTCCTTGGCTTCCCTTTACACGAAAGGCACCCAACAGTTACTTACCTTGCTGTGCACTTAGAAAATGGAGAGCGTGTATATTTCACCGAAAGAAATTTCCAAGAAAGAATTGCATCACCGCCAAAAACTACACTAACAGCCTTCTTTCAACTTTGTCGAACCGACCCCTTTGCAAAAACGTTGTGATATTCTGAAGTCCCCCCGCTATTATACTTGAAACACATCTAGGAAGGAGTGGAAACTCCGTATTCAAGGCGCGCTTGTTGCAAATTGGCCCGTTGTAGGTAGCCCCATAGTCATCACATGACTTTGGTCGTGTGTATTCCGTCCATGTAACTAATTTTGAATGTTTTTTACGATTGCTGCTGCACCGATGTTCGGGGTCCTACAGGATATAAAGACCTTAAAACTGTCAACTGTCAGGAATGCGCAACTTATAGAGAAGCATGTGAAGCTCTGCATCTTTTAGAAAACGATAATCACTGGGATGAAACCATGGAGGAACCTGTGCAATGCCAGTCACCAGCCAAAATTAGGGATCTTTATGCAACTCTCATATCATATTGCGGGCTATTTAATGCACATGAATTGTGGGACAAATATTAAGAGTACATGGCGGAAGATATTTTGCGAAGGTTACAGCAGACACACGCGAACATGACATACAATGAACACGTTTATAATGAAGCACTTGGAAAATTGAAGATAAAGTAATGGCAATGGCAGGCAAAAAATTAAGCGACTTTGGAATGATAAGCCCTCAGCGAACAACCGAAAATGAACTAAGTGATGAAATTATACGTGAAACAAGCTACGATATACCAGCTTTGCAGCAGCAAGTAGCTGAACTTGTACCCCGCTTGCTTCCCGAACAAAAACTAGTTTTTGACAAAGTATTAATCTGGAAATGGTGCACTTTTCTTTTCAGATACCCCTGGAGGAACTGGGAAGACATTTTTGTTAAATTTATTATTAGCGCAAGTACGGAAAGATAAAAACATTGCTGTGGCCGTAGCTTCCTCCGGTATAGCCGCCACGCTGCTAAGCGGGGGCCGCACTGCACATTCTGTTTTTAAAACTCCCTCTAAATCTAGCCCAGGAAGAATCGCCGATCTGCAACTTTAGCAAAAATACTGTACGAGGTATAATGCTACGACAATGCAAACTTTTGTGTGGGACGAATGTACAATGTCGCATAAAAAAGCTGTAGAAGCACTAAAGCGAACGCTCCAGGATTTGCGCAGCAATACCGATGTAATAGGAGGAATGGTGGTTTTACTGGCTGGTGACTTTCGCCAAACTTTACCTGTCATTCAAAAGGGCACAACTGCAGATGAAATTAAAGCATGAAGTCGTCTATTTTATGGAACAAGGTGACAAAATTCAGTTTAACTACGAATATGAGAGTGCATTTGTATAATGATATCAATGCTGGAAACTATGCTGACACACTAATAAAAATTGGACGATGAGCGGTTGGAAACGGATGCTGAGGGCTGTGTTGAATTGACGAGAGATTTTAGTAATTTAGTACAGTCATTCCGAATTAATTGCGAGCGTTTATTCAGATTTTACGAACAACATGCATGAAGACAAATCGTTATGTGAAAGGGCGATTCTTGCACCAAAAAATGAGAGCGTTAACAAAATAAATTCAGATATATTAAGTGAAGTAGTAGGAGAAATAACAGAGTATTTGTCAGTAGACACAGTTATGGACACAGAACAGAACACTTCATATCCCGCAGAGTTTCTAATTTCTCTAGAGTATCGCCCTGTCAGTCATGCTAATGCGAAATTTAGATGCTCCTCGGTTATGTAACGGGACAAGGCTGCGTGTGACACATCTTGGAAGGAACATAATCGGTGCTACAATTTTGACAGGCGTAGGAAAAGGTGAAAATGTTATTATACCACGGATCCCTATAATTCCCACAGATCTTCCTTTTCAATTCAAAAAGTTGCAGTTCCCTATTAAGCTCAGTTTTGCAGTGACAATTAATAAAGCGCAAGGGCAAACGTTACAGGTAGCGGGGGTCAACTTAGAAAAACCGTGCTTCTCTCATGGTCAGCTGTATGTAGCATGTTCGCATGTGTCAAATGCCCAGAATCTCCACATTCTTTCCCCGAATGGAAAAACATATAACATTGTGTACAGTAGCGTCTCAAAATAGTGTTCAGTTAGTTTTTTTTTTCCAAAATTCCCACAATCAATTTATCAGAATTCCCACAGACCTTCCCTTTCAATTCAAAACTTCCTATTTAGCTCAATTTCTTTTCAATTCCAAATGCTGCAGCTCTGACGGACCTATTAAGCTCAGTTTCCTTTCAACTCAAAAGGCTGCATCTCTGACGGATCTTTTATTTGGCTCAGTTTCCTTTCAATTCAGAAAACTGCATCTCTGACGAATCAATTTAACTCAGTTTCCTTTAATTAAAAAATATCCCATTTCCATTTGGAATAAACAGGCTATTTTCATGCTTTCCTATACGATGCGTTTCAAAACATTTAAATAGGCTGACGAATCAATTTTGCTCAGTTTCCTTTTAATGGCTGCATCTCTGACAAATCTATAAAACTCCGTTTTCTTTCAATTCAAAAAGCAATGGATAGTTCATTTCCCAGTGACCATGCGGGCGAAGCCGTTAGACGTTAGCTAGTTAAAAATAAATAAACCCAATTACAGATATTCATAGAAGACAAATTAAAAAAGAGAGTTAAAAATGTGCAAAAAGTTAAAACAAACCCTGCGACATCGTTTTGTGTATAAATATAATTCTCTAGAAACTAATAAACTTTTATTTAAAACTAAATTCTCAATTAAATGACATTGTGTAACAAAAAAAATTCACCTCAAAGTCAACTAGCGACATCTGGTGAGCGGAATATTATTATCCCTCACTGAAATTTATAGTCTTGTCTTGAAAAACATTTTTATAGAAAGTTTGACAAATAAGTGTAATGACGTTACAGTTTTATAGTCATAATATTGCTTAGGTAGTTTGAAATACATACCAAAAATATAATTAAATATAAAATGGAAAATCAATCAAGTTTTAAGATACTTCTGACAGTAATAAATTCTAATTATAATATGGTGTACTTAATTAGGGCAGATTTTTCAATCCTCAGATAAAATTTATTCAAAGAATTAAAAATACAAAGTATGTAAACAAATTAGAAATTACAGTTGGATGAAAAAAATAGTTCAATTGTTTTGCTTTTATGTTCAGTTAGGTTATAATGTATCCATAAACGTTATCCATAAACACTTCTGAGCATGACGCCTGTCACCCAAAAAGGGTAGGCAGGGACTACTGATTTCCATTTAGCACGATCCTCACACACTTTTCTCGCATCCTTTACATCCATATCGCTCAACCAACGCGTAGATGCTCTATCGATCTACCACACCCTAGTTCGTTGTAATTTATTCGACGGATAACTTTTATTTGACGATTGTAAATAATTTATTACTTCAATTATGGTGGTATCAACTACGTATCCAATTTACATAAATTATTGTAATTTATCTTAATTTACATATTATTTTTGGTGAGGAAATCCCTAATAATCTTGTTGATTTTCTCCGGGGCTTCTTGTTGCAAGAAATGTGAGCAATTCTCGATTAGCATTGTTTCGATATGTTTGTATTCTTTCTTCATACAATCCAATATACTAGGGCCTAGGTATTTATCGCGCTGTCCATTCGCTATGAGCATAGGAACCTTTTCATCTCTGTACTTCTCTGGTAGAGGTAGTTGGAAATTCGCTCTGTAATAGTTTATTGGAGGAGTGAGTGCGCCTGCAAAATGAAATAATCATTAAAATTTGGAATATATCACAGTACCTATAGTTATTTTAAAACAAACCTTTTCATTAAGCAATTGTAATTAACAATAGTATTATGTCATCATAATATGTTAGTCATATTTGAAAATTCATTGGCCTATTTAAGTGACAAAAATGAATCTTTTAAAATTTTGGCATATTTAAGTGAAAAACAAGTTTTAGTAAAATAGCAGATTAAGGCTATTGTGTTTCATTTGGTGAATGTAGAAAACCAGAGAACATTTTTACTAGAAAAGAGGCATTCCATCTCAGTCCTCAGTAGAGGCAGCGCATCTGAATTTTGATTCTTAACCGAGGATAAATGTAGGATATGTATGTGCTCGTTTGTCACCTTATTCTATAAAAAAATATTTTTCTTCTCAAGTAGGTTCTTTTCACCTACTATCGAATCTTATGTCAGTTCATTGTATATGGAGTTCTTGAACTCCTTCCTGTATTGTGCATACAATTTCTTTAAAAAAGTTTGTTTGTTTTTTTTTCATGTAAAAATTGCTCTCAGAACAATTATACTCCATCAAATCTAAGAAATATCTTTTGACATTTCACATTAATCATTCCGCAATAACTTTGTACAAGCGTACTTACAGGATTTAAAATTCCTTTTACCTCAAATAAAAGAATTATGAAGTCATCTTTACTTCGATAAAACATGTATAGTTTATCACTAATTTAAATTCAAATCTTTCAAACAAAGCAATTTTTTTAACCAGAATAAACTTTTACTTGACGTTGTTTCAATGATATTTCGTTAAATGTATCGTACCATAGTGATTGCATGATAAAAACTCATGCTAATGCGAATAATCGGTAAAAATATACACTTATATAATCGATTTTGTTTAATTTATTATTTGTTGACAATTGTTATTTTAGAGTTGCATAAATTATATGAATTATGAATTAAACAAATCTAATGTTTTTATAATTTCTGTCAATCCCACTGCGGCGAAGTTGTGAGTAAGTTTGGAAGATGCAAGCTTGTATAATGGTAGTACATAGTCAATTGAAACATTTGAAAAGGAATTGAATTCCGATAAAAAAATACAAACGCAAAATTATTTTGAGAAATAAGTGAAAAGAATAACATTTTTACGAGAAATTAAATATATAATAGAATTTGTTAGAAAATACAACTAAGTAACTACACAAGGGATGACTGGGCCAAAATGATAGAGAAAACAAAGAAAACCGTTACGGACAATTGTTTTGCATTATAGAAAATCAAATAATAACTAACGTAACCAACGATGATGACAACAGCTCAACTAGTTGTAGTGAAAGTGATTAAATAAATTTGTTTTTAAAAATCGTCGTTGGTTTTTGGTTTATATAACTCAAGAAATTAGCAGTTAGCAATAAATATGAACAAAATGATCAATTTTGTGTTTTGAGTTATCTGTATCTAATTTATTCTGGTACTATAAATTATTACCAACTGTGAAGAATCGATATTGAATATTGCAGGTACACGATTTTCAGTTGGACTAGGAATTTCAAATGGAAAATCTGAAATGTGACATCTGTCAAAAGGTATTTCTTATATTTGGTGGAATATACTCTAAAACAAATCTATACATATAAATAAAATTGGAGTGTCTGTCTTTAATATTGAATTAAATGGCTTCCATTATGTTCAGGGTGGTAATAGACATGCTATTTATACAATAAATAACAATTTTTTACTTTTTGTGTCCATCTGTCTATCTGTGTCTGTGATAACTGTTAATATTCGAGATGGTTGTGATGAAACTAATGGTGGTTACTATATATAATGTAAGGTGTTTTATTTGGTAGAGGTTTGGTCCCCGATTATAATAATGCCACTCATATTAAAAGATAATACACTGTTCTTGATAAAAATCAAAAAGAAAATCCCATAAAACTAACCTCAAAATGATAACTCAAAATGAATTAAGGGGTGGGAGGTGGTGGAGTTGTAGAGTCGCCCCCAATTTCTACATCCTGCCGGACATGCTTAGATCGTAGCCCCGCTTCGCAGGGCTCCTACTTCTGAGTGGTTTACAAAAAAAAATAACCACGAAGGGAATGGCGTCACCATCCCCTTCTAACCTAACCTGTCCAAGTTAGAGTGCCCTAAGTCCCGAGCTCACTTCGCTCGCTCTTGCACTCAACAAAACATCAAAATATTAGCTTTTATAATCACTTTAAATTATAAACATAATATATAATACAATAATAAGCACACTACGGCTCGCACATGTGCCTGCGATTTGCTACGACAGGCAGGGGCTGCTCTCCCGCCACGCCTACGGCTTTACAAAAACACTTTAGGAGTAGGGCAGACAAGATTACGTGAATTCGGGGTGTGCTGATTTAATTTTAGTACAGATTCAATCAGATCAGATATCTATAGTTAGGTTGGCTTCGCTCCCGCCACAACCACAAAATTCTGTATGCTATCCAGCTTTCACAGTAATATCGTATAATTTTTTTAGAAGGGCTAGAACCCAGAGCCGTAAAGTCAGTTAATAATAAAAAGTGTATTGTTCTATACTTTACGCATTTTAGGTTATAATAGTTTTTATTTATTTTTTCGATAACGGTGTATTACCTTTTAATATGAGCGGTATTATTATAATTGGGGACCAAACCTCTACCAAATAAAACACCTTACTCCCCCAAATTCCTGCCAAACGATTCTAAATCCAACCCTCCATAGCGCATAGCGCGTGATATGTATGTAGTCGCAGAGGCGCTATGACGCTATGACGCTTTGGCGCTATTAAGTATAAATATCTAGCGGCAATTAGTTCTAGCTTGCTACATATTTATTTATCTATGACTAGTTCTAGCAGCAGCGCTGTTAGGAGTGTACGTGGGACGCTATTCATAGTAGCACCCTATTCATTGCACGCGATTTAATTTAGTGTTAGATGTTGTTCAGTTAGTGTTTATTTATAAGTGATCAAAGGTCAAAGTTGTCCCCTACGAAAGTATACTCTTATATAATAGTGTATGCTAATAGTTGATTTTTGTATATACAATCCATAAAATTTTAAATGCGCCTTTGATTTATAATTTACATTAAGGTGAAAATAACATTTACATCGATTATAGAAAGTCGTAAGCCTTAAAATATATGAAAGAGTGTTCATTGGTTTTTCTTTACCGCTTTATTTTATTTTAGTCTAAAATGCGACTTATTACGAAAAAATGTTCTTATATAGTACGCAGTCTATCCAACGAACGACATATAATGTAACGTGTTAGGAGATATAGCGTGCTATAAAACTTAACGCCCTTGCCAGCGTCCTACATGCTTTCTTATAAATAGCGCGCTATAACATTTAATAGCGCGCTAGAAATTTATAGTTTATAGTCAGTAGTATGCTAATGATTTATAGTCGTTTTGAATAACTTTAGGTGAAACATTACGAACAGTTAGAGAGCAATGCCAGGAGGGATCTGAGTTATATTTTATCTGAATCCTTCGTTATTTTTATTATAAATCTAATCACTCCTCATTGTTAGATCCTACCCAGGCGAAGCTAGAACACTTCAAATAATTATAATTCATATTTATAAAAAAACACAAATCTTTAAATTCCCGCATTCTCGAATTGTACGAACGTCCTTCACAGATTTGCTGCATTTATATTTTTTTTTATTGGAACGACTGCTTCAATTAAAACATAAAGATCACTAAGTAAGTCACACATATATTCATTCAACAGTATATTGTGTTTATGCACTTATAATTTATTCAGAAGAGATTTTAACGCAAATTTCAATCAGTCAGATTTCCGAAACCTTACCAATATCACAGAATAAAGAATAGTACAAAAACCAATACCGGAAATTTATTTATCAAAACATTATAAATAGCAAACAAACCTTCATCATTCAAGAGAAAGAGCCCTGGTAGCTCAGAGGGTTAGCGCTCGCTGTAAATTTCAGAGTACGCGAGCAACCCGGGTTCGATCCCCGCCGGCACCAATGAAATTGTTAATTGCAATTTTAAGTGCTGATTTATCACGTGCTCGGCGGTGAAGGAAAACATCGTGGGAAAACCTGCCTGTCTGTAAAAGAAAAAAAAATATTTCGAAGACATGTGAAGTCCGCCAACAGGCATTGGAGTAGCCGGCGCACTTCCTTGCCCTAAAACCCTGCCAGAGAAGCGATATGTTAGGGAATGTTATGAGTTATAATATGTTACGGTGTTACTACTACTACATAGTCGTCAAACCTGAAATTGAACGAAAGCATATACCAAGACTTTGTACTCCGTAGGTATAGTTAGTCGACGGAAATCCGACTGAAAATGAAGTTAACGGATGCTAGTTATACATCTAAATAAACATATTGTAATACGTAGAGAAGCAGTTCGTACAATTTGGTAAACTCAGTGACATCCCTTGATGTGGTGTTATTAATCGTCGCCACTACCAATTGCTGGGCAATTTCCGAACGAACGAACTACTTCTTTAAACATCGACTATTGGAGAGTTTGTTGGAGATAGTAAGGAGCCATGCTGCAGTTATATTAGTAGTATTATACGTTATAGAGCCATGCTGCAGCTATATTAGTAGTATAGTTGTAGCACGAATGGGTCGGCTCAATCGGGGAAGGACCACGCTCTCACAGAATACCAGCGTGAAATAGTACCTTAATGCTGCTGTGTTTCGTATGGTGAGTGTAGAGAACCGGAGACACTTTTTGCTGGAATCGAGGCATTCCATTTTAGTCCTCACGGGTGACAACGCAACTGCATTTTGATTTGTAATCGAGGATAGATGTAGATGTCTATGGGCCGCAGCAACCACTTACCATCAGATGGACTGTATGCTTGTTTGTCACACTATCCTATAAAAAAAGGTTGTTGGGGATGGACGATCCATGTAAATTCCATCCATAAAAACATTCACTCCAAAAGACTTCATCACTATGATAGCAAATGCGGATACCTGTTTTGCTATCATAATATTATACACATCTATTATTAGACACATCCTCATCTACCTCACCGAACCAGATTGTTTTTTGTTCCGTGTATCTCCCACCACCAATTCAAAACTCGTTACTCACTCATTTTATCGACAATTTTAATAAAGTTTTACTTAGCACACACGTTTGTCTTATTAGAGACATTAGTTTGAGCAACTTAAACTGGAGTAGTGTGTACAACTCTCAAAAATATACAGACATCTCCCTTATATCAAAACTTTATTGACTTTTCTATGGTCAAGAGCTCTAAACCAATAAACAATGCAAAGCACTTGATTTAGTCTTAATAGACACAATTTAATGCACTGTTTCTCGAGCAACAAATATAGTATGTATCGAGAATCCGTTACCTCTGCCACTCATAGTTGAATTAACTTTTGTTAATAGACCAACTCTGCCGTACAATCCTGAAACGGGATTCCTAATACACGTAGGCAAAATTTTCATCTCGTTGACTACCAAAAACTTTTAAAAACATTTAGCCAAGATTGATTGGGACGAACTTTTAACTGGCGTCGAAGGCATCGATCAGATCGAATGTAAATGTACCTGTTACCAGAGTAAAGAGTAAAAAATATCCACCATCCAAAAAAATAAGTACAGAATAATATACAAAAAACATTTGATTAATCCAAATGTGCATGCCTTATGCATTTATGTTATAGGTACGTCAATTTTTCAAAGTATTTTAAATACACATAAGTTTTGACAAATAACCTTATTATTAAACTATCACTTCTAATTTTCCGATAGTTTTATGTCAAACTTCAATATAAAAAAGTTTTGAAAATCCAAAAGTGCTCGACCCATAATGCTCATATGATTGTGAAAAAATGTAGAAAAACAAATGTCACATATAATCATTTATCTTTCTGACAATGTGATTATTATTTTAAGGTTGAGAATTTTTGATACTGTTATGCTGTAAGGGCATAAATAATTTTCAGTAGAATTATACTTATTTCGTTATACCATTTAACTGTGTTATTTACTATGAACTATTTTTTATCTCAGGAATCAAAACTGAAAGCAATTATTTTTGTAATAATAAATATCTATGATTTTTACAGTTTGCAGCAAAGCGATGACTTTTCCCAGATTTTCTATCATAATAACTTAGCCTAATGCACATTAATACTTAAATAAAAACATCTGGATAATTTGATTTCAGCAGCAAAGATTATGTCTAAAGAAAGAAACGACAGACAGAGAGAGAGAGACCAAAATTCTGCAGATTATTAATTTGTGACTAGTGGCTGCGTCAGAACATCTACTACTCTATATCGTCCCGTACATAGAATACTATAATACAATAATACACAATATAATGGCTGTGAACCTTATTTTATACGACGATAGGCGTCGCCGGGAGCACACATACAAGGAATAACGTCGTATTATCACTACTACAAACCCGATTCGCTGTGTTGACAGACAGATTTTAATACATATCTATTTGTAAATAGCATGCAATTAGGCATTTTTCAAATAATTTGCATGGGAAATTTGGAAATTATTGTGACGTCAAAACACATCTCGTGTTGACATTTATACGTTTGAATTGACGTGTCAGGGCATACTATATATTTTTATTCTTTTATAGTATTCTATGGTCCCGTGGGTATCAGAGGGACACAAACCAGGAGATGGACAGCAACGTCCTTCTGATAACTACTAAAAATAAAAAAACTGTGATTGCCTTGTTGTTTGTTAGTTGTTTGCTGGTGGTTACATTGGTATTACGAATTTACAATGATGACATAGGAATTGGAATAAAGTACAACGTAATTAGGTACTTAGATACTTACACGGCTTCCCAAACCAGTATTTGTAACATTCGATATCATTTTCGTTGCTGTGATCCTTAAACATTGCGTCAAAAGCTCGCAAATTGTTCATTTGTATCATTAGCTCGGGCAATACTGGCATGCGGTAGAAAAAAACATACCTGCGAAATAAAATTTGTAAAATATTACACTAGTACCATAAATATCTAAAATCCAAACTGGTACGATGAATAATATAGTGGTAGTAAATACAGAAGTAGTTCAATTTTGTCTCAAGGAATCTTTAAAACTTCATCATCATAGCTTCTAAGTTTTCGAACGAATTTGAAGTTAGCAGGATATTCATTGATAAGAATATTTTAAGAAATTGAACTTTTTACGTATATCAGGATATTGTTAAGTTGAGGTCCTCTAAACCACTTTAAGCATTTAAATTTACCTCATTTTAAGAACCCTTCACTTTTATAATAGTTATTTCAATTAAATTTAAAACAAGCAGGATACTGATTAAAGTATATAAAAAAATTATAAAAGATCTGTATATCGAAACCCTATTAGGCAATTGCGTGTCCATTTCCTGAAACACACTTACCTAATTTTTTAACACGTGACGTGTTGTGGCAGTGTTCCATTTCCGAATAAAAAATTTGGCATATATATGAGGAATGTTTGTGAAATCTATGCTCTACAGCAGGGATGGGTAACTAATGGCACGCGTGCACTAACTAACTAGATACACACGCATGCGATCGATGGCACACGACAAAATATTTTGGGCACGCCACCGATCGCAAAGTTTACAATGAAGTTTGATATTACGAACGAACGCGAGTGATGCTAGATAAATCGTGGACTTCTATTGTTAATTACGCATAGTTCGTTTCATCATCATCATCGTTATTACAGCCCTTCACAAGTCCACACCTCCTCCAAAGAATGTATAGTTCTTTTACTCATAATTGTCAACTTCAACTTGACACAACTGTATTTAAAATTCATTTCTATGTTACTTTAATTTGAATTACGTGTATAACTGAAATATTGTTATACACTGCAAAATGTATTTTGCACTGTATGATTATAAATGTCTCAACTCAAAACTCTTTATTTGATTTTTGTAGAATAAAGAGTTTTGAGTCAATAGTATGTAGTACTATTATTTTCCCTATAATCACGAAGTCAAAATTATTTTGTTGGCGTTGAAAAACAGCACATTGATTCATAAAGGTTTGCCACCCCTGCTCTACAGCATAGATCAGTAATAGCTAATACCCGACATCTTGCTGGATAATATTATTATCAAAAAACTGGGAGAGATGCCTAAAAGCATATAATAAAAATTATGTCGTATTGTTCATTGATTTCAAAAAAGCGTGCGACACGTTTGATCACGAAATGCTTCTTGAAGCAATGCAAGAGTGGGATTCGAGGCCGAATGAACAAATGGTTCCGCAATTACTTGAAAAATCAAAAAAATACACACTATGATTAACGGAATGACTGGGGAAGAAGCCGAAGTAACACTGGATGTGCCAACCGGCTCCGTATTCGGACCTGTTGGGTACATCATGCATGTGAATAGCATTGATAACGTTGTAAAACATTGTTCCACTTATATGTACACCGATGACACGTGCCTGATGTACGCTGACAGAGATATTAAAATTATAGAGGAGAGGATGCAGGCTGGTTTCATTAGTATTCTAAAATGGGCACATGACAACGGCGTTATACTTAACGTATCCAAAACAAAGTGTACGCTTCTACACTCTCCATATATTAGAAAACCTAGTGAAGAAATTAACATCATTGGTCATTCGTGCGAGTGGTTACATAACAAACTGTAACAATGGAAATGTAAAACCACAGAAGTTGTGAATAGTTACAAGTACTTAGGGCTAACAATAGACTGTAGTTTTATTTGGAAATTACATATTGACATTGTCTGTGATAGGTTAAGATCCATATTATCTAGGCTTAATAACATAAAACTTACAGTAAGCAGGTCAATCTTCTATATGCTTTACTATGCACTAGCTGATTCAGCCCTGAGTTATGGACTAATTGCATATGGACGTACTTTTCAAACATATACAGATAAAATTCTTAAGTTGCAAATTAGATTAATAAAATTGTTTATTGATGAAAAAACAAAGAAAAGATATAACATAGACGAAAACTATGATAATTTATTTAAACCTTTTTGAATATAACCTACACATGTAAAATTAAAGTACTTAATTGCAATAGATTAATTTAAATCTCTAGAGTTTAAAACATTTCCAACATTTAACAAAAATGTAAGAAATACTTCGCCAAACAAATACGTTGAGCATAGAGTTAACAATTATACGGCAAGAGGGCGAGAAAATATCTAGCACCACGTATTTTTAACGAGATATTTTCTGAAAACGAATGTGGTAATAAAGAAATATTTAAAAAGAAGTTGAAAGATTATATGTGTACTAAATAATTAATTAGATAATTCATCATCATCATCATTACAGCCCTTCACAAGTCCACTGCTGAACACAGGCCTACCCCAAGTAATGCCACAAAGCACGGTCCTGAACCACCTGCATCCATCGACTTCCTGCATGTCTTACCAGGTCGTCACTCCATTTAGTGGGGGGTCGCTCTACACTACGCCTACCGGTACGAGGCTGCCACTCGAGAATCTTTCTTCCCCATCGGTTATCGGTTCTTCGAGCTATATGGCCGGCCCATTGCAACTTCAGCTTACTAATCCGTTGGGCTATGTCGGTCACTCTGGTTTTACTGCGGATATCCTCATTTCTGAGTCTATCACGCAGAGAAACTCCGAGCATAGCCCTTTCTATAGCTCGCTGAGCGACCTTGAGCGTCTTCATACGGCCAGCAGTGAAGGACCACGTCTCAGATCCGTAAGTCATCACTGGCAACACGCACTGGTTATACACTTTAGTTTTCAGAGATTGAGGTATACCTGACGAGAAGATGTGTCGTAATTTCCCGAACGCTGCCCAGCCGAGTTGAATCCGTCTATTGACCTCTCGGTCGAAGTTGGACTTACCTAGTCGGACTATTTGTCCCAGGTAAATGTACTCGCCAACAACTTCGAGCATAGTGCTCCCAACAAGTACCGGCGTAGATGTGACATGGACATTAAACATGATCTTTGTTTTGTCCATGTTCATCTTAAGACCTATCCGTTGAGAGACAACATTGAGGTCTTTGAGCATAGTGCTAAGGTCCGCCAGCGATTCTGCCATAAGGACTATATCGTCGGCAAATCGAAGGTGAGTGATGTACTCGCCGTTGATGCTAATACCGTATCCTTTCCAGTCCAGTAGCTTGAAAACGTCTTCCAACGCAGCGGTGAAGAGTTTCGGGAATATAACATCACCCTGTCTTACACCTCTCTGCAGTTGGATAGATTTCGAACTCTGGTTCTGTACTCAGATACCTACTGTACAAACACTTCAGCACTTCGATATACCGACAGTCAACTTGGCACCGCTGAAGGTACTGTAGCATCGCCCAAATTTCGACGGAATCAAAGGCTTTCTCATAGTCCACATATGCCAAGCAATGTGGTAGATTTTACTCTTCGGTCTTCTGTACGGTCTGTTGTTCTGTGCCGCAAGGTACGTATGTGGTCTATGGTACTGAAGCCTTTTCGGAAACCGGCTTGCTCGGGAGGCTGGAAGTCGTCGAGTCTGCGTGCGAGACGATTCGTAATGACTCTCGAAAACAGCACGTAGACGCGGCTCAGAAGGGAAATCGTTCTGTAGTTCTTCAAGAGAGCGTTGTCGCATTTCTTAAAGAACAAGACCACCTCGCTTCTGCTCCACGCCTCCGGAGTAGTGCCACCATGGAGGACGGAATTGAAGAGCTTCTGAAGGACTTCAAATACCGGTGTTCCACCCGCTTTCAGAAGCTCCGCTGTAATTCCATCCTCGCCCGGGGCCTTGCTATTATTATTATCATATATACTATTAGATAATTAAGATTGTCTTAAATGTTACAGTAGTAACAGCGCTTAGTTTAACTTTTAATTAGTTTAAATCTTTTAAATTAGTGTAAATTTTATTTTAAGAAAATAATTTGAAGTTTTAAATTACCGTTACAGTTTATGTGTATTTTAAGTTTTAAGGATTATAATATTTACAGTAGGCACATAAAATGTAAGAGGGTGATTTGCCAACAAACTGCCCTGCAGTTTGGCGAAAGTTGTATATAGAACAACCGACTGTATTTTTGTGTAATAAATAAATAAAAAAGCATTTCGTCATCCCTTTGCGAAACTTTGTTACACAGGTTAAGAAAATAATATATAAATAAAAAACACCCGAACCGGTAAGAAGGCAGCTCCTAAGCTGCGAAACATGACTAATTTGGGAAGCATGTTTGTAGACTTTTGAATTGCACAAACGGTGCTTAGGCACATGGAGAAAGTTCTAGAATCACTCGCAATAACACACAATTACATTCATTTGATGGAAAGTTTGCTGTTTCATCGACCTGACGTCAGCATTCGCCTGGCGCGGTGCATTGGTGTCAGTTACGTTATATAGGATTGTTTTCGCACTCTCGTTTTATACAAATTTACGTGTCACAGCGACAGTGTATCATTTTTACACGCGAGCGTGTGCAAAAGTTATACATTGGCGCTGAGAGCATTAAATATGGATAGTTCGATTAATGTTCAACAGATATGTTTTGAAACTTTTTAACTTTAAAAGTTTTTACTTCAGCATTTGATTTGTACTTTAGTTTACTGTAATATATTTTAAAAATATCTACAAAATGTAATGTAATGTATTTTTAATGCCTTTGTAATAAAAATAAATGATAAATACGAGTACGTTTAAATATTGTCACACTATTTAAAGAATTAAGTCTTAGATTGCATATTTATTTTAAAAGACCCCTTTGCTCCATGAACAGAGTACCTTGCAATACTACTCCGAGGTTCCTCCATTCCAATCACAGTTAGTTTTTGCACAATTTGAATCAACACTTGTAAAATATAAAATATCGGTTAAATGATTCTATGACATTACATTAGCTTATGTTATTATTAGAATTTTTTATTACTTATATTTATTATTAGAAAATAATTCTATAAAATCTCTCCTTTTTAAAACAATAGAGTGACAAACGAGTTAATTGCCGAATTGTCGATTAGATTTTTATGTGGTAGAGCCACGCTGCAACATACCAGCGTAACATAGCAGTTTAATGCTCCTGTGTTTAATATGGTGAGATTTAATGGAAACAAGGCATTCCATCTTAGTCCTCAGGGATAACAACGCTTCTGTGTTTTGATTCTTAATTGAATATAAATGTAGATGTTTATAGACCACAGTGTCCACTAACCAAAAGAAGCGGCCAATGTACGCAATAAAAGAGGGTGGTCCTAACCTATACATATACGTAGAGCCCTTACATCTAGTAAAATAACATGAACTAGAACGGCTCAGTAGAGTATCCGGAGTTCGATCCTTGCCAAACACCAGTAAAATTAGTCATAGAAAATGTCAGTGCTGATGTACCATGTGAGCCAGTGAAGGTGACGGTGAAAAATCGTGGGGATCGTGCGAGTAAATTGAGGACTTGTGAGAAGTTATCTTTCTTACTCCATTAACCTAGAAATAAGAGCAACAGCCTCACGAGCCCAGAGCGTATGCCTAATTATAGTTTTTACTTTAAAATTATTTACCAGGAATTCCGCCTTTGTTCCGGGTTGTTCCAAACTTCGTGTAGCCACGCCGTGATTGATGCACTTCCAAGCATAATTATAGCATGCAATGCGTCAGGGTGTTGATTACGAAACTTGCTGGCTACCAAACCGCCCCAGTCATGGGCTACTAAAATGCATTTGTCGCGACCTTAAAATGTAAATAAATATTTGATTACTAAATTTATTTTCTTAAACATCTGGAAGTAACAACAACATTATTCTAATAATGTCCTCCAGACCGCATTCCGGTCACGGCGTCCAGCCTCAACGGAGAATAGCCATCGGCGCAGGACTGGATTATAGTGCCTAAATGTATGCGCAAGCACAGGTGCACTCTCTATTCCCTCACTCTCATAGTCGGATGGGATGGTAACCCGACACTACCGATGAGAGATCAGGCGCAGGACCAACGGCTTCACGTGCTTTCCGAGGCACGGTGGTGAGACACCGCCAACTTCCTGACTCCGGGCAGTTACTGATAATTTCTTGATGGAAAAACTCAATAACTGATTTTTTTGGCCCGACCAGGGATTCAAACCCGGTACCCCATGTTCAGCAGTCGCACTACTACAACCACGGAAATGGAATGTAATATAATGGAATAATAATGGAAAATTATTCCACTAGTACAGTGAATTAAAATAATCGTCATTTAAAGCTTTCAAAAAATAATAAAATACGTTAGAATAGAATAGAATATGTTTATTTGTACAAAACATGTTACAAAAACTAGTTATTAAAGAAATTAACAGTAAGGACAGCAAAACAAATAATACACAGTGCTTATATTGATACACGTTTTACTAACAAAGGTAATATATAGTATAAGGATAAATAATCAATATCCATTTCAAAGCTGTTTTCAAATGTTGCAGTTTTTATGATGTAAAAATATGTAGAATTAATTTAATATTTTGTGGCTTATAAATTTATGTTTAGGCTACAAAAAACAGGAAACAATTTATCTGTTGATATAAGCAACAATGCATGCATTTTTCTTTCCTTGCTTCCTCATCAGCGAGTTAGCAAGTTATATTTAGGTCAGTATCAAATGCACATAAAGCATTGCACTTTCATTTTAGATTACTTCATTAAACCGTTCATCAATTACACCCTACGTAGGTACAATATTAATGGTTTTAAATTACTAGTCTATGACTAAAACAGCAAAATATTTTTCAATGTAAATTACATTAGCAATGTAACTTGCAGAAGTGAGCTGTTGTAGCTCAGAGATCTTTGTTTTTATGATAGCGTCACAGGGTATCTATTAATGACAGTGGCTTCTCCAGTACATCAACTTCAACAATTGCCACCAACTTCATACAAGACGGCTACGAACGCATTGTCATCTCTGAGAACAACAGAAGAAGCTATGCACACGCATGAAATGTGTTTGCTGCCTAACCTTTCAAAACGGAACACAACAGTTCTGCTACCGAATAAAAAGTCAAAAAGCCAGACCAGTTCCAAGACATAAAGTGAGACACATAGTGATATCGCTTAATGACACGTTAGGAACCAAAGTTCAATTTCAGGAGCTAGGATAACTTAAAATATTGTACTACGCTTAAGATCGCACGGCGAGCTATGGATGCTCGGGGTTTCTCTGCGCGATAAACTTAGAAGTGAGAATATCCGCAGTAGAACCAGAGTGACTGACATAGCGCAACGGATTAGTAAGCTGAAGTGGCAATGGGCGGGCCATATAGCTCGAAGAGCCGACAACTGAAGGGGAAAAAAGGTTATTGAGTGGCAACCTCGTACCGGTAGGCGAAGTGTAGGGCGACCCCCCACTAGATGGGGTGACGACCTGGTAAGACATGCAGGAAATCGATGGATGCAGGTGGCTCAGGACCGTGCTTTGTGGTATTACTTGGAGTAGGCCTATGTTCAGCAGTGGACATGTGAAGGGTAATGATGATAATGACGATCCTTTATCACTTGCTTAACGTGTAATGGTGGTCTTGTAAGAATATCCACTACCCCTATCATCCCCAGCAGCGTCTTCATAATAACAACTAAAATTAAAAACGTGTTTTATGGTAAACCACTGGTATAGGTAAGCATAGGCGAGTCAGAAATGTCAATCCCAACATGGTAACTCACCAGATTTGCATTTTTAGACGGCCTACCATCGCTGTCATTAGAGTTATGTCCAGCAGAGTGCATCAAATAGACAGAGAATCATATAGATTTCGCGGAAAGGGAAAAGAAATATATTTAGGGTTACAAGTGTGAGGAAAATCTTTGAGTAAGTGATGGATTATATTTTTGGTGAAGAAAGAAGAAATAAAAATTGTGATATCTGTCTGATAATATTAAAGAAATATTGTGTAATGAATGAGAGCTTAGTGGGCTGTATTTATGTAGGTTTTTAATATGAAGAAGAAGATTGGGGTTTGTTTTTAGTGTGATAGCATTCTCTGTCTACGGCATCAAATCAGGGAAATATAGCATTTTGACATTTATTGTTAATCGATTCATAATCGGAGTGATTATGAATCGATTAACAATAACAACAACTCAATCTAAATTCAACTCACTAGCCGTTAGATTAATATAACAAAGTATAAGCTTCTTATAAGCCCCACATCCATCGAAAATAATGGAAATCTAATTTGAATGCATAAGAGGTTACGAATTTTAAGACCATGTAAGAATACAGCGGATTTCCACTTATTCAGAAGGAAATAAGAATGAAAGAAAATAGGTGCAACAATAACATACTGGAAAGACGAAAAATAAATTAAAAATGGGAAAATACAAACTAGTTTTTGCACAGTCTTTTAAGCAGAGCTATATGCTCTATGTGCATCTAAACTTAACCTAAATATAACTTGCTAACTCGCTAATGAAAAACAGTAAAGAAAAATGCAAAATTATTTATGATGTAAAACATGTCGAATCAATTTAGGATTTTGTGGCTTATATTAAAAGATAAATTGTTTTCATATTTTTTTAGCCTAAATATAAATTTATAAGCCACAAAAAACTTAAATTGATTTGACATCTTTTTACGTTATAAAACAGCAACATTTGAAAACAGATTTGAAACAGATAGTGAGTACCTTTATACGTAAAACGTGTTTCACTATAGGCACATCGTGGAATAAAAGGTAATGACTGATCAGATCATCTAGCCAAAAGGGCAGCGCATAAACAGCCACCCAGTGTGCCAAAAAATATCCTCTCTCCTATATTAGAAAAAAACATTGCGTGAAAAGTCTAGAGCTGTGGAGTATTAGATATAATGAAGATGAGAAAACCGCTGGAGTCAAAAAACTATTCATGCCTAATGCAATATCTGCTTACAAAATTATAAGAAAAACAACTTTCAGACTTTGACAGGGCATGAAGGATTTTTTCAGGATCATAAATTTATGAAAATCCTCCAGCCTCCAAATTATTACTTTATTAAATGTAAAGAACCATCGTGAATTCGGGACCCGAACGAAATAGAAAATGTAGAGCACATTATAATTGACTGTCCAACAATCTCAAAAGAAAAAAACAGAAGCAGAAATAAAAAAACTAAAATAAAATAAATAAAAATACGATATTAGATATTTTAAATGATAAAATTAGGCAAATGGTAATAGACTATTGCACTAAAGTAACAGAAAGAGTAATTCAAGGAAATAAAACAAAGTAAAAAAGCGGTCTGTTTGCGGCCCTAAAGGTCACACGACTAACTCCCCAGTGGAAAGAATAAAAAAATATCATGTTTTTATATTTTATACAGCACAAAAAAACGACTTGACCGATTTTGCTCAAAATTTAATGAGGTCTAAGTTACATAATTATGCGTTAAATGAAACTGGTCTCATGCCAATATCACTCTTTGTTCTTGAGATACACGAGGCGAAAATTGAATCCGAACATACATAGATACATACAAACATATATGCATTCTCCTCTCTGACATCCTCTTAAAAACCATACTTTACGACTCTAAAGACCTTGAAACGTGGAGATATGTTAAAATTTCCAATTTGCAAAATCGGACCCATTACAATAACTTTCCACTGGGAAGTTAAAAAAATGCATTAAGTATTAATATTTGAAATTTAGTTAGTTTTAATAAAATATATAAAAAAACAACGAAACCGCTAACAAAAAGTATATTAAAGTAAGAAAGATCTCCGATTTCTGTGTCAAGGGTAAAACGAAATTAAAAGAAAAATAGAACACACACTTCGGTAACATATTTATCTCCTAGTGGCTATAGTTTCATAATATGTAGAAAAAAAATGTTCTAACCTTAAAGTAAAGAAATGACTATTAGTACAATAAATCTTTTGTGGCAACGAAATATTTTTAGAGCACATATAAATTTAAGGGTAGATTTAATAAGAGTTTTAATATATTGTACAAAATAGAGCTAAGTGACTTAACTAGTATAGACCTAAGTATAATTATTTACACGCATTTGAATAAAGTAAATGCTTTTTCTTTCGTTGTAACATTAACGGTAAAATATGATGATAGAACAGTTACTAACGAAAAACTTTCTAAAATTCCACGAGCAAAAACGGTTTAGCTATTTTGTAATATTTACCCAACTGTCGCAAAAAATCGCGCACGTCCTCCACTAACAAGTCTATTTTGTAAGAGGAAACTCCTTCGGGTCTCTCTGAATCACCATAACCACGCATGTCTACAGCTACACACCTGTAACATATTGTATTGAACTTTATTTATACATTTAAGTAAGAAAACGTTTTAAAAGCACTTAAAATGTTTGTAAGAAGGTATCCAAACAAATAATAATTTTGCAAAAATATATACGATAATGCTCACTTCTATTAATTTCGTCTTGCGTAATGTTTACGTTGAAAAGGCGTGTATAATTAAAACTTCAGCCTACTATTATCTATTGTATTGAAATTGAAGCGACATTATTCACTTTTTGACGCCAAATTACATTATCTGCATCTCTTCAAAAGAGAGCCTTTTGCACGAAGCTTAAAGTTGGTGTAATGTCTGGGAAAAGGGAGTATTACATCAAAATCCGAAAATAGACCGAGAATTAACTTATTAGTTATTGCATGTCACATAACGTTTTATTTATTTGTTTATGCAACGGAAATCACACTTTTTCGCTATTATAATTACTAAAAAAACCAACCACCCACCTTAGGTGTACCATGGAAGGCCACTCTAACAAGTTTCATTGAACTCTTCCAAATGGCCTTGCTAGGAACAAGGCTTTTTAGAAGGCCATTATAATAAATCAGTCATTTAACACTAAAGTTTAATAAATAGCGATGGTTTATATGTTACGTAATAAAACAAAGTATTACGTAAATATTTGTTAGTTTCATTTATCTAGTAAATAAACGAATAATAACTGTTTATTTGTTAGAGTGGCCTTCCATGGTACACCCACCTTATTTTAACGTCGTCGATTCCCGAAATCAATGAAGCGAGGGACCGTACTGCTAAAATAGTAGCGCAAGCGATTCGCCGCCGCGTCTGTGATTTTCAGTTCGATGGGTGTTTGTGTAAGTAGAAGGAATTCGTATAATGACAAAACTACGACATTTTAATAATTGGCCTTCGAAGGAGCATGGCCTTCCATGATCCACCCACCTTACTTCAAAATATTAATTACAACATAATTACAAAGCTATTGAAACAACATAATATCCGAAATGTACATTACCAGTAATCCTTTTTGAACTCTAAAATTTGGTGCCGCCATGAATACCAAAACTCAGGGTATCCATGCAGAAACAGCATAAGGGGCTTAGAGGCGTCGCCGCTTTCTACGTAGTGTAGTTTAATGTTCTGTAAAAAAGGTGCCCTTCATTATATGTAAACAAAAATTAGTATTAATTTATTACTTATTTCGAAAGAATATTTTCTCAATTTGGACAATTGTTGCTTGTTGGCTATCATGGCTGCAACACCAATTGGACAGTAGCCGGTAGCAGTACTACACTCGCGACAGATATCATAGCCAAATAGCTGCGTAATACTAATGTTCCGTGTGTTGAATGACGAGAACTGGAGATTTTTTTTAACGATGCATTTCATCTTAATCCTTAGGGGTGAAAACGCAACTGCATTTTAGCGGTCAGCCGACGTAGAGTCTACATCAACTGAGGATGCCTCGTGCAGAGGTGAAACACGTGTCGTATTATCGTCGATGGTGTGTCTTACCTGGAATAGTGGTGTTGGAAGTAGTGGTGTCGGGAGTAGGGTGTGGGGAGGGAGTAGTGGTGTTGGGAGTAGTGGTGCTGGGACTAGTGGTGACGGAGTTAGTGCACGCAATTGAGGGAGGGCGGGAGGTGCTCTTTAATCCAGGTAAGACACACATACATCATTGTATTTAGTTAGCGGAAGATTGCAAAATAATTAATATTTTTATTATAATGGATTTCCGCAAAGTAACGCCTGATCCTATCAATTACGCATTTTGATTCTTAAGCGAGGATAGATGACAATGTCCATTGGATACAGTTTTCATTAATTATCAGTTGAATTATGAGTTTCGTATGTCACTTTTACTTCCATAAAAATAAATGTTTTGAAGTCACGAAGCAAAGCTTAGTGAATGCATTGTAGTTGCTGCACCCAAATATTGAGTTTAATAATAAACTCTAATTAATTTTGGAATATTCATACAAAGAGCAAAAACTTTTTACGAACGAACAAGTATGTATATATGTATATGAAACATATACGACACGCCGGAAGAAAAATGTTATATGCTTTTCTTTTCTCAAATAGAAACTGGTCTTTTATAGTAAGTAGTAGTAGTTTTATGAACTCATTGAAATATTATGTACGTACATTATACTTTAACGCATGAACTAAATAAAATGTTTTTTTGACAAGCGATTCGATCCACCTGATTGTAAGTAGTTACTGCAGTCCATACAGCAGGCTACACCTGCAGCCATCTTTAAACAATGACGTTTTAAGATGCGTTATGGCTTTACGAGATGCCTCACAGCCTGTAAGGCGTACATTACATGCTCATGCAGGTGTCAATCAATTCCATCAATCATAATTGATAAAAAACGGATGGTGATTGATAGGTGTACATTACGCGCTCATGCAGGCGTCAATCACTGCAGTACGCGGTAGGTTATGCGTCAATCACAACCGTGATTGTTGTAAAACTGACAGCCTGCATGAGTAATATACGCCTAATTATGCTGACTCTCCATATACCCTTCCGACCGGCTAGTTTGTCGACAGGAATAGACAAGAGGATGATGGAAGATAAAGAGTCCTGCTACCTAGAGTAATAAATATGTTATAATGTTTGATGATATAAAAGGTTATATTGTTACTTTTTAGGCAGATATGTTTGTTACTAATTACAACGTATGACCACAGTCTCGTTTATTCATCCACTCACTACAGCTTAACAAAAGTCTGTTGCTGAACATAGGCCTCCCCATAGGTTGCATTGTAGGCGGATTTTACCAGAGTTGCCACTCTCTGCAGGTGGATTGGAAACCGTAGTTTGTAGTATTTTCATTCGTCATCATGAAAATGCTGTTGCCCTCAGCAAGTCGTAATGATCGCTGTTCAAGGTATCTCAAACCGTAATTTTAGTCAAGACACTTGTCCGTTTGTCCGTAGAGCATTAAAAGACTTTTCTCTATATCGTTATATTTCGATTTTAAGATATATCTTACCTTTGCTGCGCCGCTGCCCTCTCAACGTATTTTATGTCTATCGTGTAAAATACGGTTAGGCACGAAAATATTGTCATGGGAAACATTTTTTCTACATTATTTTAAAGTAGATTATGATCGGATCGGATATCACCGTTAGGGTTGCCGTTTTTTGAAAAAAAAAACTTATTTAATCTTTTGAATACGAAAAAAGGTATTTACAAGAAAAAAAGTATTTTTCAAATTTAAGTTTTTATTGCTTTAATATTTTTGCTTACTTTATTTTCATGTATAAGTATAAAGTATATTTGTCAAAAATAAATTAGGATACATTATTATAAAATATGGTTGACAACCCTAAGCACCATATACTTTTAATGTAACTGCACGATAGTACTTCTGTAAAGGGTCATGAGATCTTCCTTTTATCAAATCTTACAGCACCTGTGAGACAAAACAGGTGAAGGATTTTCTTACGCCGCGCCGCCACCACACGGAAATATTAATTCAGCACAAAACTGATTATAATAAATTGTTACATCATATCCCCGAAACTCTTTACCGCTGCATTGGAAGATGTTTTCAAGCTACTGAATACTAGCGAATATTATAACTTATTCTATCTCCGTTATATAACGTAATTTCGGACATAATTAACTTAGCAATACGAAACATTTTCGCATGAATATTGAATATAACGTTCAATAGTGCGTGTGGCGACCAGTCACTCGTTCCATAATGTACCTACCTAAATAAGATTTAAAAAAATAACATCATGTTCATAGACCGTTTCACTTTCTGGCATAGTAACTTAAAACTATATATGATAGATACCTACTATATATATAGAGGATTACATTATATTACTAAAATGTTACTTTTTAAAACCAGTTTTGTAATACATTATGGTATAGGCAACGTTATGATAATGTAACCAAATCGTGTAGTGGGGGTGTAAGAATATCCACTATACAATATCGTCCCGTGGGTGTCGTAAGAGACGAAAGAGGAAAATCATAACAAGTAATGGGCACCAGCATCTTCCCGATAACAACTGAAAATATTAAAAAATGCGGATGCCAACCCGCCTGCCAAGTATGGCAAGTATGGCAAAATCCTCCATGAGGCAATCTATGGGGCAGGCCTATGTTCAGTAGTAAACTTTTATAGGCTGTAATCTTAGACCATTTTGAATGGTCTAACGCTGTAATGGATGAAATGGAACGTATGATAAAACTAATAGCCTTACATTACTAAAAAACGGTGTTCTACAAATGGAATAATAAATTATAATAAGATTCGTCTTTACTTGCATTAACTGTAACATTAAAAAAACAATCGTTATATTTTACATCTACGTTATTATTATCGTCTATTATCGTGCGCCTAGCGAAGCGAGCGAGTATCAACTAGTCAGCAATTAATTTCAAAAATCCCAAAAAGACAGCCACCACGCCACGCTGTTCCAATACTGGTAATCGAATTTACAAAATTTGTATTTTTTTTTAATTTTCTTAGACATCAAAAATTTATAATCAATCATCTTAGTATTCAGGTGTGGCAACGCATCTGCATTTTGATTCTTAATCGAGGATTAGGCTGCGTTTGGCAGAAAAAAGCGCTAGGAAGCGCTTGTAAACAAAATGGCGAAACTAAGAATTTTCATGTTTGTTTTGAAGTAGAGTTTATAAGTTGTTTTGTGCAATTAGTTTCAAGTAATATAATGAATAAACATATTATACATGTTATACATGTTATTAAAAATTCGTGATTGATAAGTATTTAATATGAATACTTTACAAACATACAAGTATATAAATTAGGCTATAATATATATATATATATATATATATATATATATATATATATATATATATATATATATATATATATATATATATATATATATATTAGATTCATTAAATTATAAACACTATTTTTTCGTATTCGAAGTATTAAATATGTTATTTTTTGAAGCCGTCTTTGTTTAAAGATGGCTGCAGGTGTCTATGGACTGCACTGCACTTATCAGGTGGATCGATGTCCGTTTTTCAAAAAACATTTTATTTGGTTCAAGCGTTGAAGTATAATGTACAAATAAAAGTTAATATATTTCAATGATTTCATATTTTTATTATAAAATACCGTTTTCTATTTGAGAAAAGGAAAGCATAAAACATTTTACACTTTCCGTAAAGACCGATTTACACTTCGACAAGTACAGTAGCGAGTTTAGTTACAGGGCAGTTAATAGTAAACGGTTAAGTGGGCAGTAGCGTTCAAACAATGTCTTCGAGGCGAGTTTAGTTAAGGACATTAGTTCATAAAGTTCATTAGAGTATGACTTTTCAAGACTACAGAATTTTTCTGGTTTTCGTTTAAGATGGTTCTAGGATTACGTCAAGAATTAAATGATCCAGTCAGATAAGTATTAATGGTTGTTGTTAAAGAAGTTTTTAAGAATTTTCATGAGTGCAGCATCTCGAGCAGGTTTAATTTTAAAATTTGAACTTCTGCTATTATAAAAACATTCGTGTTCTAGATACTCCTGGACAAATTTATACGTGATATCTTCCGTCCATTTTATTATTAAAAGTAAAGAAAAGTAAAGTAAAGTTACAGCCTATATACGTCACACTGCTGGGCACAGGCCTCCTCTCATTTCTGAGGGTTTTTAGGGCAAGGAAATGTCCGCCGCGCTGCCCCAGTGCGTGTTGGCGAACTTCATATATCTTCGAAATATTTTTTTTCTTATTTCTCAGACATGCAGGTTTCCTCACGATGTTTTCCTTCACCGCCGAGCACGTGGTAAATCAGTACTTAAAATTGCAATTAACAATTTCATTGGTGCCGGCGGGGATCGAACCCGGTTTGCTCGCGTATTGTGAAATTTACAGCGAGCGCTAACCATCTGAGCTACCACGGCTCATATTATCAAATCTCATATTATTAAAACTCAATATAAAACGTATAAATATTCAATAAACAGTAAATGTACAATTGTACGTTTAGGCGCGCAAACGTTGTGTCCTGTGAACTTATGCGCTAAACTAAACTCGCTCGTTTACACGAACGGTGAGCTTGGTTGCGGGTGGCGGGAGACTCGCGAGAGGACAGCACTTCGCACTTAACTCGCCGAAAAATAGCTCGGCCGGCTATCCCGTTCAACTTAATCGTTAACTTGCTACTCAACTCGCTTATTGCCGTTCAAACGAGGTTCAAACTTAAGTCGCCAGGTTCGCAAGTTAACTCGCTACTGTACTTGTCGAAGTTTAAATCGGCCCTTAGTCATACGTTTACCGCCTTGTTCTTCCGGCGTGATCTGACGTATAAGATTCATTTAATATCTAGTCCGTACGGATAAAGAATGGGATTAGAAATGGCGACTCATAGAGCCCGTACCGTCAACATGCACAGTACCAATAGCGAAAACCCGCAAATAACGATATATCGTTATAACGTTATATTATTCGGTTAATTGGAAATGTTCTTTTAATGAGAAAATATTTAAAATAAACTGTATACTAAGTAACTGTATAAAATTCAAATCATATCCACCCTACTCTACGTACGGCAATAAAACAATTTTAGTAGGCTTTTTTGACCTTGTCACTTCGCAGCAAAAATGTTGCGAAGTGACAAGGTCAAAATTTTGCAGGGTCACAGGCTAGGGTGCATATAATTTGAATTTCGTTAGATTTTAATTAATTAATTAATTTAATTCAAAATTTTTGTTTTTATTTTTTGTAAAATATCAGTGCCATAAGGCCTCTACTCCGTACACATGATACATCCTATTTTTTCCAGACAGTAAAAAAGGTCATCCAGTATATATATTAAAATGAAAAATTTCGATATAATATGGCGGATAGTGTTTTTGACGCCAAATTACAAAAATATATTCTTATATTAATTAGTCCGAATCAATTATTGAATAATAAAATTTGTAATGCATTTTTATGAATAGAAATCAACATTTCTCGTCTACTTTTTACAAAACCTTTCATAAATACGTATTTTTTTATTTTATTTTTACATGGTGCAAAATACTCTATTGGATAATTTAAACATTATTTTCGAATTAATGACACTTATTTTAATACTTTTTAAATATAAGAACTTATAAGGATATGTACTACAGATCTGATAATAAATTTTCAAGAGCTGCGCCCTAACATTTCAGAATATGTTACTGAGAATACTTGTACAAATTTGCGTTGTTTTTACTAAAAGATTGATACCTCCTCAATGTATCAAATCGTATTGATGTAGCGTTGTTATGCCGTAGAGATAACAATATTTCTAACATAGATTAAGCGATTTTGTATTTTTGATGTAAAACTGACAATAAATTCCCATTAAGGACGGTATACTCCTTTGTAGAAAATAAAAAAAACAATATCAATAAATACTAATTTCAGTTACGGAGTACTTATTGTAGTGACGATAATCTGTATTTTTTTACAAATTGCTTCCAACCATTGCAATACAAAATGCAGCGCTATTAATGCATTCACATACTTGTAACTGACTTTTTGTTCGTCTAAGGCAAGTCTTTATTTGAAGTCATTACAAGTTTTTATACAACGCCATCAGACATATTGTCTTTTCTGTCACCTTACTAATAACTGCAAGCATTTTCAGTATCCTGCATGAAATCGTGTTTTTATTTTGCATTATTTGATAACAATAGGTAGTATGTAAGTTCTTAGCGATGTACTTAGTACTTATTAGTTTGTAAGTACTTACATACCATAATGTTATTAATAATCTATGGTCTAACTATACAACGAGCCAATATAGCTCTGCCATGAGGCCATGGATATAGTCATTGATACATATGTAGTACGCACTAGATTTCGCATTCCAAACACTCACTATGTTCAACTGAACTGTACTGCAATCCGTGCACCTGTCATTGTGGCTTCGATATTCATGCAGTGCGGCGCGGCGCTAACAATAATTTTATATTAAATTAGCACATATGCAAAATAAACGAAAATTAAAAAAATGTACTCGTTTAATAATAAATCTAAATAAACAATAATTTATTATGGCAATTTTCGCGCGTTTATGTCAACTGCGCACGCGCGACTCTACTGTTTCCCGCGCATGCGCGAAGACAGAGTAGTGCACATTTTTTGTTTGGAATAGCTTCTCTAGTACGTAGATGGGTATAGTCAATATTTTTCAGGGGTGTGCTCAACGAGGCAAGAGGGCCCCGCTAATACTACTTTTTATTATAATAATGGTGACAAACGAGCACACAATCTACCTGATGGTAAGTGGATGCTGTGGCCCATAGACCTCTATATTTATCCTCGATGAAGAATTAAAATTTAAATGCGTTGTCACCCCTGAGGAATACGATGGAATACCTCGTTTCCAGTAAAAAAAGGCTCTCCGGATCTCTACACTCACCATACGAGACACTGCAGTATTAAGCTGCTATTTTACGCTGGTATTCTATGAGAGCGTGGTAGTTCCCCGGTCGAGCCGACCCATTCGTGCTACAACCATAATATAGCTGCAGCGTGGCTCTACCACGTATATAACTACTGGAGTTAGATTCAACAAATTTTAACAGAGTTATTATATTCCAATAGTATTAGTATTCGAATATAATAACTCTTAAAATTAGTTGAAAGAATAGAATTAGTATTCGAACAAATCAGGTTCAATCCTTGCCGGCACTACTGAAATTCTTAATTGCAGCTTTAAGCTCATATTTAGCTGCTGAGCAGGGGTGAAAGAAAACATCCTCTTGGACTATTCTCGTGCAATAGAAATATAAAAGTAGCCAGTTACTTTATATTTTTACTATCCCGAATCCGATAAATCACTGGTTATCGAGTATGCATTTGGACTGAACGTCGTTAACATTTTTTATATTTTTATAGCATTTTTAAGAGGATGAACAAAATGCTTTTTTTTGTAGTGCTTACACTTTCAGCGCTATGATATAACTTGTTCTCATGACACCTCCATTAATAACCAAATGATGACATAATCAAATCGAACACGAAAACGGCATTAATATTTTTTTATAGAATAGGGTGACAAACGAGCACACAGTCCACCTAAAGGTAAGTGGATGCTGTGGCCCATAGATATAATAATAATAATGCCCTCCAGACCGAATTTCGGCCACGGCGGCCTGCCTCAACGGAGGCAAAGAATATATACACTACGCGAAACGGAGGCTAGCCATCGGCACGGGACAGGATTATAGTGCCGAAGTGTATGCGCAAACACAGGTGCACTCTCTATTCCCTCACTCTCATAATCCGATGGGACGGTAAACCGACACAACCGGAGAGAGATCAGGCGCAGGACTAACGGCTTTACGTGCTTTCCGAGGCACGGAGGTGAGACACCACCAACTTCCTGACTCCGGGCAACTACTGAGAATTTCTTGACGGAAAAACTCAATAACTAATTTTTTGGCCCGACCCGGGATTCGAACCCAGGATCTCATGATCAGCAGTCGCACTACTACAACCACTAGACCAATGAGGCAGTCGGCCCATAGATATATACAACTATCCTTGAATACGAATCAAAATGCAGATGCATTGTCAGTCGTGACGACTAAGATAGAATGCGTCGTTTCCAGTAAAAAAGGGGCTCCGGATCTCTACACTCAACTTGCGAAACACAGCAGCATTAAGGTGCTATTTTACGCCGGTATTCTGTGAGAGCGTGGTCTTTCCCCGGTCGAGCGGACCCATTCGTGCAACAACTACATTACTAATTTAACTGAAGCATGACTCTACCATGTATAAAATGTATATTAGGGGTTAATCGGAGTTATGAGTATGAAATTACCGTTTTATATAAAAAAATTCAGACACCTCTTTTCTGAGAACAATATATTAATTTAATCGTACTATGTACTTACCCTCATTTTCTACACATTTCTATTTCGAGCGAAGAGTGTTTTTGTGATTGAACTTTTAGGACCCGGACTCTACGAAATCTATGAAAGCATTTTGTACAGTAATCTAATGGTAATGGGTTTGGCTAGGTCAGTTGACGTATGGTTTCTAGGTGGCCGGTCTTGTAATGTTAAAACGGTTTGTCGAGCAGTGTGAGGTCTTGTATTATCACAGAGGAATAATGACTGAGGAAGAATTTCGTCATCATTGTTCGAAGTTCCTCACAATAGATATTAGATGTTTTCAAAACAATAGAATATTCAACACGTACTTCTCTATGGCACTATTTTTTTATTTTACAGTTTTGGTGCAAAGAAGTCAATATTGCAAGTAATGTAACGTCAAACAATGATCAGCTTCCACCATTTCTTCAAGTCAAAGCTTCTATTACGAGAGCGATTAGAGCAAAAACGCACAGAGCGTTCATTAGATCCTACCTTTCAAATGCAGCATTGATATTGCCTCCTCTGGGTTACCTCTACTGTCATGTCGACACTCTTATTCGAAACCTACTCTAATTTATGAGGCCTCTTAAATAAAATTCTGAATATTGAATTAAACAAAGTAACAATGACTTTACATTTTGTACTTAATAGGGTATTTTACGCCATGTAAAAAAATAAAAAAAATATATTTATAATAGATTTTGTAAAAAGTAAACGAGAAATATTGGTTTCTATTTATAAAATTGCATTATAAATTTTATATTTCAATTTTAAGAATATTTTTTTGCATGTGCCTCAAATCTGCAAAACGCTGTCCGCCATATTATAACTGTCGTGACGTCACTGATCCCGTCCTGGGTATTAGTTATGGAGTGTAGAGGTAACACTCCATAGTATTAGTGTTCTATGTCACTGATTAAGAGAACTAGCTAAAGTGCTGTATTATTGCGAAATTTTTCAAGTTATGCCTAATAAGTGGTAGGTTCCTAAAATTCTCTAGTTCTATATTTGAAAGCCCGTTTACTTTTCGTGAGCTACAGTAGTATCTTTTACTAAGTAGTACTATTTATTCTGTGATTTTGCTCAGCCATTCGGTCGCGTTAGTACTAGGCTACGCTACCACCTCGACTTTTGACGGGAACGGATTCGAAGCTTTTTCTTTTTTAATTGCAAGGTATGTTAAATAACTAAAAACAAGTACGATTAGATTAAATATAGATTTGTGATATCTGTATAAAGTTACAGCCTATATATACACGTCTCACTCCTGGGCACAGGCCTCCGCATTTCTGAGAGGGTTTTAGGGCAAGGAATTGTCCGCCGCGCTGCCCTAATGCGTGTTGGCAAACTTCACATGTCTTCGAAATATTTTTTTCTTATTTCTCAGACATGCAGATTTCCTCACGATGTTTTCCTTCACCGCCGAGCACGTGGTCAATCAGCACTTAAAATTGCAATTAATAATTTCATTAGTGCCGGCGGGGCTCGAACCCGGTTTTCTCGCGAACTGTGAAATTTACAGCGGGCACTAACCATCTGAGCTACCACGGCTTCATAATATAAAACATATCTATACAGATATATACACAGATAGATATAGATATCTGTGTAAGAGTGAATTTAATATTCCAATTAATTTCATTGTGTTTATTACGTATAACAACACACTTGCACCTGCACTGTCGGAGGTCTTAGAAACAAAACTACAAACTGCTATCAAAGGACAAACGATTTCATGGCCTACTATATATATTTATATAGCCTGCTTATTTATACTATAAGATCAGCATCGTGAAGAAAGAATTAAAAAAAAGAGTTTCGGCGGGAAATTGACTGTCGATGCATTGACGCGCAAAAGTAATTCGGTTTTGTGAATTAAGTGTCTACGCATGTGAACTATTAGAGAAAACGAAAACAAGTGCTTCGATTTTGATATAAACCTCAAGTTATTTTGATCGCTTAGGCGGCTTATGAACTCAAGTAACTGTCTTCATCGACTGTCCGCTGGGTTGAGCTGTCGTAATCTCCCAAAAACTTCGCAATGTGACGCATCAGCATATTGTGAAGAAAAAATTTATAAAAACGTATATCCCGAATGCAATGAAGACATGACTTAAAGGGCAAGCATTCAAGCTAAAAATCTTAATTAAAAAAAGGAAGTGGATCTTGCGGATTAGTATACTAATCGTAAGACGTTTGTTTGACAGTCGTGGTGTTCTTTATCATCTTTATAATTATTATGCATCATCAATCAATTTCACAAAATCAAGTAAATCACTTTAAAATGTAAATTTGCTGATTAATTTTATTCACGTATTTCTGATAAAAAATATAACGTTTTTGCTATGGCCTCAAACGAACATCTTAATTGCCCGCAGCACGTGATTTCGATCCTAAGAATTCACGTGAGTCACCTTGGTTATCAAATCGTTTTAAAGCCACTCACAAACTGTTGCTCACAAACAGAAAATCACACCGTATAGTATATGATGTGTAATCGACTAATCAAGAACGTATACCTAACTGTAAAAATTAAAAAAAAACTAATAAGAATTGTCAAATAATGGAGGAGGAAGAAAACCACCACTCCTTTTCGTTTTGTTTATGCAATACTAGCTGTCCTCTGCGACTATGCCCGCGTGGAATTTATTATGATACGATAAGAGTATTGATAAGTTCGTAATGTAAAAAATCCATCTATTGATTGTTAACGTGATTAATAAAAAATAATCAGTTTTTACTTATTATGTGCTACGATTAAATTTGACCATCGAGATTTTACGATGTTTTTTTATTCAATGAAATGATGCCTTATTAAACTTAATATTACGTGTGGTGCTCTCTTGACCTGACAACGCCTTGTATCATTTACGGTATATTAAGGCCCGGTTTACATTTTGAGAAGTGACAAGTGCGAGTGACAACTAACAAGTTGCAAATGAGAAGTGACAAGTGCGTATTTTATTCACACTTATCACTTGGCACTGCCTGTTCACACGCACTAAGCACTTGTCATTAGTCACTTGTCATTGTCACTCGCACTTGTTACTTCTCAAAATCTAAACCGGGCTTAAGGATGATATTTTTATCATATGCTCCCACACCGCGGTTTTACTCTTTTCTCAGTTCTTTGAGGCGTGAATTATACAGAAGCGGCATAACGCGAAGGCACGGCACAGCACGGCACAGGCATGATGCTACTTCAAAACTGTTTCATATAAAATGTATGAAAGCGACATATCGTGAATTGTACTCAAGCAGCGTAGCACAGACATGCCTCTTTTATCTGTTCCACTCTTGCGCTGTGCCTGTGGAATATCTACCTAGCCCTTATACCGTTCTGTGTAATTTGCGTTTAACGTTTTGTAGAACTGGTTGGTCGCCGACCTTGGGCGGCATTTAAAGACGCAATCACGATCGGGTCGATCGATAGAGGTCGAGTATTCATCTGATTGGCTAATCTAATCGATGAATCCTAATCTCCTACATAAACACGTCATCATCTTCAAAATGATGCGCGGAACGATGTCAAACATATAAATGTCTTCCTCCCATAGCAAGTTTTCAATCAATGTAATGCTTGCAAAAGTATAACCTCTGTTGCAACAAGTGGTAAAATTAAAAATTTTGTACAACCGACTTCAATATAAATAAAATGAGAACATCATCAGTGTAGTTGAAGTCAATTAAATACGCATTATTAAGGATAATAAGCACCAGCTTTCAAATAAAAGAAGAATCGCCAAAATCGGTTCACCAAGAAAAAAGTTCGGGTAGTAACACACAAAAAAATACACCCGAATTGAGAATCTCCTTCTTTTTTTGAAGTTGGCTGAAAAAAAAGGTTTCGTAATAGAAACGAAAAAGAAAATGAAATCACTCCATTATATTGAGGACTGGAGACTCGCCGCGGCTTCGTCTATTCTAATGTATGCCACATTAACAGATCCGGCTCAGACCCGACCCATTTCGATTTTTGATAATCATCAAAACCTTTTCATCCGTTTCCGATTTTTAAAAAAAAAACAATTATCTTCTGAGAACATAGCCTAGATTACTCTCACCAGTGCTATCGGTTTAATTATGAAGAATAACCCGAACGGAACCACAGACTAAAAATGTTAAAAATGTTTATTCATGTCTAAATAGCAAGCAAATAATCCACACAGCTTAAAAGAAGCCTTTACTTTTATTGATATGTATATGTAATAGATGTTTGTGTAATACAATGAAATTACTCTATCATATAAAATAATTAATCTTCGTTTCTTTTGTTCTTTTATATGTCATATGAATTCCATTACTTACGGTATGTATTTTATCAGAGTTATACACGAGTTTTTAACCTCTAAATATTCGCTCACATCTTAGCCGAGAACCGCATCGAGTGGTCACTAAACGTCCCCGCCACAAGTCATTTTGGGGGAAATTGGGAGATTAATATTAAAAGTAATGTATGAATAAAGTAAAGTATAAATGTACAATATAGTATACATTTGTAGTAAGTAATAGAATTCATATTATTGATATTAAGTCTGAACAAAAAAGTTAAAACAGCTTTTTAGATTTCTAAATTTTCTAAATTTGTTGTGAAACATACCGAACTGCTTTCTGTAGTTTAGTTTAATTAACTTGATGCTAAGTTTAAATAGCGTTACTCACACTTCTATCAATTTTATACTCGCATACTGCTTTATTTGAATTTCTATGAAATCGAAATCTGAAGATGTATATGAGAAAGAAAGAGTAGACATTAATAAAAAGCACATATTCGAATTACATAAAACTATATCTAATATCATTTCCTGCGTAACAATTATACAAATTAAGCACTTAAGAAGTCGTAAAATTAAAAAATTGTACGTCTGACTTCAATATAAATTAAAATGTGAATAACATCAATGTATTAGAAGTCAATTAAAATACGCATTATTAAAGATAACTCAAAAACTGCTGGTCAGAACTACAGGTCAGGGACCACACGAGAAGCACCAGCTTTCAGACAAAAAAGAATTATCAAAATAGGTTCACTCAGAGAAAAGTTAAAAAATAAACATACAGTCGAATTGAAAACCTCCTTTTTAAAGTCGGTAAAAAATAAGAAAAATAGGAAGTCATTTGGTTGTACTCACATTTGCTTTTACGTATTTATGAACACCATATTTTGGGTCGGTTAAATTTGCTGGAGGCACCAATCTCAATTTTAAGTCCCAAGGATTTCTAAACGGATTCTTCAAATAGGCGATAGCAAACAACACAAGCACTAATACGCTGTGATACAAGGTAAGAGCATTCGATACTAAAAAAAATTTGATATTCGTAATGACACTCATTTTTAGATAATCACTGTATACACGCAAATAAGAAAATAATGTTCAACGTCCGCGGCATAAAACGTCGCGTAGTAGACTGACAGGACAGACTTAGCAACGACGCATTTATTAAAAATCTGTTCACAAAAATGCTCTTATTTATAGTGTAATTTAATGGTCTAAGTGTAAATGGTACCTACACTATACATAGCGCAACGCAAAAATGCAAACGAATAGCTTAGGTTTATTAAGATTGAATTCTATTTGAATTTTTTGCGAAGACCCCAATTCTTTTTCGAAAATAAAGATGACTAAGTGAGGCTAAGTTACTCCTTATAACATCAGCTATCTGCCAGTGAAAGTCCTGACAAAATTGGTTCTGCCATTTCGGAGATTAGCCGGAACAAACAAAAAAAAACACAAAAATTTAAAAAATTGTTATTTGTTTTAAAAATATTTCATATAGCTGTGCCCCGCGGTTTCACCCGCTGATATCACGTGTCCGCGCCGCGCGACGTGACATGACACCTCGCTCATTTAGTTCAATCATTTTAGCTTAAATTGGCAAAATTAATGTAGTACTTTTATCTATCGGCATAGGTATGCACTTTACACTATCCGATCTCTCTCCCCCTTACGGATGAACGTCCCAGAAAGTGCCCAAAGGCGCGTTTTTTCAGTTTCAAAACACGGTGTATGAAAAGTGTGGAGATACGAAACGATTGATGTAATTTGAACACAAAAGCTACTATTGTGACTTAATCAGTTAAGTAAAGTAAAGTTAGATATATTCCTTACGCGGACATTTTTGCAGGTAATAATGAGTACTTTAATCATGTACGAGTAGCTCATAATTTTTATGTATCATCAAGTTTTCTCAGTGCACGCCAAATAATTTTGCTACTTTGGGTTAAAATTTTCTTAAAGATCTCCTTTTCTAAAGAAAATTATAGCCTATATTTTTTGTGATAATTCAGCTTTCTATTGGTGAGAAAATTATTAAAATCGGTGTATTAGTTTCGGAGCTTATTCGGTACAAACAAACAAAAAAAAACCTTCTTCGTCATAATATTAGTATAGATAATGAATTTTTTGTTATTAATTTTTACTTATTTTTTGTTCTTTTTTAATTTTTATTGTTTTATTTTTATTAGAAATATTATTTGTAAAAAGATAATATCTACAAAACATAAGCCATTAAATTTATTAGTTCAGAGCTTTCCTGTATAATTATAATTAATAAGTAGCCTCATCCCATTGCACATGCTCGGGGAGCTTAAACTTCTCAAAAGCATGATTGGCGTTCTGATTTTTAACGTCAATTCGTGTGGTGGCAGTCTAGAAGGGTTTAGTGAATTTAAAAACTCCTCAGGGTAATGGACTGTGTCATCGATATTAGTCACGGTGTAAATCGATTTGTAATTTTTTAATCGGCCGGGGACTTTTTAAATAATCATATTGTTTCTTTCGTTGACAGTATCAATCCTAGCAGACACTATAGCTCTAGAACGCAACCAATTAAAGTCCTTTTGTTGCAAATTCTCGATATCAGGGTATACTGCATCTATTAAAATTTCTAAATTATGGACTATTTGGCCTAGAGACTGTTCTAGAAGGACGTCACAATTTCTGCTTAAATTAGGAGTGGGAAAAATATCTTCCCCAAGTTTTAGCAGTTCTTGTGGGAAATCACTATCTGTGATTCCATGAATATGAGCGCTCATATTTGTCCGTAATTTTAAATTTTTCAATCGAAGTCCATAAGGGAGACGATTTCAAGCATGCTTTGACGAAATCTGCTCGCGTACCTCTGTTATTGACGGGAAGTGTCTGTCGGAAATCTCCTAGAAATACGAAAGTGATCCTGTCCATGAGAGCAGATAAGTTTCTAAGATCTATTAAGATTCTATCCACGGTCTCTATATGTGCCCTATGGCTCATGGTGCATTCATCCCACATAATCAATGAGGCGTCTTGTAGTAATTTACCAAGGGGCCCATTTTTGCGGATAGAACATGTAAGTTATTGCTCAATAGTTACAGATAGCGGAAGTTTAAAAGTAGAATGAGCAACTTATCCATTCTTTAAGAGAGTTGCAGCAATTTCTGACGAAGTAACTGCTATTGCTCTCTTCCCTGATTGTCGTGTTTTAGCAATTATCAAATAGGGAGCGCTAACTTCGAGAGAGGCATCAACACGGCTGGTTGCTGAATTAACAAAAATTTTAAAAGTGAAAATTTTTATTTATATTACATTGTTAATGTAATTGGTGGTTATATATCCTATACCTTTAAACGAGCAATTCTTGTATATCTTAATGCACACCGTGTGCAGTTTGATTCAATTTGAGAGATAGGATAGTTTTTTTGCCCATGAGTGATCCGCATTTTTTTTGCGAATTTAAGGATTTTTAATAGGACATGACAAAGGGTCGTTGAAAAAGGCAGAACGACATCTGCCTGGCAAGCTAGTATATAGTAGTATATATATAGTAGTACGAATAATGTGACCTAGTTTTGTACCGGCGTTACTATTGCATATATTAACATGAAAAAGTATTTATTGTGACATAACTGTAATAGTTAGATATATATAATATCGCAGATTTTTTGTAGATATTGATGTCCTATATAAAACTGTTACATATCACTTTGCTCTATTGTCAACAGTTTCCGCAGCGTACGCGATATACGGATTTTTCGACGTTAAGATTGCATATTTTAACATGAAAAAGTAGCCCTAACTTTTTTAATATACTATAGCCTATGTTCATCAGGGATAATGTATGACTCCAATGGTGAAAGAATTTTTCAAATCGGTCCAGTAGTTTTGGAGCCTATTCAATTCAAACAAACAAAAATATTATAGTGTAGATAGGTACCTCAAAGCCATTATAAACAAAGGTATATATACAATATCTTAGAGGTACCTAAGTACTTGTCTAAGGCTTGTAAAAAGTGAGTAGTATATTTGGAGCTTTTTCGGTGCTCATTAATTAACAAATTTCATTAAAATCATATCAATTAATAATATATTGTATAATTTGAATTATCTCCAGAAGTTCGATTCCCAAACCCAGTCCCAAGGAAATTTAAAAAAGTTGCAAAGTTGCAAATTATTGTATATATACATCATCATTATCATCATCATCATCATACATCATCATCATCATTACAGCCCTTCACAAGTCCACTGCTGAACATAGGCCTCCCCCAAGTAATGCCACAAAGCACGGTCCTGAGCCACCTGCATCCATCGACTTCCTGCATGTCTTACCAGGTCGTCACTCCATCTAATGGGGGGTCGCCCTACACTACGCCTACCGATACGAGGCTTCCACTCAAAAACCTTTCTTCCCCATCGATTATCGGTTCTTCGAGCTATATGGCCGGCCCATTGCCACTTCAGCTTACTAATCCGTTGGGCTATGTCGGTCACTCTAGTTTTACTGCGGATATGCTCATTTCCGAGTCTATCACGCAGAGAAATCCCGAGCATAGCCCTCTCCATAGATCGCTGAGCGACCTTTAGCGTCCTCATACGGCCAGCAGTGAAGGACCACGTCTCCGATGATGATAAATGACTTCACCTGCAATAAAGAAAACATCGTGAGAAAGCCTTTCAGATAAAGATAATATTAAAATTTTGTGGTTACAGAGAGGCTTGCTAACCGTAGTGAACGGATTTGCGGGAAAACTCTTGTATCACGTCCCGAATTTTGATCACAATTTCCCATTGAGCATTTTCTTTGTGTAGTTATTACGAAGCGCAACGTATCATAAAATATGAATATCTATATTCTAACCAATATTTTTAAAGTAACTTTGATAGTTCCGAATGAAAATTAAATATTATAAGTCATAGACCTAATTGTAATAAAACACCATTTTGATAGCAATCGGAATAACCCGCGGTATTCTCTGTATAAAAAAAGGTAACATTCAGGTTTTGAAAGCCGTAATTGAAATAAAATTAAGCGTGTTATCCAGAGCATATTACATAAATAATAATACCATTTACTCAAATAAACATAGGAAAAATAATTTATCGCACAACTTAAATTTACTTCCAAGTAATTTATCTTGTGTCTTCGAAATTTCTGTCGATATTACCCCAATGCACCCTACATAATACAACTTTTACGAATTAAACTCAAGGGTAATAGGAAAACTGATTTATTGGATTCGTGTCGTCCACAATTCACATTCCAAGATAAATATTATAATAACGTAGCTGGTACTTTTAACTTAAATTATAATACAGAATTATTATGAATAATTTAAATAAAACTATTTTGGCGAATAACTTATCTCGTGACCAGAAGCCACTGCCTACTCCAACAGGAATGACGCTCAGACCGCTGGCTCCATCTCAAAGTAAAAACGTGTCCCCTATCATTTTTCTTAACTTGCTTCTGATTGGTGCGTGTAGGAATTGTCAGTTTCAAACCAACCAATCAGAGACAAGCAGATTTACTACCAATTTGACCGGAAATACGTATTCATTTTAGCAACTTATTGAAAAATAGATTGAATCATGACATTCGGCCATCCGCCGGAGTGCAACTCCTGGTGCACACTCAATATTAACATACATATATGGTATTTAATAATTATCTAGCAATTAAGGTCTACAATCGATCAACCAAATGCAGAAATATAAAATAAAATTACTCGATCACCAAATAGCACATACAACCAATTTTTGTTTTTGCACAGTTTACCGCATAGAGATGGACAGTTGGTTGTTTACTTTACAAATAACTGACCCTGATATTTCTCGAATATCAAAAGTTCACAATCCTGATAACGAAGCCAATTGAGTACCCGGACGGTATTCGATGTTGAATGAAAATGCACTAATTGGCAGCCACCATCTAGCTATGCGTGGAAGGTCGCGTTTAGTAAGAGTTGTCCTAAGAGCATGAAAATCAGTAACTACTTTAAAGAAGATACCTAAAAGGTACACTCGGAATATTTTTAAAGAGCAGACTATAGCCAGCGTCTCCAGCTCATATGAAAGTAAGTGGCTCCAGAGACGACGTACCTCTCTTAATTCTATTAACGTTACGAATATCTCTTTCGACAAAAGAATTAGCCCTAGCTAAAACTGTATTTGGCTCAAACACAAGAGGATCAGAAGCGAAACTTGTTATTATTAAATGTAAAAATTGACATCGTTTTACGTTCACCCTCAGGATTCGGTTTTTTTTATCTATCTGTGCGAATAGTTAATGGATCAAGTTTGCAGCTTACAAAATCATGACCTACTCTATGGCACTCTGACACTTGGTAATGGGTTTGGGATATTTGTAAAATTAATGTCCTTTTTCCTTACAATTAAAACAGGTGATATTATCAGATGAAGATGTAGCAGAGTTAACGAGTTTATTCTCGGAAGTGCTTTCCAATCGCTTTTTTGAAAGTTGAAAAGAATCAGAGACGCGTTGCGAACTGAGATAATTTAACAACTCTTCTGGTTCCCTACAGCTTGATACCTGAGCACCATTCCTAACCGATTTATCAGTAACACACAGTACAGTAACAGTACACAATCTACGACTTTCCTTCCCACAATTTCACATCGATTTATTAAGGTCAGTTTGTTATATAAATACTCGCGTAAGTTTTCATTAAAACGTGTTGTACGATTAAGCATTTCTTCGAGTAGCCGACCATAATTTTGCTCATAAGGAAATGCTCCAATCACTCCAACTATAAACTACCGTGGGCAAAGCCTCTAACCATTTTTTTGCAAGTCCTGTTAAAGTCCTGTTCTGCAAAGCAAAATGAATGGTTTTCTTCTTGTCCCAGTCATAAATATTACTACATTCGTTGACTTTATTTAACAAACTATCTTTACTTTGACTTTTACTGGATGGATCAAACTCCGGAACAATATTATTTAGCTGGTTACTATTCAGTCTTTGAGAATTCTCGCTCTTATTTAAAAATGAAATCAGCTTGGCTACCTCGTCAGCGGAAAGTGCTGTATGTGCATCCGATGAGGGTACCTTGAGAGGTGCAGGTGTAAGATTCTCTGGTTGCACCTCCGCTCCAGTGTCTACCTCCTAGATGACCCAAGACGCCATCGCAGCTACGTCAAGACCTCTTCGTTTTCGTGGTGCAGACGATGGAACAAAAGTACTTTTCCGCTTCCTGCTGCAGTTTCTTAGCCGATCAGGATTCATCCTCGAAAACAAGATCAAGAATTAGATTTTTTTTAACAATAAAGCTCATATTCACTCAAGTCAGATTCCCTGGAATTCTTTTGTTTTGAGGACTGTGGGATGACCTAATCTTGGTCTTGAGGCATTAAGTTTCTTAATATTTCTGTTTAATATTTAGTTAAGTTTTCTGATATTTTATTTTTATTACCCTTTTGAGAAGAAACGTATCATTAAAATTAATAATGATAAGAGTTGTGTCATAATATAAAGGAATTTATCTCATTAAGGAGGACAAGATACATTCAAATCAAACTGACAAGTACCCAATTAAAATTAGGGTTAGGAAGTTTTTTTTTGCAAGTGAGGCGTCAGTGTATCATTCACGCCTCCCCGACCAAAATTACCAGAGACCGTGTACACTGTGCCACGAAATCCAAACTAACATTTCTATTTTGTCGCAAAAAAGCAATCAATTTATCAAGTATGTCAAAAGGGCCATAAGCACTTAAATGTAAAAAAAAATCAATTGTACATACCTTCAAACAATGTGGGCAGCAGAGAATAATCCCACTTCTGAAATTTTACGAATTAAACTCAAGGGTAATAGGAAAACTGATTTATTGGATTCGTGTCGTCCACAATTCACATTCTGAGATAAATATTATAATAACGTAGCTGGTACTTTTCAACTTAAATTATAATACAGAATTAATATGAATAGTTTTAATAAAACTATTTTGGCGAATAATTTATCTCGTGACCAGAAGCCACCGCCACCGCTACTCCAACAGGAATGACGCTCCGACCGCTGGCTCCATCTCAAAGTAAAAACGTTTCCCCTATCACTTTTCTTTACTTGCTTCTGATTGGTGCGTGTAGGAATTGTCAGTTTCAAACCAACGAATCAGAGACAAGCAGATTTACTACCAATTTGACCAGAAATACGTATTCATTTTAGCAACTTATTATTGAAAAATAGATTGAATCATGACACAACTAAATATTAACATTTAGAAACAGCATGGTAGCGATAACCTCATTTCCAGTGTTAATATAAATCATGTATTATTTATTTTTCAACAGCTTTATTATTATTATTTTATATTATTACTTTTTGATAGATAGATTACTAATAGATAGATCATATTCTGGGTCTTTGTTGTAAAAGCATTTACGTTGTCGTTGCTCCATGAAGGAATGGTTTATTAAAATAATACACAAAATATTGAAAATGTTTAATTAAATAACACAACTTTATACGGTATTTTATAGATTCACAATTCTAAAGAACGCTTAATTAAACAATAATAATACTCATAATAATAATTTTTATTGACTTAATATCATGTAACCTACAAGTAACCTATGAAGCCTCTGAATCCCAAACTAGGTAAAAACCTGTATGTCAGGATTCAGCACCTTCTCTTATGTTTCTTAGCCTAATTAATTTATGTCAAGACAATTTTCCAGAGAGTGTGTATGTCATGTTAAGTGGAATGTGTGTATTACATTTATGCTTCCCTTATTTTAGTAATTTTTCATTATCCACATAGTTTAATGTAACTTGCCAGTTCCTTAGTTTTAGTTTGACATTCGTGAAGTGATAGTGGATAAAATTTTTGAATTTTATTAACTTAACAGTAAAGGTGTCCAGAAAGAAAACTTCTTTATCGCCCTGCTAATGCGGTACAGCACCTTATGGATTTTGTTCCAAGAATTTTAACAGTTGGTTATTCAGGATTTTTTCTAACACTTTAGACAGTACTGGAAGACAGAAGATGGTCTATAAATTGTTATACTGTCTGGTGCCCCACTCTTCTGGACAGGTGTAATGAGAGCTCATTTAAAAACGTTGGGGAAAATACCATGCACAAAACACAATTTAACGATGATAGTAAAGACTGGGACTATGTGTTTAATGTTTAATTTAACTTAATGAACTTATTTGATATATATAGTCCTAGCCAGGAGCACTATCATTTTTAAAATTCATCATCAAGACCTCAATTTCGCTTTCATCTGGTGGGAGTAGGGCCGTCGAGTCTCCGTTACGGGATATTTTATAATCATTTGTGCTGTCTTGGGAAGTTACAAACTTTTAAGCTATTGCATATTAATTTTCCATTATAATTTAATGCTTTTCACATAATCTTTGTTTTAGTACCTTATATAACAAAAATATAAATTGCTTAAAGCATAATAAGCAATTAAAATAATCGGTCGCAAAATTCGACCCCCTTGATGGTATCAACATACAAGAATTGACAAACTTTTTTTGCCCTTTGGGGGGTTTTCTGGTGACGCATCTGCATTTTGATTCGTAATCGAGGATAGATGTAGATGTCTATAGGCCACAGCAACCACTTACCATCAGGTGGACTGTGTGCTCGTTTGTCACCCTATCCTATAAAAAAAAAAAAAAAAAATTTTTTCTTATACCCCTATTACAATACCCTGAATCAGGGTCCCTACGCCCTTAATTAGGGTGGTGTAATAAGAGTAAGGGAGTAAGGGTCCCTAATTAGGGCGTCAAAGTGGACCTGTACCCCTGCGACCGTGCAGTGTAATAAGATTAAGGGCAGTTAGTGCACTTATTCGATGCGCGACGATAGAGATGCAAACCATACATCAATTCTTTCAAATATATATATATATATATATATATATATATATATATATATATATATATATATATATATATATATATAAATCGGAATCTCGGAAACGGCTCCAACGATTTTCGTAAAATTTAGTGTCCAAGGAGTTTCGGGGGCAATAAATCGATCTAGTTAGGATTTATTTTTAGAAAATGTCCTTTTGTCAAGAAGGTAATTTTTTTAATTTGTAAGAAGGTAAATTTCGTCAGATCACTGACGATCGTTATAGCTCAGGTGGGATGTCAGTCGGGCGTGATATCGGAGTTCCGAGGTTCGCGTCCTGACTCTGGTCTAGCTTTTTTCCTTTTTTTTTTCAAGTTCCCCTCTTTTGTGATAAAACCTATTTCTCCCTTTTTTTTAGTAATTTTTAAAAATACGAAAATTTTAATACAACTAATTGCACTCATGATTTTTTATTCAAATAATCAGTTCAGTTTTTCTATTCTGTCAATAAGATCAAAAAATATTATTTAAGTTTCATCAGTATGTAATTTATAAATGTAATTTCAAAAAAAACCGAGCAAAGCTCGGTCATCCGGGTACTATAGTGCTAAATGAGTGACAAGCCGAAAGTACAGACTTGGCTCCTCGCCGTGTGGTAGCGACGTTAGATATACCACTCCACAGTTTCGCACAATGATGCATCAAACTAAACAAATGGAATATCGGGTGATCCCGAAATCGTAGTACCGTGATTCGAGTACTGTCTTCGGTCCGACTTTTTCCTTTTTTTTTCAAGTTCCCTTCTTTTTAAAAAAAAAACTATTATTTTGAGCCCTTTTTAGTATTTTTAATGCACTCATGATTTTTTTATTCAAATAACTTTAATAATTTTATAATTTTTTTTAATTCAAATGATTTTATAATTGTGGATGAAATATTGAGAAGCGCAGGAGTCGGAGCAGTCAGGAGTCAGTACCAAGGGTTCACCGGGAATCCAACGTCGACGACAGATCATTATTTGATTGTATGCCGAATTAATGGTCTATTCAGACGTTGGCGGCATCGAACATCTGTGTCTACCACTGCGTTACAGCATATTAGAACAGAGAGGTTACAAGATTAAGGTAAAAAAAAACAAGTACAAAAGTAGACTGAAAGAAAATGTAAGTGCTTTGGATGAATTGTGCATGAATGAGTTAGACTTGGAGAATGTATGGCAAAATGTTAAAAAAGGCTTAGTGGATGCAGCTACCGCAGCATGTATGTTGAAGCAAAGAAGAGAGCATGGCTAGATTTACTAGCAAAAAAGGCTGGCGAATGATGATATTGAAAGAAAAAGGACATTCTTTAGACATCTAAATAAGAGAGTAATGCGTACATTACATGCTCATGCAGGTTGTCAGATTTACAACAATCACGGTTGTGATTGACGAATAACGTACCGTGTAATGCAGTGATTGACGGATGGTGACTGATATGTGTACATTATGCGCTCATTCAGTGCTGCATTACACGGTAGGTTGTTCGTCAATCACAACCGTGATTGTTGTAAAACAGACAGGCTGCATGAGCGTGTAATGTACGCCTATCAGTTACTATCTGTTTTTTTATCAATCATGATCGATGGAATTGATTGAAGCCAGCATGAGCTTTCAAGAAGTAGTTGCTTCTTTTAAGAAGTAGTTGAAAGGAAAAAGCAAGAAAGAATGGATAAGAATGATAAAAGAAAATCGGATAACATTCCAGGCAAATATTAAAATGTTCTGGAAACTAGTAAAAACTGCCCGGGGACATTCAAAACAACCTATAATTAATGCTATAAGGTACGAGAACTGATAAAGTTTCGAATTTAAAGAGATGGAAGGCATATTTCGAAAGCGTGTTTATGAGTAAGTCGACTACATATGAACTAAATGAAATAGAAATTCCGAAAGAAGGGGAAATAAAGTAGGGGTATAAGTAAATATGAAATAATGAAAACAATGAAAACCATGAAAGCGGGTAAGGCAACCGGATATGATAGTGTTTCTCTAGAATGCTAAGGGCTGGAGAGGAAGTGGTGGCAAGCTTGCTGCACACCTTATTTAATTTATGTTGGAAACTGAAGCGGGTACCGGAAGATCTTCTAGGCTCTTTCTTTGCGTCCAACTCGACTCTCGATGACGGGGGGGAGTACACCGCTGACCATCCCGCGGTGTGAGTGCTCTATGCCGGAAGTGCAGTTCACACAGCGCTCGGTTCGCAAAGCACTCCTCTCCCTGGACATCCACAAGTCGAGTGGGCCTGACGGAATCCCCCCAATTGTGTTGAGGACGTGTGCTCCAGAGTTGGCACCGGATCGCCAATTTTAACGCATCTTTTCTGGTACTCCTACACCCTAGGCGTAGTCCCAAGATCATAGAAGACGGCTTTCGTCCACCCGATCCCTAAAAAAGGCGACCGCTCAGACCCATCCAACTACCGACCTATCGCCATTACCTCCTTGTTCTCCAAAACAATGGAGTCCATTGTAAACTGCCAGGTCATGAGGTACCTTAAGGATTACCAGCTGATTAGTGACCGCCAATACGGTTTTCGCTGCGGTCGGTCAGCTGGTGATCTTCTGGTCTACCTAACTCACAAATGGGTGGAGGCAGTAGAGTCCAAGGGGGAGGCATTGGTTAGTTTGGACATTGCGAAGGCCTTCGATCGGATTTGGCACAAAGCGCTGTAGTGTTATGCTACTTACATATCATTTTACACTATTTTAAATTTATTTTTCCATTCTGTTTTTGATTTTCTGCATTAGCCTCAAAACTGGATATTTTGCATCACCTTTATTTTCATAGGATCCTGTAACGTTTTTGAACCATAAGAACACAATAACAAATCATTTTCACATCGTATTTTCACGTTATCAGCACTTTTTAAATCGGTGTCAATGGAGTCTACCTTTTTCGGTATTTTATTTAGTTCTCCGTAACTCTGCAATTTCGGGCTTCGTGCGCACTGTTGCGCTACCTTTTTTTCATATATCAATAATATCTCATTTTTCACTTAAATCTTGCCGTTTCTCTATTACGAGCCTAAAACCAAAATTTGACATGTTTTGACATCGTTGTTTATCTGGTTGTCATGGCAATTTTTATTCAAATATCGTTACCGGCCTGATGTTTTTACTTCAAAAATACTCTTTTCTTCTTGGCCATTTACAAAAATTTGCTTTTAATTTAAATAATTTCAAATAATTTCTCGTTCTTATCCCAGATCCGTCAAAAAGTATAAAAGCCGAAGAATCGGCCAATAGAGGTTCTCACTTCAGCTTTGATACGAGAAGCACCTCTTAAAGGCTTTATCCGCACTGCCTCGGGATCTTGCAAGCCTCTGCCTTCTCCTGAAGTCGTCGCCTAGCCACGCCTACGCCTCCACCTATTAGTGCCCGCGCTATCTTCGGCCGCTGAGCGTGCTTGTCTCAAGCGCTGCGTGTTCCTACTCCAGACGCTGCGTGTCTCCGGCGCTCCGGGCGCTGTGTGTGTCTACTCCGGATACTGTGTGTGTCTACTCCGGGCGTTGTGTGTGCTTACTCCGAGCGGTGTGTGTGTGCCTACTCTAAGTGCTGCGTGTACCTGCTCAATACGCGGTGTGTACCTACTCCAGACGCTGCGTGGACCTACTCCAGACGCTGCGTGTCTACTCCAGGCGCTGTGTGTGTCTACTCCGGGTGTTGTGTGTGCTCATTCTGGTCTCTGTGTGTGCCTACTTCAAGCGCTGCGTGTACCTAGATTAGGCGCTGTGCATCTACCACAGGCATAGCCTGTACATACATTGTTTCCGTACTCATTTATCTTTATTAACTTTTATTTTTTTTTAAAAATTGTAATTCACTATCATCACTACAGCCCATCATCACCCTCATACCTTTTTTTTTTATAAAAAAAAAGCTATAAATATCTATTAAGCTGTAAATATCTTTACAATTTTTTAAATAAATTATTTTCTTTTTTGGTTGTTTCGTTGTTAGGTTAGGTTCTATAGTTTTTAATTGTGGCTTTACATTTTATAAAAGAAACTGTAAATATCTTTACAAATTTTAAATAAATTATTTTCTTTTTGGTTGTTTCGTTGTTAGGTTAGGTTCTTTAGTTTTTTAACTGTCGCTTCACGACAGCGCTTCTTTCGATGCTCCCTTCCTATGGGCTTCCCGAGGAATTGTGCGATTGGATCACCAGCTTTCTTGCAGATCGGAGCATCAAGGTCGTTGTAGACGGTGCAAGCTCCGATTGCAAGACTATTAATGCTGGTGTTCCACAAGGCTGCGTGCTATCGCCAACGTTGTTTCTTCTACATTTCAATGATATGTTACAAACTCGTAACATTCATTGCTATGCAGATGACAGCACTGGTGATGCTCTTTATACCGGCCGAGCCAATATTTCTCCGGAAAACGTCTCCGAGTGCCGGGACAAACTTGTGTCTGAAGTCGAGTCTGTGCTGAACAGAGTCTCGGATTGGGGGCGACTAAATCTAGTCCAGTTTAACCCCCAGAAGACACAAGTTCTCACGTTAACCCGCCGTTAAAAGAACCCCTTTGTCGTATCTCCTCAGTTTCAAGGCACTCCCCTTGTTGCCTCAGCCAGTATCGGAATCCTCGGCGTTGACATATCGAGTGACGTGCAGTTTCATGGTCACTTGGAAGGGTAGGCCAAATTGGCCTCTAAAAAGCTTGGCGTGCTCAGCAGAGCCGGACAGTATTTCATGCCGGCAGTCTACGTTCCCATCTCTGGGCTGGGGCTCCCCAGTATCAGCTCCTTCCACTTGACCGCATCCAGCGCAGAGCGGCTCGATTCACTGGCACTGCGAAGAGATGTTGCATCTCTTTGCATTTTCTTTCGCATATACCATGGAGAGTGCTCTGAGGAATTGTTCGGATTAATCCCAGCCGCCAAATTTCGTGAACGCACTACGCGGCAAACGTCCCGATACCATCCACACCATCTGGATGCTTGGCGGTCCACCACTGTACGTTTCAAAAGGAGTTTTTTTCCGCGTACAACCTCTCTGTGGAATAGTTTACCACCGGCGATTTTTTTCGGACCGATACGACCTGGGGACCTTCAAGAAAAGAGCTAACTCCTTTCTAAAGGGTGTTGCGGTTGATCATGGGTGGCGGTTGTCACTTAACATTAGGTGAGCCGCATGCTCGTTTGCTCCCTCTTCTATAAAAAAAAAAGACTGGTGAAAAGCCGTGAGAGTCCTAATATATAAGGGAAAGGGCGCAGCAGGACTGTAAAAACTACCGTGCTATCAGCCTTCTTAGCATTGTGGGAAAACTGTATGCTAAGGTACTAACTGAAAGAGTCATGAAATAAATTGATGGATAAATTTCGGATGTGCAAGCGAGATTTAGAAAGGTAATGCCTTTTGTACGCCGATGATTAAATTATTTTTGGTCGTTGATGACCGAGTTGCAAATGATGTTTACATTAATGAACAGTTCTTTAAAAGAAAGGGGTGTGAAAGTGAACGTAAGTAAGATGAAAATTATGGTTTTTGAAAGAGAAGAAAGTAAAATAATATGTGAAATAAGAATAGAACGGGAGTAGGTCGAGCAAGTAGATGAGTTTGTATATTTGGGATGTGTTTCTGCAGGGATATGATAAGGATACAGAACGACGAGTGAACGAAGGAAATAAAGTAAATGGCGTCCTACACTTTATTGTAAAAAGTCATAATGTGTCCAAACAGGCACGTATGGCAATTCACAATGCTATGCTGGTCTCTACTTTAACGTATGGTAGTAAGAGTTATGTGTGGCAGAAGAAGCACGAGAGTAGAATAAATGCAGTAGAAATGCGTCCCTCCTATTACACGGGGGAGGGCTATGTTCAGCAAAGGACTTTTATAGGCTGTAATGAATTAATGAAATAAAGCATTTACTGACTGACACTAAGAACATAATTAATAAAATATATTATTTTAACCGCTCACTACGGATTCTAAGAAACAGTTTTTAAATGTGAAAAATAATTTTATAACATATTTGGAATTATATTACTAAGCGACTCGTCGTTTCGGTTCCTCATTTTTTTACCGAGGTACTGGTCTGCAGAACCAGTTCTGTTCAGATACTAAAAGAACGGGGATGTAATTTTAGAACCGGGAATTAACGGGTGCATGTTTGCAGCCAATGAAAATTTAGAAAATAATACAACATAAAACAACAACATTTTATTTACATGAGTTAATAACGTTCATAATTTTTGACTATAAGGTTTTTACATTACACATATAATTTGTTTTCTGTTTTAAATTTCGAAATACATTGCAGTTATTGATCGAATCCATAAAAAGATAGTTTGTACAGAAATTTTGGGATTTAATTACTCATTAATAATACTTAGTCGGGTCATAAGTTCTGTCAAAACCGTATTATTTAAAATTATTGAATTCTCGCTTGCTGGACTTCACCAATTTTAAAAATATAACGTGTGCGCTTGCCGAAAATAAAATAGACATTAATTTTCATTCATTTTCAAATATGGAGTGGTTGAAGAAATAAGATAGAGTAGTGGTTATCGCGTTGCATCGCTGTGGTTACCCGCAGAAAGAGATTTTCAATATTCTACAAAAATTGAAAATAACCCTACGATTTGTTTATCGCACTACTAAACGATTCACTGAAGATTCAAGCTTCGAAGATCGTAAGAAGACCGCCAGACCTCGTACAGTCGATTATCAAAGCAGTGAAGGCGCGAATCCAACGAAATCCTGTTCGTAAACAAAAAATCTCAGCTCTTCAGATGGGCCAGGCAGAACCACGGTCAAAAGAGTGATCAATGAAGACCTGAGACTGCGAGCCTATCGTAAGAAGACCGGACATTTCTTGTTACGGCGCTTTATTACGGCGGTACGCAGGAAAAAAATACCGCGAAATTTTGTTTTTGGATGAAAAAATAGAATTGACTTTATCGGACATGAAGACTGTTTCTCTTCTAGTCCAGATTTAAACCTACTGGATTATAAGATATGGCAACATTTGGAGGAGAAAGTTTGCCCTAAACCTCATCAGAATTTGCAATCTCTTCGAGCATCTTTGGCTAAAGCAGAGGCAGAAATAGATGTGAGTGTGGTGCGTGCTGCGATTGATAGATAATTGACCGCGTCGATTAAAGGGTATTGGTCGATTAATGTATTCAAAATAGGGGAGGGCATTTTGAATAATGTGAATAAAATTAAATTTTCAATTAAATTACCTTTCATTTCATATATAATTTCTATATAATTATCGAAAAGTGTATCATTAATTTTATAAAAAGCTTTTGACAGAACTTATGACCCGACTAAGTATAATATAAGTTGTAATATTATAACAACAACCATTTTATAGACAAAGATAAAAATTAAAGTAATATTATTTTAATTTGTTTTCTATTAAACTTTTTGTTACAAAGAAAATGATTTATAGATAACTAAAATGATACGGTGTATAAAATTGTACGTGTATCTACTTACTTTCTACATTCTGTATTTGTACGTTTTATTTATTATTACGAGAATGACTGATGAGAGAAAATGTTCAACGCTTTACTCGAAAGACTGATTTCTACTTTACTTCATCTAAGTTTCTACTAAATTCATTAAACACAAATTTGTATCATTCATTCTATTTCCTTATAAAAAAAATTGTCACTGACATTTCGCATTAGTCCATTATACTGCAATTTCTTTCTGTCGGCATTCTCTTCAAACGTTCGGAGGTTTCTCTTTCTATACGCTCTAAACGATCCAAGGCTTTGGCTGGGTCCATACTCTGAGGTCTTTCATTAAAATTTATCTCGATTTCAATTCTGTGAAAACATTTTAATTAGGGTAATACAAAATGTTCTTGCTAAAATCATTTTTGAATTACATTACCCAATTTGATTATCATATAGAGATTTAATATACTCGTAGTATTCTATAATACATTAAATTATTCAATTCTTTAATTTAATATATTAAAATCTTAAATTATATTATTTATTCCTTTTCATGTCCTAAAGAGAGTCGTTATTCATTTTATTGCAGTACTGGCAATGATCGCTACTATTTATTATAAAATATTTATATATAAGCCCGAGGGTAATATTTTAATAATGTCTATAATCAAAGCTGAATACTAATAATATGTAACCCGACAGATAAATCGAAGTAGAACATCCAGTTAATGCACCTTTGCCGATAGTTTTATAGTGTTATTAAAGTACAACGCCAATATTGATCCAACACATTTGTTGTGACGATAAATAAATATGTCGGTCCGACCTAACCTAACCAAACCTGTAATGATATTACAATAAAATGAATGACGCTTCTCTGTCTTAACAGATTTGAGACATCTTAGGAAACAACACTTTATTTTTAGGTAGGTAATATTTTATTACGTATTTTTTATCAGCACCAGGAAAGACACAATTTCAAAATTAAATTTACTCTCGAATTCGCCAAAAATGAACATGCGCTATAGATATTATGTGTATAATTACATTATATAATTATTAATTATATTATATAAAATTTAAGATACAAACGAGACTTTTATATCAAAAAGTCTCCTTTGTCAATATGGTACCTAGTTATTATACTAACTTTTTCTTACTTATTAAGTTTTTTTTTTAAATACAAGTCACGTACAAGAAGAGTTAATACATGTATATATAATAGACTTTTTAATACACTTCTAATATAATGTTTCTACAAGATCTAGTAAACATACTAAAAGTTACGTATTTAATACATAGTTGACATTCTAGGTTAAATAAAATCATGAAGTTCTTGGCAATTTTTTGACCATAGCGAAGGAACCTACAAATTGCGCAGAATTATATTATGTTAATGTATAATATGATAACATATCATTATCATTATATTGACCGGCTGTGTGGATTATTGCTGATACGATAAAATAAATACAATGTATAGTACCTAAATAAAGTGCGTGCAGGCCTAGCGGCTTTTTGTCCACCATTAATTTGCCTAATTTGTTCAAAAAATTAGTGCAAAATGCGATCAATATAGAATAAATATCAAAGAATATCTTGTCAAAATATAATACTTACTTAGTATAATGTCTATAATCACAAAATTTTATATCTTACATTTATCTACTTTACATTACTTTATTAATAGATAGGTAAGTATGTACGTAATCTCTTATCACACCACAATGAATAATTGGTGTGATAACTAAATACAAAACACACACAACGCACACATTTACATTATTCAATAATAGATAATGTTATATAAGATGAAATCGAGAAACGTTTACAATGGATGGCATTACAAAATTGCTTATTTTATACATCATTAAAGTTCTTTGTACTTCGTTAGCTACATGCTTATACGACAACTTTCCATTCTTTTCAAATAAAGAACGTCACTCATACCCGGTTTCTTCTCTAAACTTGACCCAGTCTTCGTGGCTCGGTGCTCGAGGGATCTCTGCCGCTATTGCTCGACACGCGTCTTCCATTGTACGCCCAACAGTTTCTAACTGTGCATCTGTACAGAGTGAACATAAAATCGTCTATTAGGTTGACAACATTCTAATATGAATCGTGTTGTCGATTCTTGACAATTTTCTCTATAAAATTTATATTTTTTATTATACTAGTAGGTTGGTAGATTATAACATGTTTCTGACGAAATCAAATACAAATTAACTTGTAAATTTTGAGGTAATGTGTGTTTTACTTTCGAAGTTTTTAAATTATTTGTATACTACAAAAAAGTACTAGGTACATGATGTTAGTTTTGTGTATTGTTAATAATTATCTTTGTAGTGCATTCCAGCACACTATTAGAAATTTGTTTATTAGTATATAGCATGGCATAATATCTTACAATAATAGGTATCATGGAATAAAACAGATTTTATCGCGTTCAATATGTTCAGGATCATCCTATGTTACTACACCCTATCATCATTATGATATTTGGTAGACTACCAAGGATGATTCGCGAGGCTAGTGAAACTTAAAAAAATATCCTTATTTCAATAGAGAAGATGGCTGGTAAAATTAAATCCAAATCCAAGCAAAATTTCGAGATACTATATAAGCTCGTTCTGCGTAGATTAGACAAAAATTAATAATTACAGTTGAAGGTAGCCTTACATACCACAAAGAAGCTGGCTTGGAAGTATAACCGCTCAGATAAATGAATAAGTGCACTAAATTGCTCACTAATTGCTCAATTCAAATCCGCATTTGCTCACACTATTAATGAATTATTTTATTAATTATTAATAATTAAAAATACAAAATTGTTATTGCCTTAAAACCAAAGAACATTTTCAAAAATGAATAAGTACTCTTAATTGCTCACAAAATGCCTAACCGTAATACGCAATTGCTCAAACTATTTACTAATTATTTAATTAGTAATTAATAATTAAAAGTACAAAAATTTTTATTCCTTAACCGATCATAATATTGAATAGGTGCACAAAATTTCTCACTAATTTCTCATTTCAAATCTGCAATTGCTCACAATATTTATTAATTATTTTATTAGTTATTAATAATTAAAAATACAAAATTGTTATTGCCTTAAAACCAAAGAACTTTTTTAAAAATGAATAAGTATTCCTAATTGCTCACAAAATGCCTAACCGTAATACGCAATTGCTCAAACTATTTACTAATTATTTAATTAGTAATTAATAATTAAAAGTAAAAAAATTTTTTTTTCCTTAACCGATCATAATATTGAATAGGTGCACAAAATTGCTCACCAATTGCTCATTTCAAATCTGCAATTGCTAACAATATTTATCAATTATTTTGTTAGTTATTAATAATTAAAAATACAAAATTGTTATTGCCTTAAAACCAAAGAACTTTTTCAAAAATGAATAAGTACTCCTAATTGCTCACAAAATGCCTAACCGTAATACGCAATTGCTCAAACTATTTACTAATTATTTAATTAGTAATTAATAATTAAAAGTATAAAATTTTTTTATTCCTTAACCGATGTGATTGCTCATTTCAAATCTGCAATTGCTCACAATATTTATCAATTATTTTATTAGTTATTAATAATTAAAAATACAAAATTGTTATTGCCTTAAAACCAAAGAACTTTTTCAAAAATTATTAAGTAATCTTAATTGCTCACAAAATGCCTAACCGTAATACGCAATTGCTCAAACTATTTACCAATTATTTAATTAGTAATTAATAATTAAAAGTATTATTTTTTTATTCCTTAAGCGATCAGAATATTGAATAGGTGCACAAAATTGCTCACTAATTGCTCATTTCAAATCTGCAATTGCTCACAATATTTATCAATTATTTTATTAGTTATTAATAATTAAAAATACAAAATTGTTATTGCCTTAAAACCAAAGAACTTTTTTAAAAATGAATAAGTACTCCTAATTGCCCACAAAATGCCTAACCGTAATACGCAATTGCTCAAACTATTTACTAATTATTTAATTAGTAATTAATAATTAAAAGTACAAAATTTTTTATTCCTTAACCGATCATAATATTTATTAGGTGCACAAAATTGCTCACTAATTGCTCATTTCAAATCTGCAATTGCTCACAATATTTATCAATTATTTTATTAGTTATTAATAATTAAAAATACAAAATTGTTATTGCCTTAAAACCAAAGAACTTTTTCAAAAATGAATAAGTACTCCTAATTGCTCACAAAATGCCTAACCGTAATACGCAATTGCTCAAACTATTTACTAATTATTTAATTAGTAATTAATAATTAAAAGTACAAAATTTTTTATTCCTTAACCGATCAGAATATTGAATAGCTGCACAAAATTGCTCACTAATTGCTCATTTCAAATCTGCAATTGCTCACAATATTTATTAATTATTTTATTAGTTATTAATAATTAAAAATACAAAATTGTTATTGCCTCAAAACCAAAGAAATTTTTTAAAAATTAATAAGTACTCCTAATTGCTCACAAAATGCCTAACCGTAATACGCAATTGCTCAAACTATTTACTAATTATTTAATTAGTAATTAATAATTAAAAGTATAAAAATTTTTATTGCTTAACCGATCAGAATATTGAATAGGTGCACAAAATTGCTCACTAATTGCTCATTTCAAATCTGCAATTGCTCACAATATTTATCAATTATTTTATTAGTTATTAATAATTAAAAATACAAAATTGTTATTGCCCTAAAACCAAAGAACTTTTTTAAAAATAAATAAGTAATCCTAATTGCTCACAAAACGCCTAACCGTAATACGCAATTGCATGAACCATTTACTAATTATTTAATTAGTAATTAATAATTAAAAGTACAAAATTTTTTATTCCTTAACCGATCAGAATATTGAATAGCTGCACAAAATTGCTCACTAATTGCTCATTTCAAATCTGCAATTGCTCACAATATTTATCAATTATTTTATTAGTTATTAATAATTAAAAAAAAAACAAAATTGTTATTGCCTCAAAACCAAAGAATTTTTTTAAAAATTAATAAGTACTCCTAATTGCCCACAAAATGCCTAACCGTAATACGCAATTGCTCAAACTATTTACTAATTATTTAATTAGTAATTAATAATTAAAAGTACAATTTTTTTATTCCTTAACCGATCATAATATTGAATAGGTGCACAAAATTGCTCACTAATTGCTCATTTCAAATCTGCAATTGCTCACAATATTTATCAATTATTTTATTAGTTATTAATAATTAAAAATACAAAATTGTTATTGCCTTAAAACCAAAGAACTTTTTTAAAAATGAATAAGTACTTCTAATTGCTCACAAAATGTCTAACCGTAATACGCAATTGCTCAAACTATTTACTAATTATTTAATTAGCAATTAATAATTAAAAGTACAAAATTTTTTATTCCTTAACCGATCATAATATTTATTAGGTGCACAAAATTGCTCACTAATTGCTCATTTCAAATCTGCCATTGCTCACAATATTTATCAATTATTTTATTAGTTATTAATAATTAAAAATACAAAATTGTTATTGCCTTAAAACCAAAGAACTTTTTCAAAAATGAATAAGTACTCCTAATTGCTCACAAAATGCCTAACCGTAATACGCAATTGCTCAAACTATTTACTAATTATTTAATTAGTAATTAATAATTAAAAGTACAAAATTTTTTATTCCTTAACCGATCAGAATATTGAATAGCTGCCCAAAATTGCTCACTAATTGCTCATTTCAAATCTGCAATTGCTCACAATATTTATTAATAATTTTATTAGTTATTAATAATTAAAAAAAAGAATATTGTTATTGCCTCAAAACCAAAGAATTTTTTTAAAAATTAATAAGTACTCCTAATTGCCCACAAAATGCCTAACCGTAATACGCAATTGCTCAAACTATTTACTAATTATTTAATTAGTAATTAATAATTAAAAATATAAAAATTTTTATTCCTTAACCGATTACAATATTGAATAGGTGCACAAAATTTCTCACTATTTGCTCATTCAAATCTGCAATTGCTCACAATATTTATTAATTATTTTATTAGTTATTAATAATTAAAAATACAAAATTGTTATTGCCCTAAAACCAAAGAACTTTTTTAAAAATAAATAAGTAATCCTAATTGCTCACAAAATGCCTAACCGTAATACGCAATTGCTCAAACCATTTACTAATTATTTAATTAGTAATTAATAATTAAAAGTACAAAATTTTTTATTCCTTAACCGATCATAATATTGAATAGCTGCACAAAATTGCTCACTAATTGCTCATTTCAAATCTGCAATTGCTCACAATATTTATTAATTATTTTATTAGTTATTAATAATTAAAAAAAAAACAAAATTGTTATTGCCTCAAAACCAAAGAAATTTTTTAAAAATGAATAAGTACTCCTAATTGCTCACAAAATGCCTAACCGTAATACGCAATTGCTCAAACTATTTACTAATTATTTAATTAGTAATTAATAATTAAAAGTACAATTTTTTTCCTTAACCGATCATAATATTGAATAGGTGCACAAAATTGCTCACTAATTGCTCATTTCAAATCTGCAATTGCTCACAATATTTATCAATTATTTTATTAGTTATTAATAATTAAAAATACAAAATTGTTATTGCCTTAAAACCAAAGAACTTTTTCAAAAATGAATAAGTACTCCTAATTGCTCACAAAATGCCTAACCGTAATACGCAATTGCTCAAACTATTTACTAATTATTTAATTAGTAATTAATAATTAAAAGTACAAAATTTTTTTATTCCTTAACCGATCAGAATATTGAATAGGTGCACAAAATTTCTCACTAATTGCTCATTTCAAATCTGCAATTGCTCACAATATTTATTAATTATTTTATTAGTTATTAATAATTAAAAAAACAAAATTGTTATTGCCTTAAAACCAAAGAAATTTTTTAAAAATTAATAAGTACTTATAATTGCCCACAAAATGCCTAACCGTAATACGCAATTGCTCAAACTATTTACTAATTATTTAATTAGTAATTAATAATTAAAAGTACAAAATTTTTTATTCCTTAACCGATCAGAATATTGAATAGGTGCACAAAATTGCTCACTAATTGCTCATTTCAAATCAGAAATTGCTCACAATATTTATTAATTATTTTATTAGTTATTAATAATTAAAAATACAAAATTGTTATTGCCCTAAAACCAAAGAACTTTTTTTAAAAATAAATAAGTAATCCTAATTGCTCACAAAACGCCTAACCGTAATACGCAATTGCATGAACCATTTACTAATTATTTATTTAGTAATTAATAATTAAAAGTACAAACTTTTTTATTCCTTAACCGATCACAATATTTAATAGGTGCACAAAATTGCTCACTAATTTTTTATTTCAAATCTACAATTGCTCACAATATTAATCAATTATTTTATTAGTTATTAATAATTAAAAATACAAAATTGTTATTGCCTTGTTGAAAAAAAAATTGTACTTTTAATTATGAATTACTAATTAAATGTTTAGTAAATAGTTTGAGCAATTGCATATTACGGTTAGGTATTTTGTGAGCAATTAGGAGTACTTATTCATTTTTAAAAAATTTCTTTGGTTTTGAGGCCATAACAATTTTGTATATTTAATTATTAATAACTAATAAAATAAATAATAAATATTGTGAGCAATTGCAGATTTGAAATGAGCAATTAGTGAGCAATTTTGTGCACCTAATAAATATTATGATCGTTTAAGGAATAAAAAAATTTGTACTTTTAATTACTAATCACTAATTAAATAATTAGTAAATAGTTTGAGCAATTGCGTATTACGGTTAGGCATTATGTGAGCAATTAGGAGTATTTATTCATTTTTTAAAAAGTTCTTTGGTTTTAAGGCAATTACAATTTTGTATTTTTAATTATTAATAATTAATAAAATAATTGATAAATATTGTGAGCAATTGCAGATTTGAAATGAGCAATTAGTGAGCAATTTTGTGCACCTATTCAATATTATAATCGGTTAAGGAATAAAAAATTTTATACTTTTAATTATTAATTACTAATTAAATAATTAGTAAATAGTTTGAGCAATTGCGTATTACGGTTAGGCATTTTGTGAGCAATTAGGAGTACTTATTCATTTTTAAAAAAGTTCTTTGGTTTTAAAGCAATAACAATTTTGTATTTTTAATTATTAATAACTAATAAAATAATTGATAAATATTGTGAGCAATTGCAGATTTGAAATGAGCAATTAGTGAGCAATTTTGTGCACCTATTCAATATTCTGATCGGTTATGGAAAAAAAAATTTGTACTTTTAATTATTAATTTTTAATTAAATAATGAATTAATAGTGTGATCAAATACGGTTTTGAATTAAGCATTTCTTGAGCAATTAATGGTATTTTGTCGTTTTTAGAAAAGTTCATTGGTTTTAAGTATAATAGGGAAAAAATATTTTGTATTTTTAATTATTAATAACTAATAAAATATTCATTAATAGTGTGAGCAAATGCGGATTTGAATTGAGCAATTAGTGAGCAATTTAGTGCACTTATTCATTTATCTGAGCGGTTATACTTCCAAGCCAGCTTCTTTGTGGTGCCTTACATCAGGACGTAAAAATGAAAATCTGTCTGATATTTTTGACACATAAAGGCAGACGTGTTAGACCCAAGCAGCAGTTATATTACCGCAAAAATGGGTCAGTTCGAGCGGGAAGAACAACGCTCTCACAGAATAACAGCGTAAAGTAGCAGCTTAATGTTGTTGATTTGTATGGCGACTGTAGAGAACCGGAGGCCGTTTTTACTGGAAACGAAGCATATCAAATTCCATCTTAGTCCTCATGGGTCTGAGAAACACAATTGCATTTTGATTCTTAGACGTAGATGTCTATACGTATTGTTAATCGCTTTTTATGTTTGATTTATTTGATTTGTTTATTGCTGTTGTTATTTATTTTTTCTTGTAAATCTTTTCGCGAAAAAAAAGTAAAACCGTCACCGTTTCGTTTCTTGTTGCTTAAACACGGAACCCTAAAAATGTGAATAAATAAAAAAAATACTCAGTTTACTCAGTTAAGGAAAATCATAGCCTAAATACGCTCTACATCCTATAAATGATCGTTTTCTTAAGCCCAGATCTATCTGTAAAGGGCACTGTGAGTAATGGCAATTTGAATTATAAAAAAATCAAGGATAACAAAAACACGTCACACTAATCCGCAGTAAATTCATAAATTGTTTACATCTATACGTCGCAACCAAATAGCTTAATCAGCCTTTCTGTTAACAGCCCAACATTTTAACTAAACGGCGCCGTTCAACTAGGTGCCTAAATGATAGTCAGCCTTAGCGTTTTCTACATTTTTAATAAACTGGCTTGCTAATGCTTAGGCCATTCGCATGATAGGGGAAAACAGCGCCATTCAACTAGCGACCTGAATGATATTCAGCCCATGCATTTCAGATTATGCGTCTAATACAAACATTGAAGTAATATCTACTTACGTACTAGAACAGCTATCTCAAACAAAAAATGTGCGCTACTCTGTGTTCGCGCGGATGGTTTTTTTATCGTAGAATAAACATAGGTAGAATGACCCGTAGGTAATAGTAGATTGTATTGTTAAATAGGTAAATTATATCGAGAACAATATTGTAATATTGTCATTTATTTTGTGTATTATATTTGTTTATTTAATATAATATTAAACGATATTATATCACAATTACATTTTAATGATATTTTTATCTAAATATTGTAAAAGGTATCTAAGTCAAATATAAAAAAACATACTAAATGTATGTTTAACAAAACTTATTAATTGATTAAAACTACTTTTACAGATTTTATCGCGTTTTATTTATTTTATTTTTAATACCCGACGTTTCGGGTGCTTTCCAGCAACCGTAACGTCAAAAATAAAATAAATAAAACGCGATAAAATCCGTAAAAGTAGTTTTTATCAATGTATAGTGTTCCCGTAAATATAAGAAATCATTATGAAAACTTATTAACATAACATTTAAATTACAAATAATTTATTTAAATTAGAATAAAAGCCGTTCATAAATGCTGGGCACGCGAGAGTTAAAAATGGACGATTTATACCACTTTGACTTTGATGCGGAAACCTAAAAATAAAATAAAAGAATAATAAGCAGATTTAGAGTCGTGGTAGCTCAGTGGTTAACGCTCGCTGTAAATATAACAGAACGCGAGTAACCCGGGTTCGATCCCCGCCGGCACCAATGAAATTGTTAATTGCAATTTTAAGTGCTGATTTACCACGTGCTCGGCGGTGAAGGAAAACATCGTGAGGAAACCTGCATGTATGAGGAATAAGAAAAAAAATATTTCAAAGACATGTGAAGTTCGTCAACACGCATTTGGACACCCGCTGTCCACGGACACTTCCTTGCCCTAAACCCTCTCAGAAATGAGAGGAGGCCTGAGCCCAGCAGTGGGACGTATTATAGGCTGTAACTTTACTTTTACTTTTAAGCAGATTTAAACATGAAAAATTTTGCCAAATTATAATAACTTATATATGTTTCTACAAAAAAAATGTGTATAATAATATATTCGTCCTATACTTAGGTACCCACAGAAATATCGCACCTGAACATATTAATTTCATAATCTATATTCTCTGACACGAGATGGCGTCTTAAGAATAATTTGTTTTATTATTAATCTATAATACTTTTTTATTGATTAAGTATCTTATTAAACGATGAAAAGTAATTCCTTGGTTTTTACTGACATTTCTTGAATTATTTGTGCAATATCTAAGTACATACGACGGCACATTTTTTATCAAGAGATTTTTTTTAAACCAACACAACACGTGACACCTCTACAAGTGCCTAGCGAGTGACTGATTAAAGTGCGGTGTATGCACCGCAGTTGAGTGGAACAGAGTAGCTGAGTGCAGTGTCGCCTCTAGCTAGTACGTAGTACATAATAGCTCAATGAATACAACACTTCATGGGGCTGTAACCTACTGCCGCTGATATTACGAGATAGTTGCAATGTTGTATTAGACGCAGCGGCTAAATATCATTACGGCCCCTAGTTACACATAAAAAGGCTAAGCTCTTAATTGAACGGCTAATTAATTGCGACAGCTTGTACTATTTTTCATTTTAATTTTGGAAAACACCATCAAATTTGTTGATTGCCGACGCCATTTTGACAGTTTCCAGGGTTTCAGCGCTATGTGGCAGAAAGTGAAACTAAATCTAAATGAGCAGGCCAGGCAAGTAATGAAACGTCGATCCAAGTTATTTGCCTAGCTGTTTGATTAAATGGCTGAGTATCATTAAGGCCGCTAGTTGAACGTCGCTGTTTAGAAAAGAGGCTAGGCTGTTGATTGAACGGCTAATTAAGCAAGTTGGCTGCGACATATATATAAGAACTCGCTGTAGGAGCAGTGAACTTTTGATAGACTGTAAAGGTAACAAGATCATAACAACTGGCATGCCATCTGCATTTTGATTCTTAATCGAGAAGAAATGTAGGTGCCTACTGTCTATGTGTCAAACGATCTCTAATTGGAATGCTATAATTAATAAAACTAATTAATTAGTTTTATTTTTATTTTATTTTGGTCCAATCAAAGCAGAAATCCAAAATTAATAATTGAAGGTAGCCTTCGTTAACTATAACATCAAGACGTCATGCACCGCAGCTGTTATTTTGACGTTACAAGCCTTCACTTTTATTTATTTGTACAGATAACTTATTTTTACACACAGGATCTCACAACTAAGTAACGAAGTGACTAACGCTTAGTCCACAATAATCTTGACGACGTTTCTTCCTTTATCATCATAAGCAGTTAAAAGTCCATTACTGACATGAGCATGTGCTCATGTTTAGCTAACGGATTTATTGTAATACCAGACGTCTGCGCATTTGAAACTGCTCTTGCTCCCCGTCGCCGGCCTAAGTATTTTGTGACTGGCATAAACGAAACATTATACCGATATTTGCCGAAATCTATAAGAAACTAGTTTCCCTAGTCGCCTCTCACAAGTGTCATGAGATTCAATCCAATTGTTATTCAAATATGTACCAATTCATCTCGACTTGGTACATATTTGGATAAGGTACGTGGAATATTAATCACTGTAACGGAGAAAAACCGCATGTGACATCATATTATCCTGTGTCTGCCACTTGAAATAATATTGAAGCAACATAAGTAAGAACAAGTTACAGACTCTTAACACTTTACTAGTGGAACTGTAATTGATTCTATAACTATAACTGCCATCTATACAATAGTGCGTCGGCGTTGTAGTCGCGCCACAATCGACACGAAAACGAAATGACACATGAAAGTTCCGAAGTACTGCGATATATAAAATAGCTCCGAACTATCACACAGAGCATTGGCCGCTTTGCAGGCTGAACATCACAGAATACATTTATATACCCTGACGGGACTGAACGTCTAGCCCAGCGGGAGATCTCCTCTTTTCCTTCCATGGCCAAAATATTTTAATCTTCAGACGTAATTGTGAAAAAGAGTCCATGTCCAACGCCATTGATAACTTTCGACAGCTTGTAGGTAATAGTTGTGACCATGGTTTAAAATTAAATTATAGAACACTATCAATACACACATAAGTTTCTCTTAACCAATTGTGCCATAAATATACGTAATACTGATGTATACTTTAAAACACATTGTACAAACATTGCACCAAAATCTGTTTTTTGCGAGATGAGGCGACGTAATGTCTTAAATAAATATTTACCAGGAGTTGAAAGGGCCGGTCGACGTAACGCTCGCGCCAAATTTCCACACACAGCGCCTTTAGAAGTTAGCTTACTGCCGCTGCATCGCCACTCAGTATCTATAAAAAAATATATACTTAAAAATACATACTTACAAAAGTACCTATATTACTGCTATTCGTGTATACAATCAGTAACCACCAGCTATTAAACAATTAAATGGAAATAAAACAAAATTAAAGATATTGTTAATTAAAAATGTTTTTTTACAATCTTAATGAGTTTTTTAATAAAATTAATGTTAGTAAGTAGTAAATTTTAAATTTATTTTCTTAATTGTTGCATATCCGATATGGATACTATATGTTTTTGTACTAAGATCATATTGTTGTACACAGTTATGCAATAAATGTATCTTAATTTTTATCTTTAGATTTCAGCTAGCAATTGTTGCTTGAATCTACGCTGACGTGGACGTTTTAATGGGTGCTTAATAGTCTTTGTTATAATTTAGTAGAAATATGATACACAACGTATTTCAATGCGAAAAACTTGAAACAGCGTAACAATTAGAATATGAACAAAGATTTTCTCTGATTAATACCTAGGTAGATGAATTTTTGTTATTAGAAAAAAAACTGGTAAGCAAATCTATTTTGGGTGCAGTGGGTTGTCCGTGATTGAGAAACAATAAATAGAGTCAATATAATTTTGAAATATTAGAATACATAAAAGTACATTCTCATTTTTGACAAATTGTTCGACTCTGCCACGGGAGGAAGAATCATTTGCGCAGGTGGAGGCGGACGCCATATAGAAAAGCGCGTCCACTGAAGTAATATACGTAAGTACATAATATATTATACTTCATTGAGCGCCTTGTGTTCTGAGCGCCGTCTTGCTTGTAAGAATAGTAAAAAGCGATGAAGAATTGAAGTAAAACTTCGGAAGGCTCTGCTGATAAAGGTATATATATATATATATATATATAATATTCCAACTCTGAAAATCGAAAGAGTTTAACTAGAATTAACCATTATGACAAATAAGTAAACGCAATATTGTGTCGTGTGTAATAAAAACAGAAACTTATTTATTCAATGTAGATTATAAACAATACTTATTGAAAGTCACTTTTTTTAATTAAAAAAAAAACCTTTATCCTGGAAAGAACCAGCAAGTAAACCAGCGGGACTATTTTTTTCAAATGTTAATAAATGCTTACAATCATGTTTACAATTAACAACACAAGACAAATTAGAAATAGCTTGGTAGCGATTACCTTTCCCAGGGGTACATGAATGGTACGTGAATGGTTCTACCATTAGCCTAAAGCGGGCTACATACGAGACGATATCGGTGGCGATCTAGGGTGGAAAGAAATCGGGGCTTTTATCGGGGCAGACCCTACACACGGGCCTGCCTAGCAGTACGCGTTCGGACTTGGAGCGGAACGCATATGCGGTAGATTTCTTCAAAATAGCTTCAATTCTCTTAAAACACAAACGTGTTGGTTTGGCATTTGCCCTATCGGTTAATTTATTCGAAAATAGAAAAAGAGGAGTTGCTGGGTGAAAAAATGGCTCTGGTGAAAAAACGTACTAAATGATCTGTAATCCAAAGACATGATAAATTTTCTCCGGATGGATGAAGCCAGTTTGTACAACCATCTAGAAAAATGATTTCGCCACTTATATAATAACATCAATTTCTCCTACCTATGCTATTTAGTTATTTCTTCTCTTTGTTCATTTCTGCTTTGGTCAAAATCGGGTTATGTACTACACACAACAAACAAAGAAATAAAATACTTTTGTATAGGTAATAATATGTAATGTGTACTTTTATTTTTTAATGTAATCTTTATTTGTAGACTAAAACTTTAAAAAAATAAAATAGGTTTTTTTAAATTATAATATATATTTTTTTAATATAAAGAAACCTTTAATTTCGGACATACTCCCTTCTAAAAAGCTTGTTTATTGATGTGGAGATGGTATAGGAATAAAAGTTAGTTGTTGATGAGAGGATGAAGGCACGTAAGAGATCGAAGTGTGGTCTTGTGGAGTTGTAAGAGATATGAGTGCGGTCTTGTGTTGATAGCGTTGGAATAGGAGTTAGTTGTTGAGGAGAGGATTTATCTTCTCCTTACTTACTTCATACACCCTACTTTACGAACGGCAATAAAACAATTAGTTTAGTAGGCATTCTTGACCATGTCACTTCGCAGGGTCACAGGCTAGGGTGGTTTGAGGGACATGATTTGAATTTCGATAGATTTTTTTTGTTTTTTTGTAAAATATCAGTGCCATAGGCTCCTACTCCGTTCACATGATTAAAATGTAAAAGTTTTGTTATGTAAAAAAAGGTCATTCAGTATCACTGTTTTGTTAACGTCCTTCCGCGAGGGCTGCCGGCAGCGACTGCCAAAAGAAATCGGGCCGATGCGCCTACACACACGCAGTACGGAGGGGGCGGGGCCCCGATCTAGGAAGCATCGGCTGCATTTTTGCTCCTGCCAGCCGATTAAGGAGGCGATATCGGCCACGACTTAGGATGGCCCTATATATCCATCTATCCAGGCCTGTGACCCTGCGAAGTGACATGGTCAAGAATGCCTACTAAACCAATTGTTTTATTGCCGTTCGTAAAGTAGGGTGTATGAAGTAAGTAAGGAGAAGATAAATCCTCTCCTCAACAACTAACTCCTATTCCAACGCTATCAACACAAGACCGCACTCATATCTCTTACAAATCCACAAGACCACACTTCGATCTCTTACGTGCCTTCATCCTCTCATCAACAACTAACTTTTATTCCTATACCATCTCCACATCAATAAACAAGCTTTTTTAGGAGGGAGTATGTCCGAAATTAAAGGTTTGTTTATATTAAAAAAATATATATTATAATTTAAAAAAAAACCTATTTTATTTTTTTAAAGTTTTAGTCTACAAATAAAGATTACATTTAAAAATAAAAGTACTCATTACATATTATTACCTATACAAAAGTATTTTATTTCTTTGTTTGTTGTGTGTAGTACATAACCCGATTTTGACCAAAGCAGAAATGAACAAAGAGAAGAAATAACTAAATAGCATAGGTAGGAGAAATTGATGTTTTTATATAAGTGGCGAAATCATTTTTCTAGATGGTTGTACAAACTGGCTTCATCCATCCGGAGAAAATTTATCATGTCTGGATTACAGATCATTTAGTACGTTTTTTCACCAGAGCCATTTTTTCACCCAGCAACTCCTCTTTTTCTATTTTCGAATAAATTAACCGAGAGGGCAAATGCCAAACCGACACGTTGGTGTTTTAAGAGAATTGAAGCTATTTTGAAGAAATCTACCGCATATGCGTTCCGCTCTAAGTCCGAACGCGTACTGCTAGGCAGGCCCGTGTGTAGGGTATGCCCCGATAAAAGCCCCGATTTCTTTCCACCCTAGATCGCCACCGATATCGTCTCGTATGTAGCCCGCTTTAATCGACGCCAATTCGACATACTTTATTAGCCAGGCGATTATGAGTAGACGTTTCCACTTAAAAGTGAATCTGATACGATCGAAGGGAGAATAATTATCATGATACTGTCCGACTGTCGGATAGATACAAGTAATTTGTTTATTTAATTATTTACTGAATCCTTTTAACAAACACAGGCTGCAGCTACCGGGTGGTAGCGGCGTAAGAGAATCCAGCATCACATTTCGTCATGTAGGTGTCATAGGAAACAACTATGGGAAGGAAATCCCAGTAAGATTTTATGACTTTTTATAGAATACAGGTGGCAAATGAGCACACAGCCCACCTGATGGTAAGTGGGTGCTGTGACTAATAGACATCCACATTTAACTTCGATTAAGAATCAAAATACAGATGCGTGTCACCCCTGATGGGTGAGATGCGTCGATTCCAGTAAAACGGATCACCGGTTCTCTACACTCACCATACGAAACACAGCAGCATTAAACTGCTATTTTACGCTGATATTCTGTGAGAGCGTGGTCCTTTCCGGTAGAGCCGACCCGTGTTACAACCTTAACATAGCTGCAGCGTGGTACTATCACGTATAAAATCCAATGTACTGCAGTTTAACCATGTTTATGTAACACCTTCCATCACCATTATTAGCCTAGGTATCTCTGGGGCTAAGCGCTCGCCGCAAATGTCACAGCACGCGAGTAACCAAGGCTTGATCCATGTCGGCACTAATGTAATTGTTGATCGCAATTTTAAGTGCTGATGTACCTCGTGTTTAGCGGTGAAGGAAAACATCGTGAGGAAACCTAATTGTCTATTGTTGAATACTTCGTTGCCCTAAAACCCTCTAAGAAATAAGAGGAAGCCTGTGCTCAGGTGTGGAACATATATAGGCTGTACCTTTACTCCACCTTATTTTACGTCGTTTTACTCCAAAAAAAAACCTGCCAATCCGTTTGCCAAGTTTCACGATTGAGGAATTCGTCGGGAAAGGACAAAGCGAAATTCTCACTACAACGGGAGAAACCCATGTCCAGCATCGAAATTACATAGTCTGATGAATATAAACAGTAAACAAAGGGTTACAAAGAGTGAACTTATGGTTTAGAGCATCCTCTAACCAGTAAACACAAGTTGTGAGGACTTAGTAGTGGTTTTTGGGATTATAATGATAATAAAGAATTGCTGAATTGGCGGGAGCTCTAAGTCTCGGTGGAAGTCGGCGTTACGGATGTAATAGGGTGCGTTCGTAGCCCGACGACAGAAGAGGATTTGAACTCTTTGTAGTTCATTTAATAATCTAGGTTTAGCATGAGTAAAAATAGGGGCCGCGTAGTTCATAACGGGTCGTATACAGACCTTATATAAGGTTCGCTTGTTGCGAAAGGAACATTTTACTGTGTCTGCCCAAAATGCTGTTGTACCCATGTAAAATCGTGCGATGCGAGTTACTTTCTTGATATTGGGCTCGAAAATGAGCCTCGTATTAAGGGTGACGCCTATGTATTTGGCTTTTGTTTACCAGAGGATAATTGCTAATGATACAAATAAGTTACTGTATTTAGACCTTATTGTATTGTTTACCATTTGGTAAACACGTGTAAGCAATAACAATATTTTACAGGGAACCTTTATTGTTTGCACATTCATTTAAAATGACTCATTGATAGACTGATCGAAGTTGCAAAGGTCGTCTTCGTTATAACTTACAGTTACTGAGGTGTGATGCCCAAATTATTCTTTTAATTTATAGAGGGTTTGTATTTTAAGAAAAAAGAGGTTTTGTACTTCGAGTGGAAAGGAACACAAAATTTTATGAATTGATAGAGGTTAAAGTTATCAAAGTTCTACGTATAATGGTCAATAGGGGCAGATTTTTGTAAAGTTCTATAATAAGTATTATTCATAATTATCATAATTTCGTTTTACGGATTTCCCCACCACCATGCAATTAAAAACCATTTTTTCCGCGCAAACCATGTATCCTGGCTTTAACGCTTTAAGGTGAGAAATTAAGAAAATTAAAAAAAAAACTAATTGCACTACTTTAATCCTTAAGTATTCGTACTAATTTTAAAGTTACTAAGTTAATAAATATAATCATTTAATAATTTTTCCCTATACCAATATGAAATAACCTCGTAAAAAAAACATTCTTAAAACCTCATTTTATATTTATATTTTATATATATATATATATATATATATATATATATATATATATATATATATATATATATAATATATATATTGTTGCGCGCTATAATTAGCGCCTGGTATGTGGCGGCTGATTATTAGCGCCATCTGGTATCAAGCAACAGAAATAGGAGCGTCAAGATCTTTCTAGAACTCTCCCACTAGCGCCATCTACAACCCTAAGCTCGTAACATTACGTAAGAATTTTAATTTTTCAAGACTTCTTTCTTTGTGGATGCCTACTTAATAAAGGCAAGTTATTGTTCCAATTTCACGCATCTACATCCAGCGGCCTGAGCAATATTTTTCATACAAAATTTGAACCATTCTTTTAAAACCGTAAGAGGCAAATTTTATTATTTAATTAATTTAAAGCATTATATATTTTTTCTCCCTTCAAATTGAACATAATCTACCCTCTTCTCCCTCCCCGGGCTAGAGGTTGTTTTAAGAAATACCAAAATATTTTAATACCATACAAAACTGCATACCCTCTGCCCCTGCGCCCTCTACCGTAACGGGTTATTTTGAAATCGCAAAATACGTATTTATTTATTTTTTAAATACAACACTCTCAGCAAGTTTTGAGTCAATCGCTCTGTAAAATATTTTTGTAATAGAATAATAAACTGTAACACCCTTATTACACACTCTCAGGGATCGAATTTTCCAAAATGATTTCATAGCGGAATTCTACGTCATAAAAGGTAGCTACTTTACCGTTATCTACAGTCCAAATTTTAGATTTCTCCTTCTAGCGGCTTAGGTTTACACACAACACTTTAAAAGTCACTTAGTCTAGTTTAGTATCTATGACTCAGTATATAAAGATACACAAGATACACAGTTATAGTAGATACACAGTAAACAGTGACATCTGTCGGTAAATGGCAAAACTAAATTTACGGCAAATTAAATTTTATTCTCATCGTTGTAACTATGTCCAATATAAATTAAACCGATTTTAATTAAACAAAGACTAAACTTACAATATGAACAGTTACAATATAAAAGCAACACTGAGGTAATGGATAACAATTATGATATTTCAGGGTAATTGGAAAAAAAAATCTATTAAAATGTCTGGAGGAAATAGTAAATAACAATATCATATAAAAGTATATCTAATAGTATATTTTAATCTTTTTTGAATTAATTCCAATGAAGAAACGCCCAATCATGGTTATAAAAAGATTTTTAAAGTTTGTTTTCAATCAATATTGTGTACAATTACCCCGCCTGACCTTATTACGTTTTATGTACGAAATCGGATTTTAATTGAATCATTTTTCTTCTTATTTTATTTAACTGTTTTCCTTCTTTTTAACTTGTAAAATTCCTGACTTTACGACATTGAAATGCATACTCGCTGCGTTAAATGGCCCTATCGGGTGATCGATCTTTGAATAAAATTTGAGAAATTCGCACACAATCATAACTTTGTCTATGTGTGTGTTAGGTACTTAAAATAAAACGTGAAAAATATATAGGTTGTTTCTTTCCTCTTTGTTGTTTTTAGTGCCATTTTAAAAATTGGATATAAATATACATATAATTATTATTTCTATGTAGATATATCTATGTGATAGCTACTGTGAATAATTTTCTTAATAATATACATATTATTCCTAGTATTATATTTTAAAGGATAGAACATAATGTAATAATCACGGGTAACAGGCTTACCCATTAGTGTATTCATTATTTGTAGCCTCGTCGGTGCATCTATACACGGACGATCGACAGCGGTTTGAGGTCTTCGCGGTAGTACAGGTTTCGATGGCCGCACACCACCGCTTTCCGTGGTCGCTGGCCGCCTTCGTTGATAAACCTGACCCATTGTAAACTTCTCATCGATATGATGAGGCGAATCCTCTTTTAGAGATCTCTGGATAAAAATATTATGTTATTTAATTTTTTAACTATTGTTAGTTTCGTATTCAATGTGTAAATTGGAGACAGCGCAATGAAGTCAGTAGCTACCTGAATCGTTTTTACCACACCAAAACTTTTTTAATAAACGAAAATAATATGATACCATCATCTTAATCGTAAAAGTACTCTATAGGACCAAATTATTCTACAATACTTCTTTTCTCTTTCTTTAGATCATACAAGTCCACTGTTGAACACTGTAATGGCAGGCCTCTGTCACTCTTGCTACCTGCGTGAAATAATTACCTAAAATCGCGACGCGCCCGGGCGAAATTACGCAGTCAGGGCTAGCGCGTTGGAGACGATTGAGTGTTAAAGTTTTTTAACGCTGTTTACGTACCTAAACAGTTTTATGTAAATACTTGTTGAAATAGTTTTTGTTTATTGTTTAGTATATTTAATTGTAGGTAAAAATTGTTGTAAAAGTTTTAATGTATTTTAAAAATTATATATTATGTATTTGATAAATTATAATAGCAAAACGTCGTTCCTAGTTCCTACTATAACTGTTGCGTGGATAGATACTAAATGAAACTACCAACAAAAGGTTTCATATCATTCTTTACCGAAGATATATATATCATTAGTTACCGAAGAATTTTAGAAGGAAATTATGAAGAATTTTTTTGTTAGATAGGTACTCACAGCACAAAAGAATTAAGTAATAATTTGGTCTACAGAAGAAATACCTAAGTACTTTATTACAAAAATTAGTTAAAATTTACTTCACTATCCAAGTATTTACTTACATACATACCTATACTTGTATTTTGTAATTAAAATATTTTAACTTATAATAACACAAAATACTGAAATTAAAACTTTGTATACTAAGAAGATTTTTAAGTAAGTAGAATAGATCACATTTCTGTTAGGAATCGTATTTCAGGTTTATTTGTTGTTTACACTATCCACGTATTTCTTCCAAACCAGGCGTTGCGATTCCCGACGAATGACCTTGCAATTTGCATGCGTTAAGCCTCATTTACATTCAGCCCCTGCCACTGCTCCTCGCGCTACCGGCAATACTTCGCTAAATACTGCCGTAGCATGCCGTGTATTTACACTCTGCCCTACCACTTATATCACTTTTGGCTTTCGACTATGGCAGACGTCGAAATACTTAAAGCGTCCGCGCTGTGTCTTCTTGCAATACAAAATTATGTTAATAATTTAAAAAGATATCAAGTGCAAAAGAACACAGATAGATAGATAGAAAATTTATTTACTTAAAAACATGGTTTATAAGATGATCAATGACGTGGAACTGACATGTTTTGCCATAATTGCAAAATTGCAAAAATGATATGAAATAAGTGCAGCTAATTACACAAACCCAATGTTACATTTTAAAATTATTGCATTGCAAAGTTAGGTACAAACATTCTTTTTGAATTCAAATATTATGTACAATTAAATACTTATACATATCCACTATATTTGAATTCTTATACAGTAAATTGTTCATAAATTATTAATTGAATTATTACATTATTTTTACATAAATAGTATTAAATATTATATGAGATTAGTTAAGCTATTATTATTTTAATAATTACACTACAGTATAAATTAATTCATAATTTTAAATTACAATAAAATTATAATTTAAAAATCTCAGGCTATTATGCAAGTATTACCATTTAACTTATTTTACATTTTAATAAATAAATAATCAATATGAGTTACTAATCGTTTTAGAAAAGAAAAATAAAATGTCAATGTTCATTAATTCCTTAAACTAAATTTTATATTAATATAATAAATTTGACGAATTAATAATTAATTATGTACATAGGTACTATTTTATCTCAAGAAGAAAATTCGTATTCGCAGAAGATGATGAATTCTGGTTTTTATCGTTGAAATCCCATGTAGTTTTTTCTGATTCCAGCAGTTCTAGAAACTTTATTGTATTTTCATTATTCCACTCGAAAGGCATTTTAGTAGATCATACTTATTTAATAACAAGACGGCGCGCACGTCCATTCATCCAGGCGCTTGGCGCGAATTCAGCGATGGAGCTGAATGTGAACACTCACTGCCGCTCGCACTGCCTGTCCTTTGACTTCCGCACGAAAAACCGACATTTGAGGGATTGTCGGGCAGTGGCAGCGGCAGCGACAGTGTCAGCGCGAGTAGCCTGTTTACATACTGTCGTGCCCACTGCCCTGCTCACTTCCCTGCCCAACTGGGCTGAATGTAAATGGGGTATTAGGCATCGCAGAACTCACATAGGGGCGAAAGTATGGTCAGTCGATCATAGTCAGAATAGGTACTTCACCTAAGTAACATAATTAACATTTCGCAATGTATTTTTTTATTTTCTATTGACATCCCATAATAACCACGGAAAGTCCGCTGTGACTTAGGAAGCGGAAAAGATGCAAAGTAATATGGACACTTACGCGCAGCGATAAAGTTTTATTTAGATTGCGTTCGCGATTTATCTGATTAATAATAATTATGTAGGCTATTAAACGTCGGCAAGCAGTTGACATCAAAGGAGTGCAACTTCTATACGTAGTACTATTATTTATTCTGTGGTAATGGGCACTACTGGGGTGGATTTGCATTGGTAATTACAGTACCATGTGTTTCGCACCTTTGGCATTGCTCCCATTGATAATCTGGAAAATTTACGTTTGGCGTAAATTTTATGGATGGATCTTACGAATGGAGCCATAAGATCGTTTTATCATTTCGTTAAGTGGCTTCTTATGACATCCACAAGGTACCATACTCAAATAACAAAAACAGAAAATGCCTCTCCATCAATATATACGAGCGAGAAAAACAAACAAAATGTAAAACTATTTTATTAAATGGAAAACAGTTGATTACTGAAGCTTACTGAAAGCTATGGTAAATAGAAAACAGAAAACCTGTAACCTGATATTTTTTAGCGATGAACTTACAAAGGCTGACAATGGGATTAACAAAACAATTAATATTTATAAATCACATTTTGTACCTGATACATTTGTGAGGAAGTTCCAGCTGTATCCTCAGTATGTGGAAGAAGTCCCTGCTGTAGTTTTGTATCACGCTCCTGGTCACTCCCAGAGTCAGAATCGGATTTGTTACCAATGTCTTCTAGGTAGTCGTCTGCTGTTTAAATAGTTTGACAAGTGAACAAAGTTGTAAATTCAAGTTTGTATCCTGTAAAGACAAAGCAACAGAGTATGGGCATAATGGGGGCAATATGGATGCAAGTCTCAATACTGTTCTTCGTGGCAATCTATGAAGAACTACATTCAGCAGGGGACCAACGAGGAGCCAGACAAATGATGACGTTGATGATCATGATAAATGAGTTATACGTTTTCATTACAGATCACTGACGATATCTTAAATGTTTATTACGCAGATATGACGGATTTCAACGACATATTCTTTAAGTATTTTATTCATTTGTTATGCTATTTCTATAATAATTTAACGCTTAAACTGACGACAACGTGCCAAAGCACTCAGGGTACCTGACTACAACAAAGCGAGTTCTGGATTGGAATCTTAGCGGTAAAAGTAAACATATTGAGGAAATCTACATTTCTTCAAAGAGAAGAACATAAATATCCAATCCTGAAGTAATTATTTGTAACCCATACAAATACTTGTTCCGTGCGGAATTCGAAACCGAACTCCACAACAGTACTAATATGAGTAAACTCGTGTACATCATTTGTACTGAAGGTGTTGTTCCCTAGTATTATTACCCATTACTCCCGATTTTATCATCCAATCACGAAAACATACCCTGCTCGAGGACTCTATGTTACACCAGTGATGCACATTCCCGTATCTTCCCCATTTTATTGAGGTCAATTATTTTCTTTTATATCTATTTTTTACTAACTTAAGCATCATCAAATATTTGGGTGTTCAGTCTTATATTGACAAAACTTAGTTTAGTGGTCGTGTTAACAAACACGACCACTAAACTAAAAAACCGAAATCCTTAGTAGGATACTAGTTGTTTCTCATCTATTAAGGTAAGATGTAGGATTATATCAGTGAATATCGCATCACTGCCAGAATTCTTATGTAGTTGTCTTATGGAAAAATGGTATTCTAAAATACATACTGTTCACATTTGTATGCAAAGGCTGATCGTCTAAAGATGTCAACATCGGCAGCGTAGAAGCAATAATTGAGCGATATCTTGGTGATTCCGAAAATGGAGTCCCATTGAGAAACAGGCGACGAAGAGAACTGCATACGCCCAATGTCCAAATGCGACCAGATTCTGATATAGGATTACTGGCAACAAATTTAAAAATTTTCATCAAATATCAGTGGTAAGTGGATGCTGTGGCCCATAGACATCTACACCTATCCTCGATTAAGAATCAAAATCAAAATGTAGAAGCGTTGCCTGTTGCGTAGCCATTCGTGCTACTACCATAACATAGCCGTAGCATGGCTCTACCACGTTTAAATTCCTTTTTTAACTCGCTAAGCCATTGCGTTTTACAATTTCCATCAGGTGGGGTAGCACCTAATCAAACACTGGCTTATAACGGGCAAAGATATAATATGGCTATTTGTTTAAACGCATTCTGAACGAACGTGTCATTTCAATAATTCTACTCCTCCTCCTCATCAGTCTGTGAAAGTCCGCTGCTTGATATGATGTTCCTCTTCCGTCGTAAAGATAACTTACAGTAACCGTCACACTTGGCAGGCGCGGATTGATGATAGCAGGGGCATTTGATTTCATCATTATCATCATCATCATTAGACGTTGCCCACGAACAACTTTAACACCAGGGGAATTGCAGATACATTGCCGGCCTTTTAAAAAGGATGAGGCCCATTTCTCGAAAGTCTCCCTAAGTCGTGTCGGTCTGAGAAAATTGTCAATGGTAAACAATTTCGCAAAGAATCCGTGCGAGGATGAAAACTCCTAGTAACCACGCATCCAGTTCGAGAACACAGCGCTTAAAATTATTATTTTATATTTAAGTGATAGTCCTTCACAAGTCCACTACTGAACATAGGCCTAATAGTGAAGACCTAGTAAGACATATAGGAAGACGATACAGTTTGCTCAGGACCCAGCTTTGTAGTATTCCTTGGGGGAGGCCTGTGTTCAGAAGTGAACATTTAATTTAATAATAAATAAATATTGATAACTTCAGTTCAGATTCTTCGTTTTATGGCTGTCGCTATGCCAAGGAACCCTTATAATTTCATTCTTGCCCATAATGATTTCTTATATTTACGCAAGCATTAATACTGAGTTTATATAATTACTAATTTATGAATTTTATCGCGTTCGATTCAACTTAACTCCGACTCCCAGCGTTTCACATTCAACGTTACGCATCGTTGGGAGTTAAAAATAAGTTAAATTAAACGCGATCAAATCCATATCCGTGTCATATTTTCAATTCGCGTATATTGTCGTATTTTCAATTCGTGTATTTTCGTGTTCGAGTATATTGTCCTATTATGTCATATTTTCTATCAAGTAATAGATAAAGAGATTTTTGATCCAATAAATACAAAAAGACCTATAATTTTTTGTTATAAGAAAGATGCTGCAGTTCATCTTCTGCTTCATTTCCCTCTGTCGCCTCTTAGGACAGCCAAAGTTTGATATAGGGTAGTGGAGTCTCCTGTCGCCACTACCTTGCGAATAACTAATAGCTAATAGCTCTTACTGAAAACTAATTTTGATTATTACAACGGAAACTATCATATATCTTCATTATTATTATCATCTTCACGACAAATACAAATCCACTGCTCGATACGCATACGTTAGATTCCTTCATAAATTGCCACAAATACGTAGGAATATTGACCTCTCCCACAGATTGCCACAAATGTTATTTTACTTGCTGTCTATATAAGCATTGGTAGCAAGACGAAACTCATATTCGAAAAGAGCACGAACTGTAAAATTTTCCCATGTTCACAGATACAGCTATAGGGCACAAAGAAGTGAACAGGAAAATAAATGCACAACTTATTTTTGAAAGCATTTTAGCTCCAATAAGACATTAACTTGAATTTGAAATACTGGGTCCAATAAATCAATGCAAGATTTCGAACTTCAAGCTGGTCAGTTTAGATAATGGTCATTTCATATTTCATAAATTAGGTTTTTTTTTACAGAATAAGGGGGGACAAATGAGCACACAGTCCACCTGATGGTAAGTGGTGGCCCATAGACATCTACATTTATCTTCAATTAAGAATCAAAATGCAGATGCATTGACACCCTCAAGGACTGAGCTAGAATGCCTCGTTTCCAGTAAAAAGGGTCTCCGGTTCTCTACTCTCACCATACAAAACACAGCAGCATTAAACCGCTATTTTACGCTGATATTCTGTGAGAGCGTGGTCCTACCCCGGTCGAGCCGGCCCATTGGCGCTGCAAGCACAATATAGCTGAAGCATGGCTCTACTAAGTAAAAATTTTATAATATGATGAAGATGAAAAGAGATTCTGTTTTTGATTACTATAAAAGGTTAAAAAAATTTTGACACACGATTCCATTTAATCTATTCGTATGAATCTACTTGTCCTTTGTAAAATCATATTGATAGTCAGAAATTTGTTCTAAGTTTTAAAACATTTGACTTTAGAACTTACTTAGTTAAGTTTAAAGTATGGAGTTTTTGAAGTACTGCAAGTGGATTAAGGTCTTGAATACGGTTTACAGCTGCATGCAGTTCCCGTAAAGATGCCAAGCCCCACACGCCGTCTAAAGACGTTAGGCCACATCGATTTACGCTGAGCATCTAAAAAATAAACGTAAAACGAAGTGTTTATTATTTATATTCGTATTTTATTACAATAACCATTAAAATAAAATAGTATTCTATTTTATTCTTGAAATAGAAAATCATTTAATTCAACAAACAGTAAAAATAATAAATTAAAAACAAAATAATAAGTGCGCCTCCGGGTGTACCGACACTATTTTAGTGAACAGACTATACAATAGTAGTACTTGAATCAAATTAGTTGACTTCTTCTTAAAGAACGTGGTAGATACAGACAGATATTGCCAGCATCATAACGATGTTGGTGAAAGGGTGTTATACCATACGATTTCGGAAATGAAAAATAATACGTGCGCCTCCGGTTGTACCGATACTATCTTAGTGAACAGAACCAAGTGGTATACGCGACCCAGATTACCCGAATTACCATCAACTCTTACAATTCTACACTACAGCAGAATACACATACAAAGGGAAAGCTTATAAGTTATATACCCATAATATATCGTTTTTCGTAGTCCCACTAAAAAATTATAACTAAGTTCTAAAAGTTTGATTTTCTCGTGGTTATCTTAATGGAGTACCAACAGGTTGATCACAAGGAATAAATAGATTTCTCCAACAATATATTATCAAGTCCATTACTTAACTTCGCATAAATAATTATGTTTGAAATACTTTGACTAAGTACCCGGCAACGGATAGCTACGTCAAAATGTTATCAAGTCGTCAAATTATAATGTACCTTTAAATGTACTAAACCAATTCCTAGATCTCGCAATGACAACAATGCGCTTCCGTCCAAAGTCAAAGAGCAAAGTCGAGGTGCAAGCACGTGTAACCTCCTCAGTCCAACTCTCTCCGCAATCACGCGTAATTTCGCTTCGCGAATTCTCAATACTTCTTCGTCGGTCGTCACGCCACTGCACTGTTTCTGAAATTAAAAAAAATGTAAGACATTTTCATCAAGACAGAGCGCAGATAGTGATCTATTTACATTATAAATTAAAGTATCCCGCCACGTCTGTCAATATATATTAGCGCTAGTCCCAAAAACTTTTAAATTTTTTTTACGTAGTAGAGCCACACTGCAGCTATTATGGTTGTAGCATGAATGTGTCAGCTCAACCAGGGAAGGACCACGCTCTCACAGAATACCAGCGTAAAATAGCAGGTTAATGCTGTTCTGATTTCTTATATTTACGCGAACGCTATCGCGTATATTTAACTGTTTATATACCCGACGTTTCAAGCACATTACAGCACCCATGGTCACGGGGGAGATTGCTTATTATTTAATGCTGCTGTGTTTCGTATGGTGAATGTAGAGAACCAGAGACCCGTTTTACTGGAATCGAGGCATTCCATCTTAGTCCTCAAGGGTGATTCTTAAGCGAGGTTAAATGTAGATGTCTATGAGCCACAGCGTCCACTTACCATCAAGTGGACTGTGAGCTCGTTTGTCACCCTTATCCTATAAAAAAAACTACTGCAGGGGTTTTTTTACCAAAAGACAGACTGATTCTTTATTAGTTATATAAATAATAAACATTTTTTCGTGGTAGAGCCACGCTGCAGCTATATTATGGTTGTAGCATGATACGAGGCATTCAATCGTAGTCCTCAAGGGTGACAACGCATCTGCATTTTGATTCTTAAGCGAGGTTAAATGTAGATGTCTATGAGCCACAGCGTGCACTTACCATCAAGTGGACTGTGAGCTCGTTTGTCACCCTTATCCTATAAAAAAACTACTGCAGGGGTTTTTTACCAAAAGACAGACTGATTCTTTATTAGTTATATAAATAATAAACTTTTTTTCGTGGTAGAGCCACGCTGCAGCTATATTATGGTTGTAGCGTGATACGAGGCATTCAATCGTAGTCCTCAAGGGTGACAACGCATCTGCATTTTGATTCGTAATTGAGGATATAATACGTAGATGTCTATGAGCCACAGCGTCCACTTACCATCAAGTGGACTGTGAGCTCGTTTGTCACCCTTATCCTATAAAAAAACTACTGCAGGGGTTTTTTACCAAAAGACAGACTGATTCTTTATTAGTTATATAAATAACAAACTTTTTTACGTGGTAGAGCCACGCTGCAGCTATATTATGGTTGTAGCGTGATACGAGGCATTCCATCGTAGTCCTCAAGGGTGACAACGCATCTGCATTTTGATTCTTAAGCGAGGTTAAATGTCGATGTCTATGATATGAGCCACAGCATCCACTTACCATCAAGTGGACTGTGAGCTCGTTTGTCACCCTTATCCTATAAAAAAAACTACTGCAGGGGTTTTTTACCAAAAGACAGACTGATTCTTTATTAGTTATATAAATAACAAACTTTTTTACGTGGTAGAGCCACGCTGCAGCTATATTATGGTTGTAGCGTGATACGAGGCATTCCATCGTAGTCCTCAAGGGTGACAACGCATCTGCATTTTGATTCGTAATTGAGGATATAATACGTAGATGTCTATGAGCCACAGCGTCCACTTACCATCAAGTGGACTGTGAGCTCGTTTGTCACCCTTATCCTATAAAAAAAACTACTGCAGGGGTTTTTTACCAAAAGACAGACTGATTCTTTATTAGTTATATAAATAACAAACTTTTTTACGTGGTAGAGCCACGCTGCAGCTATATTATGGTTGTAGCATGATACGAGGCATTCCATCGTAGTCCTCAGGGGTGACGACGCATCTGCATTTTGATTCTTAAGCGAGGTTAAATGTCGATGTCTATGAGCCACAGCGTCCACTTACCATCAAGTGGACTGTGAGCTCGTTTGTCACCCTTATCCTATAAAAAAAACTACTGCAGGGGTTTTTTACCAAAAGACAGACTGATTCTTTATTAGTTATATAAATAATAAACTTTTTTTACGTGGTAGAGCCACGCTGCAGCTATATTATGGTTGTAGCATGATACGAGGCATTCCATCGTAGTCCTCAGGGGTGACGACGCATCTGCATTTTGATTCTTAATCTATACATATAATAATTCTGTAGAAAAGTTGTGTCTCTAATTCTAATATTTTCTGAAAAAAAAAACAAGTCCAGGGGACTAAATAAAGGGCACTGAAGCCAAATTAGTGGTTTTAGAATTTTCTCTATCTCTGCGTATTAAAGATTTCCATAAAATTTTGTGTATAGGTAGTTAGGGACCCGGGATTACTTATAGGCTACTTTTTATCCGATTACGGAACTTCAAAAAAAAGAGTGTTAAATATTTTCCTTCCTTTGGGTGTTAATTTCTATTTTATACGATTGGTGCGTTTTATTATCTTAATATATATATATATATATATATATATATATATATATATATATATATATATATATATGACACGTACCTAATTTATATAATATATAAATTACGTGTCACGTTCTTTGTCCGCGATGGACTCCTAAGCTACTTAACCAAATTTTAACCAAATTTGCACATCATGTACAGTTTGGCCCAATTTTTTTTTGCGAAAATAAGGATTTTTAATAGGATATGACAAAAGGTCGTCGAAAAGGGCAGAACAACGTCTGCCTGACAAGCTAGTAATAAATAAAATATAAAATATTTATAAATAAAACCGAAAATTAGTTTTAACCGTTGTGTAATAAATTGAACTACGTCGTATTAAACTAACTACAATCTACGATATTATTGTTGTATTCACTTTTTCAAGATCCATCTAACGTAAAATAAAAAAACATAATAAAACGTAATAATAATAATTGTAGTGTAAGTGATTACAAAATGCTAATAAGTATGTAATGAAATAAAGTTCATAAATCGGAATGAAGGTAATATCATAAATATTGCCTGTTAAGACACAAGTATAAATGTCCACTGTTTCGAGCGCACCGCGCGCACAGAGCCGCGGGCGAGAGTGGACGTGTAGTGAACCGTGAGTTTACGTGTGCATGTGTGAAACAGTGAATCCCTGGCTATTACAATAATTATAATTTTTATTGACACAATGTAAGGATTACATTATTTATCTTTAAGACATTTGAACAAATGACATGAGTTATAACTTATCTATACAATTTTATACACTAGCGTCTAAACTAGGCCGAGCCTGTATCTTAGACACTAGTAACTTCCAAAGGCACCATTATTTACAGTTATAAGAGTATACGGCGTATTATGATTACGTTACAAATCCGCAAATACATTACCACTTTTATGCGTTTACCGTCACACTAACTTATTATGCGTATGAAAGGTTAGAATACTATTCATAGGAACTTTTTTAATTTCTTAATTTATAATGCAATAAATGATTATTGTTATCACAAGTCAGAGAACTATTTTTTGGTGATAGGTTACAATGAATTATTGCAAAAATATATGATATATAACTTTAGTAATTCTACAGGTATTTAACAAAAGTTATGCAATGTACAGTGAACAGTCAATACATATTAGGTATATAATTATTTATGGTTTTTGCAAAGGTTTTTTTATTTACATTTTGACTTAATTAAATATAGTTTTATAAGTAGCTATAAAAGTGAAATAATTTTTAATTATTACAGTTAAAGTACTTTAAGTAGATAGTTATGTTATTCTAATGTAGTATTATTTTAGTGACTAAGAAATTTACAATTTCTTCTGTATTTAGAGTCTTTAACCAAGATAATAGTCTAAACTACTATTATCTTGGTTATAATATTATTATTATAACCAAGATAATAGTAGTTTTTTACATTGATATTTGTTAAGCGAGTAGATTTGTAGAATTTTATTTATTTTATTGTAAAGCATAGGACCTAAGTAGCATTGAAATTTAGTTATAAAATATGTTTTAAAATGGCAAGTAGGACAAACCTTATCTTTCCTGCGATTGGTTGATAATTCGTGATTATATGTAAGTTTTTCATGTTGGAATATAACAGTGTCTTTTATATACAATTGTCTGTCAATACGTCACATTCTGTATATGTCTGTATTTGTCTGTAGAATAGCTAAATGGTTTAAATGTCCTTAATTTGAGTAATATACGCTGCGCTCTTTCTAATTTTATGAGATGAGTTTTACGGGCTCCACCGCATGGGGTAATACAGTAAGACAAGACAGACTGTGCCAATGATAAGTAAACAGTCTTCAGTAAAGAATAGTCTGTCACGTGTCTTAGTTTTTTGAATACATATACAACTTTTTGTTTTCCCTGCTAACTGATTAATATGAGGGCACCATGTCAGATTTTCATCCAACACTACGCCCAAGTATTTTACTGTGTCATTTCGGTCTAAACATGTGCAGTTGCATTGAATTGAGCTTTTGTTTTTGCAGATGTGTATTTTATTTTAAATGAATTTTCAGTAGTTAGTGCTCGTTTTTTATTTGCAAACAACATAAATTTTGTTTTAGAGATATTCAAAGTAAGAAAGTTTTGGTTAAGCATTTGTAACGTTGCTTGCATTCCTAATTCAGCATGAATCCTAACTTCGTCCCAACTTTATTTAAAAATAAAGTTGGCCCGAGTACATCATAGTTAATAGAAGCATTGTTACTAAAATAGCCGTCAATGGTTACTCTCTGGATCCTATTTTTAAGTAGTCCTCGAATAAAGCAAGTGCCATCCCTCTGATACCAACTTTTTCCATTTTACTCAACAAAATTGGTATAGAAACTGTGTCGAAGGCCTTTGCCAAATCTAAAAACACTCCAATACATTTAAATTTACCATCTATTTGACTAACTACAAATTCAGTTAGATCAATAAATTCATCATCTGTTGATCAACTAGCTCTAAAACCATAATGATTGTTGGATAAGATATTATTTTTTCTAAACACAATATTAGTCTTTTGTTCAAAATGTTTACAAAGATTTTGTATAGGGAAGGTAGTACAGAAATCGGGCGATAATTATTAATGCATTCTGTTAGGATGAATTACTGAAATTTTAAAGACGTCCGGAAAAGTACCTTTTTTTAATACACAAGTTCAAGATACGTGTTAAAGGTGGAACAATAACGTTTTTGTTATTTTTTAATAATTTTGAGGAAATACAATCCCAACCTACTGCACTATCTGATCTCAAACTCATTAGTGTAGATTCAACCTCTTGCTCTGTTGTTTCTAACAAAACCATCGAGTTACCAGGTGTGTGTACTGGTTTACATTTTGGAATATTTGAGTTGCCTTCAAATGTAATTTTATCAGATAGCTCTTTTGCTACATTAACAAAATAGTTATTAATTTTGTTTAGAGCTGCTTCTAGTGTATTTTGTGTTTTAAGTAGATTAATAGGGTGCGCTTCCTGAATATTTCTAATAGTTATTTTATCAATCATTTTCCATTTCAGTTTTAGGTCTTTAGCGTATTTATTTAATTCATTTCTTTCGAAGTTTCTTTTTAAGCATTTTAGTATGTTATTACAATAATTTTTGTACCTTGAATAAGTAATTTTAAGTATTATGTTATTAGGGTCAGTTTTACATTCAAGATGCATTCGATCTCGATTCCTTACACAACGGACAAGGCCAGGTGTGATTCATGGCTTTACGCAGCGTACTATTCTAGGTGGTAAGATTTTAAGTGTGTTACTTAAAATCGATATATTTAAAACTTTGACCAACTGTTCGGCTGACCAACTTACATCATCAGGATTAATTAGATCATCAAAAATTTTAATGTTAAGTTGCTCAGTAATTCCTTTATAATTAATTTTATTGTAGGCACTTGAAATTTAGGCTTAAACGCGTTATAACCGCTGAATGATCGGATACCGCTTACCACAACGATTGTAATTGATGGGAGTTTAGCTTTAATCATCGCATGATCTATGCAATTATGAGCTCTAGTTTGGTAAGTATGACTACTTAAAAGACCGTGAATTGCTAGTAAGTTTAGGTAGTCTGAGGAGTTGCGATCTTCATTATTGAGTTTTATATCTATGTTTAGGTCCCCATTATAATTATGTTACTAAAATTCGCGTAAGTTGTAAATAATTTATTTAATGACATTATAAAATTATCGATATTTTTATTTGATGGAGATCTATAGATGCCTATCACAACCGTGACCTTGATAAATTCATTCAATTCATTATTTGATTGAGATCTATAGATGCCTATCACAACCGTGTCCTTGTTAAATTCAATAGCCAAACAGGTGGCATCATTTAAGAATTTTTCTTTAACAGAACAGCAATAACTTTGTTTAGTGTACGCTACAATACATCGTTCATCAACATTTTCATCTCATCATTCTGATTTTCAAAACCAAAACCTAACCTCTTGTTAGAAGTATTTCAAATTCAGTAAAATTTTTGGAGATGCTTCTGATATTTTGCGTTGGTATTTGTAAATTATTATTCGTTGCTATCTGGGATTTTAGAACAGAGTTGAAAGATTCTGGACTACACAAGAAAGACGCACCCGCTCTAATTTGGTCTATGTTTTTCGTTAAGTTATTATTGTTTATACAATCTTATGTAATTTAAAAGAACTTGTGACATAATTAGCGTAATGGTGGTAATAAAAAGAAGAGGTAAAATACAATGTCCTATTTTTACTAACCTGACTTTGCAAATCTTAAGAACATTGCAGCCGAAGCAAATGTTTTTTGTATTGATATTAATAGCAATGAGAGAATACCTGTATAATATGTGTATAGAGTGAAACACAACGTAAATATAGACAAAAATTAACACATGAGATATTTATATAATGTAACATGACCGTGAAAAGAGTAAAAATTTTGTAAATATAAATATTTTAAAGGTTTGCCTAGTCAGTTTTGTTTCTTTAGATCTAGCAGTTGCGTTTCATCCTTGACTTCAATATGAGATGAGTCAGCCGTTTTACGAAGATATAATTTTCCATGGCTAGTCCAACAAAATTTGTAGCCTTCAGTTTTTGCGTAGCTTCTTGCTAAGAAAAATAATCTTAACCCTTTGTTCGTCAAAGCTTCAGATACATAAATTGGTCTTACTTGTTCTTTGAATCCTATCATAGCACTATTGAGACGCTGATCAGGATGCTGCTTATGGAACTTTTTTGCTTCCTGGATGACATTGTTCTTCACTATAACCGATGTGAATTCGTGAGTGACGATTGTGGTTCACGTTTTACCATTCAATCGAAACACATCCTTAATAGTAGGTTTCTGAACATTTACCTTAAGAACCTTCCATGTTTTTGGACAATATCACATAAGTCAGCCTTAGTTTCCGAATGTGCAGGTACATTCCTTATTTCTATAGTAGATGACTTTGAGGCTCTATGCATATCTTCTATTTGCGCTTCAAGTAAGGCTATCCGAAGTAGGTGTTGCTTTTCTTTATTTTAAAGACAATCAACAGTCTTCTTCATATCTTCATACTGACTGTTAAGGAAATCAAGAGCTTTTTCAATTTCGTCATTTGAGCGCTGAATCTGTATGTTTTGCTGTTTTATTTCTGCAATATCTGATACTAGTTTGTATATGAGCGAGTTTTGTGTATTTTTCTATTCATCTAACATGTTTCGAATTTCATCTTTAAAGGAAAATAACTGTTCGTCGCTTGACTCGCGTTATCTTTTATTACCGTTACGAGCTTGAGGTTCGTGACAATAAAAACTGCCGATTGAATTACCAAAATTTAACTTTAATTTCCTTTACACCAATTAAAACTTAAAACACTAATAATTAATCATACTGATTCACTTTATTTCGCTCCGAAGCTTCGCTTGTCTCGCCAAATTCAATACTGTCCCGATCGCGGCATGCGGCGGGTTTAAATACACTTTTACACCTAAACATCCAGAATATTCACGTAGATACGGGCGTCGACCGACTAGACGCAGAAAGTTCGAGTGTGGGGCTTCTAGAAAGCTTAATTCTTCTGTTCGATACTAGATGGCACTGTTGGTCGAAAGTAAAGTTTGATTTTTTCTAGGAAGCCCTCCTCGCTCTTTTCTTCGACACTAGATGGCGCTAGTGCCAGGTACCTAACATTAACTTAGGCGCGCAACATTACGTTTAGAAGTGTAAGAAGGTGTAGCAGGAGTCGGAACTATATTGGAAACATCAGAAATTAATAAGGTATGTTGCATGCTACGGCCAGGGCGTGATCTTATAAGCTTAGACATTTTATATCAAGTTACTTAAGTTTTAAGTTTATGTGGTTACAACAGTAAATGAATAGATTATTTACCACTTTATCTTGATCCCTGACACAAGTAAGCTAACTTTGTGTACGTATCAACTTATGTTTGTCACTTGTTAGCACTTTTGTTAAACACTCCTTATTTTCTGTCCGCCTAGTAGGTGGCTCGAATTTTCAATATAATTTAGCACTTTAAATATTGTATTTTAACGTTAGTGTGACACGTCTAACCACTTTCGCGTTTCGGTGGAAGAGGAAAGTTATTTATTTAAATTTATATTGATTTGGAAATTCTAATGTACATTTTTTAGTTTTTGTTACTTCATTTTAGTAGACATAAATAAATTTTATAGTAACTAATTACTACTTAAATAGATAGTAGTGACATCTACCGAAAATCATAAAATTAATGGTGTTTCTAAGTTTAATTTCTAATCTATAAAAAGTGTTAGTAGGTATTTTTTATCTATAAATAAACTAATAACAATAATATAATATCATAAATTAATATAATAAATTAATCGATTATTACTATCCTTTCAATAATCGATTAATATAATATCATAAATTAATCGATTATTGAAAGTGAAATGGCGGTATTTCATAAACTTTAACAGTGTTTGTTGATAATTGATAGAATCAGGCGTTACTTTGCGGAAATCCGTTATAATAAAATAATAAAAATATAAATTTCTTTGCAACCTTCTGCTAAATAAATACAATGATGTGTCTTACCTGGACTTGTTTGTGACGAATGCCACGCCGTTTATGTGGGTCAGACTGGTCGCAATTTCGGGACGCGCTATAAAGAACATTTGGCCGCGTACAGAAATTGCAATCCTGATAAATCCCATTTTGCTAAACATCTCTTGGACACTGGACACAACCTAGCTAGCGACCATTCCTTTGAAGTCTTATATACTTGTAATAAGGGGCAGCTACTGTGTGTGCTGGAGCAGTTGGAGATTTTAAAAAGTAATAATGGTAATTATGCACTGCTAAATGAACAAACAAATGTTTCTAATTCACCTTTGTTAAACATCTTTAAGGCTAATCTTTAATAATAATTTTAAGATTAATAATAATAAATAACTATAATAATATCAATAAAACAATAATAATAATAGTATTTAAAAATATTAATCATAACAATAATGATAATTAGTAGCAGGTTTTTTTATCGCACGGCGCGGTCACTCGCTACTTTGGTGGGGAGGGATTGTGTCGGCGTGTATAAATAGCAGCTGTTTCGGCTCGCCGCTCGTTAGGGAAATAACAGTTGTATCACGCAAACTGCGCGCGGCCAAGTCCCCCAAGAACGTCTCCTCGTTCTTGCGGAGCACAATAACCTTTTGTTAGCGTTGTAAGTTAGGTTAACTTAATTAACTTAACTTCAATGACTGAGAGAATTAACCTACCTAGATCTCACGGTCGTATCAAACCTAAGGGTTTATCGCTTGTATCATTTAATATTCGCGGCTTGCGAAATAACCTCCCAGAGCTCAAGCTCTTTCTTCGGAATCGTGAAGTCGATTTCCTCCTCCTACAGGAAACTAATCTCAAAGCTAAGGACACTAGAGGCCTTTCTATTAAAAACTTCTCTCTTCTTCGTAACGACAGACCCGACCGCCGAGGCGGCGGAACGGCCATCTATTACAAGAAGACACTTCATTGCTCGCCCATTTCTACTCCGCAGCTTACCAACATGGAAGCCACGGTATGCAGGCTAGCTATGACTGGACATCAGTCCATCCTCATAGCCTCCTGTTACATCCCTTCAGGAACCTATCCCCTCAAAAAGGATTTTGAGGCCATTTTATCTTTAGGCAACTCAGTCATTATGTTTGGAGATTTTAACTCCAAGCATACTGAATGGACATGCCGCACTACGTCCCCCTAGTGGCAAGATACTGCTCGATATCACGCAGTCTCTTGATATTACCGTCCATAGTCCTCTCGGTGTTACTCACTTCCCCGATAACACCGATCACGCCCCCCGATGTGTTAGATTTTGCGTTACTCCAAGGAGTTTCTCTCAACCTCGGAGCAATCGAGACACTAGACGATCTAGGATCAGATCACCGACCGGTCTCCCTCATTCTTGGCCATCAGCCACCTCCCCCAACACACACGAAAACCTTCACTAACTGGAAGGGATTCAAAGAGTCCCTAGCTAAAGCTCTGGACTCACAGGACTCTACCATCTCCCTATCGTCGGACTTAGATAGTCCCGAAAAAAATCGACACCGCAGTCGACTCACTCTCCACCCTTATTAAATCCTCCCTTAAGGAGAACGAAAGGGTCGTCCCGGTTGCTAACAATAGTGGGCTTCCCCTACATATTAGCAACCTAATAAAAGCCAAAAAAGCTGCTTTCCGGAGAGCAGCAAAATATCCCACCCCCGAATATAGGCGCGCGGCCAATCGTCTTCAACGAAAACTCCGCTTCCGCCTCTCTGAATTTCAAGATCTCGAAAAGAGTAAGCTCATGGAGAATATCTCTCCATCTCACACAGCGTACTATCAGATGGCTAGAGCCCTCCGTATAGACGCTATCACCCACACTCCCCTCTCTCCCCGTCCCGACGGCACGGTTGCCTTCGAGGACGAGGAAAAGGCTGAGTGCTTTGCAGATAGCATTGCCGCTCAATGCTCTCCCAGTTCTCAACCCGTCGACCCCTCACACGTCCAGGCAGTGGAGGATGAGGTCCGCCGCCGGAGCTCACCCCCCACGGCCTCTGAACCTATCTCTGTGTCCAATGATGAGATCTCATCCCTCATCAAAGGACTTAAGCCTAAAAAGGCTCCGGGCGCGGATGGCATCTCCAACCAAGCCCTAAAACACTTTCCCGAGCAGGTGTTAACCTTTTTATCTATTATCTTCAACGCCTGCTTCAACCTTAGTTATTTTCCCACTACGTGGAAAGAGGCTACTGTGATTGGAATTCCCAAGCCAGGCAAGCCTCTCAACCTCCCCCTCCAGCCATCGCCCCATTAGCCTCCTCAAGGCAATGGGCAAGCTCTTCGAAAGAGTCATCCAAAGTCGTATGAGGCGCTACCTGTTTCCCACAGACGGCGACCCTCTTATCATTCCCCATCAATTCGGCTTCCGAGCCAAACACTCATGTCCCCAACAAGTTCACCGCATTGTGGAATATATCCGCAGCGGTTTTTATCCTCGTCGTCATAAGACCATCGCGGTCTTTTTCGATATAGCCAAAGCTTTCGATAGAGTCTGGCACACAGGCCTTATCTACAAGCTCTATAAAATAGGTCTCCCCGATCGTCTAGTTCGTCTCGTGGCCTCCTATTTAAAACATCGTACCTTTCGTTTCAGACACGAAGGCACGCTCTCTTCACAGCGAACTATCAAGGCTGGTGTCCCTCAGGGCTCAGTACTTGCTCCTCTGCTGTACATCATATTCACCAACGACATTCCCATCCCGTCGAAAGGTGTTCAACTCTCCCTCTTTGCAGACGACACTGCCATCTACTGCAAAGGTGTCTCACTACCCTTCATACGGAACAAGATCCAAAAGTCAGTTGATGACCTAGGAGCTTGGTTCAAAAAATGGCGCATCGATGTGAACCCGGAGAAGAGCTCCGCCGTTCACTTCGATTATAAACGACGCCGTCTCAAAAACACTCCACCAATACGTATGCTAGGGACCCCTGTCCCCTGGCATACGTCCGCCAAATATTTAGGTGTCACTCTAGACACAGGGCTCACTTTCAAGCCCCACGTCAAAAGAGTAACCCGTCACGCACGTTTTTATCTGAGTAGGCTCAACAGTATGTTGGGCCGACACAGTAAAATGTCCCTTCGAAACAAGCGTACACTCTATAAGGTATGTATACGACCAGTCATGTCCTACGCGGGCCCCGTCTTTGCCCACGCAAACCCTAACATTTTAAATGAACTCCAAATAGTTCAGAACCTATTCTGTCGTCGAGCTGCGAACGCACCGTGGTACGTCCGCAATGCCGACCTTCATCGGGACTTAGAGCTCCCAACAATTCAACAATTTCTTAAAAAACTCTCTGAGAACTTCTTCAAAGCCTTCTCTTCAAAGTCGCACCCAAACCACTTAATTCGTGAGGCAGCTTCTTATGCAGCCCCACCCCCCTCTCGCTATCGTGTCCGCAGGCCGAGAAACTCTCTCTCGGACCCGCCTAATAAACTTTCAAACGACCTGAACTGTCTCCTGGCAGCTCAGGCCAACTCTAATTAAATAAAATTATTGTAATATCTGACATTAATTTGCCTTCGTAGGCACTCCCTCAGCGGCACTTAGCCGCCTGCGCCCTCTTTTCCCAAAAGAGGGTCGCTCATGATAAGGCACAATAGAGCTTAATCAGCCGGTTGCCTGTCCCTAAAGGCGGTTTTTAGGGGGTATCACTTAAGGTCCCCGGTAGGACAGTGAGTCCCCCATAACCACGATAGACCGGCTATCGTGGTATGCGTAATGCATTTTCCGCCTCCCTACGTACAGGGTAGCCCTTTAATTGCTTCGGGCGCAAAAAAAAAAAAAAAAAAAAAAAAAACTCGCCGCTCACTTAGCGGTTAGGCGCCGTAGAGTCTACAGTACCTGAAGATGTCTCGTGTAGAGGCGAAACACGTGTCGTATTATCGTCGATGGTGTGTCTTACCTGGAATAGTGGTGTTGGGACTAGTGGTGACGGAGTTAGTGCAATGCATTGCAATTGAGGGAGGGCGGGAGGTGCTCTTCAATCCAGGTAAGACAAATCATTGTATTTATTTAGCGGAAGGTTGCAAAGAAATTTATATTTTTATTTTTTTAATGGTTGTTGATTATATCATGATATAGCTTGACAATGATTTATTTGTATAACTCAATGTAGCTTGACCAAATCAATGAATAGCGATTATTTAACTACAACTAAACAGGACATTGCTATTTCTAGATATTATTGTTAAATCGTGAAATAATTTCATTGCACACCGTTAGCGGCGCTGATTGCGTATATTTGATAAAAGCAGAATTTATGCCAAATGTATGTATTATATAAATGTTAGCGTCTTTGTTGTGTGATAGAGCCACTCTAGTCGCACCTCAACTTGAGTCTGAGTACCAGAGGGTAAAGTTTTGGTTGTCATAGTTTTAATATAATAATAGCACCATCTAATTACTGATAAATAAACTAATAAAAAGTACATAACTGGTCAAATTAAACACAATTATACTAAATATGTGTACATACTTATTGCTGCAGCATCAAAAATTGTCAGACCAGTATAGACCTGTGGCCACTGTCTGCATGTTTTATCATAATTGTCAACTTTAGCAAAATTACTAACAAAACTGTGTACAGAAAACTTTGATTAAGAGAGAAGGTCTTTAGTTGAATATTTTGTGTGTCTATCGGCATAGCAATATTTCACCAATTTCTTTTTGTATCAAGTCCGATATAAGAAATTGAAAATTAAATGCACTATGAGATTTATATCCATAATTGGTGGAATAGTTCGTGATACCGTTGATCCAGCATTTTTTACTTTTAATGAGATTTATAAAGCAGTTTGTCATATATTAAGATAGCTTTCATATTTTCGGATAAATATCAAAGAAAGCATATTTTAAATACGTTATTTTTATTTTAACTATTAGCAGAACTGCACTTATAGAATCTTGGAAGTCATCTGTATAAGCTTGTAATCAAACCGATCACAACGTTAATTACCACGTTCTCGGCAATGAAGAAAAACATTGCAGGAAATCTGCATACCTGATATGTTAAAAAAATATTTCGGAAATCATTTTTAGATATAGGTATGTGAAGTCGGTCATCCAGCGTTAGATTCAATTTCCAACTCCTTTTTGACCAAACTCGTTGTGGACTGTGCCCAGTAGTGGGATATACTTAGGCTCCCACTTTTTTACTTTTAGTAGGGCTTTCCACTGCTGATCATAGGCTTCCCCCTTCCCTTCTTCGGCAATATAATCACTTCCCATCAGCATTGTTTGTAAGAATAATAAACAAAATTTTACAAATTTCAAAAGGAATATTGAAGGAAAGGTCATTATGGTTCGTGGACAATCTCTCGCGAAATTAAAATTTTTGTAAGAAGGAGATTTCCTTTTATTACAAATTACAATTATTATTTTTATTTTATTTTATGTTATGTTTAATAACGATAGTAAATAATTATTTCAACCAATAAGTCTTTTATTTTTTATCGCAATTAGAAAATAGTTGTGCTATCAAAATTTCCAAAATACTAGTTATATAAAATAGCTCCATACTATCACACTGAAAGGGTGACAAACAAGCACACAGTCCACCTGATGGTAAGTGGATGCCGTGGCCCATAGATATCTACATTTGTCCTCGATTAAGAATCAAAACGCAGAAGCGTTGTCATCCCTGAGGACTAAAACGGAATGCCTCGTTTCCAGTAAAAAAGGGTCTCCGGATACACATTCACCATACGAAAATAACAGTATTAAGGTGCTATTTTATGCTGGTACTCTGTGAGAGCGTGGCCCTTTCCTGGCCATAATATAGCTGTAGCCTGGCTTTACCACGTATAAAACTTCGACTTCAAGCGTTCGTCCTCAAGAATCCCTTCTATTTTCTCCCGAGAAAACATTGTCTGCATTCGGCACGTCTCTGAGCCTTAATACTCAAATACCTGAAATGAACCTATGTCGATAGCTGGTCTTCATCATCGATCTTCAATCTGGGCAGGGGGCCGATATGGCGGTAAAGTCGTTGCTACAAGCGAACAAACAAATCATATATACGATAAACGTCGCCTTTTCCAAAATGTTTTGAGCCACAAAGTCTACATGTCAAAATTCAAGATTCGTACATATTGTTACACGCCTAAGTCGACGTCATGTACCCGGCACTAGCGCCATATAGTGTCAGGGACGAAAGCGAGGGGAGCTTTCCAGAAAATGACATCACTAATCTTTCAACCAACAGCGCCATCTTGTCTCGAAACGAATAACTAAGCTTCTAGAAGCTGACACTCGAACTCTCGACGCCTTGCGCGTGTTTACTAGAATATTCTGGATGTTTCGGTACTAATTTGTATTTATAGGCGCTGCAAGATGCGATCGGGGGAAGTATTAAATTTGGCGAGACAAGCGAAGCTTCGGAGCGAAATAAAGTGAATCAGTGTGATTAATTATCAGTGTTTTAAGTTTTAATTGGTGTAAACAAAATTAAAGTGTTAATTTAGGTAATTCTATCGGCAATTTTTGTTGTCACGAACCTCAAGCTCGTAACAATTGGTGTCGGAAGTGGGATCAAATCATGCCGATTTTACCTAAGGAGGAAACGGAGGGTGTCCGTGCCCGAAGTCAACGCCAGCAGGAGACGGACCTAAGAAGATTTGGTGGTGCAACGCCGCAGACGTCGGAGGGCCAGCCACCGGCTGCAGGCCCGTCAGTAGCTCCTACATCTGCAGCACCCGACTTAGGTGCTCTGATGGTGATGTTGCAGGAACAGGCTCGCCGACAGGATGCACAGGCCCGACAACAGGAGGAGCAGGTCCGTCGTTTGGAAGAGCAGCTGCGAGGCGGACAGGATGAACAGGCCCGCCGACAGGAGGAACAGGTCCGTCGGTTGGAAGAGCAGCTGCGGGGCGGACAGGATGAACAGGCCCGCCGACAGGAGGAACAGGCCCGTCGGTTGGAAGAGCAGATGCTCCTCATGAAGGACCTTCACGCTACCTTCGGAAAAGAGATACGGGAGGTGAAGGATAAGTTTGCTTAACATGACAACCGCCTGTCGTAAGCTGAAACCCGAATCGACCAAGTAAATAATCGGGTTGATAACGCAATGGCTGACATGAAGAAATCACTGGACGAACTCAAACTGGGGGATGGAATTACAGCTCCCGGAGTAGCTGCAACACCTTCGCTATGTGGGTTCAACGTGCCACCGTTCGACGGGACTTCTTCCTGGTCGGCCTACAAAATCCAGTTCGAAGCTGTTATGAAGGCGAACGGCTGGAATAAAAGTCAGGCCATGACTGCTCTCACACTAGGCCTGCGCGACCAGGCCTTAACAGTTCTGGAAGCTCTCGGTGAGGAAGTGACTTACGAGAAACTCCTTGAGGCATTGGAGGCGAGATATGGCTGCGCTCGCTGGCTGGCTACGATATCGCGGAGCATATGGTTACAACGAAAACCTGCAGCAGTGGGCTCTAGAGGTGGAGAAGCTGGTGCGAAAAGCATACCGGTCTGTACCCGCGCTCATTGAGGGGAACCTGGTGCAGAGATTCATTGACGGCATCCGCGACCTGGAAGTCAGAGCTGCTGTGAGGCTCGGGCACCACGAGACGCTTAAGGACGCCTTGGCCCATGCACTGGAGGTGGAAGCCGTGCGGCAGGCTCATCGTTCCCATCGCGTCAGGGAGGTTGTAGCAGCTACAGTTCGCGACCGCAACAAAGGATACAGCCCTAGGTGCTATGGTTGTGGGGAAAGGGGCCATCTTCGATCCAGCTGCCCTAAGCGAACCGTAGAAAGGGAAGTTGATCGATCTCGAGAGAGTAGTGCAGCTAACGGCACCGCCTGGCGGCGTCAGGATCATCGTTCCCCTCACGTTAGGGAGGTTGCAGCAGTTACGGTTCGCGACCACAATAAAGGATACAGCCCTAGGTGCTATGGCTGTGGGGAAACGGGCCATCTTCGATCCAGCTGCCCTAAGTGAACCCTAGAAAGGGAAGGTGAACGATCTCAGAAGGGAAGGCGGCTAACATCACCGCCCAGCAGCAGCCGGGATACGACTTTACTATCAGACATCGCAGCGGGAAATCTCATGGCAACGCAGATGCATTGCCAAGAATACCTTGTCATGAAGATTGGAAACATTGTACTAGGCAAAAGAGTAAGGAAGTGGTATCCGTGAGGATGCTCAGGACAGACCACCCAACGAGTGGAAGGACAGGCTACGACATGCACAGCAGGAAGATCCGGACATCAAGCCGATTCTGGAATGAATGAAGGCCCGTGCTACCAAGCATAAGTGGAGGGACGTCTCAGCGATGAGTTCAACCACTAAGAGCTATTGCGCCCAATGGGACAGCTTGCTGATTCAGGATGGAGTCCTGTGCCGTAAATGGGACAATGGTCGAGGAGACAGCTGTCGTTTGCAAATGGTTGTCCCTAAAGTTAAAGTGCTGAATGTTCTACAGCTGTGCCATAATGGTCGTTCAAGAGTCCATCTGGGAGTTAAACGAACTCTACTGAAGGTCCGAGAACGGTTTTACTGGGTCCATTATCGTGACGATGTCGAGGATTGGTGTCGTACATGTACAAGTTGTGCGGCTGTAAGGGGACCTCAGACACGTAGTAGAGGAGCATCGAAATTCTACAATGTTGGTGCACCACGGGATAGGACAGCCCTTGACATTGCGGAGCCGTTACAGAAAGGCGCAAGAGGGACTCCTAAGATCGTCCATGCGGATCGCTTGGCGCGTTATTATGGGTCCGATAATGCTCGGGACGAGCATGTCTTAGGAGGGGGCAGTGTTACGCGCCTAAGTCGACGTCATGTACCCGGCACTAGCGCCATCTAGTGTCAGGAACGAGAGCGAGGGGAGCTTTCCAGAAAATGACATCACTAATCTTTCAACCGACAGCGCCATCTAGTCTCGAAACGAAGAACTAAGCTTCTAGAAGCTGACACTCGAACTCTCGACGCCTTGCGCGTGTTTACTTGAATATTCTGGATGTTTCGGTGCTAATTTGTATTTATAGGCGCTGCAAGATGCCATCGGGGAAATATTGAATTTGGCGAGACAAGCGAAACTTTGGAGCGACATAAAGTGAATCAGTGTAATTAATTTTTAGTGTTTTAAGTTTTAATTGGTGTAAAGAAAATTAAAGTGTTAATTTAGGTAATTCTATCGGCAATTTTTATTGTCACGAACCTCAAGCTCGTAACAATATTATTAATATCTGTATTTTATGTCACTGAGGCTAGCACTGAAAATCAGTATTGCATCGGTTAGTAAGAAATGAGGCATAAAATTTCCATTTTTTGTTACATTTGTTTTATGTTTTAAACTTTATTTAAGTTTTACTTACATGAATTAGAATTCTTGTTTTATACTGTATTTGATAAATTAATTCTCTATTATATCTGTTTATAAATTTAATGTGTTCGCCTATTTCTGGCAAATAAATGCATTTTCTTTTTTTCTTCTATATCTTCGCGATTAAAGCTGCACATACTGCTAAAATTTTACAAAATATCTTCGTTCGATATTTAATTACCCTTCAATTTCAATGGAGATAAAATTACGTAGAGTGGTTTAATAAGTTATATATTCATAATAAAATAGTAAGGAAAGGGATAGTACATACCAATAGTTCGATTAACGTAAGTTCCCTTGGAATGACAATTCGCCTGTACCCGGGTAGCCGACGCTCTAGCTCATCCTGTCCTGGAGGCTGTTCAGGTTCGGGCGGTGGCATTGCTAAAGCTCTGTTAACATTTTTATCATAGTGGTTGATTGTTATTTAACATTTTATATAACGTTGCTATTAATATAAGCTATTAGATAAAATCATCCTTCATACATATGTAATACAATCTTATAATATAGCATCATGTTATTTTTCCTGATTTCGTTCAGGCTTATGAAAATTTCACTTATAGCTTTGCTACCTTTCCTATCCGAATAAATAAATTGTAACGTCTATCGAATAAACTTGATTGGTTGAAGATACGTTTTAATTACATACTTACTGTAGCTCATAATTGCCAGATTATATCTTCTTCTTTTTAACAACGCTTAACCACCAATATTTAAGTCTCTATACTTCTAGACAAGGCAAAACCTTACAGAAGTATGTAATGGAATCGCAAAATCAAGAATTTAGTTCTCGGAAATATTAGCGTAAAGTTTTATATAAAGAATGACGCGAATATAACTTATGTTTCAAGTAATTTCTGACATTTCTTCGAGTTGCTTCTTAGATAAATAACTTATCTAAGAAGTGAAGTCTATCTATCTATATAGGGCCGATTTTTTTATCGTCAGGCAAAAATTTATCAAATTAATTATAACCTGACTGAATATGAATGTAAAACTAATGGACGACACACACGGTCAGTTCAGCTGATCATTCCAAATGATCAGTTTAAACTAGGACTGTTGATATTTTTTAAAATACCAGATTTTCTATATATTGATAAATAAACTTATATATAAAACTCCGATATTGATATATTTATAATTATCGATATATCGAAAATCCGATATTTTAAAAAATATGAACAGTCCTAGTTTGAACTGATCATTTGAAATGACCAGTTGAACTGACCGTGTGTGTGGTCCATAAGTTCAACTGCGCAATTTGTACACATACAAACTACGCAGTTGAACTATTTTATTAATACAGACTGTTCCTTTTAATGTAGTTTTTTTTTTTTTGTAGGTATATATAATATTTGTGTGCCTAAAAGTAACAGAGAATGTTCCAAATGGAGTGACCCAAAACTTATAAATTCATACATATAGATAGTAGTAGTAAGTGAAAAAAACTTTGATTGAATATTTCAATAGGTCTAGAAGAAACTACGCAAAATATACAAAAATACGAGTATAAGTTAAATTACAATTCAGCGTTAATAAAGACGCTTCGGTTTTACCTGAACAAAGGCGTTGTTCGAATGTTCTGTGGTTCAGGCGAACTTGTGCTCGATATCTCTGAAGGTGAAGGAGAAGCAACAACGCTGGGGGTTCGGGGTGCCGAACCAAGCTCCACGCTTGGTGCTTCCCGTGCTGGCATTTCGAGCTAAGTCAGATTTATTATAAGTTCATTCAAATGTCATGAATGAATAAGGAATTTTTATCATTAATTATTCTTGCAATTATGACATTGAATAGAAACCAAAGTATAACATCGATATTTCTTTTGACTTAATAGATTTACTTTAGGGAGTGAACACAAAGTTAGGTTGGCAGCATAATACATATTGATTTGATCCTTGGAGAGGTCCCATGCATGACATCTTTAGTGATCACTTCACTTCATGGTGTAATTCACTATAGCTCTTTAGAATTCGTTGTATCAGTAACAATTAAGAGCAGATCTGTATTCTGAAGAACTTTAAACAATGATCACGAAACTGTCGGAGGAAAACCTCGTCTCGTTAATTGAACTTAGCCATTATTGCTCCCACAAGAGCCGCAAGCCTGGTGCATCACCTCACAAAACCGCGGTTTTGCGATGATCCACCTACGAGCTTTACGGACGGCCACCAAGACCGCGGTTAAGACGAGCCGTCGATCGGGAATGTACGTGGCCTTTTAATTGGTACATTGTTGTTATTTTTTGTAGATAGAGAAATTATGAATTGTTCTGTAAATTTTGTTACTTACCTACCGTATATTTTCTTGTAAATTCAAGTAAAATCAAAAGGTAACAAATTTGCAATATATTTTATATATATTCGGACTCAAATTAACAAATTTTCAAGCAAGTGATATGATCACTTGCTTTTGTCATAATATATTAGAAAGTAGTTTGGATTTTTATGTTTATAAGTAATTTTACAACATTCAATACTTACACAAAAAGTATAAACAATTTAAAAGTTATCAATAACACACCTGTTGCCAATAGCAACGCGAAATAGGCAAGAGAAATGACATAAAACTCTAAAGCCGACTATACATGTTGGCCGAGCGAAGGCGAACACCAACGTATAGACTGCCCATTTGTCCAGCCTCGCCATTGCTCGTCGGCGCTTGCCTAGTTGGCCGAGTGCAGGCGCGCGTTGATTGTCGTCTACATGCACCACTGTGTCATGCAGGGTTCGGGCCTCGGGGTATGCCCCCATTACCCGTGTTATCCTCGCGATCCACCACTATGGACCGGTCCTGGGAGCCTTCTATTGGCGTTGTTGGATGTTATACAGGTTTGTCCGTAATTGGTAAAGTTTTTCCCGTAGTTAACCGACTACGAGGAAAAAGGAGGTTATCTAGTATAAAGTCGGAGTTGGCCTATCAGCGGCATTGAGGGTTGTTACTCGACTCTCTAATCGATATAGAGAGGAGTTCTCTTGGATAGGGTCGCCCGTCCGGAGGGCGAGTGTGTAGCAGCGCAAGTTGGTTAAGATGTATGTGTGGCCCGTCGTCTGCACGATCGAAAAGTCCGCGCGCCAACCGGGCCACAAACTCCTGGGTGGTGTCAATCTTCAGGTTGGCCGCTATGACGTCATTCCGGACGTAGCGACCCGCACCGGCGATGGTTCTTAACGTCAGATTTTGCTGGGCCTGCAGTCGCCGCCTCAGAGGCTCGCTCAGAAGCGCGTACCAGGCCGGAGCAGTATACGTAATAATGGGTCTAATATACATTTTGTACTCGCACTTTTGTTTTAAGTGGTAACTTGGATGCCAGGACCGGACGGAGCATCGCCCGCGCACATCGTGCTCTGCGACGAGGTCGACGTGCGCAGTCATGCGCAGCACCCGGTCGATCCGGCACCCAAGGTAGGTCACGGCCTTCTCGTCCGCGCTCTTCTGGCCATTGAGGGTTAGCTGAGGTGGTAGGTTCCTGAGGCGGCGAGTGAGTAGAGCGGTCGTCTTACCAACGTTGACGACCATCCTCCACTCATCTAGCCATGGTGGCAGCAAGTCCAGCAGACGTTGCACCCTGGCAGTGGCAACGTGGGCTCTTCTGGACGAGGTGAAATAAGCGCTATCGTCCGCGTATAACGCCAATTCCACGTTACCTCCCACTCTTGCAGCCTTCCTGCCAGGGTAGGGATATCGTTGGTATAAGCCGCGTACAGGACTGGAGACAAACAGCTGCCCTGAGGAACGCCGGCTCTGATGGTTCTGGTTGCGTACTCGGCGCCCTCTACGCAGACGTAGAACTTCCTGTCTGCCAGGCAAGACAGCGCATAGCAGGAGGGACACTGGTCTGTTCTTCTAGTTTATAAAGTAGTCCAGAATGCCACACCCTGTCGAACGCCTTCTCGATATCGAGAAAGACGCCCAACGTAGGGCGGCCACGGTTGTATTCGGCCGCAAGCAGGTGCAGCACTCTGGTCAGCTGTGTTGCTTTAGAGTGATCCCTCCTGAATCCGTGCTGCTCCGCCCGATGTTGGATGCACGGACGGAGGCGTCTTAGCAACAATCTTTCAAGCAGTTTAACTATGTGTTGTAGCAGCGTGATCGGCCTGTAGCTGGCAGCTCTACGCCTGTCCTTCCCGAGTTTCGGCAAGACGATCACTTTGCCTTTCTTCCAGTCCTCCGGGAAGTGGGATGTCCGCAACATCCCATTGTAGAGTCGACCAAGCTCTACTAGGACTCTATGGGGCAGCTGTCGGAGTGCAGCGTTGGTAATCCCATCGTGCCCTTCCTCGGTTGCAGGCGGGTTACCGCACTTGCTGGGTTCGGCATAAATTGCCCCTCGAAGTGCTCTACTAGGATATCCGCTCTACCCTTGGCATCATAACGACGTTCGCCCGCGTTGTTGGTCAGCGGGCAAACGGGAGGTTTGGCTTTAGTTAACTGTCGGTTCAGTTTGTAGAGCGACGCATCATGCTCTTCCGCCTTCCATATGCGTCGCTCTCAGGCATCTCCTCTGTGTGCCTGGACTGCAACCGACAGTTCCTCCGATAAGGTGTTAAGTAGCGTCTTGATTCTCGGGCAGCGAGTACGCGCCCAGAGTCTCCTTAACGCCCTTTTTCTCCTGATCTGCACGCTAATCTGTAGCGGCAGATCGTCTCTCCTTGTTGACATCGGGACGATCGTAGAGGCAGCGTTGAGGGCCTCCTGTATCGCCTTTGTCATATTGGTAGCGGCGGCCTCTACGTCGTCCGCTGTGTTTAAGGGGTTGTGTGCTGGAGGTCTCTCCTGCAGGTGTTTTTGGCAGAGCCTCCAGTCGACACGTATCTTAACTGTTCTGGGCGGCGTAGTCACCGCCTTTAGGCCAAGGGTAATTAATATCGGGAGGTGCTGTGAATCCAGGTCGTACAGCACCTCTACCACTATCGGGTAGTTGATGTTCCTAGCAAGCATGATGCCCAATACATCCGGACGACTTCGTGGGTCCGTCGGAACATGAGTGGGTTCTTCGGGACCTAAAACGTCATAGCCGTGTCTTTCGGCGTCTTCAAAAAGTGCATGACCCGGCGGGTTGATCAGTCTGGATCCCCACGCCGGGTGTTTGGTGTTTAGGTCCCCGGCGATGATGGTCGATATTTCGCCTTCCATCACCGTCCGCACGTCTGAGGAGCACAATGGAGACCCTGGCGGGCGGTATGCTGTGTAGATCCTAAGTTCCTCGCCCGCCGCCTCCATTTTTATGCCGATAGAGCGCATAGTTTGGTACTCCGGTAGGTTAAGTTCTTGATGGACGATGTCCCTTCTCACTAGAACCGCCGTCCCTCTATAGGCGGCCCCTTGGGAAGTGACCTCGTTCCTCCTATTAATATGGTAATTAGGCAGCTTTACGTGTGTACTCGGATTTAATTTTGTCTCTCCCAGCAAGATGACCTGTATGTCTTGTTGTTGGGCGACAGTGCGGAGTTCTTGTAGCTTCTGCTGGATTCCACCTGGATTCCAGTAGAGGAGGCGCAGGTTAGATTCCTCCATAGTGCCGAGCCAGGAGGTTTGCCAGCGCCTTCATCACCGCTGTTATAGGATCAGTCCCGGCTCTGATGTCTGCCAGGACCTGACTGCCGACTTCGATCGCTATGCCAACCAAGCGCTGGATGGCGTCAGCGGTCTCGAAGCCGGCTGATGGTATTCTCGTAGCCTGTGAAGGCGTTGGCACTGATCTCGGGTGTTGTTGCACTGGTCTTTGTGTGTGGGTAGAGCGCGCTCTATATGTAGAGCGGGCTCTATTTTCAGATAGAGCCCTTTCTGGCACTCTACCCATTCTAGTTTTCTTATCCTTGGTAACCTGCGCCTGGGCTATCGTTACCGTTGGGGTTGGGGTAGAAGTTGCTGCCTGAGGAGGAGGCTGCATCTTCTTCTTCTTCTTCCTCCCCCGCTTACTCCTCTGTGAGGTTTGGGGCTCAATTGCGTCGTTAGCGGGGCGGCGGAGAGTCGCCCCGGTGGTTGCCTTTGATGTAAGGGTGATCGGCACCACCGTTTCTGTGGGTGCCGAGACGGGTGGAGGGGGGGGCAGGTTGCCTTCCCTTTCCTCTTATTGTAGTCCACCCATCTTCCTGGACTACGGCCCTGGGACGACTCTGGGGGACTCTTCTAGGCTTTTCCGGGAGTAAACCCGGTAGAGCTATCCCCTGCTTCCTTGCAATCCTCCTCAGGACTGGGCAGCAGCGATCATTGGCAGTATGGTTTTTAGCGCAATTAGCGCATCGCGGTTCTTCATCCCTACCCCTTGGGCAGTTGCTGGCGATGTGATCTCCGGCACAGCGAACACACTTCACTGGCCTGAAGCAATAGTGGATGCATGGCCAAAGGCCTGGCAGCGGTGGCACTGTGATGGGCCAGCTCTTCCTTGCCAGGCCTCTATGACGACTCCTCTCATGAAGAGGAGCTCGTTGATCTGATAAAGCTCGTTGAGGCGCTCCAGGCTCAGGTGGTCCAGCTGCGCGAAGTAGAGGCACCCAGGTCTGCTTCTACGGGGGGCATCCCTTTCACGTACTTAATCGGGAACCCCTTAGCCCTGAATGCCCCCTCTATCGCGGATTGATCCGTGCCCATTGGTAGTCCCCGTATGCCCACTTTCGTGGGCTTGTCCTCCTCGGGGGTGTAACAGTTCCAGGACATGGCTGGTACTTTGTCGGTCATCTCTATTAAGTACTTCTGTACCTCCGGAATTCTTCCGGACTCTGAGGGGTGAATCTGACCCCCCTTACCGAACGGACGAGCATTCGGTGGGTGGCTCAACTTCTTGTTGAGCACATCGAAGTGCTTCGTCCAGTCCGGTAAGCACTCAGCCACTATTGGCGGGTATCTCTTGGTTTCTTCCGCTGGTTTCGGTGCCTCAGCTGTCTTTGACCTTGGTACTGCTGGGGCAGCTACCAGTTGGGCATAGCTTGTCGAAGGCCTTTGGCCATCGTGCGATGGCCGGCCTGACGGGTTGGTGGTTAGCGCGGATGGTGAGTGCCCGGCAGATGTGTTTGGTGCAAGGGTCGCGTAGGTGGTTGCACTCCACCCATATGACCCTTCTCCTCCCTGCTCCAGATCGACAGCATCCATGCTGGTGTGGTGATCCGGTGATCTGGGAGGAGTTGTTTTAAACGGCGATGGCGATTTCGGAGGCGATCTTCTGATTGGTTGTTCCAATTGCTGGTGGTCATATTTTTCCTCGGATGTCGAATAATCCGAGGAGTGGGAGGATCCGATGCATTGCCTCTTCTCCTGAAGGGATGCAGCTGTCTCTGGTGGAGTGTGCCTTCTCAGCGTCTTCTTAGCCCGCTGCTGTTGGGGGAACGGTTCACGCCCAGTCGTACCTTCAGGTACGATGGGCGAGAGCGCGGTCCTCGTTGCGGGCTCCTTGCCCGGCGATGAAGGTTTCCTGGTTGGGATCTGCGAGTAGGAGGACACTACTCGAGTCCGTTCCGGATGAAAGATGTCGCGGTACGCGATTGGTCTGTCCAGTACGCCAGGACGGTCCGATGGTCTTCTTGGTTTAGGTGGGGGCTCCCCCTTGTCCTTGTCGGACATGCTGAGAACCTACCTAAGAGTCAGTCAGGTAATCTAAGTGGTCCTATCTAAAATACCAGCCGTTCGGCACGTTGCGCGACGCGGATGGTAAGGTTAAAATACGTTGGCGTAGTCACTGTTGGGCACTGCCTACCCCTTTTGCAAACAAAAGGGTTGGGGGAAGTGCGATGGTGGCACTTTAGTACGCGACTGGGCACAGGATGCTCGGAACGCATAAAGTGGCAAGAATCACCTAGGGGCCGGTGACCTCGACGCCTCACGGAATCACGAGACTCGACGATCGGCGGAGTATGTCGTACCGGCGGTTATTTGCAGCCACTGCTAACTACAAATAACGCACACCTAGGAGATCCTTATATGCAGGCGAGCGTCAACGTGTATACGGCTCGTTTAGAGTGCCTTGCCGCCACTCGGGATCGCTCGCTACGACACGTCCACTTCGGAACAGTGTCGGTTTTTGTGCACAAATCGAAGGCACTCGCCTGCACTTGGCAATTCGCGTTCACATGTTACCCCGGCAATACATGTTGGCCATGCCTCAGCCAACGCGAGCGTAGGCATATTGATACAAGGCGAGTGCTACAGTCAAGTTCGAAAGAGATGAATTCCAAGGACAATGTTCACGAGTTTTGGTGTAGCTATCTAAATGGCCGTAATTAGTCGTCATTGAGAATTGGTATGATATGGACGAGGTAAAAGTTATTACAGCTTCTGCTATTTATTTAATGAGTGCATATAATTAATTTTTATGTAAGTATACTCCACAGTAAAGTTAAAAAAACTTAAAGATGTCCTCGTTAGCATAGTGACATTGTCGAAATTATTTTAAAGTTGCAACTTAATTAAATCAATATCTCGCCGGGACGGACACCCATGTAACTGACATCCATGTCGTAAAAATATTAATCATAACAATTAGTTGCATGTTTATTTTAAAAAATAATAATGGTACCAATGCACTGCTGAATGAACAAACAAATGTTTCTAATTCACCTTTGTTAAACATCTTTAAGGCTAATCTTTAATAATAATTTTAAAATTAATAATAATAAATAACTATAATAAAATCATTATAAAAAACAATAATAATAATTTTAAAAAAAATATGAATCATAATAAGGTTTGTTATCGCACGGAGACGTGACGTGACGGAGTTAGTGCATGCAGTTGAGAGAGGGCGGGAGGTGCTCTTCAATCCAGGTAAGACACATCATTTATTAGGGATTATTTTTTTTGGAACTTTTTATAATTTTTTTATTGCACACTCACCATAATTCTTTTTACAATAATTATTTTATTGCTTCCAAAGTTTTTATTTTCAAAATCACTCTCAATGTATTTTACGGCGATTTATCCATACCCTGTTAGCTACAGGAACGCTGTTGTGGTGAGTTTTTGAACTGTTATTTACTGCTTACACTATGGAGTGTAGAAGTAAGGAGTACAGGAGTACAGACTGTGTATTAAAAAGTGTCCATAGAAAACCGTTAAATAAGGGTGGCGCCACGGTAACTACGGGGTAAATTTAAAAGAACACACCGAAAATATTAGTGGGATAGACGACTTTTTCGAGGTTATATTTATTAAATAAAATTATTTTAGATTTTAGAGCTACTGAGCAATTAGCAGCAGACTTAAATCGTCAACAACTGCTAAGTTCATTTCATCCTAGTAGCTACTCCAGCGCTGTTGTGGAGAGTTTTGGAACTGTTTACTGCTTACAGATGGCCACTTTTTCAACTATTCTACTATGAAAGTTGGTACTCCTTACTTCTATACTCTATATTCTACACTCCATATTCACAATGAAAACACCTGACAGCACAGAAAAATAAGAGTTCACAGCGAACTGTCATCTATAAAATGGCGGCATTAGTTCCAATTTTGTCTACCTGATCAGTTAAGTTGGTGCAATGTAAGTACGTCAATAAGTGTGACCTGTATTTTGGCCTCTTATTTTAACCTCTGGCGTGATCGGTTGACGTTTTATAAAACTTGGCAGTATTGGGGTATCAAACATGGATTTCATTATGGCAACTCAAAATGCTGAAAATGGTAGCCCTAGATTCTTCGCCGCATGTGGTAAATTTCACTGTACTTCTCGTATTAAGTACGCAACGCAATCAATAAACAACTTTAAAAAAAATGGTATAGTTGATAATCTCAAAACAATTATTCATAAACACGAGTTTATGGTTAATATTTCAATCAGTCATAGAAGGAAGTACTCATAGATAATACACCATATATTAGAGACCTAAGTTGGTGGACGTACTTTAGTTTGGTATTGCATTAGATTTCACGGTGATAATATTTAGTTAGCGATATTTTGTTAATAATATTTCATGGGCGATAGTAATTATTGGAGGTGGTGATGAAGCGAAAATATGATAGGGCGTATAGAGCGGAGTGGGAGCAAGATCCTTTTTAAGATGATCCAGACGTGGTCTTTTGTCTTCAGACGTGGTTTTACCCAAAGTAAGACAGGATCTGTATTTTAAAGATGGCAACACTGACTACAATGACAATGACAATGACAATGTCAAGACCTTACAATTTGGCGCCAAAAAGCAAAAGTAGTATTGTGCTTGATGCTTGTGAAATAAGTTTATTTTGTATAAATTTATACATCAAAATTTTTTGTAAAAAATGGAAAACAACTGTGTAGACGTAAAACATGAAGAATATCAATACCTTAATCTTATTAAGCAAATAATCGAGAAGGGTACGTACGAACTGAGTTCAAATGTTTAAAATTCTGACAAAAATACCTTTGATACCAATTTTTTTAATGCAATTACTTACAGGTGATAAAAGGGTTGATAGAACAGGTGTGGGCACTTTATCAATATTTGGTGCAATGCAAAGATACTCTCTTCAAAATAACACTTTGCCACTTTTAACTACCAAACGCGTATTCACCAGAGGAGTAATCGAAGAATTATTGTGGATGATTTCGGGTTCTACTGACAGTAATGCTCTCGCTAAAAAAGGAGTACATATTTGGGATGCAAATGGTTCTCGGATGTTTCTTGATAATCTAGGTTTTACTGATCGTGAAGAAGGTACTCGCAATTATTCTTAGATATTTTTTGTGACATATATTAAAAACAATATAATTTTTATGGTTTAATATAATCACCCATAAAATCTTTTTTTATGTTAAATCAATCATGGTGTTTATGACTGGGTAGTGGTGGTTTAGAAATATCCATTTCCCCAAATTGCCTTGTGGTTGTGGTAAGAAGCAACAGATGGAAACAACAGATGATGGGCAGCATCTTAATAACAACTATAATAATAAAAATAAACTTCAATTGCTAACCTTGCCTGCTTCGCACATGGCAACTATGGCTAATATCCACTTTATGAGGCATTCTATGAGAAACAACTGTTCGGGGAAGGCTTATGTGGATTTTTAATAAGCTTTAATGGTAACAGTCTTCATGGTGTCTAAGGAGGCACACAATGTTACAGTATGCAAACCTGGGTTTATCCTCACCAGCACTAATGAAATTGATAATTGTAATTTTGTATGATGATTTACATGTCAATTTTAAGAAATCTATTTGTCTAAGGCATAAAAGTATTTTATGATGTGAAGTTTATCAATACATTTGAGCAGTGTGGTAGACAAATTACTCTATAATGCTCTCACCCAACAAGTCCAATAGAGGGACATATATAGATGTATAACCTTCCTTTTATTCCTTTCGTTTAATGGATTAAAATAAATAATTACTAAAACTAGTTTCATAAAAATTTAATAAATGTTTTTTTTAAATATAATTTGCGTTGTAGGTGATCTTGGCCCTGTATATGGTTTTCAGTGGAGGCACAGTGGCGCCAAATATGTAGATGCAAAGACTGACTACAGTAATCAAGGAATTGATCAACTACAAAATGTTATAAACACAATTAAGTAAGTTTTAATCAAACATGCAGATAAGTCAAGTCAATTATATACTAAACTATTTTAGGAAGTTATTAGATTCTTTTTTTGCTTTATACTATAGTAAAGTTCTCACACCACTGAGTGGCAACAGAGGCCATCACTCCATCTGATTCCATGTGTTGTAATTGGTGATTTAAGGCCAATTACTTATACTACTCAATTTCTAGATGTTCATTAACCCACATGTGTCTGTGCCCCTACCGCTCATCATATTTCTATTGACAGAGAACATGCATGATTTTCACGTTCTATTTTCGTCCAATTAACTATGTGATACAAATGAAACCATTATTAAATAGTGATATTATTTACAACAAGTACTTAAAATTATGTCTCGTAGTTCTAAGTATTGAAAAAGCTATATCAAAAATAAGTAATTAGCTTGGACTTTTCTTTGGTGTCTATCGCGTGCGTTGCATATATATGACCATAGGGATGGGATATAATGCAATGTGCATTTTAAAAATGAAATAACAAACAGTTAAATAATCAATAATCAGATATAATGCATCATTCAGCATAAAAAAAGTGTCATATGAAATAAAGTTTATTTAACATATTACCTTGCGTTATTAATTCTTTTCCTTATTATTCATAAGAAAAATATCCCTCAAGCTCTTTAGTCTAGCGCGGCTATTGTATTAATACAACCACTGCCTACATCACAAGCGGATAAAATGATTAGGAATTTCCATTAATGTTGTTCATGGATATTAGTGCATTGTCGATAAAATAGCACATTTAGTAGTCAAATGTAGAGGTTAAAGAACCTGTTATTATATAGTATGGTGTTCCAAAATACTTTATTTCAAAATATATATTGCTCAAAATCTCTGGACTGATTTTATTATGAGGAAAGTAGTTGTAAATAGCATAAGTACTTATTAATAAACTGTTTAAGAACCTTTAAAGGCTTTTTGTTTTACTGGCTTACCAAAAATATCGGATAATATCAAAATAAGTAGTATTTAGGTAGTTGTAAGTTAGATACTCGACCGGTAGACTAAACGCTCGCAAATATCAATATTATAATGGATCATCCCTCTCTGTTGTAGGTATCTATATATTGATTCACTGCCGGGCGCTGGGCGCACGACAACTGATTTGAAGTCGGGCGGTTAAAGGGTTAAGTCTCATGGTGTCACAGTCACTTTGACACATAGTGATAGAGACGAAACGAGACTTAAAGCATCTTAAAATTGAGTAGCATTTGTATATTTGGACATAAAGATCTCCAGACAATGTTGTACCCATCTGCCTTATTTTACTAGACGGATGTTGGATACCTAGACCAGCGACAAATCACCAAAGAAGTTTAAATCTAGATGCCATGGACTGTCAATATATGCAGGCTGATGTGATTGAAATAGGCACAAGACAAGATCTTGTTTACTATAAATTTCAATATTATTTTGCCAGGGTCATACTAAAAATAACAATGGTCTGACTAGTTATGTGAGAGTAATCTGAATGAATGTTATAATAATTGATGTTTGCTGTATGTGACATATCTTGAAGTACATGGTAGAAGTACAGTTTTATCCCACAGAATACCAGCGTAAAACAGCAGCTTAATTCTGCTGTGTTTCGTATGGTGAGTGTAGAGAACCGGAGACCCTTTTTACTGGAAATGAGGCATTCCATCTCAGTCCTCAGGGGTGACAACGCATCTGCATTTTGCTTCTTAATTGATGGTAAATGTGATGTCTATGGGTCACAGCGTCCACTTACCATCGGGTGGACTGTGTACTCATTTGTCATTCTTATTCTTTAAAAAAAAGAATTATCGATTGTGGGTATGTTAAATTGAAATTCTGTTTTATATGTACCATATAATATATTAGTAGATATAACTATATCCATCACCCTATTTTTTTCCCAAATGTGTCTTAAGAGGCGGCTTTGGGAACACCAGATAGGCGACAGGGAACACCAGCTGGTACAGTAATATCCAAGCGTGGTGATTAAAGCTAATCCTCTCTAACAGGAGAGGCTGAAGTTGAGCAGTGTACTTTTAGAGCTGATGAAGAAAAGATAGAATGGATGGGAGTAAGACATCCCCTTAAATAAAATCCTAATCCCCTAAAGACGAAACAAAATTTATCTTGCAGTCCCTACTACTATGCTATCGTAGCATAGCAGGTGCAATTTTTTTTTCAGACGCTAAACCTTCCATATAAAATTCCGTCGTTGACTGCCTCGTTGGTCTTGTGGTTGTAGTAGTGCGATTGCTGATCATGAGGTTCTGGGTTTGAATCCTGGGTCGGGCCAAAAAATCAACTACTGAGTTTTTCGTCAAGAAATTCTCAGTAGCTGCCCGGAGTCAGGAAGTTGGCGGTGTCTCACCCCCGTGCCGCGGAAAGCACTTGAAGCCGTTTGTCCTGCGCCTGATCTCTCTCCGGTCGTGTCGGTTTACCGTCCCATTGGATTATGAGAGTGAGGAAATAGAGTGCACCTGTGTTAGCGTATACTTAGCATACACTTGGGCACTATAATCCTGTCCTGCACTGATGGCAGGTCTCCGTTGAGGCTGGCCGCCGTAACCGAAATTCGGTCTGGAGGATATTATTATAAAATTGCCACAAAAATCTACATTAAATTAATCCCATATGTTTTTCAGAAATAATCCAGCTGATAGGAGAATAATAATGTGTGCATGGAATCCATCAGATCTAAAGAAAATGGCCCTTCCTCCTTGCCATTGTCTTGTTCAATTTCATGTTGCTGATGGAAAACTGTCATGCTTAATGTATCAAAGAAGTGCAGATATGGGTCTTGGTGTACCATTTAACATTGCGAGTTATTCTCTGTTGACACACATGATAGCTCACATCACAGGCTTACAGGTAATATTTTGCTTATCCAAATATTATCTTTTATTAAATTTAGTTTTTGTTGTGTTTAGTTTTTAGTTCCCTTTTTTATTGAAACAAGGCTTGAAGTGTTAAATTAGAAATCTGACAACTCCGTGGCGCAGTGGCTTAGTAATGGGTGGCTGCGCTGGGGGTCGCGGGTTCGAATCCCGCACACATCAATTATTGGCCTACAAATAATTGTTCCGGGTCTAGATGTTTGTCCTTGTGCAATTTATATTTGTAAACTGCCCCCATGATACAGGAGAAAATCCTAGTGTAGGGATAACGTATTTTTTTTAAATATAAAAAAATTATAAATATAAATAGACATTTAGAATTCCATTATAGCAGCCCTAACTAGACCTATTTTTAGCAATCTTTTGCTTTGGACCAAGTCACTATTTGACCTTTTAAAGAGGCAAATATTTTGAATCTACTATCGTTGTTTGTTTTTGAAAATATCATGTATCATGTATACATCATAGAAAATATAAGTTAAAGAATAGACTGTCTGTTGTAGAACAGGTTGAGGTGATATGCTTGAGGTCCCTAAATTTAGGCTGGCTATAAATCAAGTCTATTTTGAGTAAATAAAAACAATTGAGTAATTACAGAAACATTTGCAATTTGCACTATGGGTTGTTTGAAAACTACATGTCCGGCTTAATACCTACTACCATCTAGTATAGCTTGCCAATTTCAGCCTTAGCTAGTGTCTGTTACTATGAGTATTGTGAATATCATTATAGAATTTGATTATGATAAAATTTGCTTAAATAGGAGTCATCGTAGCTTCCTACAAATTTGCAATGCAATACATAGCAATATAACACTAGTAAAAAGAGATTTATAATCATTAAAGTGTGCTTCATTAACCTCATTCTATTTTTTCTACAACAGCCTGGTGAATTCATTCATACAACTGGTGATACCCATGTCTACTTAAATCATATTGAACCACTTAAGAAGCAACTAGAAAGACATCCTAAACCTTTTCCAACATTAGAGTTTGCTCGCCAAATTGAATCAATAGATGATTTTAAATATGAAGACTTTATCATCAAAAGTTACAGTCCTCATCCTAAAATTGACATGGAAATGGCGGTGTAAGTTATTTCGTTTAAAACCATGCAAATCTATCACATCATGGAATGGAATAAAAGTATGTGATGTCAATTTCTATATGTGTCTATCCAACCTCATAGTTTACTTATTTCTCTAATAACTATGTATGACAATACCAAAGGTATGAAACTTGTAATATGCAACATTGAGAGTAAAAAGCTTTCTTCAATATATTCTCAGGTTATAAGAATATTAAATAACAATTTTTAATTCTTTAGAATTATTTTCCAACAGAAACCACCTTTATTCATCTTGGTTCATAAATCAATAGTTATCAACGAGAATTACTATGGTGTGCCAAAATTTTTAACTATATCATGGATTACAAAATAAAACCCCAAGAATTTCTGAATGGCATTTCAATCTTAAAAATAAGTGATGCTAAAAAATTAATTTTATACATTTCATAATATTTTAACAATAACAAATTCACAAGTATTATTGCCTTACATATTAAACATTTTAATTGTATATTACATAGTATTTTGTACAGTGTATTTTATTATTAATAGTCCCATTTAGTTATTTCAAATAAATAAAAATACCTTTGTATATTTACTAAAAGCTTTAATTATATACCTGGTTAGACTGAAAGTAAAATGTGAGAACCACCTTAGAAATATTTAAAAAAAAATGATTATTATATAATTTGTAACATTGATATACACATGATGAATCTAATAAAGGTTATTAAAATTACCAAATTAATATTAGGCAAAAATTAAATCTTTTACCATATACACAATTTTGATTAAAAAAATTGTATTATTTTACAATTTGCAGATATATATCCTATTATATATTCTTATATATTATATATCATATTTTTGAATAATGTATGAAAGCTAATTTCTTAGTTACACTAGTACCTATCATTTCACATTCAGACTTCCATTTTGTTAAAAACTCCGTTACATTTGGTTAATTTTTACATTATTTCTTTTTGTTTTTCTTTCTCACATTTATACTATGAATACTTACCCCGTTTAGTGACAGTAATATTCCTAGTAGTATTCTTAAACATTAAAATGTCAAATCACATCATAGTATACTACTGTCAGTTATACATTTATTTAAAAATCGCGACACTTCTCTACAGGTATATAATTAAAGACTACAAAAGCAAACATTGCTACTGCTATTCTGTTTCAATATATTGTTGCAGTTAAAGTTTGTTATGCCGGTTGTATGTCTATAACCAATGTTATTATTACAAAACAAAACTTATTAATATTTATCAACACATTTGATCATCTTGTGATGGCACCTGGAAAATAAAACATAAAAAATGTATAGTTTTTCTATTGTAATTTAAGCATGAAAAAACATACATCCATTTCATTTTATACTCAATAAAAAGAGTAAAGGTATAGGTAAAATACAATTTTAAAAGCCACATAATTGTGTGATAGAGCCACACTGCAGCCATATTATGAGCATGAAAGGGGCGACTCAACTGAGAATGGACCATGCTCTCACAGAATATCTACACTGATAAGTACCTACTGTTGTTAATAAAATAGTCAAAAAAGAAAAGCAATTCTGTAATAACGAGGCACTGTGCGCCCATGTATGATTATCAGAGATCAAAATTGAGTGTGTGAAAATACCTAGTTTGCAGTGGGACATAACATGGAGAACTTGAACCGGTTTTGAATTTTACTTGTTCTGTTTCAGTTTTTTGTTTTACATGTTCCTTATCTTTGAAAACCGAACTATAAACATTTGCAAGCTGCTAATATAGTTTTAAATTAATTTTTGTTTTGAACTTTTCTGGTTCAAATTCGATTTTTTAGTTCTACTTGTTCTGTATCTCTGAAACACCGAATTTTACACATGCTTACAGATGTGTTAACTTCTGCTGCTTTTGCTCCATGTTATGTCCCGATGCAAACTTTAGGTATTTTAACACACCCTATTCCGATCTCTGGTGATTATCTATCAATTTTGCAAGTTTCTATTTGTTTTACACTTTCCTGAATTTGTAAGCCTAGCTCCGAAAATCTTTTGTATGGAAACATGAGATTTTAGTAGGACAAACAACATTAGCTACCTATGTTATTTAAACAAACAGTTTTATCAAGATATTTGCAACTTTCCATCATTTTCCACAGTATATTAAAACTGTAGGACCCATATTTCCAAAGAAATTAACAATGGCTTAACTTGTAAAAAGTGTCGAATAACATAAGCCACTTCTTTAAATGTCATTTTCCAGGTTCTGTTACAGATTGTTTGACTGGGTTTGACAGTTTTTCTTTTAACTATGCCTTAAATGATAGTTAAATTCAACTGTGAACCTATTTTAATGATTCTTTTTAATATTTTTTTATTTTTATACATATATTTTTTAATTTTATAGAATTTAGTGATACTTTATATATATTCTACTTTTAAATGTGGCAAAATAGGGAGATAAATTTCTATGTCGTCTAAATGTGATTATTTAGACGACATAGAAATTGAGATTGCTTAGTAAACTTAAACAGGTAAAAAAATTAGACTTAATAAAAAGTTGAAGCCAACTTCAAAAAACTAAAAACAATAAAATAATTTTCTATGGGAGAAATATAATAGTAATTATCTACGAGTAAATTATTTTATTCTTTAGCTTCAGAATTTGGAACTAGTATTTCCATACACTATGGTATTAGCAACACTTCTGAAGATATCATGTTGAAATTATTTTATTGCTTTTTTTTTTTGAAGTAAGCTTACTATTTATTGAGAGTTTATATTAGATGTATATTCTTGATTAATAAAAGTTATGTAAGACATTGTAATAAAACTTATGACATACATATCACATTGTGCCAAGGGTGTCGCAAGAGGCATTTATGGAAAACCAATAGATAGTGGTGTAACCACGGGACACAAGGGACGGGGACCCTGCACACTGTGACAATTAAGGTAAATCATCACTACAACGGGAAAGGCCCATGCCCAGCAGACTTTCACAGGCTGAAGAAGATACCTGAGATACACCTTCATTCAATCTACTACTAGGGATAGGCAATGCAGCCAATCGTTCTGTAAGTGCTAATGTGTGACAATTAAGGTAAATCATCACTACAATGGGAAAGGCTCATGCCCAGCAGACTTTCACAAGCTGAAGAAGATACTTACCTGAGATACACCTTCATCCAATCTACTACTAGGGATAGGCAATGCAGCCAATTGTTCTGCAAGTGCTAATGTCATTTCTGACTCTACTGTGATCTCGGCCCACAATGTATCTAAAAAAATTAAATTAGGTGTTAGTAAAGTTACAAATGTTAGGTAGAAATATGACGTATTTTGTAATAAAATTAATAATGTATAGTTTTTATTGGTTTTGGTTTAAGAGAATCCATTGCTCCCATTTTGTCTCCTAGCATAAAAGGCGTGAAAATACCAGAAAAAACTTGACTTCCAGTAGATGGCAGTACATCACGTTTACACCATACGTAAAATATACAGATCAGCGACAGCCAATAGCATCGAATGTACTACGATACTTGCGAAAATGCCAACACGCACTGGAGCGGGGTGGTGGACAAATTGCTCCATAACAGACAAGAGGAGACCTATGCCCAGCAGTAGGATGTATAAAGACTGTAATTACTTGATACACAAACATGTTAGATTATAAGAACAAAATACATGTTGCACAAAACCTTGATCGATAAATTATATTTACATAAGTAACGTAATATGTTATTAAGAATGCAATTACCTCCTATTTGTTCACCTTTGTCAGTCACTAAATGAAAATAACCTCTATGAGCACCAGGAACACTAGGAGCAGTTAACTTCAATGTAACAGTAGTAGAATGTCCTGGCGGCAAAGGAGGAACATAGGTTGGTGTAGCACTGAATTGTTCTCCTCCCGCTTGTATTAGTCTACAGCTTCCAGGCCATGCTTCTGCTCCTGTATTGGCAATACTCCAGCTTTGTTCAAAACTGTAATCAGAAACTATAACAGTATGGGCTTTTGGTAATATTTAAAATCACACTTTAATACTGTAAATATCAATATCAAAACTGTATGTATGGTTACACAAAGCTATCAAATGATTTATCAGCTTTTTTAAAGTCCACTGCTGAACAAAGTCCTTTAAAAGAATGGGTCAATACAATACTTGAAGAAGTGTGGTCAAATCAAAAATTTTGTACAATCGACTTTAATATAAATAAAATGAGAACATCATCAATGTAGTTGAAGTCTTTTGTAGAAGAATTTAGGATAACTCGTAAGTTACTTGTCAGATCTTAATCAAATTTGGGACCTCATAAGAGGCACCAGCCTTCAAATAAAAGAAGAATCGTCAAAAATCGGTTCACCTAGAGAAAAGTTCTGAGGTAACACAAAAAAACAGCTGAATGGAGATTGTTATCCTTTTTTTGAAGTCATTTGAAAAGATACCCTTGGCAGGCAGGTTGATGAGTGTAGAACTCATACTGGTTAAGCTGGTTTCCATAAATCTGTCAAACAGCAGGGTGCATGAACCATGTTGAGGTGAGATTAACATGTAGATAATAAGTTCATACTATGGTGACACTGAAAGGTCAGAACTGGCCAAAGTAAAAATGCAGTTGGTAACCTGACGAAGTGTATAAAATTCCTTTGTCATATGTTTACAAATGGAATGTGAGGAAACTGTTCCATGATTTATTAGGGATTTTGATGTGGGCTTTTCTACAACAAAGATATGGTTTGGTGAAAGAGTTCATTTGGCTTTTCATGATAAAGTCGTATTTGAAACCAATATTCAGACCTAGTATAACAACTTTGTGCATGCATATCAGAATGAGACTTGAATGCTGTATATATATATATATATATAGCCAGATGGTTAAAAGTCCTAAAACAAAACGCAAGTGCTTGTTGGTTAAAGATTTTCCAACTAAAATAGAAAAAAGAAGAAGTAATGTTTTACAGGACACATTTTGGAAAGTTGTGCAGGAATTTCAGACTTGATTCCATGTTCCATCATTATACCATCAGAAACTCTGCTGGTCTCCACCACTTTATTGTTGTCATAAAAAACATTTGAATTTCTTTGAATTTGCATCCCCATTCAGCATGCGTACAGCAAAGGAGTACTTGCCACTTAAGCACTGATTTATAATGTAGTTAAAAACATTCAATGAAACAGATTGTTACCTCATACATTTGAAAAGTAGGGATATTGCCCAATAATTATATGCTGTAAGATAAAAGTACAGTTACATACTTCAGATCTATATATTTCATAGATTTAATAGGCTACAATCCTCACTAAAGAACACCAGTGTCTTCCAAGGATGATTCGCAAGGTTATTGAAATCAAAAACATCCTAATTTCAAAGGAGAAGATGGCTGGGTGCTACCATGTAACCTCCTATAATTAATAAAATTAAATCCCAACCCAAGCATACAACTACAAGACTTAGAGGTACTATATGTTCATAATGCATAGAACAGAATAAATATAAAAAAATTTAATCTAGAGGTAGCCTAGTTAACTATGACACACCTCAGCAAAGGCAAGGCAAATCCTACCTAAAATTTTAAAAACCAGCCAAATCTAAATGATGACAAAAAGTTATTAGATTGCCACACTATTAACCAGCAAATATTTTATAACTTAACATTAAAAAAAATAGAAATTTAAAATTTTTAGCATTATTATTTTTATCATTAGCATTGTGTAAATTCCTACTTAAAGTAAAAGAAAAGACTACTATTTTAATGAATAAAGGTCATTAGTTATTTTTATTCCCATTTAGATTCCATTGCAATATAATATACTTTTTTAAATTAAAACAATCAAGAAAAATTATATCTATTTCAATTGGTGATAGTGATAGGTCCATAAGTTATATACAATCAACATAAACTTATATTTAAATTACTCTGTAGTTATGTCATTTACATTGAAACATAATATAAAATTTTTAATATGAGTTTAGGATTTAGGATATTTTAATAAAAAATACAAGATAAAAAATAATCTAAACCAACTTTGAACGATTAGTCAAATATTTCCTGATTTTATTAGTACTAGGTGCTAGAGGTGTAAAAGTAATGAAAAAAAAAACAAACCCATATGTATTCATTACCATAACAATTAGTACTTGTTACTATCATATTATTATGTTACTTATTATGTCTACTTCTGATACCTCATAACATGCTATGTTATGTTAGAGCATCAAATCAAGTTGTATTGCGTATGTGTACAGTACAATGTTGCGGCGTCGCAACATTCGTAATTTGTATAAAACAAACTTTTACCTTAAATACCAAGCTGCATAAGATGTATTTTTTACTTTTCCATATTTTGAACCAGACTTGTGTTAAATTTAGTTTGATTTAATAGGTAAAGTGTAGAATTGCAAGTGAACTGTTGACAGAATCTACTAAATTTGTAATGGATTTACTATTTTGAATATTTTAACAGTGAGCTTATATTATATCACAATAACATCGCAATTCAATATGTATTGATTATAATGAAAAAGCAACAAATCGGTGTCGAAAATTAAATTATTTATTGAAAAGAAAATTTAAATAACATTCTGATGACAAATCAACATAAAATTGTTTTGCTTAGAATGAAATTGAATGTAACAAATGAAAAAAAAAACATTTTTAAACAAAATTCAAACAACAACAAAAATCTTTTGTTCTTATAATGAAATTAAATATAATAATAAAATAAAAATATATTTTGGCAAAACAGTGTAGGAACCCATACTATGAAAAAGGCGAGTAACGAAATGCATTTGTGTATAACATTTAGTTACTCGGTAATAGGTGGCTCACCCGTTACTCTGTACTGAATACATACGGTTGGCTATAGCTTTACTAGGTACCTAGTACTACTATTACTTTAAATAACAAAACTACATAATCTTACCAAGAACCGGGTGTTACAGCTGTTTCTTGACTTTGCGATGCCTTTAATGACATAGATGGTAGTTTAGGTGGTAGACTGTAATCTAAATAACAACAGATTGCAGCTTGTAAGTTCCTGGAAAAAACTCGTAATTAATCTAATAAGAAAAAAACGTTATGAACACTGAATAATAAAATAAGTTTACCAATTGCTCATATCTAAGAAGAAACTTGCGGTATTATAATTCAAACTGGGGCCTAACAACCTTTGCATTTGTACTATGAGCTCTTCCCTATCAGTTGTATTCATACAACTGAATTGCAATAGTAAGTTTTGGTCTATCTCCCCGGGTATTGCAGAACCGTCCACATCCATTATTGATAACACAACGAACTTGTTTCACCACCCTTTTACTCTTGACATTCCCTTTGTTTACGTACGACAGCTGGTTCTAGTTGAACTGCAGCACTACGCGAGGAGCTTCTTTTTAGTTTGTGGCCAGGAGAAATAGTATTCTTACGTAAATTTTAATTAATCACAGAGCTTTACTTCGAGTTCAATCTGTGAATATTCAATCGAAAATTTATTACTATCAAAAAATATGAAAAATGTTCAAAGACAAACATAGATAAATAAATTGGGATAAATATGAATGTTGTATGTATCATAGATAAATAAATATGTAGCAAGCTAGTATGTGTTAATTGTAACCATAGACGTATATAAGTCTATGATTATAACTAGGCATTATGGAAGGAGTACCAACTCCCATAGTTGAATCATTGTGCTATTATGTAGTATGTACCTACTACGTAATAGAGACGACACTGCATTCAGCTACTCTGTTCCACTCAACTGCGGTGCATGCACTCAGTCACTCGCTAGGCCATAGAGTAGAGTAATAAATACAGAAATGCACTAGGAGCTTGTAGAGTTGTCACGTGTTGTGTTGATTTAAAAAAAATCTTAATAAAAATATGCCGTCATGTGTACTTAGATATTGCACAAATAATTCAAGAAATGTCAGTAAAAACCAAGGGATTACTTTTCATCGGTTAAAAAGATACTTAATCAATAAAAATAAGTATTATAGATTAAAAAAATATTTCTAAGACGCCATCTCGTGTCATGGAATATAGATTATGAAATGAATATGTTCAGATGCGACATTTCTGTGGGTCCTTTAAGTATAGGACGAATATATTATTATACGCATTTTTTGTAGAAATATATATAAGTTAATATAATTAAACTCAATTTTTCATGTTTAAATCTGCTTATTATTTCTTTATTTTATTTTTAGGTTTCCACATCAAAGTCAAAGTGGAATAAATTCGTCCATTTTTAACTCTCGCGTGCCCAGCATTTAATGAACAACTCTTATTCTAATTTAAATAAATGTATTCGTAATTTAAATGTTATGTTAATAAACATATATTCAGTATGTTTTTTATATTTGACATAGATACCTTTTATAATATTCAGATAAAAATTTCATTAAAATGTAATTGTTATATAATATTATGTAATATTCTATTAAAGAAGCAAATATAATATCAAAATAAATGACAAAATTTAAATATTGTTCTGTATATAATTTACCTATTTAACAATACAATCTACTATTAGCTACGGGTACTATGTTTATTCTATGATAAAAAAACCAACCGCGCCAACACAGAATGGCGCACTTTTTTTATTTGAGATAGCTGTTCTAGTACGTAAGTACATATTACTTCAATGAGTAGAATAGTTGGAAAGTGGCCATCTGTAAACAGTAAATAACAGCTCAAAAACTCTCCACAACAGCGCTGGAGTAGCTACTGGGATGAAATGAACTTAGCAGTTCAATAGTTCTAAAATCTAAAATAATTTTATTTAGTAAATATAACCTCGATAAAGTCGTCTATCCCACTAATATTTTTCGGTGCGTTCTTTAAAGTATACCCCGTAGTTATAGTGGCGCCACCCTTATTTAACGGTTTTTATGGCCACTTTTTAATACACAGTCTGTACTCCTTACTTCTACACCCCATACTATAACACCCCATACTATATAGGCATGAGTGAGATATATTAGAGATTAAGCGTATATACTAGAATAGATCCAGGGACTAAGTATTTAACGAGACTAGGTTTCACCTATTCCAACTTTTAAAATACTAGTCTCACTGTGACTACGCGTCGTACTCGTATTTTGCTGCCGTAGACTGTAGTTATTAGGCGCTCAACTCGGGTCATCTTTGCCTAAATCATTAGTTTGTCAGTCATTTGAATTTGAACCCAATTCCAATGCACATAAAAGTAACGTGACGCGCACTCGTGTTGTGTAATAATATATTCTATTCTTTTTTAACTACACTATTCCGCAGTCTTTCTATCTTTGTTTGTCAATAATCGAGACTAGTCGGAACTCGGGACTTCCACCAAATACTAGTGCAAGAGTACAAGGCACAGGCAAGCGAGCGTCTGTTGTCTAGTACGGTACGGAATCATGCGAATGTGTTCTCGGTGGACGCTGTTTTCATGTTTTCATGACTACATAACGTAGAATTGGAAACGTAAACAATTTACGTTTTCATGACTATATAATATACTTTAATGAGTATAAATTACTTATATAATTAATAGAAGTAAATATCATGTATGCTTTCAGTAGTATAAAAATGAATTTACCCACATTTACTAATCTATATATTTTATAATGGTTCGTAAGGAGTAAACTTTAGTCGTTTTTTTTATAGAAGAGGGGGCAAACGAGCATGCGGCTCATCTGATGTTAAGTGATTACCGCCGCCCATGATCAACCGCAACACCAGGGGAATTGCAGGTGCGTTGCCGGCCCTTTAGAAAGGAGTAAGCTCTTTTCTTGAAGGTCCCAAGGTCGTATCGGTCCGGAAAAATTGCCGGTGGTAAACTATTCCACAGAAAGGTTGTACGCGAAAGAAAACTCCTTTTGAAACGTACAGTGGTGGACCGCCAAGCATCCAGATGGGTGTGGATGGTATCGGGACGTTTGCCGTGTAGTGCGTTCACGAAATTTGGCGGCTGGGATTAATCCGCACAATTCCTCAGAGCACTCTCCATGGTATATGCGAAAGAAAATGCAAAGAGATGCAACATCTGTTCGCAATGCCACTGAATCGAGCCGATCGGAAAGCACTCGGTCGTCGACCATTCGAGCTGCTCTGCGCTGGATGAGGTCAAGTGGAAGGAGCTGGTACTGGGGAGCCCCAGCCCAGAGCTGGGAACAGTATTCCATGTGCGGCCGAACCTGCGCCTTGTAAAGTTGCAGGCGGTGTGCCGGCATGAAATACTGTCCCGCTCTGCTGAGCACGCCAAGCTTTTTAGAGGCCAATTTGGCCTAACCTTCCAGGTGACCACGAAACTGCACGTCACTCGATATGTCGACGCCGAGGATTCCAATACTGGCTGAGGCAACAAGGGGAGTGCCTTGAAACTGAGGGGATACGACAAAGGGGTTCTTTTTAGCGGTTAACGCGCAAACTTGTGTCTTCTGGGGGTTAAACTGGACTAGATTTAGTCGCCCCCAATCCGAGACTTTGTTCAGCAAAGACTCGACTTCAGACACAAGTTTATTCCGGCACTCTGAGATGTTTTCCCGAGAAATATTGGCTCGACCGGTGTAAAGAGCATCACCAGTGCTGTCATCTGCATAGCAATGAATGTTACGGGTTTGCAACAAATTATTGATATGCAGAAGAAACAGCGTTGGCGATAGCACGCAGCCTTGTGGAACAACAGCATTAATAGGCTTGCAATCGGAGCCACAACGACCTTGATGCTCCGATCTGCAAGAAAGCTGGTGATCCAATCGCACAATTTCTCGGGAAGCCCATAGGAAGGGAGCTTCGAAAGAAGCGCTTTGTGCCAAACCCGATCGAAGGCCTTCGCAATGTCCAAACTAACGGCCAATGCCTCCCCCTTGGACTCTACTGCCTCCGCCCATCTGTGAGTTAGGTAGACCAGAAGATCACCAGCTGACCGACCACGACGAAAACCGTATTGGCGGTCACTAATCAGCTGGTGATCCTCAAGGTACCTAATGAGCTGGCAGTTTACAATGGACTCCATTGTTTTGGAGAACAGGAGGGGGAGGCGGTAGTTGGACGGGTCTGAGCGGTCGCCTTTTTTAGGGATCGGGTGGACGAAAGCCGTCTTCCATGATTTTGGGACTACGCCTAGGGAGTAGGAGTACCGGAAAAGGCGCGTTAAAACCGGTGCCAATTCTGGAGCACACGTCCTCAGCACAATTGGGGGGATTCCGTCAGGCCCACTCGACTTGTGGATGTCCAGGGAGAAGAGTGCTTTGCGAACCGAGCGCTGTGTAAACTGCACTTCCGGCACGGAGCACTCACACCACGGGATGGTCTGCGGCGTACTCCCCCCGTCATCGAGAGTCGAGTTAGACGCGAAGAAAGAGCCTAGAAGTTCGGCTTTCTCCTTTGCGGTATGGGCCAGTGAGTCGTCCTCCCTGTGCAGAGATGGAAGAGATGGCTGACAGAAATTCGCCTGGACAGCCTTGGCGAGAGACCAGAATGCACGGGTTCCAGAAGGAAGGCGAACTAGTTTCTCGCCAATTCTGCCTATGTGCTCTGACTTTGCCTTGGCAATGACTCTTTTGAAGGACCTAGAGGCGGAATTATACTTCTTTTTTAGAGCGCTGGTATTTACATCCCGGGACGCTGGTACGTCAGCCCAGGCCCGGTATCACTCCTGCTTATAGCATGATGCTATTTTACAGGAGCGACCAAACCATGGCTGAGATTTGCCTCCAATGGGCACCACAGAGGAAGGGATAAAAAGTTCCATACCCTGAAGTACCACATCAGCGACAGAATCCGCAACAACGTCGGGATCGTCCATTGAGAAGCAAACCCGCCCCCAAGGGTAGGATGCAAAGAAAGACCGCATCCCATCCCAATCGGCTGACCTATAGTGCCAAACACGGCGGCAGCCTGCATAATGCAACCGCGATTTCAGCGTGAGTGGCACCACACTCCGGACAAGACAATGGTCCGAGGAGCCTAAAGGGGCGTCGACGGAAATCTGATGTCTGTCCGGGTGAGAGGTCAGCAGAAGGTCCAACAGGGAAGGTGCACGATCCTCCACATTTGGAATCTACGTATGCGAAGTAACCAGTTGTGTCAGACCATATGCCAAGGTAAAATCATGAACAGATCTCCCCCGCATGATCGGTTAAACGTGAACCAAGCCATTCGGCGTGATGGGCGTTAAAGTCGCCGAGGATCACGTTCTCTGCGGAGGGGATCTGCTGTAGCAACGAATCTGCAGCCATTTGGACGTGGTCGAAGAGTCGGTCTGTTTCGGCATTACCGCTATGGGACCTATAGAGGCACCCGTAGACGTGCGGATGGTCGTCGATGTCTACGCGTAGCCAAAGGATGGACAGGTCTGAACGTTAGTGGAGGGTAGAGAAGTGTGACGGGGCGGGTGTTCCGGTTTGTACCCCGGGCAGGATAGATATGAAACATCAGCCGGAGAGGACACCTGCGTCTCGGTCAGAAAGAGCAGAGCCGGCCTCGCCGTCTCGAGATGGTAGTGGACGGCGTTTAGGTTAGAGTGAAGTCCCCTGATATTGCAAAAATTCACGGACCGTTTGCCCCGAGCAGTTGTAGTCTTGAGCAGAATTTTGCCCCCCCCCCTCCCAGAATACGCGGGGCAGCCTGAGCACCCACGCTCAGAAGTGGAGAAACATGGTCGTGGATGCTCAGCGAAGGAGTAGTCTATCATTTAATTCCGCTACCATGTTGATGGGGGGGGGGGGGGGGGGGGGATTTGGGCCTCCGGCCACCTGCACTCACCAGACGAAACGTGAAAGCAGAGCTTTCACTGCACGCCGGTATTCTGTGAGGTCGTGGTACCACCCCGGTTTGAGCCGGCCTATACGTGCAACAGCAAAGCTGCCGCGTGGCTCTACCACTGTTAAAAAAAAGTCGTGCGCCGTAACTGACAAACTCACTTTTTATTTTTTGTTTTTTAGTACAATTCTTTTTTTAATGTTATTTATAAGAATTATGCAAACATTCTAAAAATATATTGTAATTAGTCTCGTTAATATTAAGATTATATGAGAGATATATGAAAATAATCTACTTTGTATTTCTCCCTTCCATCATTATGAGCTGCATCAAACTATTATAGAATTATAGCAATAGTAAAAAAACCATAGCAGCTTAAAATCAAGACATACAAAATCAATAAGTGAGTACTCCCATTCTAGAGTTTTTCAAATAAATCAAAGATAAAAATCTTTTAATACAAATTTTACAAAATATGAAATAATTCTGTAAACGCGCCATCTACACGTACTTTGAAGTACTACATCGAGTAAAGAAAGTAGTATGGCGAAAGGGAGCATTTTAAGTAAATTGTCTTTATAACTCGTATAACCTTAATTCTCATAAACAAATTTAGTTACGAGAATAATTATAATAATTTTGTTACTGTTAAACATATTTGGATAAAATTTAAACGTATATTCATATAGTTCTGTAACGAAATTTAAAATAATTGAATTTTATGAGTAATACCAGATAAAATGTACTATACTTACTAATGAAATGATATACCGGTCAGTTTACGCTCACTATCACTTTTGCTTCCTAAGACACTACATCTAACCATTTTTAAAGTTTTTAATTGTTCTAAAAACTGAACTGAACAAGATTCACCAATCTTAAGCTTACAAAATACTTTTTTTCTCACTTAAACCAACTTGTAAACTCTTTAGATCGCCACGAACTGTCAAATTTTATTTCGCAAAGTGTAGAAAGAGAAAGGACAGACAAAGGAATATAAAATAGACAGAGAAAGGGACAAACAATCACACCGCTCTGTCTCATTTCTATGCATGATGTATACATAAATCTCTTTTTTTCGTGTGCGAATGCGAAAGAAGGCGTCTTTTTGTCTATAGGTTTCTCTGCCTACGACTAATAAAGTTACCTTATCAAAATATCATATCGATAAACCTAAGTACATAACCAATATCACGTATCCAACCAAAACTATCTACCTACCCAACGTACGAAAACGAAACGCATAAAGCTGGATTTCCACTATGGGATATAATATATATTATATCCCGAAATTTAAATTATATCACACGATTGCCCTTCACACTGTGAGATATATCTTTTAACCAGTGTGCGTTCGTCATTGGACGATCTGAGGACGTAGCGGAGGCGCGGAAGGGTGTGCGGGGTACGGGAGGTGAAATATAATATTAAAATATCGCTCGGTCGATCGAAAAAATATTTATAGTTTGGGATATAATATATATTATATCTCAGTGGAAACTGTTCCATTTAAAGCTGGCTTTCCACTATGGGATATAATATATATTATATCTCGAAATTTAAATTATATCCCACGATTGCCCTTCACACTGTGAGATATATTTTTAACCAGTGTTCGTTCATCATTGGACAAACTGAGGCCGCAGCGGAGGTGTGGAAGGGTACGGGAGGTGTAATATAATATGAAATTATCGCTCGGTCGATCAAAAAAATATTTATAGTTTGCAACGTAATATATATTATATCTCAGTGGAAATGGTTTCATTTAAAAGTACGGTGAACGATATTAATTTATATCTCGAGATGTAATATAAATTATATTATATCCCATAGTGAAAAGTCGGCTTATCGCAAACTGTGGTGTGGGATGATCTGCCAACAGCCAACCAACACGGCCTACGACCTAACTGGGGATATTCACTAAACATCTGTATATCGAATTTATTCGATGTTTTCCATACGATATATTGGATTGGTTCGATGTATTGACAAATATTTATTGTATTTGATATATCGATATATTTATTTATAGAAACATCGAATATTTGCTCTTTTGTTTTTATGTCGAATCTATTAAAAAACTAAATAATTTTAACACTACTTGATGACTTCAATTTTAAATAAAGTTCAATAAGTAACATCTGTGAGTGACCAGCTTAATTATAGTATGTGCCAAATCGATTGAGAAAAACGTACAATTATCTTTCGGTCGTTTAACCAGGGGTTACAAACCTTCAATATATAGGCACATTTTATATGTTATACTTTCCTTATTTATAAGGATCTTTTATTTTTTTTATAATGATATAATATATATAATGATTTCTTATATTTACGCGAACATTGCACATGCTTAAAACTACTTTTACGGATTTAATCGCGTTTATTTTTTATTTTTAATTCCCGACGTTTCGGGCGCTTTCCAGCACCCATGGTCACGGGGGACTGAGATGACTGACGTCCCGATGTCATTGTTAAACCCGGAGTACCTTCAGCTTTTTTAATTATTGTTTATGGTCCGATCTATGCAAAATGAACTGACTATGTCTTGAGTTCTTGCAGTGGTATGCTTGGGTTTAGTTTTAATTTTATTGAAAAGCATACCAGTCTGTACCTGCGCTCATTGAAGGGAACCTGGTGCAGACATTCATCGACGGCATCCGCGACCTTGAAGTCAGAGCTGCTGTGAGGCTCGGGCACCACGAGATGCGTAAGGATGCCTTGGCCCATGCACTGGAGGTGGAAGCCGTGCGGCAGGATCTTCGCTCCCATCGCGTCAGGGAGGTTGCAGCAGCTACGGTTCGCGACCGCAATAAAGGATACAGCCCTAGGTGCTATGGCTGTGGGAAAGGGGTCATCTTCGATCCAGCTGCCCTAAGCGAACCGTAGAAAGGGAATGTGAACGATATCAGGAGGGTGGTGCGGCTAACAGCCCCAACCAGCAGCAGCAGGGAAACGAGTAAAAGCCAGAACTGCGGGGCGAGTGCTGGCTGATGTTAAAAGAGCCCCAAGGGTTTCGATCTCACAAACCCATGATGGGAACAGTCTAATCATCAAGGGCGAGGTCAACGGAATGCCGTGTAAACTGACCATAGATACTTGAGCCTCTCGCACGGTCGTTAGTTCCCAACTTATAAGACAGTTCCTTGGGGACTCCGCATACAACCGAGAACGCATTAATTTGGTAACAGCCACCGGTCAGAGTATACCCGTCCGTGGAGAGAAGGAGATGGAGTTGAAGCTAGGCAACATGATCTACCGGCATAATGTCATCGGGGCTGATATAATGGACGACTGCATCCTGGGCCTAGACTTTATGAGGAATAATTGTTGTGAGATCGACGTTAAGCAATGTGTTTTGAAATGTGGACAGGAGGAACTTTTTATGGAAGGTGCGTTACCAGGGAACGTGTACAGCATTAAGAAGATTGTTGTTCCGCCGAGATCGGAAACGATTGTGCCGGTTAGTCTTCCTCGAAACGCTGGGCAAGCTCACCGTTGTGTACTTGTTGAAAGGGTAAACAATGACCTTCTATGGAAAGTAGCTCGAACCTTGGTCAGAACCACTGACATCTCACGAGTACGTGTGCTGAACCTTTGTGACCAGTAACAGATTATAGAAAAAAGCACACTGGTTGGTACTTGTGAGAAAGTGGATTGGCTACGTCGGTGCCAATATCTATCGAGTGGGACCCCCAGCAAAGATGCACAAACGAGAGTGACCACACTTTTGGAAGACTGTCGCAGCGTTCTCTCCCCGAACGAAATGGTCAAGGCGAAGAAGTTGTTACTCAAGTATGCCGATGTATTCTCATCAAACGATGCTGACATAGGAAAGACTGGCTTAGTTCAACACAAAATAAACACAGGAGAAGAATTGCCTATCCGCCAGCAACCAAGAAGATTGCCGGTAGCACATGAAAAAGAAGTGGAAACCATGATTGACGGAATGGTGAAGGATGGTGTTATTGAACCTTCCTCTAGTCCATGGTGTTCACCCGTGGTGCTGGTAAAGAAGAGGGATGGCAGAATGCGGTTTTGTGTTGACTACCGCCATCTGAACGACGTTACGAAGAAGGACAGCTATCCCTTGCCAATAATTGATAACACGCTGGACATGCTTACAGGAGTAAACTGGTTTAGCACGCTGGATCTAAAAAGTGGCTACTGGCAAGTTGAAATTGAACCTAAGGACAAGGAGAAAACCGCGTTCTCGACGAGAAAGGGTTTGTCTCAATTTAAAATAATGCCGTTTGGATTGTGCAATGCTCCAGCAACGTTTGAAAGGCTGGTGGAGCTTGTACTTACCGGGCTAATTGGCGATACCTGTCTGGTCTACTTGGATGACATCATCATCGTGGGCCGTACGTTTGAGGAACACCTTCAAAACCTGGAAGGCGTGCTCATGAAGATTCAGAGTGCCAACCTCAAGTTGAGTCCGAAGAAATGTTCACTATTCAAACGGCAAGTCAACTTTTTGGGGTATGTAGTGTCGGAAGAAGGTATCTGCACGGATCCGGAGAAAATCGCTGCGGTCAATGATTGGCCGGTTCCAAAAGACAAGACGCAGTTAAGAGTATTTTTGGGTTTGTGCTCCTATTACCGGCGATTTGTGAAAAACTTTGCAGATATAGCCAAACATCTGCATAAGCTAACCGAGGAGAAGCGATATTTCTGCTGGGATGAAAGTTGCAATATCGCATTCCAGGAGCTCAAGGACCGTCTGTGCAAAACACCTATTTTGGGATACCCTGATGCAAGCAAAAAATTTATAGTTGACACAGACGCAAGCGATATAGGACTTGGCGGTGTGTTGTCTCAACGGAATGGTGACCAAGAGGTCGTGATAGCGTACTTCAGCAAGTCGTTGTCAAAACCGGAAAGGAACTATTGTGTCATAAGACGCGAATTGCTAGCTGTGGTAAAGTCGTTGCAGCATTTTAGCAAATATCTTCTGGGACGAAAATTTCACTTACGAACTGACCATGCTGCACTAAAATGGCTATTGCAGTTTAAAAATCCAGAAGGACAAGTTGCGAGGTGGATTGAACTACTGCAGGAATACGATTTTGAGATCGAACATCGCAGCGGTAAATCTCATGGCAACGCAGATGCATTGTCAAGAAGACCTTGCCCTGAAGATTGCAAACATTGTACTAGGCAAGAGAGTAAGGAAGTGGTATCCGTGAGGATGCTCAGGACAGACCATCTCAGCAACGAGTGGAAGGACAGCTTACAACATGCACAGCAGGAAAATCCGGACATCAAGCCGATTCTGGAATGGATGAAGGCCAGTGCTCCCAATCCCAAGCGACGTCTCAGCGATGAGTTTGACCACTAAAAGCTATTGGGCCCAATGGGACAGCTTGCTGCTTCAGGATGGAGTTCTGTGCCGTAAATGGGAAAATGTTCGGGGAGACAGCTGTCATTTGCAAATGGTTGTCCCTAAAGCTAAAGTACCGGATGTTCTACAGCTGTACCATAATGATTGTTCAGGAGGTCATCTGGGAGTTAAACGAACTCTACTGAAGATCCGAGAACGGTTTTACTGGGTCCACTGTCGAAACGATGTCGAGGACTGGTGTCACAAATGTACAAGTTGTGCGGCTGTAAAGGGACCTCAGACTCGTAGTAGAGGTGCATTGAAGTTGTATAATGTTGGTGCACCATGGGAGAGAATAGCCATTGACGTGGCGGGGCCGTTTCTGGAGAGTGAAAGCGGTAACAAGTATTTCATGGTTGTGATGGATTACTTCACTAAGTGGCCAAAAGTCTTCGCCATTCCAAATCAAGGAGCTTCAACAGTTGCAGATAAACTAGTTCATGAAGTCTTCTGTCCTTTTGGAGTACCTTTAGAGATTCACAGCAATCAAGGAAAGAATTTTGAGTCTCAAATATTCCAGGAAACTTGCCAAGTTATGGGTACTCATAAAACAAGAACGACTTCTTATCACCCGCAATTTTTAACTCTGCCTGCAATAGGAAGCACGGGCAACTAACTTTGTCAATGCTTTTTGTTGCTGCCGGTCCCAAGCCCGCAAAAGAGGAGGGAACGGTTCCGCCAGAGAGAGTGGGTGTATCCGGTGGACTAACACATCCACCTGCGCTAGGACCTGCGCAGTTGAGCGCCGTATGCGGGGATGAAGGAGTCCTGGAGGGTTGAGCCGATCGTCACTGGGGTATATAGTGTCGAGAGGCAACACGCCCTCTTCGGTCCGGATTTCAAGCTAAACGGTGGCCTTATCTGCTAGCCACAGATAAGGAAATGGCCAAGCGTCCCGTCAGAGGGTCGCAGGCGAGGAATGTGGGGGCTGCCTAGTCTCTCTGAAAAGGGCTAGGTGGTGGTAAAGGCCATGCTGACGGGGCAAGTGAAAGTCAACTCGGGCAGTGGCGATGGGCCTTTTCAGCCCTATCTGCCAGCTGGATCGAGCTCCCGATGTCACGCTGTGAGCCAACTCTGCGTCCCTATATTCCCCCGGTAATCCTAACGCCTGAAATTCTTGCCTGAAGTTCCCAAAGGTGCGGGCTCCATGGAGAGTGGGAAGCCGGGGGGACGAATTATTACACATGTCAAAAACTATGGACAATACAAGGCCCATTAGTAGAGAAGGAGAAGTGTCAGAGGTGTTTACCTTAGACACTGATAAACCAGAAGGAACCGCCGTTAAACCGGCCGTTCCTCTGACTGTACCACCCAGCGTAGGTGGCCCTACCAAGGGGGCAATTTTCGCGCTGGATGTTTTTAAATTCAGTTCTAAATCCAAGGAGCTGGACGAGAAAAATGAGCAAGGGGCCGCGAGTAGCAAAACTCCTGCGGCGCCCCAAAGGCCCGAAGACCTTTTCTCCGCTGCCTGGCAAGTGGTGAGCCGTAAGGGGAAGCGCAAGGCACCCAAAATGGTGACTTGCCGACCCGACGCACCATCAGGTGGGTCTATCCCAGCAGTCATTAGCGCAAAGGTCAAAAAGAAGAATAAGAAGCAGCGAGAAAAAGGCCGCAGAGAAAGAGCCGCGCTCGCTGCTACCAAGAGCCAGACTCAGGGAGCTGGGCAAACTACTGCTACTGCTTGGGGCTGGAACCAGTAGTCGTGCTGAAACTGGGAAGGATGAAAATCCAGCCCGAGCAGTAGGCACGGCCGCCGAAACCATCTCTAAGAAATCCGCCGGGAACCAGAGAGCAGCCAAGCGTCCTGGAAAGAAGGAAAGAGCAGCCAAAAGATTGCTGGAGGAGTCCACTTCGCCGAGAGGAGAGCACAAAAAAGTGTGACTATAACAGCAAACAAAGGCTGCAAGAACAAGCTACGCTTCTGCTGCTAAAGCAGATTTGGGTTTGGCCTTAAAGTGTGCGCGTTCAGGTCACATAACAAAGGAGATAGCTGATGACATCCTCGTGGCCATACAGAGGAAGATGATCAGCGAGGCCTGGTGTAACCAGGACCCTGATGCTTCGGGCCGGCTCTGATCTGCTGGCAGGCTTATTTTTAGGCGGGGACGGGGATGACGCAATCGATGATGGCGTGCCCTTCGTCCAAAACTAGCCTAGTGCAGGCCAACCTCCACCACAGTGAGACAGCGTCGGCTCAATTACGCAAGTGGTTGGAGGCACAAAGGACGGCCATAGCCCTAATCCAAGAGCCATGGGTTGGGGCCTGGTAAAATTAAAGGCCTAAACAACCTAAGAGGTAAGTTATTCTACAACTCTGAGCACGACAAGCCTAGAGCGTGTATTTATACTACTAAAGATATCTGTGCAAAACTACTAACAGATTTCTGTTCCAGAGACATGTATGCCGTAGCATTACAAAACACCCAGGAGGAAAGGTTAGTCGTCGCCTCGGTCTACATGCCTGAGGAAGACACCCCTCCCCCTAACGACCTCGTCAGGCTTGTGAATTTCTGTGAGAGGGCCGAACCAGAGGTTGTGATCGGGACGGACTCCAACGCGCATCATCCCCTTTTGGTAATGGAAAAACCTATTGAACGAGGTAAGGTTTTAGTTGAATATTTATTTAGCATTAACCTAACCATATTAAACACTGGTTCTGAACCAACCTTCATAAATAAACGCTGTCGCACAATAATCGACCTCACACTTGCAACAGAAGGAGCAGCTAAGCTAATAACGGGATGGCATGTGTCGAAATAGGCCTCATACTCAGACCACAGATGGATCTGCTGCGTACTACAGGTCGATATCCCCGCTACACCACCATGGAGAAATCCCCGCAAGACGGATAAAACAAAATACCTCAATAGGCTGACGTCTTCGCTCGCGGGTGTTGGGGTAACTAATACCATAGCAGATCAATCGCTCCTAGAAGAACAGGTAGCAGCTGTCACTAAAGCCATGATCGATAGCTACCATGAATCATGTCCAGTAATCACTCCACCAAAACATGCTGAACAAAAGCAACAGTGGTGGGGTAAAGAACTAGACAGGAAACGTAAGAAGGTAAGAAAAGCCCTAAATAGGGCAATGAATACCTCAAAGGATGAAGACTGGTTTCTATATAAGAAAGCTAAGTCTGAATATAAAAAATGTATCAGGTATCGACGCTAAACAGGGTGGCGCAAATTCTGTGGTAGCATAGATACCTGTGAACAAGCAAATCGGATAAGGAAAATTCTAGCTAAACAGAACACATGCCGGGATCTATCTCTTGCTTTGTAGTTGAAAGGGTGAACCGGCATGAAGATGCACTGACGCCAACAAAAGAATACTTAGAATTAGCACAAAGAGTGGTGACGATGGACAAAATCCATTGGGCCATTCATAGTTTCCAACCCTATAAGGCAGCAGGACCTGACGGCTTATTCCCGGCACTTCTTCAGTGGGGAGGTAAAGTCCTAATAGTCAGACTTGTTGCCATAATGAGAGCATGTCTGGCTCTTAAATATGTTCCTAGGGGATGGAGGGAAGTGAAAGTCACGTTCATACCCAAACCAGGTAAGAACGACTATACAGACCCTAAATCCTACAGACCTATTAGCCTCACATCCTTCCTCCTAAAGACGATGGACAGGATGTGTGAACGGGAGTTGAGAGGGTCGGCGCTAATTAACTTACCGCTACACGAAAAACAACACGCCTATAGCTTAGGTAAACCAACAGAATCGGCACTTCACCAGGTAATAACAAAGATTGAAGAGGCCATCCAAAACAAAGCAATATGTCTAGGCTCCTTCATAGACATAGAAGGTGCTTTTGACAGAACAAATTTCTCCAGCATAAAAGGTGCCCTAAGTAGACATAATGTTGAACCGGCACTGATTGACTGGATAGTAAACATGCTCAGTACACGAACAATAAAGATTGCTGGTGAATCTCAGACAATTCAGATCATGAAAGGATGCCCGCAGGGTGGGGTTCTTTCACCTCTCCTGTGGAATATGGTCATTAATGAACTCATCAGCAAATTAAACGCTAATCATTTCTACACAGTCGGTTATGCAGATGATCTGACAATACTGGTCTCTGGTAAGACAGCAAGCATTGTGTGCGACCTGACCCAAGCGGCTCTCCGTATTGTGGAGAGATGGTGCAGGGAATAAATATGACCTAACCGTTAATCCAAATAAAACGGTTATAGTAATGTTCACACAAAAACGAATGCTGAATAACTATCATCTTCCAAGTCTTTTCAGCACAAAACTCCAACTTTCTTCTGAGGTAAAATACCCTAGGTATTTTTTTTACCTTGGACAGTAAACTTAACTGGAACAAACACATAGAAAACAAAATCAGCAAATTTAGTATAACTTTCTGGCAGTGCAGAAACATGATTGGCAAACGATGGGGTTTAACGCCAAAAATTATACTGTGGCTGTACAAAACTGTAATTCGGCCCATGATCACATACGGCTCTCTTGTATGGTGGACCAAAACCAATGAAGCCATCGCTATACAAAAGCTTCAGCGTTACCAGAAATTAGTTTATATGGCTGCCACGGGCTGCATAAGGACAACACCAACAGCAGCTTTGGGGGCTATGCTGGAGCTAACACCGCTTCATCTACATATACAACAAGAAGCAACTTTTGCTGCCATTAAACTCAAGACCCTAAATCTTTTAAGTAAGAGTAGAGTCCCCCATACAGATATAATCGATAGAATTTACTCAAAAATTCCTATCTTACAAGCCAAGTATGATAGGATCCCAAAACAATTTGTATTCGATAAGAAGTACAGGATACAATTGAAGGAAACTGACCATCTAGAAGGATTGGGTCCAAGAGAGCTCAAAGTTTTCACGGATGGCTCTAAGACAAATGAAGGTGTGGGGTCTGGGGCTTTCTCTGAAGACCTTAATATCCACATATGCACACCGCTGTGTACCCACAACACAGTCTTCCAGGCTGAATGCATGGGTATCATCCAAGCGGCCATAGCAATAGATGCTAGGAAGGTGAAAGACTTCTCCATCAGAATACTGACCGACAGTATGGCGGTACTACAAGCTCTGAGTTGCAATGTGACGAACTCGGGACTGATATACGAGTGCCATCAACGATTGAATGAGGTATGTAAGCACAACAATGTAACTCTGCAATGGATCAAGGGACACAGTGGATCTAGAGGCAACGATGCAGCAGATGAATTGGCCAGAAGGGGATCGGCCCGAGCAACTATGGGGCCGGAACCAATAATACCAATCCCCTTTGGCTACGTTCGTTTACTGGTACGTAGATACTTCAATAATTTACACGCTCAGCTTTGGAAAAATTTAGTAGACTGTAGACAAGCTAGGGAGGCCCTACCTGAAATAAACAGTCGTCTAACAAAGGTTCTAACGAGACTGAACAAGCCACAGATCAGGATGGTAACAAGTGCTATCACAGGACATGGCTCTTTTAACAAACATTTGTTCACCATAGGTGTTACTGACAGCCCCCTGTGCAGGGCATGCATGGGAGAGGAAGAAACGGCGGCTCACGTGTTGCTGACATGTCCAGAAGTCGTTTCATACAGGGCTAAACATCTCGTCACGCCGGAATCGCTCCCCGAAGTTGCTTGCAACATCAAGGGACTGCTGAGCTTCTTCGGGGAGATATCATGGCTCGAATAAGCAAATTATTCCTGCCCACACGCAAAATACGCGCTTAGACGTGGAGTTGCGGAAAACAGCCCGTCGTAAACTAAAATAAACTAAACTAAACTATCACCCGCAATCTGATGGAATGGTATAACGATTTAATCAGACATTGGAAAGATACCTAGCAAAAGTTGTAGACAATCGGCAACGAGATTGGGACAAGCACATACAACCGTTTTTGTTGTCATATCGAAGCACTGTTTACGAAAGTACATCAGTGACACCAGCTTTCGCAGGCTTTGGAAGAGAATTACGGCTGCCTGCAGACCTGATCACCGAGATACCACCTGATGCCCCACGTAGTATAACCGATTATGCAAATGACTTGCGGAACAAAATGAATTACATTTATGAGCACGTCAGACGATCGGGCCAGCAAATGTCTGAAAAGATGAAAACCCGGTATGACCACAAAATTAACAACAAAGGGTTCGACGAAGGTTCACTAGTGCGGTTGCACAATCCAGTCCGCAGCAAAGGGAAATCTCCTAAGCTTCAAGCTAAATGGGATGGCCCGTACCGGATTGTGAACAGGATCAACGATGTAACCTACCGGATACAGAAAGGCGCAAGAGGTACTCCTAAGATCGTCCATGTGGATCGACTGGCGTGTTATTATGGGGCCGAAAATACTAGAGACGAACATGTCTTAGGAGGAGGCAGTGTTGCGCGCCTAAGTTGATGTCTGGTACCTGACACTAGCGCCATCTAGTGTCGGGGTACAGAGTGAGGAGGGCTTCCTAGAAAATGGCAATCTTGAACTTTCCACCAACAGTGCCATCTAGTATCGAAAAAAAGAATTAAGCTTTCTAGAAGGGTCCACTCTCGAACTCTCTGCATTTAGTCGGTCGGTACCGGTATTTGCTGGAACATTCTGGATGTTTCTGTGGAAAAGGTGTATTTAAAGCCGCTGCAAGCCGCGATCGGGGCAGTATTGAATTGGCGATACAAACGAAGCTTCGGAGCGAAATAAAGTGAATCAGTGTGATTAATTATTAGTGTCTTTTAAGTTTTAATTGGTGTTCGCTAATTAAAGTGTTAATTTTGGTAATTCAATCGGCAGTTTTTATTATCACAAACCCTAAGCTCGTCGTAACTGACGTCCCTAATGAAGGGCCACGCCAATCCTTAATTCAATGACCTGATTCAGTGTAGTGTAATAGAGGTATTTTTCCTAATTTGGTTGGATCACATATGCCATGTTGTTTTCACTTCTTTTTTGTTTACATTTTATCTGTTTTATTGGCTTTGATCGGGACTTCCCTGATAGATAGATTCATAATATTCGTTCTTTACATTCAGTGTTTTTTTTTTGAAATCCCCCGTGTGTTGCATCTGTTTCTATTTTAAAAGACAGATTGTTATTTAATTAAATTCATTAATAATCAAGAACTTAAATTAAATTCATTAATAATAAAGGAATGGGAAAGCGAATCCAAATGGTAATATCATACTGAAATGTATGTGAAAATTTCATGTCGAGTTAAGAGTTTTAGTTCTTTGCTATTATTGCGCGCCACAGTTAATACCCCTAGCGCCATCTAGCGTTGGGTAGCATAGTGAGGAGAGCCTTCTAGAAAATGCCACGCTAGAACCTTCCACCTCCAGTGCCATCTAGTATCGAATAGAAGAACTAACCTTTCCGGAAAACCTCACACTCGAACTTTCTACATCAAGTCGGTCGGGACTGGTATTTGCCGGAACCTTTTAGATATTTCGGTGGAAAAGGGCTATATAAAGCCATTACGGGCCGCGACCGGAGCAGTATTGAATTGGCGATACGAGCGAAGCTTTCGGACTGAAATAAAGTGAACGAAAGTGTTAAGTGTGAATAATTATTAGTGTGATTGAAGTTTAAATTAGTATTCAGTAATTAAAGTGTCAATTTTGGTAATTCAATCGGCAGTTTTTATTATCACGGACCACAAACTCGTAACAATTGGTTTCAGAAGTGGGATCAAATCATTCCGATTTACCGAAGGACGACACGGGACACTATGTTTTATTCTTATATATTGTTCAATGTTTCTATGTATTTTTCTTGTTTTAATTAATGTTAATGTTTATTCAAGTAGAAGCTCGAAAGAAAGATTCAGTGTACACTCTCATGCATATACTACGGGATGGGTTGTGAAAAATGTTTTAAAATAATTAACTGTAATAATTGTAAAAAATGTTTAACCCAAAATAATGAGTCGTCAGTCCACCAATGGATTTCTCACAGAGAGTACAAATACTTAAAATAAAAACAAAAATCAACCTATCCCTCAGAATATGTGGTGAGGTATATTTCAACCATTGTAAAAGAAACAAATTAATATTTGGACGTGAAACCAAATTCTTATGAAATTTCGAAAAAAAAAAGCAAATGGAAATTAAATCCAAATATTCGTTTGATTTTTTAACATGCTGGAGTCATAAACAAGCTATTCTAGAATATTTTTTCTTAATAACGATAAAATAATGTATATGGAACTGGTGTAACATAGTTATTAAAATCTTCAAAAATTTGATATTGTGAGATTAAAATAACATAACCAATTGCCGCAAGTGCTAGATAAAGCTTATAAATAATTTCAAAAGAAAAAAATAAAAACTTGAATAACTAATATATAAGTTGTTTTATTTTTGTATTTTAAGTTCTAAAGATTTTAAAATTGGCAACTTTTTAATGGTGAGTAGCTGTTAGGTGAACGAAATTAGGCTTTATCAATCGTATACTTTTGCCTTATAACTACTAAATTTAAAAGTAACGAAAATAAGCTTTATCAATGATGTACTTTTGCCTGATACCTCAAAATTAGAAGTAAACAAATGTCAAACTCTAAACTACTGTTTCCGTCGTAGACAGACTCTAGTACATACATGCGTAGTATCCTCTTAGTAGTCTGTGGTACATAGTCAGTAATCTATGCTCTTAGTAGTCTGTTTTGACTTAGCTTGCTACATATTTATTTATCTATGTTATTAACCTAAATTTCTTGCTTGCTTCAAATTCGTGCTTGTTTCTTATTTTGATTTTAGTTAATTTTTGAAAACTTGTAACGTAGCAAACTTACTGATTATATGTTCCTTACACAATACTTTGAATTTGATTTTGAATTATTGTAATAAGTATTTAAAAAAAATACTACGTTGTTACGCAGAAAATAAAATATGATTTATTATTAGGTTTCTCTGTCTACGTTTATTATAGTCACCTTGGACCTAGAAAAAATAGTCTCAGATGAAGTACGCAGTGTAATTTAGCTTTTATCTATTTCTTATTTCACGTTTCACTTTATTTTATATTTACAAAACATTTACTATGCAAAAAAAAGAAAAGACTTATGCATGTACTCATGATGGATGTATATCTAAATTCAATAGACCTTATAGACTGGCACAACATATGCTAACACATTTAAAAATTGTAAGTAGGTATTTTATTTTTAATAAACTTATTTATATTTCTAGTAACCAATTTATAATTTTTGCTAATATGTTTTACAGAAGGCATTTTCATGCACCTGGGATAATTGCTTCAAATCTTACTCAAATAAAAGTCACTTGAATCGACACATAGCTAGCACTCATGAACATCATTCTAATAATATCTTGCATAGGTAAATAGGTATTGTGTTTATATTTTTTGAACCATAGTTCAATACGGCTCACCTTTGGATTAACTATCCAATGTTAGCACTTTTTAGTGACTACTGTACTATAAAATATCTACTTTATTTACTTAAACAAAATTTCAAAGCAGGTAAACACACAGTATTCGAGAAAATTAAGTTAAAATAACTCATATTGCATTAGTTTAAAATATATTTAAAATGTTTTACATAGTAGAAGCCATGCCAGCCATACAGCTATATTATGGTTGTAGCACAAATGGGTTGGATTGACCGGGTGTGACCTGTATTTCATATGGTGAGTGTAGGGAATCGGAGACACTTTTACTGGAAACGAGACATTCCATCTTAGTCCTCAGGGGTGACAACACATCTACATTTTGATAAATTTAGATGTCTATGGGCCACAGAATCAGTTTAACATCAGGTGGACTGTGTGCTCGTTTGTCACACCCATTCTATAAGAAAAGTATGTTACAGTTAAAACTATTTCACAGCCCAAATTAATTTTGTATTATAAAATCAGTAATGAAATTTTCAAAAATTTATAAAAAAGTAGGTGTTATGAGGGGGGGCGACAGGGTTTCCCTCTACTCTCCGACCCCCACTCATTGCAATATTTAGGGGTAGTTAATCTAAAGTCCTTCCGTGATATCAATGTCAGTAACCTGTGTTTCATAATAAATTTATTTGATCAAAACACAATTGATAATCTACCATTATCTTGTCAAATCTATAACTTTAAAGTTGTGAATAACTTTATTATTAAGAAATGTTCTTATTACTTTCAGTTGCCCACAGTGTCTAAAGAACTATTCTAATCGTCAAAACTTGAAGAAACATATAAAATTAAAGCATGAGAATAAACTTTTATTTATATGTGACTGTTGTAAGGTACAGTTTAAAAAGAAACATCAATTGAGCGCTCACATGTATATACATAATGGAGTTAAGTCATTCAGGTTAGTCTACTGGAGAATAAATAGATTTTAACATGCTAATGACTTTCCTTCCTGCTTAGGAAACCACCTAGATCGCCACCCTTCCCTCTTATATATAAATGCTGCTAAGCAGTAGTGCTTCAACTTTTGTTTCTTTTTGAGGGGTAAACAGAATCATTATAATTCATGCTATTTCAATCATCATATTACTAACTAACTGTTCTTGTACTCATACTGTACAGTTTTTTGTTTGGAGTCAGTTACAGGTATATGTGAGCTGCATTAGCCATTCACAGGTAGACATTGGGTGCGTTTGGCAGAAAAAAGCGCTAGCAAGCGCTTATAAGCGCTAAAATAGTTTTCGGCCAGGACACGATTGCTACTTCAGTAGCGCTGACACAATCCGCCATTTTGCTTATTTAATTTGTTTGTTTTGAAGTAGAGTTTATAAGTTGTTTTGTGCAATATTAGTTTTAAGTAATATAATGACATGAATAAACATATACATGCTATTAAAAACTCATGATTGGTAAGTTTTTAATATGAATACTTTACAAACATATATTTAAATTAGGTTAGATTCCCCGGTTAAAACTAACATCGTGTCCTGGAGGAAAATAGCTACTTACGATTTGACAGCGCTTACCGCTTACGATCGCCATTTTGCTTACAAGCGCTTGCTAGCGCTTTTTTCTTCCGAACGCACCCATTCTTATGTTCTTAAAAAATTACATATTTCCTGTAACACATATTACATGTTACTGCAACATATTACTACTACTACTATGTAACTATTACATATTGGGTAGTAACTACTATCACATGAGAAGATAAACGGAACAGAAATAAAGCTTCATATAACCGCATGCATTGGTTACACTACTACAAACACGCGTGGCATGTGTGCATAACAACCAGTCGCTTGTGTAAAGTATTCTATCTCATTGTATAATAAAAGTATTTAACAAATGTTTTGTTTAATTTGTCTACACCTATTGTGATAACCTTACCAAGATAGGTAACAATTTTTCACGTTCTTAAAAAGCTGTCTCTGTTCTGTTTATCCATTCATGTGCTACTATTGTGCTTAAAATGGACAGTAACTGTCTCAAGCATTATGTTTGACTGCCTCATATGTATAGTGGTTGTAAACGCGTCTATTGGTCATGTAGTGTTTGTGGTTCAAATTCAAAAATGGTTTATCGGATGTTTCTGTTGAGAAATAGTGAAAAGCAGCCTGAAATCAGAAAGTTGGTTGTATTGTACACCCCCTGAAAGCACACAAAGCCGTTAGTGCTGCATCAGATTTTCTGATTCTGTCATATTGCTATCCTATTGACAATAAGAGTGAGAAAATAGAGTGCACCTGTGCTTGCGCACCCTGTCGTGCACTGTCAGTCAGTCACTGCCTGAGACTGGTTGCTGTGATCGATTTTGGGTCTGGAAGATATTATTTCTGAATCAATTGTGCATGTAAAAAGCCTTTGTACAACTTATTATACAGGCTGTTAGTGTAAACATCATTATCCTTGAACCCAGTGGTTTGGTTTCACTTATAGAATGTAAATTCAATGAAAAATAACAACATTTTTTTTAGTAAAATCAAAAAAAGGATGAAAGTATGAAGAAAAAGTTACATCACAGGTTATATTTACCTATTGTGTTTTTATTGGAATGTTGTGTAGGTAGCTAGGGCGGGCAGTGATCTTTACAGTGATTACGTCACTCGAGCGCCCATAGGGTACCCATCAATTTACGGACGGTATCGGACAGAAACTTTTTAAATTTTATAAAAAAAATGTTTTATATAAATCTGAACTACCTATGGTTTTAGTGACAACGGTGTTTACACTTACACCTTGTATATTTTACACCTTGTATATTAAGTATTTGTATGACTTAGGGTTAAAAACTTAATTGGTTACCTTTTAATCCCATTAATGTATCCTTGGCAGAAAGTGGGAGATGAAAATTATCTTTAAAAAAATTGATTTCAGTTGTGAAATCTGTCAAAAGGACTTTGTCACATTACATGAGAAGAAACGTCATATGAGGAGTCATAAAATTTACAACTGCAACCAATGTGCTATGAAGTTTAATCAATGGTCAAAGTATCAAAAGCACAAAAAATCAGAACATGATGGCAAACGTAAGTATGTTCTACACAATATAGTCTAAAAAGTTTCGTAACTTTGTGCTAGTAGTCAGCGTCAGATATAAGGGAGCAGTCAAGGTGGTCAAATATTTTGAAATATCCAAAGTGATCATAAACATTCAACCATCCATAGTAGTCAAATTATTGAGAGCATTAATATTGCTCAAATATATCGGAACACGTACAATGTCATATATGCGATCATTTAAACCGTTCAATTTATACTGACAAATAGAACGCCAATGGTATCCAAGCAGTCAAAGTATTCAAAAATTAGGAACACTTCAGGAAAAGAAATTTTATCCTGATGATACAAGATTGTATTTTGAATAATTTTAAAATTCAATTTATGCAATTAATACAACAGCAAGAAAATAAAGGAAATTTTCTATAATTAAAATAATATTAGATTGATAAATAAAATTAAATCAGATAAAAATGATATCTTTATTTTATTTCAATAAAATTGTTTTATATAAAATTTTGACTTTGCTAAACCGTTTATGAGGACAAGTAGGACGATATGTCTTTGCGTTGGTATCATTTATAAAAAAAAACAGTATCAGGTATTAAAATTCGAAGCTAAATGTTAGAAAAATGATCTCTCTATGAACTGTTAAATATTTAAAGCTGCGATTTAAATAGTAATGTATGTTATAATTTTTTTTTCATAGGAGTTTGTGATCATCAAAATTTATCATCTTTAAGCTAAAATAATATCCTTGCAATTTAGTTTGACTAAGCTTTAAGAGCGACTTCCAAATATTTTCGAAAAATACCAAATGAGCAAAAGATTTTAGTATCAAAATTTACCTATCTACACTCCATATAAAAATACACTGTACTGTTCCTAACCTAACGGGTATCGGGCATGGGTTTGGAAAAGTTAACCGATAGGAATGTGGGAACATATGTATTCGGATATAGTGTGTGCCACAAGGCCAAGTGCTTAAAATACCTAACTACCAAGTTGCGGATCCTCAGCTGGAATTCACATAGAAATTGTGAGGACATAAGTTTGTTGGGCTTTTTTATAGAAAAAGGGTGACAAATAAACACACACTCCGCCTGATGGTAAGTGGATGCTGTGGCCTACGGTAGACATCTACGTTTATCCATAATTAAGAATCACAATGCAGATGCGTTATCATCCCTGAAGAAGAGATGAAATATTTCGTTTCCAGTAAAAAGGGTTTCCGGTTCTCTACACTCACCATACGAAATACAGCAGTATTAAGGAGTTATTTTACGCTGGTATTCTGTGAAAGCGTGGTCATACCCCGGTCGAACCGATCTATTTCTGCTACAATCTATCACAGAAAAAAAATTAAAAAGATAAAAAACGAGAATGTGTTGCATGTTTCGAACGCTGCCCTACAAAGATCTGTTGAATGACCTTAATTGAGAGAATAATAAAAAAACATATTTGTCAATAACTTTAAGCGTAGCGTAGTTAATGGGAACATCATTAACTACCGGCATAGCACAGCATAGCATGTTACATGGACTTTTCTTGGAATTATTACTGACAATCAAAAGTTCACTGCTGAGCTATGTAGCAATTGTGGTACAACATAACAAAAGTCAACTTATGGATATGCCTAGTTCATTAAATATATCTATTACTATATTTCAATTCATGATTAATATGAAATGAATTCATATTGTTTTAATTATGAACAATAAAATCAGAGAATTATAAAAATGCGAATACCATAGATTACTGTGTATATACTAGAGATAGACGTGCTTTGAATAACAGATGGCGCTAAATAAAAAGTGCTTTAAGCTCGTCCTTTATATGCACTTTATAATTTTTATTTTATATTTTATATACAACCATCAATTACATTGCACAAGTGCTGCAATGTAATTAATAGTTGTTTATGTTTCTTGTGCTAATTATTAGTTTCTGCTACAAAAATAAAAACCGGTTATTTTTAAAATGTTTATTGTTTAAAAATTCTTGGCTTAGCTGATAGCATGCATTAGGCTTGACTAACATTAGATGTGTTAAATTTACCAATATTTACACAATATCAATTGATTTCTTTATACAATGTCCCTACTGGTTAGTTGATATATTACAGAGAATAGAATACATAGTATAATTTTTATTCAATATAGATTATTACATAAAACTTATTGAATGTCATGTTTTATTTACAACTGGTTCGACTCTTTTTAAAACATATTTCACTTTACAATAATTTTGTTTGTATTTTTTAAATAAATTTTAATAGAACAAGCATGGTGGCGATCACCTCATTCCCAGAGGTTATTTTTATTGATGTATTCTTTGATATTATAAAACACTTTTTGTACATTTTTCCTTTAATAAAACATTTAAACTTGTTAAATGACAAATTTTGTACATTTTCTGGGATTTTGTTGTAAAAGCGTATAGACATTGCCCCATAAAAGAACTACTGGTTCAATGGAGTCTAGTAACTGGTTTTAAAAGCTCTGTTTATTCCTAATGTTTAAAGTATGAACATCTTTATTCCTATTATATATTATGAAAGCTATTTATGTTTTTATGTTCCTACATACATTAGATTCTCGAGTGGCGGCCTCGTAGGCGATAGCCGGTAGGCGAGGTGTAGGGTGACCCCCCGCTAGATGGAGTGACGACCTGGTAAGACATGCAGGAAGTCGATGGATGCAGGCGGCTCAGGATCGTGCTTTGTGGCATACCTTGGGAGAGGCTTATGTTCAGGAGTGGAGTTGTGAAGGGCTGTAATGATGATGATGATGATGAATCTCCGAAATGGCTGAACCAATTTTGTCAGGATTTTCACCAGTAGATAGATGTTTATAAGGTGTAACTTAGGTTATTTTTATGTTGGAAGAAGAATTGGGGACTTGCGCAAAAAATTCAAACCCATGAAATTCAATCGTAATAAATTTCAGGCGAACGAAGTCGCGGGGAGCAGTTATAGTAGTCATATCTTCGAGAGAAATTATGTACCTTGAACAATTATTAGAAAGTATTCTAAGATTTGTTCTATTGAAAGAAAATATTTTATAAAATTGTGCTGTGTATTTTGTAGTATCAAAAGTAATAAGTTTAAAAATTGTTTTAATAGCCTGAAATTAAAGCCAAATTATTCTTTTAAAATAGAAATGGCTATCGTTAGGTTTTTTTCCATAATATCAAAATTAAGGTGTCATCAAACAGCTTATGTGATTAGTTATCTACTTAAGCATCTCAATTAGTAAGTTTAGAAAGTTAAAAATACATCATAATGTGATGTAGAAATAAATAACATCTATTTAGATCTATATTTATGAGTCGGATAGTATTTATGAGCTTGAATTTTTACTTTGTCATTTTATTCAATTTTTACATGTTTACCCTGCAATATTTTATTGACGTTCGTGCACCAGCTGTAAATAACCTGATTATATAATTAATTATAAAGGTTTTTAAGTTTTCGTTGTGTTTTTTATATGACAAAAATTCGAATTCCACACTAAGATTTATTAATAATTTAATTATACCACTGTAGAGCCGTTTTTCAAAGCATTTTTTATTATTTTAATCACATTTTCAACACATTCTAAAAAGTTTTGTGAGGGTCTCATAAGTGATCTCCGCGTGACATCTACAGATAAAATGTAATCATCTACTTGTGGCGAAGTTGTATCACACAATTCATTATTACATGTAATACATGATTTGCAAACTTTAATTTTTGACTTTTTAATAACTTGCCCTGCCACATATCTTTTTATCTCCGTGACAATTTTATTTGAAACTTCTTGCGAAAAGTCTTCCTCACAATTTGCCCCCAAGAAATTTGTTGAACTCAAATTATTTACAAGTAATGTTTTATAAATACTTTAAAATTGTAGACATGTAGGATTGTTGTTTCTAGCCCCGTGGCTTCTTACCGAGGAGAAAAAGTTTTCCAAGGGATCTTGGTTAAAATTAAGTATCAAGATACTTTTTACATTGTATTTGTCAAATAAATATTGCAACAAACCTTTTATAGTGTCAATATTATGTATCCAATTTTTTATTGATGGAACTTGTTTATAACTTACAGATGATATAGCACTACCTCTTTTTTTATCTCCATTTTGAATCTCATTGACCTTAAAACTAGGTAGGTAGAACTTTATTCCATAGTGCAAAATGATCTGAATTTGGTTTTACACAATTTTTATAGATCTTGTATGTTTTCTTATAGGAACCTCCATTAAAAGAACCAAACAATTGATCAAACAGAAGAAGTATATCTGCCGTATCTTCACATTCTTGTGGCAGGAACTTATTTACTGCAAAGAAATAAAATGTTTTGAGCACTTTTTAAATAATAAGAAGCAATAAAATGTTCGATACAAGAGAGAATACGAGTAGATAAATGATAAAGAGCTAGATATCTTACAAAAAATAATTTCAACATTGAATATTATTTAACAAATTATAAAACACAAAATCGTAAAGCTCCTGATACACGTTGGCTAAAAACTTGAGCTGATGGTTTCACTTTCATTTTGGGAATTTTTTCAGGCATAACATGCAATTCTGTAAGCTTATTACACATTCTTAACTCATCTTCTCTTGCGTCAATTTCCAACAATAATTTTAAATGTTGCCATTTTGCTATTTTTACTTGGTCATTCTAAATATACCTTAGGTCTTTTGATATTAAATTATTCCTCACTCCTTTTAATAAATGTGGCGGGTCGAATAATGGGAATATATTATGATTTTCAATTTGAAAAGCATTGCTCTTTTGTTCTTCATCCACTCTCAAATATTCTGCCTTTGTCTCTCTTAATAATTCATTTACTACCTTTGTGTTAATTGTTGATTGGTCACACACAGTTGCAACAACAATTAACCCTGCCTGAAATATTTCTTTTATGATACTCTTCATTAATTTTTAAGAACTGTTGCATTTGTTGCACTTTTGCAAAAAGCAAAGCAAATAGGTTGTGCTTATATTGAATTTTTACACCCTTTAACATAAACACTAAAACATGATCAGCAATGTTGTAATTCCAATCATTTTCACCAAAATCTTCAAAGCCGACTATTTGATCTAAAGCTTTATCAGACTGTAGTGATGGTGAAAATGACATCTCATCAAACATTAACAAACATAAGCATTCTTCCGTATTCAATTTTTGTGCTGTATCTTTTATTTGATGGATTACTATTGGGTTTAGACCTGGTTTCAAAGTTATTTTTTTAAGGACATCCTGCAATGTCCTCTTTGAGGGCAAGGTAAATAATTTTCTAAGATAATTATAGCCTTTCGGACTTCTTTTATAAATTGACAAAGCTAATAATTTTTCTTCAATATTAAAACGCCTTCCACGGCCTCTTTTATTGTGCTGAGTTAATTACATATTTAGCAACGTCTGAGCAGACTTAGATAAGGATTTCAGAACCTTTTGAAACAATTTTGTCTTCGCCATTTTCATTGCTGCTTTTATTTGACATTTTTGTTTTTTTAATTTTGTTTTCAAAATCATAATTTTGTTAATTAATTTTTTTTATTTTGATATCTGTACGCCTTCTTGTAATCAATGTACCTGAAAAAAGTACGACAATCAGGTATGCATATAGAGATCAAATGAAACAATGACAGCATAGACCAAATTGTATTGGAATCTCCTTTTTTAAGGAATGATTTTGAATTGCAACTTCTGCCTTATAATGATATAATATATATTATGCAATATGCTATTAGAATGCTTTTGGAGCTGGCGCAGTGCTGCAGTGTACACAGTGCAAAAATGTAGCATTTCCACTGCATGGCTTGCGGCCCAGTGATACAAAATTTTGAAGTTATATACATATATATACAAGAGTTGTAACCGCTTTCTATATTTGAACCATTATTAGTCGTACTTGTTATTATTATAGTAATCTTTAACTTATCACACGGCAAACCTACTGGTATAGTAATAGAATATAGTTACAGTAATTACTAATTATCAATGTACGACCACCAGAGACTTTACTGGACAGATACAACTTGATCTTTCAAGAAAAGAACCTACTCTTTTTTTAAATGCCCCTGGGTGTTGTGGTTCTTCATGGGCGGTGATAGTCACTAGTGTAGTAGTGGTTGCTGTGTCCCATAGATCTACATCTGTCCTCGATTAGGAATCAAGATACGGATGCGCCCGTGAGGACTAAGATGGAATGCCTCGTTTCCAGTAAAAAGGGTCTCCGGATCTCTATACTCACCATACGAAACACAACAGCATTAAGCTACTATTTGACGCTGGTATTCTGTGAGAGCTCCGGTCGAGCCGACCCATTCGTGCTATAACTATATTACTAATATAACAGCAGCATGGCTCTACCACGTAAAAAATGGTAGACTATTACTTGTTAAAAATTCGTTAACTTGTTAATTCTAATTTGATGCGATAGTTTTCCTTTTAACTTCATTATATATGCTACTATTGAGTATACTTTCCACATTTCCAAAAACAGCAGTTTAGTTGGCAGAGGAGACACATGACTCTAATGAAAAATATGACTAAAGTTTAATATTTCGCAAACAAACCCCTGAATCGTAAATGTGTTCTTCTATACTCGCAATGTTTTTGAAAGGCCTATCCAACAATACCTTACACGATGGAATATATGGGTAAAAATAATCAACATTCATTTACCTGCATAGGAGGTGTATACTCACAATAAAAATGTTTTTAAGATTTTATTTCACAGTTTTGTAGACATGATTAATACCTTTAAACTATGCCAAATTACAAATTTGTAAGTTTTACTCAGAGACACGAAGTGTCTGAGTAAAACTTACAAATAGTTTTTAACTTATAAATAGTTGGTCTATGTGCTGGAATCCACATATCCACACTCTTGCACATATGTCGCGTAAACTGAACTGATATATTTGGGAAAGTATGCAATAGGCTTTCGAAACACCACCGATTCCAGAGGCGGATCGATCCAAATATTAGATAGCAGTTTTGCTGTCCGAGTATATAATAATTTAGTTCCAGTTATAGCTTGCAGCATACCTTAGGGCTTCAGATATTGCAATGAGTTCAAGGGTCATAATACATATGTCATTTGTAACTTTATAAGATTTAGAAACTGCTTGAGATGGGTCGAAAAAAGCTGCTCCTTGCAACTTTAGCACTCTTTGATCCGTCTGTGTAGATTTTATGCCAATCATGATATTTGTTTTCAAGTTCTTCAATAACATTTACTTTAACAGAATTTATTCCCTTAATTAGTTATTGATAAGACAGTGATTTACTATCTATGGCTTTATAACCACTGACCATCAGGTGGGGTTGTAGTAGTTGTCGCAGTCAAGCTATACACTGGCATACCTATAATAAGTAAAAACCATAAGTTTGCTTGACCACCTTTACTAATATTACAATCATGAAAGTGAGTTTCTTTATTCTGCACTACTAAAACAATTGCTAATTACATTAAAATGAGAAAGTATTTAATAAAGACTTGCCAAGGTTAAGACTGGGGTAAGCTGTTTTTGCAAGTCTTTTAGAGCGAGGATATAGAAAACGGTCCTCAAAGTGCCGATCGCAAATGCGGTAGTTATAATAAATTTCACTATCGGTTTTATCTGTTAGATATATTCCAGCTATCCTGTTCCACTACTGAAACCTTTCTAGTGAAGGGTATTCTGGTTTCGGAAAATAGTGTAAAACATCTGGAATAATAATATATAATCATTAATTCCGAGGCGAGAGAGGGAAACTGAAACAGGAGATGGGCAATAACCCGCCTGCCAAGCGTGGCAGCTATGGCAAATAGTACTATGAGGCAATCCGTGGAGGTCTATGCATTAGCAGTGGACTTTTGGTGACTACAGCTGATGCCTTGAACCTTCAATTTCTTAGATATTAGCTGTTTACAAGTGAATAAAAAATGGAAATTATGCGAAAAGTACTTACCAAATTGGTCACATTTAAAAACACATTGATTTCGTGACATTTTGGCACAAATTAAAAAAAACCTGGGTCGCAAATATTTATTATAATACAAAAAAGCACATAAACAAACGAGAAATCAGAATAATTTGAAATTAATATTAAATATCAAATTAACCTCAACTACCAGTGACCGCCATTAACTGCGTAATGGCGTGGTGCGTCAAGTTTAGTCTAGTGCTTTGAAATGTAGATGGCAGCACAAAAAATATCATTTTGTTCTCAAAATAATGTTCTAAGTTGCATGCCCATGGCGAATACTATAACTACGATTAACCAAAGAACATTTAAATCACAGAACACTATTAGGGTTCTATCAGACAGGAAGCGGTCACGCGTTCAAGCGTTCCGCGTTCGCGTTTTGCGTTCGAGAGTTCAGTTGCTCACGAATCACGAACGCCTATGTTCTGGTTGACCGACGCGGTCAGAATGTCTGCTGTCTGGGTGTGTCTATGTAACATAACAATACAATGAACGCAGAACGCGAACGCGGAACGCTTGAACGCCTTCTGTCTGATAGATCCCTTACTCCTAGCGGAGAATTTAGATGTAATGACTTTGACTTACTTCAAATATGACAGAATGCATTTGAGATAAAAATTAAAATAGTGTTATTACTAGTGATAAAATGAGTTCGGTTTTAAATATTCAATTTAAATAAATATTGATAACTAGCTACATGTCCCGGTTTCGCCAGGATAGAATCTATTAACTACTTATGAATTTTTCTTAAAGTTTGTCGGATAAGATGTAGCCCAGGTCTCTCTTGGCATTACTCTCTATCTGTTAGTAAAGCTTTATCACTTGTAATAAAACTTGACGAACAGAAATACCAAAGATTATCCCTGATAGAAATATAGACAGATGGACAGGTAAACAGACAGACACACTAAAATTTAAAAATGGTTGTTTTTTTTTCAATCGTATGCACATAATTTCCTGAGCTTAATAGAAGCCATTTATTTTAATATTGCCGACAGACAGCAATTTTGATTGCATATTATTTACGATTTCGAATTCAAAAGTAATTCGTAATCTGTGTACAAATATAATATAATATATTATATTTACTAAAGTAGTACAGATATTTTTACATGTTTTTTTTTTGGTTTAAAATTTTTTATCCCACAATAGATTGTCTCCTGTATCGTGGAGGCAATTTTTGCGTTGGGCGTTGAGGGCCGCGAGTTCGAATCCTGCACGGAACAATTTGTTTGTTGTGAAATTTATGTACTTAGTCGGGTCATAAATTCTGTCAAAACATTATTATTTAAATTCTTAGAATACTGTAAAGTAAAGTAGAAGAACTTCACCAATTTTAAAAATATAACGTTTGCCCTTGCCGAAAATAAAAAAGACATATATCGAACTATATAAACTGCCCCCACGATACAGGAGAAAATTCTACTGTGGAGGTAACGTTTTAATTAATTTAAATACAAATTTAGTTTCTCAACACCCACTGAAACAGCGAACGCAGTGGAAAAATTGCTTTAACCCTCTTAGCAGTGAGAGGAGGCTTACGCCCAGCCGTGGGAAGTACTCGTTACGTAGGTTAAAACTACTGCAGTCATGGACGTTAAAATAGCTTTATTTTTTTAGTATAAACACTATTATGATAAAACACTCGTGCCCCAGAGAGAAGCACAACCTCAATCATTCTTTAATATTGTTGCTTATTTAATAACTCAGTTCTCCCAAATCATTTTGCCTCCCAATCCCAATGTGACTTAATTTTTCATCTTTTTTAAGCAAAACTAATAATGATTTTCACTTTAGGGTATTTTAGTGATAGAACGGAAATAATGCATGATGTAATTAAATGCGAATTATCTTTTAAAAGACTTGAATTGAGCAATTTTATCCGTGCCAGAGGAATTGAAATTTAGGTTCGTATTTCCCCCCTTACACAAGAAGGCGCAGTGTTTTATAAAAATATTAATAATATACGGAACGTGTGTTTATATTTATAAAATTATTTTAGCTTAAAAGGATCCATAACATACCTACGTAAAACGCCTTCTCTTTCTGACAGACAACGAAATAATCTCCTGACCCACCGAAGGACTAGGCCAGGGTGAAGTCCCGAGTGCATATTGTCTGAACACTCCGTGTGTACGCGCATAAATAAGATAATACAGTATATCGTATAAGCGAAAAATGGAAGACAACAATCACATTTTACTTCATTACTCCAGGTTAACAATACCAAAAACTACTGTAGGGGGTATTTTGTGAATTGTGACCCTCTACATATAATTGATATGTAGTATATTAATGTAGGTTGTATCTTCTACGTTACGGGATGTGGTAATTAAAACTGTGTCCGTTTCCGTAGAGAGCGTTTATTGTACTGAAAATACTTATGAATAAAAAATGTAATTATAGTGAACGTGTCGCGCGCGCAGGCGCGATATCAGCATTATTTTCTAAACTGTTGAAATATCATGTACTTGCTCGTACATCTTGCCAATTTTATAAACAAGAAGAAAGTTTAAGGCGATGAACCCCTATTGAGTTTACGGGCAGCCGTTGCGATCACCGCATCCACACTATCGATGTCCGAGACCCCATGCTCCGATGAATGTCCTTGGGTTGGCTGCTCGACATTGTTGGGGTCTGGCTTGTCGCGAAGATTCACGCTGCAGCCTTGACATCTTCTTTTCAGCCGGAATGTCCCCCATGCAATGAAGGCTACAATAATAAATCCGACTACGGTGTACAACACATAGTTGTGTGTGTCATGTGTGAGTGATTGTACACTCAGTGTTTGTTGCTGTTCCTTGACCTTATCAATGTTGTTTTTCAGCTCTTGTAAGGCGTCTTTATGATCTTCAGGTCCAAATGTATGATTAAAGTCTGTCAGTATGTGGTTCAGGCTTGATTCACGCATGTACATTCTTTCTTCACTGCCTGTTAGTTTCAACTCGCTGTGATAGTCGTTGTGAGCATGAATGATGAAGCTTTCTCCCTTGAGCATACACCCAAGTCCGAGTAACATAATCCCCGTGCCGTGTAAGTGCTGTGACGTCACTCCAGCTGGGCAGAAAATGCGCATCGTGCAGTCTTCGCAACAGGAGAACAGCCACGCGCCACGATTGTGTAATCGCACCCACCTGTCGTTGCAATCCAATACTCTTGTGCGGCATGTTGATGAGTCGCCATTGTTTAATATTTGCGCTTCACATAATGTATCGGCTACCTTAATGTTGTAAATAGGTTGATTGATAGCACATAACATTTTGTTTTCTTGCAGATTTAAGCATGATGATACATCTCGGTTTTCTAAGGGTATTATCATGTCCCCTTTTAGGTTTACAGCAAGGTATTCAGATGTGAGTACTATAGTTTTCTCTGTGTGTCCAGTTATTTGCGGAATAGGAATGATGTGGTTAAGTTCATATTGTTCGTTGTTTATTAGCGGTAGCTTCACTTCGAATATTATGTATGCACTTGTTAAGCGCACGTGCACTCGCGCCAGCTTGTATAGGCTTCGCGTGCAATGGCGTGTGTTCACACAGGGTAGCGATAACTCGCTTGGTAAATGACCGGAGATGATGTTGAGCTGATCTTCAAATTGGTTGGGCTTGATGAGATGGGTGTCAACTCTCCCGTCCTTCACGTCAGTTACTAGGTCTAGGAGTTGCTGTTGTATTTGTCGTATGTTTGAAATGATCAAGTTCACGGCCAGAGCGGTAGCTGTTATGTACATAGCATTGTCATGGCTGATTTGTATGCGTTTTTCCGTTTCAGCGAGATGATTGTCGATGATACGAAATTGTGTGTTCATTACTTTCTCGTTTCTTTTTAGAAGATTATATTCACTTTCGATGATCGATGTGTGATTTTTGTAGAGATTCAATAGATGATTTTCGTTTGACTGGATTATGTTGATATCCTTCACGTACTGATTGGCAAATCTCTCATCCAGAGTACCAAAAAGGGAGTTTGCTAGGTATCCTATTCCATTCACTAGTCCTCTTTTTCTTCGAGACGGTCCATGTTCTGATCGTAAGATATCGTTATAGTGTTGAATTTCGTTAAGTTCGTGTTGAAACTGGGATGAAATTGTAAGATAGGCTGCTTCCTTCTTGCATAATGTGTTCAAATGGTTGACATAGTTTTGTATGTTGTCCAAACTCCGCCAATATGTCGTCATGTTGTAGTATACAACCATTTTCCACTTATCTTGAATAATCTGCACATCAGACACCTTGTCAAAATAAACGACTCTTGAACTGCTAAGCCTTGTTATGTTGATCATTTGTTGCGTAGTAGGTCCAACACACATCGAAAATATAAGTAGTAACGTACAAAAAAGGTTGTTGAAGTGTTTTTTGCCGTTGTTGTTTCTTCGTTTTCTTTGTGTATTTATTGCAGGCTTCGTAGTGTCAACGTCAGAAGATGCAGTTGTATAAGATGACGGATCCAACGGAAGGCGTGACAATTTTGTAATCGGTCGCTTCATATTACTTGTTTTAGTTTTCAGTGTGACGACTCGTACCCGGCCGTCCGCACCTGGGTGAGTCTCCAACACCCGTCCCAGGATCCATTTGGCAGGAGGAATGTTGTCTTCTCTGACGATAACGACGTCCCCAACTTCTAAGTTTTTAGTAGGGAAGTGCCATTTGCTTCGAGTTTGTAGAGTTTGAAGATAGTCAGTAGACCACCTTCTCCAGAAGTCCTTGTACATTTTCTCCGTAAGTTGCCATCTTGTAGAGAAGGTCATGTCATTACCCTCAGCGGATAGTGGTGATTCTAGAGAAGGCTCGCCGATTAGGAAGTGAGCTGGTGTCAAGCAGTCAAGGTCTTCGATATTCTCTGACAACGCCACCAGGGGGGCGAGAGTTGAGACATCCTTCAATCTGCGCCAACAGTGTAGAAAATTCCTCGAACGTAAGTTTTTGATCCCCAAGTACTCGTTTGAGGTGATGTTTCAGGCTTTTTACTGCAGCTTCGTAGAGTCCACCAGCAGTAGGCCAGGAAGGGGCGTTAAAATGCCATTCAATGCCCCACTCTGACATGTTAGTTATGACGTCATTGTTTATGTAGCATTGTAATGCCTCCTTTCGTTGTTTTTCCAATGCTCTTGCTGCGCCCACGAAGTTGGTGCCGTTGTCGCTGTAGATGTGACGGGGCTTTCCTCGGCGGGCACACATTCGTTTCAAGGCGTTCAGAAAAGCCACTGTGCTGAGATCGGAGACAAGTTCGAGGTGAAGAGCTTTTGTGCACAGACACACAAATACAGCTACGTAGGCCTTCATTGTCTTTATTCCTCTGCCCTTGTTAGCCTTTACCTCCACATGCCCAGTGAAATCTACACCGGTGTGTGTGAAAGGCCTTGATGGTGTGACGCGTGGAGGAGGTAAATCACCCATAAGTTGGTTGTTGTTGATAGTTTTGAAGCGATGACACGTGATGCACCGTATAAGTCGTTTTTTCACTGCTCTCAAACCGCTGATAATCCAATATCTGTTGCGTCGATATGATAGAGTTAGTCTGGCCCCACCATGCAGGGTCCTCTTGTGCGCTTGGTCGATCAGTAACTCCGTTAACCTGTCATTGTAAGGTAAGATAATTGGATGTTTTTGTTCTTGACTTAAGTTGGCATTTTCCAGACGTCCTCCTACACGTAAGATTTCGTGTTTGTCCAGGAATGGATTTAAGTTTAAAATGCTGCTTGTTATTCGCACTTTATGATGTTTATTGAGTTGTGCAATGTCGTCGGCGAAATGATTAGTTTGTATAGCCTTGATAATTGCATTATGTGCGTTCTGCAGGTCACTCGTTGCTAAGTACGATGACCGCATGGCATTGTTGACGTCACGTGCATTGTTTATGAACCGAAGTATCCAACTTAGGATTCGAGTTACGCGTGCCGTACAGCTGTGTTTGTTTAAAAGTTCTCCGATTAATGGCATCGACCTTTGTGACACGCAAACTTGTTTGACCTTTTTCTCTTCAACAGTTGTGTGGAATTGGTCTTGAAGTGGGAGATCGTTGTCTTTTAGCCAAATAGGTCCCCACCATAAATGATGATTCGCCAGTTGTAGTGGAGTTAGGCCTCTGCTGGCACAATCTGCTGGGTTATATTCAGACTTGACGTGCCTCCAGCATCCCGATGGCATGATGACAGTGATCTGTGTTACGCGATTAGCCACAAATGTAGTCCATCTTGAAGGCCCCCCTTGTAACCAACCCATCACGATCATAGAATCTGTCCAACCATGTATTGTTACAATCTGTGAGTTTATTGACTCTATGACCTTTTTCATAAGTCGAGACAGTAGTAGGGCACCGCATAGTTCAAGCCGTGGTAAAGACGGGGGTTTTCTTAATGGTGCGAGCTTAGTTTTTCCCGCCACCAGCGTGATAATTTGTTGCCCTTCTTCACTAATAGATTTACAGTAGATAACGCAGCCGTAGGCTTTCTCGGAGGCGTCACTGAATCCGTGTAACTCGATGGGCTGTTTAGTGTTACCAATCCAGCGTTGTAAAGCGATGGTATTGATAGTGGGCAATTCTTGTTGAAAGGTTGTCCACTCTTGTTGTATGTCTTCCGGAAGAGGTTCATCCCAATTTGTTGAAGCAAGCCAAGCTTGTTGAAATATGAGTTTTGCCTTCATTGTTACCGGAGACAGCCAACCAAGTGGGTCATATAATTTTGATAGATCAGAGAGCAATGTCCGCTTCGTTGTGACGTCACGTGTGTTACTAAGTGGCGCCTTGAATGTAAACTGATCAGTGTGCGGATTCCAGGTTAAGCCGAGTGTTTTGTTACTCTCTGCGTCCTTGAAGTCAAACATATTCTGGCTTATGAGATGTTCAGGTAAAGTTTGAAGCAATCTGGGGTGGTTACTAGCCCATTTGCGAAGATTGAACCCACCGCCTTTTAACAGGTCAATCAATTGGTTTTGAGCGTCTTGTGCTTCTAACATGTCGTTGCTGCCACCAAGTAGGTCATCCACATACAGCTGGTGAGTAAGGATCTCTGCCGCGAGAGGATAGCGGTGTCCATCGTCCATTACGAGTTGTATTATGGTGCGCATTGCCAAAAATGGTGCAGCTTTGGTACCATATGTTACAGTGCACAGTTGGTATTCTTTGATGAGATCTGTAGCAGAGTCACGCCATACAATTTTTTGCAGGTGTTGATCTTCATCGTGTATCAGTACTTGACGGTAAAACTTCTCAATGTCTGCAGTGTAGACGTATTGAAAGGCTCGCCAACGTAGAATCATAGATTGTAGGTCTTGTTGGAGGTTAGGCCCGCACTCCATGAGATCGTTCAAGCTTTGTCCTGTACTTGTCTTGGCAGAGGCATTAAAGACTACGCGCAATTTTGTAGTTGTTGAGTCCAGCTTTTGTACGCCGTGATGAGGTAAGAAGTAGCTTGGCTTATGGTGTTCAGTGCATGGCTTCATGTGGCCGAGTTGTAGATATTCGTCAATAAACTTCTTGTATGACGTAGAAAATGTTTCCTGTTTGGCCAATCGTTTTTCTAACTGCCGAAATTGTGCGATTGCCTGTGGCTTAGAAGTGCCCAAGGTTTGTTCGTAGTTTATTTTCATTGGAAGTCTGACTGCATATCGTCCGTCTTCTTTTCTTGTTGTTGTGGTTGAATAAATAGATTCACAGTATTCTTCCTCTGATGTTAGATTGTGATTGGTTTCGGTTATCTCCTCCATCTCCCAAAATCGAGATACATCGTCAAGATTAATGAGCACGTGGCAGTTGAAGGTTTTGATATTGCCCAGCAGTACCCAGCCCACTTTTGTCTGTTGAGCCATGGGTGCGTGTGAGGGTCCTCGTAGCATACCACTCATTACTATGTCAGCATACACTCCAGCGTCTAACAGAACGTCCACTGGTCTCGAGATGTTGAAGTCGGGATCCGCCAGTTGTATGTTCTGAATATGTGGCCAGTCTTGTTTTTCGAAGGTGTAATTAGGCAGGTTGCTGAGCATGTTGGCCATTACCATGGCTTCGATTGTAAATGAATGGCCTCCGTACAAAGACTCACAGTCTAACCGTACGGTTCCGTTGCTATGATGTGCTGACGTCCCTATGCCTGAGACTGTGGCGTTTCGATTTTGTCTTTGCAGTCCCAGCCGTTGCGCAGCATCTTCAGTTATTAGATTTATCTGTGATCCTTGGTCGAGAAGGCATCGCAATTGAACAGTCGATCCATCAGCTGCCATCACCTTTAATTGAACGGTCGCTAGTAGGACTTCGTTATAATTTCCAGACACGTGGTTTGCCTTTTGCTGTGACGTATGTGGCTTGTTGCTAGGTATAACGTTATTTGAGACCGCGATTTCAACTTTGCGGTAAATATCGTGCAATGTTGTGTGGTGTGCTTCTTTGCACACGCGGCATCTTTTGTTGGAGTTGCATTTATTGTCGTTGTGTAAGTACAGGCAATTGCGACAAATATGTAGTTGCGAAATTGACCTCATTTTGTCTTCCGGTGACATGTCTTGAAACGACTTGCAGTAGAGTAAAATATGATTGTTTTTACACAGTGGGCAATTTTTGTCTGTGCTTGTATGATATGCTCGAAGAAAACTACGCCTGTTGGTGTTGTTAAAGTCCTTCTTAAATTGAGCTGTTGCCTCCTTGTTGGTCGAATTGTTTGACTTGTTAGGTGTCTGTCTCTTCTTTTGAACAGGTTCAAGCGCAGTAAACTTGTTTTCCAAGAAGTTTATCAGCTCATCCAAGGAAGGTAGCTCTCTCGGAGCCTTTCTGATCTCCATGTAGGCTGCATACGTGTCGGAGTCCAATTTGCCAGTGAGAATGTGCACCAGGATCGGATCCCAAGTCGTTGTGTCGATGCCCAGATTGTGAATAGCATGTATGGTCTCGACACTTGTGTCATGTAGCTTCTTCAGCTCGTATGCATTCTGTGTTTGCAACGCCGGTTGTCCCATAAGGGTTTGTATATGTTTTGTAAACAAAAGTTGTCGGTTGTTGTACCTATGGGTGAGTATCTCCCAACAGGTGTCGTAATTATCAGCTGATACTGTAAGATGCTGTACGATGCGCTCCGCCTCGCCTTTAAGTTTGCCCTTGAGGTGCTGCATCTTTTGCGTTTTTGTCAACATGACATTGTTGTGGATGGCTTCACAGTAGAGGTCCATGAATGTAGGCCACTGGGTATAATTACCAGAAAAAGAAGGAATCTCAATTGTAGGCACTTGCTGATGCTGTTGAGATACTGAGTTAAGCTTACGATTCAAATCCCTTTTTTGTAGTTTCGTACAAGGTTTCGTATGCAGAAAACTCTTCTTCGTAGCCTACATCACCGCCAGAAGTCAGGTTATCGATTTGCCAGTGGAGCTCGTCGATCAGTTTCCAGCGAGACTGCAGCGAATTCAGTTTGTCACAAATTTCCCACTTTTCTGTCAACTCTTTGGTGTTGATGTTTTTAATCACCCTAGAGAGCGCCCGGAAATTAGTGCGTTGTTGGCTAATGAACTCATCAGACCTTGATGGTACTCCAGTTTCCGCAGTTTTCACCTCGTAGTTCGTCAGCATGTCACGAATCGCTTCGTACCGCTTCTTTGTGGTGGTGTAGGTATCATTGATGAAATAGTCGTCATCCAAGTCACTGTCTGTTTTTTTTAGAACACCATGATTCATGTTGAACACCTCCCATTGAGCATTCAAAGCATCCAACCTTTTCTGTATGTATGTTCCTGACTTACGTGAATCAGAATCCTTTTTGAAGTTAGCCTCAATTTTAAGGATAGATTCAATGATTGTTCTCTGTTGTTGAAGTAGGTTCTCCATGGTTTAAGAACGATGTTGTAAATAGTTGGTTTCAGATACGTGTGACTGCGACTCTTACCGTAGTATGCACCTCAATCAAGCTGGTGAGACCCGCTTGTGGGAGGCCAGCAACCAAAGTGACACTACAGATAGAATCACGAATTACTCTTTTTTTTTTTTTTTTTTTTTTTCAAATACACTTTACTGTTGAACTATTGTAGACGTAATATGCAAGTCTTAGTTCACGTCGAAAACTCGAAGGACCAAAATGTAGGGGGTATTTTGTGAATTGTGACCCTCTACATATAATTGATATGTAGTATATTAATGTAGGTTGTATCTTCTACGTTACGGGATGTGGTAATTAAAACTGTGTCCGTTTCCGTAGAGAGCGTTTATTGTACTGAAAATACTTATGAATAAAAAATGTAATTATAGTGAACGTGTCGCGCGCGCAGGCGCGATATCAGCATTATTTTCTAAACTGTTGAAATATCATGTACTTGCTCGTACAACTACCTTCCCCACAAAAAAAGTATAGTTTCATAAATACATATTATACATTCTATATAAAATTTAGATGCCAAAAATGTTTAATATTTTGTACCACAATTGTTACATAGTAGTTTATATTTAGTTTAAGTAAAAGTTAATTTCAATGTCATTTAAATTACAAACTTAAGTAAATAATGTATAAGAGCAAACTTTGCAGTGCCAAGACAAACAAAAGATGTTTAATGGCACGAGGAAATTGTTTTTGTAATTGAAACTGTTACTTTGTTAAATATATATATATATATATATATATATATATATATATATAATTTTATATTTTAGATACGATTTTACGTACATAAATAAACACATAAACTTTCATGCCTGTCACCGAAAAGGTTAGGCATCTATAAGCTTCCATTTTTTAATTTTTAATTAAATAACTTTTCAATTCGACTGATCGAAAAGAAATAGTGTCGCTTAGATTCAGGCAAAGTTAGCATAATATTGACGCTACTTCAAATAAGAAGGTTCCGCAACTTTTTAAATCGCTGTTTTCAGTAGAAAGTAGGAGTGTTTTTATTTCTTTTGTTAAAAACTTAAAAAATTTTTTACACCCTCTTGCCTATTTCTGCAAGCAATTATCAATACACTCACAAAAATGTTTTTTTTTTAAATTACTAACTGAATAACGGTTAAACATCGAGCACACAGTGATCACCTGACTACCATATACGGATATTTTTGTAAAAGACGAAACGTGATATGCACGTTTCGTCTTTTACAAAAATATATAATATAAGAAGTTATATTTTGTTAAACTAAGTCAGTACGCTACAAGCAGATCTCTGCAATTCTCAAAAGGGTAACGACGTATGATGATAAATTTCTATTACTGAATATCTGTACTTAAAGTTACAGCCTTAACGTCCCACTGCTGGGCACAGGCCTCCTCTCCTTTCTGAGAGGGTTTTAGGGCAAGGAAGTGTCCGCCGCGCTGCCCCAATGCATGTTGACGAACTTCACATATCTTCGAAATATTTTTTCTTATTTCTCAGACATGCAGGTTTCCTCACGATGTTTTCCTTCACCGCTGAGCACGTGGTAAATCAGCACTTAAAATTGCAATTAACAATTTTATTGGTGCCGGCGGGGATCGAATCCGGTTTGCTCGCGTATTGTGAAATTTACAGCGAGCGCTAACCATCTCAGCTACCACGGCTCCCGCTATATCTGTACTTATTGGACTTAAAATATTTATTGTTTTCAAATTATAACTTTTTTATTTCTTACTAATTTCACTATCTTGTTTCCAATATTTTCTACTTGGAGAGCAACATAAGGACAAAGATGGCTAAGTTTGGCTCTGCCTAAAGGATTGAATATAATTAATTTATTTGATAGGTACTCGTAGAAAATCCCCACAAATAAACTTATTTGCCTTGTATTTCCTTGTATAGTTGTCCAAAAAAAAATCAATTATCGTAACAAAATGTTTAGAGCTTTACTGGAAATCTAACAATTATAATTTATAACACATTAACATCATAAATGATTTTATAAAATAATCTGGACAAAACGTGTCAATGACGTCAAGCATAAAATAAGAGCAAGTGAAGTAATAGTACTAAGTTGTATTAAAAGGAATATTGATAATTTCATATGAAGTTTAATTTATAATGTATATTTTTAATAAAACTTACTGCAAAATAAATTACACCCAATTGTATTAAGATAAAGTTATTTTTCCTGTTGTGTTCCGCATTTTTGAGTATTTTAACTGCTTCGCTACCATTTACGTTTTGTTTGTTACTGTATTATGGACGGTTTGACTGAAACCATATATCTGACGTTGTATTATATTCCGATATATTTGAGTAAGATTGGTGATCACAAGAATTTGCCTACTTAGGATGGTTAAATATTATTGATCACTTTGGATGTCTGTAAGTATTTGATCACCTTGAGTGCCACCTTGCTATTGACGCTGACTGTACACAGAATATTTAATACTTTAAGGTACCTAGTACTGACAATTAAGCAAAAATTCTTGGACAGTTGAATGAATGATTTGAATCAGAATTGATTCTTGAAAAAAAATTTATATCCCCAAAACTCATCTTAGTCAGGATACCGTATTAACATCAATGTCGAGTACTTCACTCACCTTCGATATGCCGATGATATAGTTCTTATGGCAGAATCGCTGGAGGACCTGAGCACTATGTTCAATGAACTCAATAGTCTCTCCCAACGGACAGATCTTACTATGAACATGAACAAAACTAAGATCATGTGTAATGTCCATATCACACCCATGCTGATAGTTGTTGGGAGCACTAATCTCGCAGTTGTTGATGAGTATGTTTAGTTGGGACAAATAGTCCGACTAAGTAAGTTCAACTTCAACCGAAATGTCAATCTATGGATTTAACTTCGCTGGGCCCCATATATATATATATATATATATATATATATATATATATATATATATAATATATATATAAATACTCACGCCTGTCACCCAGAGGGGTAGGCAGAGACTACGGACTTCCATTTGGCACGATCCTGACATACCTCTTTCGCCTCCTTTACATCCATATATCTACGCATACATGCTCGTCGGTTAAGGGTACTTCTAACGTGGCCCATTTTCAAAATATCGCCAATTTGGTCGATAAACTGTTTCCTAGGGCGTCCCTTCCCGACTCGGCCATTCACATCTGCCATATAAGTTTGCTTTGTCACTCTTTCCTCATTCATTCTTTCTACGTGACCAAACCACCGAAGCATTCCTTTCTTAATCCTGGTCACAACATCATCTTGCATACCACATTTATCTCTTATCACGCAATTTCTCACCCTGTCATTCAGATTACACCCTAGCATATTCCTTAAAGACCGCATTTCTACAGCATTTATTCTACTTTCGTGCTTCTTCTGCCACACCCAGCTTTCACTACCGTACATTAAAGTAGGGACTAACACAGCATTATGAATTACCATACGTGCCTGTTTTGACAAATTCTGGTTCTTCATAATAGAGTGTACTGCCCCATTCACTCTATTCCCTGCATTTACTCGTCGTTCTATATCCCTATCATATCTACCATCCCTGCTAAGTACACATCCCAAATACACAAACTCATCCACTTGCTCAATCAACTCTCATATATATATATATATATTATGAATCTGAGACGTGGTCCTACACTCTCGCCGTATGACGAATCTCAAGGTCGCTTAGGGAGAGCTATGAGAGGGCTATGCTTGGAGTATCTCTGCGTGATAAACTCAGAAATGAAGATATCCGCAGTAGAATCGGAGTAACCGACATAGCCCAACGGATTAGTAAGCTGAAGTAGCAATGGGCCGGCAATATAGCTCGAAGAACAGACAACCGAAGGATAAGAAAGATTTTCGAGTAGCAGCCTCGTACCAGTAGGCGAAGGGCGACCCCGCACTAGATGTAGTGACGACCTGGTAAGACATGCAGGAAGTCAATGGATGCAAGTGCCAAGTGCTTTGTGATATTCCTTGGTGAGGCCTATGTTTAGAAGTGGAGTTGTAAAGGTGTGTAATGATGAATGAAGGATTTAGAAGATTAAATTCGACGATAACGACAATGCATCTATAATCTGTTGCATTCGTGAAGTTAAGTGTTTATGGGCAACTTTGTCACTTAACATGATGAAACAGTACTAAATTTTATGATTTACCAAATACTTAGGCCCTAAACCTGACTTGGAATATTAAGGGTAACAGGTTGGACTTGAAATTTTTAAGTGCAACCTTTTACCCTTAACTTTCCATAATTTAGAATTGTAGGCTACCATGTTTATACATTTTGGTTTGGTCACACACATTGGTCTTCAGAGCGCAAGAAATATGGCGCACCATTCTGACGCTCACTTCAAAGTGTATGTGAATGAATGAATGAATATACTTTTATTGTACACCACAAACAAATATACAGATAACAAAGCAGATTATAATATTATGTAAGTACAATTTGGCGGTCTTATCGCTACATAGCGATCTCTTCCAGGCAACCAAAGGTGTAAGAATTAGAACAGTGAGAACTAGGTAGGTGATGCAATATAAATATACATAATTAATATTAATACACGCGATTTATAGACTATACATGCAATAAAATAACATACGCAGATAAATACAATAGATACATAATCACTTAATTTGTTTTAACGGTGTTCAAACGACTGAGACAAGCAATGCTCTTTAAGTAGTCGCTTAAATATAACAATAGTTTGTGCTTCACGTATACGCAACGGTAGGGTGTATGTGTGGTATTTAAAACAAGTATGTCGGGAATACAATAATAGATCCAACTTCTAATCTCGGAAATAAATCAGGGAAGGTTAATTGTTAATTGTTGCAAGCGGGTTTTAGAAAGGGAATGGGGTGTACAGATCAAGTCTTTTCCATGCGCATGATTGCGGAGAAGTTTTTGGCCAAAAACCAGAAAGTTTTTTGTGCGTTCATGGACTTGGAAAAGGCTTATGACAGAGTGGACAGGAATGTGTTATGGCAAACACTGAACTCATATGGGTTGAGCGCTGGTTTGATACAGGCATTAAGGTCTCTTTATAGGGACTCTAGTGCCTGTGTCGGGATCAATGGGGTCTACTCGGACTGGTTTGGCATCCAAAAAGGTGTCAGACAGGGCTGTGTGGCTTCCCCTTGGCTGTTCAACCTATTTATGGACCGGTGTTTGCAAACTTTGAAAGATGAAGAATATGGTTTAAGAATGGGCGAGTTAACCGTCAAATGCCTTTTGTATGCCGATGATCAAGTCATACTTGCGTCATCGGCGGCAGAGTTACAAATGATGGTTACATTAATGAACTGGGAATTAAAAGAAAGGGGAATGAAAGTGAACGCAAGTAAGACGAAAGTGATGGTTTTTGAAAGAGAAGAAAGCAAAACGGTATGTGAAATAAGAATAGAAGGAGAGTTGATTGAGCAAGTGGATGAGTTTGTGTATTTGGGATGTGTATTTAGCAGGGATGGTAGATATGATAGGGATATAGAACGACGAGTAAATGCAGGGAATAGAGTGAATGGGGCACTACACTCTATTATGAAGAACCAGAATTTGTCAAAACAGGCACGTATGGTAATTCATAATGCTGTGTTAGTCCCTACTTTAATGTATGGTAGTGAAAGCTGGGTGTGGCAGAAGAAGCACGAAAGTAGAATAAATGCTGTAGAAATGCGGTCTTTAAGGAATATGCTAGGGTGTAATCTGAATGACAGGGTGAGAAATTGCGTGATAAGAGATAAATGTGGTATGCAAGATGATGTTGTGACCAGGATTAAGAAAGGAATGCTTCGGTGGTTTGGTCACGTAGAAAGAATGAATGAGGAAAGAGTGACAAAGCAAATTTATATGGCAGATGTGAATGGCCAAGTCGGGAAGGGACGCCCTAGGAAAAAGTTTATCGACCAAATTGGCGATATTTTGAAAATGGGCCACGTTAGAAGTACCCTTAACCGACGAGCATGTATGCGTAGATATATGGATGTAAAGGAGGCGAAAGAGGTATGTCAGGATCGTGCCAAATGGAAGTCCGTAGTCTCTGCCTACCCCTCTGGGTGACAGGCGTGAGTGTTTATGTATGTTAATTGTTAAAATAATGAAGTGTGAGAGCGGATGTTGAACTTGCTCTCTTGCTTACGCCATTAATCATTATCAGCAATAAAACTCAAGCTTCTCAGCAACACCATCTTCCTTGCCTGCACCAGAAGAATCACCACAACGGACAGAACTAAGATACTGTCTTAGCACTCGTAGAATGACATAGGCGGAATTTCTAGAGTGCGACGATTACAGTGAACTTTATACTGTACAAACGAGTGGGGTTTTCTTAAATACCCTCAGTTCCACCTTGCCACCATCGATATGACGCTCCGCTAGAGTGACGCAACCTCTCATTCACTCGATCCAACCGGTACTTTATAGAAGCGCTGACAAGTATAAAAGCAAATAGGCGCGTTGTTTAAAGTTGCGCCCTCCTTTCTGCCAAGGAGAGTCGCGTTCGTATACGGCTTAGAGATCTCTAGTTAGACCGTTAAGCCAGTCCCTAAAAGGTGGGGTTTAGTGGGTAAAAGTCTCCACATAACCACGCAGCCGGCTGCGTGGTATGCTATGAGCATTCCCCACCTCCCTCCCCGTTTTCCGGAGCGTTGCCCATATTTGCTTCGGGCGCAAAAAAAATGTTTAAAGCGGCACTTTCCTTGTGCACGCACGTTCAACGTATAGAAGCGTAGGTCTTGGAGAACGCACGTATAGATGAAATGTCAGTTTGGAGCGTAGAGGCTGTAACCGGTTTGTAGCGATCGCACCAATGCCTGTGGAAAGTAAGATGTAATCCGGGACTCCTCGCTTCGAAGGCTGGGTACTACAGTAGGGCCACGCTATTCCGGACTCCCTATTATTTGGTGATAGTGGTAATCCGGGCGGATCTCCACGGGCTAGAGTAGGCAATTCCATTATTTGTGGACTGTTTACGTTTGTCACTGCTATACCAAACATGTACTCATAATGTAATAATGAAAACATGTGCACGGTGGCAGAGTTTCTTTCCTGCTTAAGAGGCCTTTATGGTTGGTCCCCACATAACACAGCTGATTAAATTATCTGCTGTAAAACATTTCATCAATTTCATCTTAGTTCTCGGGGTTCCAACGCACCTGTGTGTGGTCTACTTTTTCTTATGCATTTCTATCCACATTTTTACCTGACTGTCCCGGAGAATGTATGTATGTAAGATATATTTGTCTGTTCTCTTATACTCTATAGAAGCTAGCAAGGTGTAGTTGGATTCAACTTCATCAAGAGTATTTTAGGTTACACTTTCGACGCATGCAAAAAACAACATAAGCACTATGTTGTTTTTTGTCTATTTGAAGGTAATATTCTTTGGACCTTTAAGAAAAGAGCTCTTACTACTTTCTAAAGGGTCGGCAACGCACCTGCAATTCCCCTGGCGTTGAGGACGTTCATGGACGGCGGTAGTCACTTAACATCAGGTGAACCGTATGCTCGTTTGCCCCCTCTTCATTTAAAAATAAAAAAACAAAGTAATATATTGCTTGTGATCAACGTATCATTTACATTGTTTTGTCTTAATTTCAGAATACATTTGTAATGAATGTGGAAAAATATACAACCAAAGAAGTTATATAATACGACATATGAGGATTCACTCCAGCATTCACCATCCTAGATCATTCTCTTGCCCTTACACCAACTGTTTCAGGTTATAATTTTATCTTTATTAATTACAAAGTAGTGACTGTCGTAAATGAAATATTTTAGTTAATTACTTATTCTAATGATAGTTTGCTACCACCATAGTAACTTCAGGGGAATATCCAAGGTAACTAACAAGTCTACCTACATTTTTTCTTTCATTCATTACAACATATTAAAAGTCATTGCTGAACACAGACGTGCTCCACAAAAAAAAAACTTGCGGTTATTATCAGGAGGTAACGCTGCCCATTCCTGTGTCAGTTTCCCTCTATCGCCTCTTACGACACTTACGGGATGATATAAGGCAGTAGTATATAAGACACTTTTTTTTCCAAATGTTTTAAGCCAGTAATTGCATTGCTTGTTTATGTATTGCCAGAAAACGTTCGCAATTGTAACGTGGTCGTATATTACATAAAATATGTATAGGATTTTATAATGAGTACTGATTTAAATACAAATTTATAGCAGATAATTTTTTTTTTAAATTTCTGTTTGGCTGAACAAACACTTGACACTTGACAAACAGAAAGACGATCACATTTTCAGATGCTTTGCACCTGAAATGGTGTCCCATATAGCTTTGGCAGCTTTTGACATGGCTATTTTACCGTTTTTTATAAGTACAAGGTTTTTGCCTTTAACCCCCAAGTATATATATTTTTTAATTTTACAACACTCAATTAGTCCATGGATTTTCCTAATGATGTTTAAATGAATTTGAAGTCTACTAAGAAAATAAATTCATCTATCATTAAAACATAACTAAATTTTACCAAGTTTTGTTTCAACTAAAAATTCTTGACATAGCGTTTTGCTGCATTATGTTAGAATTCGTATTCATAGATTGTATCAAAATTAATAACTATAAGCTGAAGGTAGCTCGGGTTAGCTATAATATCCAACCTACACTCTCATTAAAATTGATGTGAGTAAACAGTTTCAAATAAAGTATGGAAAATCCAAAATTGCACGCCTCATAATCTCATTTGATTATATAAAAAGAAAAATATCTCTTTTTTCATATTTGAGACGAAAGAAGAGATCCATGAGAATATTTTTTTTTTGTAGAAAAGTACCAGTTGTTTTTTACATTTTCATTAATTACAATTAAATGAGAACGAATTACTCAGTGAATTTTAAAGGGAAACTGTGCGTTGAGATCCTAAATCTAATAAAAAAAGAATTATTTTGATACATTAATTCTAACGACCGTAATCGTGCGCCATCCACACATACGGACATCCGGACAACCTCGAAATTTTTTTTTCAATCAGTTTGTTTTTACACTAAATACAGAAAATTACTTTTAAAAATAATAGAAACAAGACAACGAGTGATTTTTCTCGATATATGTGTATTATTGTTATTCTGAAAGTGCAGCAATAGTAAAAAAATAAAGACATTTTTAGCTCAGAAAATTACTGTATTTCCGTTAGGTGAGAGTAGAGCACAACCTCAACGCTTCGTTTATGAGGCGTGCAAAAGATAATTCTATGTTAAAATTTAGTATAATATAAATGAAATTTCCTTTTCAGACGATATTCAAGAAATAGTAATCTTACTCAACACATCATAACAAAACATGAAGATATTAAACATAGTTGCACATTGTGTCACGCTGAACTTAGTTCGAAGGTTTGAAAAAATTGTTTTCTTTTTATTACTTTTTGATTATATAATTTAATGTTTTTTTAAATATTTTAGGCAAAACTGAATAGGCATTTAAAACTACATGAAAATGGAGAACGGCATAAAAGACATCCAAAATGCCTTAATACTGGGCGCAAAGAACGAAAAGACAAGGGTTCCATGAAAGTTACTACAGCTCTCAAGCTAGCTGGCTTGAATTCCAAAACAACTAAAGAAAACTGTGAAACAAAATAGAAGTACATATTATTTAGCCTCATGCCTGTTTTTTTATTTATAAAGTAATCCCTCTACTTCTTGAAATCATTGTTTACTATATTTTTTATTTTATTTAACTAAACAGCGCAAGAAAAGAAATAAGTTTAGATTAAGAACCAGGACGAGAGCTTTTAATTCATCGTTTCCTCCCCATTTAAGATTTCTTGCTGTACGGCTTAATCACACAAATAATTACTAAATGTAATTTCATTTAACTTCATTAGTACAAAGAGTCATATAGTATCAAAGGCGGCAAAGAAGGTAGATATTTTTTTTAATGGAGAGGGCGCAAAGGAGCAGGCGACTCACCTGATGGTAAGTGATTACCGCCGCCGTCCATGAACAACTGCAACACCAGCGGAATAGCAGGTGCGTTGCCGGCCTTTTAAGGAGTAGGCTCTTTTCTTGAAGGTCCCTAAGTCGTATCGGTCCGGAAAAATCTCTGGTGGTAGTCGATTCCACAAGGAAGTTATGCGAGGAAGAAAACTTCTTTTAAATCGGACGGTGGTTGACCGCCAGTCATCCAGATGGTATGGATGGTATCGCGAGTTTTGTCGCGGTGTGCGATGGTGAAATTGTGCAGCTGGAATTAGTCCGAACAATTCCTCAGAGCACTCCCCCGTGGTAGACGCGATAAAATACGCAAAGAGATGCTACATCTCTTGGCAGTGCCAGTGAGTCAAGCCGATCGGAAAGAGCTCACAGCTCTGCGCTGGATACGATCAAATGGAAGGAGCTGGCACTGGAGAGCCCCGGCCCAGAGATGGAAACAGTATTCTGCACCTTGTAAAGTTGCAGGCGGTGAGCGGGCATGAAATACTGTCCCGCTCTGCAGAGCACGCCAAGTTTTCTAGAGGCCAATTTGGGCTTCTCTTCCAAGTGACCACGAAACTGCACGTCACTCGATATGTCGACGCCGAGGATTCCAATACTGGCTGAGACAACAAGAGGAGTGCCTTGAAACTGAGGAGATACGATGAAGGGGTTTTTTTAGCGCTAAATGTGCAAACGTTCTGAGGATCAAACTGGACTAGATTTAGTCACCCCCAGTCCGAGACTTTGTTCAACATAGTTTCGACTTCAGACCCAAGTTTGTCCCGGTACCCTGCGACGTTTTCCCGAGAAATAATAGCACGGCCGGTGTATTAAGCACCAGTGCTGTCGTCTGCATAGCAATGTATGTTAATGTTAGGTAGTCAAAAATGAGTTACGAGTATGGCAACAAAGATAATCCAAAAAGAAACTTATAAAATCGGTCCCTTAAAAACTTGATTGAAAATTTAAATGAGTTTCATGCCTGCAGTACACTACTCGCAAAGTTGAACGAAGTTGTGCAAAGACAAGTGTGTACAGGGACACTTCGCTTCACTTCGGGCAATCTCGCCTCGCCTCGGGTGACTTCCGATCGTTGTCGGTTTTTTCCGCCAGAGTCAAAGGAACGAAGTTTCGAGCACGAAGTGACCCTGTACATTACCCGGCTTACTTCTATAAAGTTAACGTTGTGCTGTTTAATTTGAAAACATTTTAATTCGATCCAAATTGCTTAAGTTAAAAATGAATTGGTCAGAAGAGCAAATACTATTGTTTTTGGAGTTGCTCTTTTTTTTATATGTCAGGGTGACAACCGAGCACACAGTCCACCTAATGGCCTGATGGTAAGTGGTTGCTGTGGCCCATAGACATCTACATCTATCCTCGATTACGAATCGAAATGCACATGCGTTGTCATCCGTGAGGACTAAGATGGAATGCCTCTTTTCCAGTAAAAAGGGTCTCCGGTTCCCTGCACTCACCATACGAAACACAGCAGCATTACGCTACTATTTTATGCTGGTATTCTGTGAGAGCGTGGTCCTTCCCCGGTCGAGCCGACCCATTCGTGCTACAACTATACTACTAATATAACTGCAGCTTTCTATGTTCCAGGGGGAAACGGTAATATGGGACCTTTTTTTATTTTTTTGCATCCAAATATACGCACATAGTTAAAATACGCAACTAGGCACAAACCATACGCAGCTGCCTTGTACGTCTTCCATCTCGCCTAGTGTGTGAGCGACTAGTTCCTCACGAAGTTGAGCGAGTGTGTACAGAGCTACAGAGGCTTCTCGTACCTCGGCTGACTTTGGCGAATACTTCGGGCGAGGAACTTCGCGAGTAGTGTACTGCAGCCTTCAAAGTTGACAATATTTTTTATCTTAGAATCATAACCGGCCATCTTTTAGTTTCCATCAATCAGAAAGGTCCCTACAGCCGTGTCGCAACATAGCGGATAGTGCTGATTGAGTACAATTTTGTCTTCAGTTTTTATTGTGGTTTGGTGTCTAAACATAAGTAATTCTAATCATGGAACATACTCCAACACCTGCTACTAGGGTAGGGAGGGGGGATTAGCGCTCACTGTGTAATGGCGCTCACCTCTATATCTCTGTCAAAATGAAACGTAGCAACACGCCACGTCGCGTGAAGCGCGGGGGGAGGGGGGCCTCTAACAGACAGCGATACAAACGGACAATCAGCTCGCGTCATACGACCGTGAAGTGCGTTTCTTCGTTTACGGCCGCGCTGATCTAATTTTTGGTTAGGTATTTTTTGTCGGTAAGTCCAAAACTTTAATGCTTATTTAATTATTAATTTTACTTTTCTGACAATAAAACTATTCTATTTTGTGATAATGCAATCAATTTTCAACAATTGTGTAGGATTTTTTTTAAATTTCAAATTAATTACAAAACGACCGTTTGGGGTTATACCGCTCATCTGAGCGCCATTACCCCTTAGTGACCTATTTTTTTATTGTTTTAGATATGCCAAGAAATCGTCAAAGGACCACCGCTAAAGCGGCTTGGACAGAAGAAAACCTTCAATCTGCTAAAACTGCGATTGAAGGAGGTTTGTCCAAAAGAAAAGCCGCAAAACAATATAACATACCATTTACTACTTTGAGAGATCGACTAAAAAATGAAAACATGAGCAACCCAAGACTAGGACGCAAGCCTGTTTTCACCCAACAGCAAGAATCTGAAATTGCTGAACAAGTTAAGATGCTGGGTTCGCTATACTATGGACTCAATGTCGCAGATTTGCGTAAACTTGTTAATAAATATGCTGAGCTCAACAACATTAAAAACAATTTTGATCAAAGCAGCAAAACAGCTGGATTGGATTGGGTACACGCCTTTATGAGACGCAATCCTTCAGTTTCTATACGCAAAGCTGAAGCGACAAGCTTAAATAGAATTTCTGCCTTCAACAAAGAAGAAGTAACACATTTCTATGATAAGCTTGGGGACTTAATGGAAAAACATAAGTTTATTCCAAACAATATTTACAATGCTGACGAAACTGGTATCACCACGGTGACAGACCCAGGAAAAGTGCTCGCCGAAAAAGGACAAAGAAGAGTCGGATCTGTTACAAGCGGCGAACGAGGAAGCAACATAACAGTTATGTGTGCGATGAGTGCAGCCGGAAACTTTATACCGCCTATGTTTATTTTTGCCAGACAGAGAATGACGCCTTTATTAGAAAAAGATGGACCAGCTGGTGCATTATACACCAACTCTAAAAATGGCTGGATAAACGAAGATTTATTTGTCACTTGGCTCAAACATTTCGCAGCATTTGCTAAGCCTACCCATGAATCACCCGTGTTGTTAATTCTGGACAATCACAGCAGTCACATTTCCCTTCAAGCTTTTAATTTTTGCAAAGAAAACCACATCACAATGCTTTCCATTCCACCACACAGTTCTCACAGAACACAGCCGCTGGATGTGTCTTTTTTATGGGCCGCTGAAAGCCACTTATAGGCATGAATGCAACAGGTACATGAAGACACATTTAATGTCTAAAATAACTCCTTACGATGTTGTAGGTCTTTTCAATAAAGCATATGTACAAGTTGCGAATATAAGTAAAGCAGAATCTGGATTTCGAGCCACGGGAATTTACCCATTGGACCCAAATGTTTTCACTGATCAAGATTTTCTGGCAGCGTCGCTGATGGCACAAGAATCGGTACAAATCGCTGAAAATCAAGACCCAAATGTCAAGAATTTTGAAAATGCGCAGTCTAATGGTATGGCCATAACTTCAGGACATATATCTCCTTTGGCAGGACCATCAAATAAGGATCAATGCTCTGAATCTGTTTTGGCAGTTGCTTGTAACCAAGAACTTGTTGATGAGCAAAGAACTCTGATATCTTTTGCTGCTATAGCTATGACACCAACTATTGCACCATCTTCTAAGCCAGGTCAAAGAAAGCGAAAACAACATGCTACCATATTAACTGCGACTCCTATGAAAATTATTTTAGAGGATAAAGAAAAGAAAAAAATAGCGAAACTCAATAAGACTGGAAAAAGATGATAAATCAAGACTAAAACAAGTTGTTAAAGAAAAGAAGAACAAACATATGAAACAAAAATCTTACAAGAGAAAAATTTTACAAGAAAGTTCTTCAGAGAGTGAAGATGAAGAGCACCTTTGTGACGATGACAGTAATGACGAAATTAATGTGGATGATGAAAATTATAACAAATGTATTTTTTGCGAAGAATTTGGAAAAAATAACGAGTTGTGGTATCGCTGCACTATCTGCGGACTGTGGGCTCATGCTATATGTTCAGGGTGGGATTCGCCAGATGGATACATCTGTGATTTATGTGTCCAAAAATAAAATATTTCTATTTCTAATTTGTCTTACCTCTAATAATAATTATTATATTATATTACATTATAATAATTGAAGTTGATTTGACATCTAAGACTTTACTATATTTGTTAAATTGAAAAAGGCTAATCTTACGTACAAATGGGGATGATTGATGCTAATTTGTGATTGTAGACTACACTTTTATTGTATAAAGTTGATCTCATTAATATTTCTTTAATTAAAATGTATCTCACATGTTGTATTCCAAAAAATATGTTTGAGCGTCATTACCCCGTACCCTGAGCGGCATTATCCAAAGTCTGGGGCAATGTTTTTTTACTAATGTTTTCCTACTACTAGCAGGTGAAAGATACATGCTTTTGTTGTTAAATTGTTGATTACTCAATAATTAAAGACTTTGTTACTTTTCTTCATTTTGATTTGTAATAAATAATTTAAAAAATACACCATGTTTTCCTTAAGTGAACGCCATTCCCCCCTCCCTACCCTAATAAGTACACTAGAACAGCGATATGTGGAAGATAAGTGTGATAAAAAACCGAGGTAATTTCGTGTTATTATGATAGGGTTGTCAATTAAACTTACTACCTATGTAGATAGTAATTTAAAACTTAAATTTTCTTTAGTTTTGATAATTAACTAGCTTTTGTCTGTGACATCGCCTCCGTAGAGTTTCATTTCATGAAATTGTTTTTTTTAAATCCCTTCTCACATTATAAGTATTCTCTAAACACTGTATAATTAAAATACTTTTTAATTAGTTTTGATAATTCGTTAGAAATGTTACCTATTTATTATGAATCACATTAACGTGGTCGATGTTACAAAATTGTAGTATTTACAAAACATAATATTTTGAGAATAAAATATTATGAGAAGGAAGGAAAAAAATAACTTTGTAAATAACAGTTAAAATTTTTCACATTCGCACATGTTCATTTGATTTTTTTGTTTAGGTATGAACCGAAGAGTATGCCGCAAAGAGTTTGCCATCACAATTCACCAGCATTTAAATGTCAGAATATAACTATGGCTCAAAGGCAAAAAAATCATCAGGATTTTTATTCCCATACGAATAAAAAAGACCAAGATGCTATACTCTTAAAATTATGTAAAATAATGTCGGCTAACCGTCCAGTAAAAACATCACAATATAAAGGGAAGAAACAAACTACCATAAAGTATGGAGTGTTTATTAACAAGACGAGAATACCTAAATATCTGTAATAACTTTTTTTTCATATTTGGGATTACCAACTACAGAGTGGCATTTGTCATGAGAAAGTTTTATTACATTGGGGAAGTTGGTACTGAGCATCGTGGAGGATACCGCAAAACAGCAAGGTTCGCTGATCAAAAAAAATCTACACAACTACATTGCAACATTGAAATGTATAGTCTCACTACTATAAGAAAACGAAAACAACTGAACGAAAATGTCTACCGGCTGAATAAAATTTGTCTAAATTATTTCAAATGTACAAAGTAAGTGAACATGTGCACCCTCTAGTGAAGTTGTTGTATTTCCGCCATGTTTTTAACACATCGTATAATATTGGTTTTGGAACATCAAAGACTGATGTGTGCTCCACGTGCTTGGAACTTAAGGAAAAAATTTAAATTGAAATAGACCCAATTAAGAAAAATGTATTGATAATAAAAAAAAACATGTTCATAGTTTGCGAGCGAAAGCATTTTTCGAAAAATTATGCAGTGCACCTGAACATGTGAAAGTAATTTCATTTGACTGTCAAAAAACCCTTCCAAAATTGTTTGACCAGTCAGCATATTACAGTCGTCAACAATATTATTATAATCTTACGATGGTTCAGGGTACTTCAAAGAATCCTTGTTCTTTGACAATTCAAAGAACAAGGTTTTTGCTTAGGTTTTACTGAAAATGAGTACAATAAGGATTCTAATCTTATCGCATCTGCTGTGTATCATAGACTCACCGCAACCGACAAAACCGATATCACACATATTCGGTTGATCGCTGACGGTTGCAGTGGGCAAAACAAAAACTGTATAGTTTTAGGGACTTGTTCCAAATGGCTATTGGAAAACCCTTGTATTCACAATTGAATTAATATTTCCGGTTACTGGCCATTCTTTTACGCATGCGGACCGACAGTTTGGTGTGATTGAAAGAAAACTGAAAAACAAGGAAGTTATTTCAAATCCAAACGAGACAACATAAATTATAAGAAAATCTTCAAGTATCGTGAAATTCAGAAGAAATTATATTGTGAGTGATTGGAGGGACACAGAAAAATGTTGAAACAAACTACGTTATGGTCACTCAAGTTTAAATAATGTAAAAGATTTATATTAAAAGGTAAAAATAGCTGGAAATGTGCTCGTTTGTGGAGCACTAAATTATAAAACTGATTTAGGTAAATTTGAAAACATATGTCAGCGAAATAAAGAAATATCTATGCTAAATCCTGAACCTCTGAAAAACATTGCCGCCGTAAACAAAAATAAGTTACAGGATGTAAAGAAACTTCTCCAAAAACATTTCGGATCTGAGTGGGTAGATTTACATTCTATAATGTTTTATAAAAAAACTCCTCCAATCACAAGAGGAACTAGTGGCTCCACAAAACGAAGAAAGTTTCTGCAACGAATCAACTTGAGAAACTATTGAATTACAATCACAAGAGGAACTAGTGGCTCCACAAAACGAAAGTTTCTACAACGAATCAAGTTGCGAAACTATGGAATTACACGTTTGAATTATGATGTATATTATATTTCCAGATAATAGACAATACAATTGACGCCGGCTCAATAAAACCTTGTTTATTTCAGTTTTGTAGTAAGAGTTTATTATTTTAAGATTTTTTTTTAACTTCATTCAATGTATTTAAGAAGACCATGTGGTTCAACACTTACAAAATGCATCACGTAATAATCATTGATACAGGTGTAACAAAAATGTAAAATAAAATTTAAGGGGCTGATTCTGCTAAGCAGGTACAGCTAATTTGTTTAGGTAGAATTTTTTTCAATTGAATTAAAAATCTGAGTCCGATACTATATGGTTGATTTTTCCAAGTTTTAAGTATAGGGTATTTTTTAAAGGATGAAATAAATTCTACCACATTAAATCTTGCTGTATTTGAGCGACGGAATAAGCCCCTTAAATATCATCTAATCTTTTTTGTTACAGACTGTATACACAACCACGTCACAGTCAAAAATGCATTTTTTATGTGTTTAACCACATACTTTTGAAGATATTGTATTTCTTTGATATTCCATAGTACAGTGGCGGATTTACCAGCACGCTGAGTAGGCTGGAGCCTAGGGCGGCAGACTTTTGGGGCGGCAAATTTGAGGCTAAATTTTTGTTATGTCTTACACAAATTAAAGAGATTTAAATTTTAAAAGGAAAGCTGAAGAAATATTTTCGTCCGTTATTTTTTTTTTATATATACAATATAATAACACAGTGACAGACGAGCACACAGTCCCCCTGATGGTAAGTGGATGCAGTGGCCCATAGACATCTACATTCATCCTCGATTAAAAATCAAATGCAGATGCGTTGTCACCCCTGAGGACTAACATGGAATACTTCGTTTACAGTAAAAAAGGGTCTCCGGATCTCTACACTCACCATACGAAACACAGCAGTATTGAACTGCTATTTTACGCTGGTATTCTGTGATAGCGTGGTTCTTCCCCGGTTAAGCCGACCCATTCATGTTACAACCATAATATAACTGCAGCATGACTCTACCACGTAAAGCCACGCTGCAGCTCTCGGAACTCTAAAATACTTTTTCGTTCCTTGCTCTGCTCACTCTTTTGATTTAGAGGCAACTGCGACTGCTTAATGTTGCACAAAAGCTTGTCGCTTCTTTATGTTGCTGCAAAAAATCAAAATTTTTTTGTAAGTTCAACAAACAACTGTTGATCAGAAGTCTTTAAAACTTTGGAATCAATCAAAGATGGTATAATAATACCGAAAAGCCTGTAACACGAAACAAAGTGACAGAAATACTTTCGAATTCAGAAAAACTGAAAATGGCGGTAAGGTTGTGTGTGTTGTTTTCTCGGTAAGTATTTCAAACAAAGTGCGATGGAATTAGTAAGGGAATTAATTAGAAAGGGAATTGGAAAACTAAGTAAGAGTGATATTTTCAGGGATAACATATTTCTCTTCCTTATTGATAGACTCGTATCCGAATTAGAAAAACGACAGAAGGCCTTCTATAGATTCAATGAAAAGTTTTAGTTTTTGAGCAAAGTTAGTGAATTTTTATCATCAACTCTTGCGGAAAAAGGTCTTTTTCTTGGAAGAAATGGATTCTGATAATTTAGAAACAGGTTTCCCTAAGAATTTTCTGAAAGAATTTTAATGAAAACTAATTCTGGGTCATCGAAAAGTCTATCTTCGTTCGTAAAAGAGAATTTGCAAAACGTTTATCCAAACTTTGATACAGCAATTCGCATGGCTTGTTTACCAGCGACAAATTGTTCGGGTGAGAGAAGCTTTTCTTGCTTAAAACGGATAAAAATTATCTAAGATCTACCATAAGTAAAAAAAAGCTAAACACCGTAGCACTTTTGTACATAGAGTCAGGTAATGAACAAGATTTCATACGACGATGTAATTGATAATTTTGCGAATAAAAAATCGCTACAAAATGGAATTACAAAACTTTCATAAGTAACTAAATTTATTGAATTTATTAATTTATTAAGGACAGCCAACAAATCTTACACCAAAAACATTAAATTCTTAAGCTATTATCTAATATTTAAGCTAAGTGCAGATTCAATTACAGGCTGCCACGACATGCAAATGTGAGTGTTTAATGCTTAATTAAAAAGTAATTTTTATTACTTTTTAAATATTACTTATTACTTATTAAATTTTTATAACAAAAACTAAACAATCCAAAATTATTCCGTACTCAAACTTGCACATAGAATTATTTTTTATAATTTAGAGAGGCTATTTGAAAAAATATCTACGTTCGTTTTTTCTGGAGCTCATTGTATTGTCGTTGCAGCCTGTTCATGATCGCGTAATGGCCGAGATTGCTTTTGGATTCCTTGGTAGCAAATGGTGTGTATTTCCCTTTTCACGAGATTTTATAGGGTGTATTAAGCCGAACCTGTTCCAGCAGTCCAGGGTAATCCAGACCACCTCTTACAATTTTATATAAAGACAAATGATCCAATATAAGCCTCCTATTTTTTAAGCTTTTCATTTTGAATTTTGAGAGTATCAGCGTACTAAGGCAACTGCTCAGCTAGACCGGATTGAAATGACACATGCCATAAAAATCTTTTCTGCACACGTTCTAGTCGCTTAATATACACTTCGTAGTGTGGTGACCAAACCGGGCTACAATACTCCAAAATCGAACGAACGTATGCGTTATATAATAAAAATTTTGTACCTAATTTTAGTTCGTTACAGTTACGAATTACAAATCCTAGCATCATGAAGGCCTAACACGATATGTCTTCAATGTGTTTGTGAAAGCGAAGTTTTTTATCTAAAATAACGCCTAGGTCTCTTAGAGAATCTACCTCTTTAAGTTGTTTTCCATTGACGTGGTACGAAGGTGGTGCTTGCAACCTTTGCCGTGAAAATCTAATAAAATAACATTTATCGACATTTAGCTCCATTCGATTTTGTTCAACCCAGTTTGCCAGATTATCAACATCCTCTTGAATAAGCTCAACATCAGAGGCTGAATGGATTTCTCTACAAAGTTTTAAGTCGTCTGCAAAAAAGATAGACCTTTGAGTACTTTAAAACCGAGACTATATGATTTATAAAGATGTTAAATAGGGTAGGGCCAAGATGAGAGCCTTGGGGTACGCCTGAAAGAACTAAATGTGGATCAGAAGTAAAGCCTTCAACGACTACACTTGCCAAGAAAACCAATTAAGTAATCTATCCCCGAAACCATACTCTGTCAGTTTAGACAGCAGAATACTATGGTCCACTCTGTCAAAAGCCTTGCTGAAGTCGGTGTCAACTTGATTGTTCTTGTCCACAGACCGACTAATATCTGACACGAATTCAGCAAGGTTCGACGCAGTCGAACGACTCCTTACGAACCCAAACTGTCGAGTCGTAATAAAATGTTTAATGTGCCAGGATAAAATAGGACAGAGAAGTGATTCGAATACTTTAGCAATTATTGGTAGCAGAGAAATCGGTCTGTAGTTTTTTATTAGTTTGTCATCACCAGATTTAAATACAGGTACAATAAGGGCTTTCTTCCAAACTGTAGGAAATTCCCCCCGACGCAATGATTCATTAAAGATTAATGAAAGCGGATATGACAAACATTCGGAACAGCGAATTAGAAACACCGGAGGTATCCCATCAGAACCAGCACCCTTTGCGGGATCAAGTTTCTCTAGGGCAAGTTCAATTTGTCGCAGTGAAAATAAAATTTCCCCAATACTGTAAGTACTAGTCACCACTGGAGGGAGAACCACTTGTCTTGTAGCAGTTGAAGGCACACTATAAGCTGACATGAAGCAAGTGACAAACAGTTTAGCTAAATCCTTTCCAGAGTCAGCCGTCTTGCCATCAAAGTGCATTATAGAGGGGAAATTAGGTACTACTATTAGATTTTTTGTGCTTCATGAACGACCAGAACAGTTTGGGATTCTTAGGGAGTGAGTTTTCTATGTCTCAAGTAAATATTTTTTATATGAAAATGAGATTAAAGAGTCACACCTCTTCTTCAAGGATTGCAAGTACAACAGGTCGAGAGGGTTATTGTATTTTTTAAATTTCATTCAGTACTTTTGTTTTTCACGAAGAAGTTGAATTAAACTTTTCGGATACCAAATAGGATATTTCGTGTTTTGCGGTTTACATAATGGAACATGACTAGCTATAACCTCTCAGTATATCATAGAAACGTTTAACTTTGTCTTCTAGATCTAAACATCCTCGAAATTCCTGGTCCCGTGAGGCATCCATAAGTCTCGAAATAATTCCCTCATAGTCCGCCTTGTGGAAATTATGTCGGGGTACGCTACTTTTATCTTTAAGTTTCGTGTCAGATCGCACTGATAAGGAGAACTCTAAAATTGGATGAAATGGGTCTATGACGCTAAGGCTGCATGCGCTGTTTGTAGGTTTAGCAACCTCAAGGCTAGATAATATCAGATCCAGAATTTTATTTTTACAGTTAGGGATGTCATTATACTGTTTTAAGTCATTTAAATTAATAAAATCGATTAACATACTATTAAGAGTGCCCGCAGTACTTGAGTTACATGGTAAGTTATTGTTCCAAACTAAGGAGTTCATATTGAAGACACCTAGAATTATTGTGTTCGTTTGTGCCTCCATATTACGATTAGAGATATTGATAAATTCAGCCAGTATTTGTTTTTGTACCGGAGGAGGTAAATATACTGAACAAGTTTGTATTGTTTCAGTTTTCAACGGCGATTTAAAAATCAGGGCTACCCATACATCCTCGCACAGGCTTTCATATGACGAAAGTCTATGAGGTGATAAGTTTTGCAACGGCAATAAGTACCCCACCGCCCTCATTCCCCCCATGAAATCCACTAGTTTCACGATCCCTTCTATACACATTATAGCGGTTTCCAAACAGTTCACCATCGTACGCTGAACTGTTAAGCCACGTTTCTGTCAAAACAATAACATCATAACTACATACTAACATATTCTTATAAAATTGCAAAGTTTTGCTTCGTAAGCCTCTAATATTTTGATAGTATAATCTTAAACTATTGTACTTTATTTCTTTTACGCCCAATACATTCAATATAACTATATAATATTACTAAGCTAAGTTCCGCAGCATGTCCATGCTGCGCACACATACATATTCAGAGGTATCAGTCTTCCGCATGAAAACTCTACCACCGCGAACCAACACAAATTTCAGTTCCTTGGCGCGCAAACGGGCAGCCGCATGCAGAGCTTTGTTTTCTGGAGAAAGGTTTTCCACCAAGTATACCGCTGGCTTTTTCTCGTCGCTAAGCCCTAGATGACTCGTATTTAATTTATTTCCTGGGTTTTTTTTTTGTTATAGTCCATCGCAGCCGCCAGTAACTTATCACGAAGACGTGGGCTGGCAAGACGAATCAAGATAGTTCGGGGTCTAGATTATTGCTGGTTCATCTTAGCTATGCGAGTGCAGTGGGAGATGTCACTTTCGCCAACTGGGCAGTTAACAGCGCGACCAAGTTGCTGAACGACCTTAATCACATTTTCGTTTTTATGTTCTGGGACACATTGCAATTCCAGATTAGCCGAGCGGGAGATCTGGTCAATTAGGTTGACACGGGAAATAAGACTATTGACCTCTGTACGGAGTTTTGTATTTTCTTCCTTCAACTGTCGAACTTCGGACTTTTGAGTGTTTATGTCGGCTTTCATTTTCTCGAAATGCTCATTGAAAAACGTTAAGGACTCCTTGAAGCTGTTAATGTCCGCGTGAATTAAATTTAACTGTCGGGTTATATTGCTTGTGTATTCCTTTACTGCCGTGTAGTGGCAGTTAAGAATATCCACTACCCCATATCTTCCCGTGGGTGTCGTAAGAGGCGACAGAGGGAGACAGGCAGGAGATGAGCAGCAGCGTCTTCCTGATGACAACTGTGACGTAATAAAAAACTGCGGTTGCCAACCCGCTCGCCAAGCGTGGCAACTATGGCAAATACCCCCCAATGAATAAATACACAAACAGACGACCCCCAGTCCCCGGCGGCCCCGCTATTCCTGGCTACGGTGGCGACCATGGTAACGGCGGGGCAGGGGGTGCTAGGAATCTCCGGTGGAGGTTCGGTTGCCACCTACGACGACTCGACCTGGCAACATATAACGCACGCACCCTGAGGACTGACGAGAAGATACTGGAGCTGGAAGAAGAGGTAGACAAGTTGCGCTGGCATATTATTGGATTATCCGAGGTCCGAAGAGAGGGGGAGGACACGGCAATCCTCGAGTCCGGCAACTTGTTCTATCACCGGGAGGGCGACCATCTGTCCCAAGGAGGTGTCGGATTTATCGTCCACAAATCTCTCGTCAACAACGTTGTAAAGATTGGGAGTGTGTCGACGAGGGTCGCGTACCTGATACTCAGAATCACCAAACGGTATTCGCTGAAGGTCATTCAGGTTTACGCACCAACCTCGGCACATCCCGATGAGGAGGTGGAGGAAATGTATGAGGATATTTCCAGAGCCATACATTCCTCCAAAACCTACTACACGGTGTTGATGGGAGACTTCAACGCAAAACTGGGCACAAGAGAAAGCGGTGAGCTGAAGGTAGGGAAATTTGGAGTAGGGCAACGGAACCGAAGGGGCCAGCAGCTGGCCGACTTTATGGAGAAAGAGGGACTCTTTATGATGAACTCTTTCTTCCAGAAGCGGCCCCACAGGAAGTGGACCTGGTCGAGCCCCGACGGTTCGACAAAAAATGAGATTGACTTCATTATGACGACCAGACGCCAACTGTTCAGTGATGTCTCAGTGATCGCAAGGGTGAAAACTGGCAGCGATCACCGAATGGTTAGAGGCACACTGAACCTAAACGTTAAGTTGGAGAGGTCTCGTCTAATGAAGTCAACGCTCCGTCCCCCTCGTGCTCTAATCCAGAATCCCGAAACCTTTCAGCTCGAGTTACGTAACCGCTTCCAGTGCCTAGAAGATTGCAATGCAGTGGACGATATGAACGACAAGCTCGTGGAAACTGTCCATGCGGTCGGAGCTAAGTTCTGCAAGACCCGCCGCAGAAGAACACAAAAACTCTCCGATCACACTCTTAATCTCATGGCTGTTAGACGGGAGATGAGGCTGCAATCGTCAACAGATTTGACAGCATACAGGCAACTAAACAGACAGATCTCCAAATGCATACGGCGAGACTTACGCAACTTTAATACTTCTCGTATTAAAGAAGCGATCGAGCGGAACCAGGGCTCCAAAGTCTTTGCCAGAGATCTGTCTGCCAGAAAGAGCCAACTGTCAAGGCTGAAGACTGAGTGTGGCAACATCGTTTCCGGGACACCTGAGATTTTGAGTGAGATTGAGAGGTTCTATGGGCAGCTGTACACATCATCGTTGGAGCCACACGCAAGTGTGAGTAACGATCCAAGAGCAAGTCTTATCCGACACTATTCCGATGATATCCCGGACGTCAGTCTAAGCGAGATTAGAATGGCTCTCCAGCACCTTAAAAACGGCAGGGCCCCAGGCGAGGATGGAATTACAGCGGAGCTTCTGAAAGCGGGTGGAACACCGGTACTTGAAGTCCTTCAGAAGCTCTTCGATTCCGTCCTCCATGGTGGCACTACTCCAGAGGCGTGGAGCAGAAGTGCGGTGGTCTTGTTCTTTAAGAAAGGCGACAACGCTCTCTTAAAGAACTACAGACCGATTTCCCTTCTGAGCCGCGTCTACGTGCTGTTTTCGAGAGTCATTACGAATCGTCTCGCACGCAGACTTGACGACTTCCAGCCTCCCGAACAAGCCGGTTTCCGAAAAGGCTTCAGTACCATAGACCACATACATACCCTGCGGCAGATTGTACAGAAGACTGAAGAGTACAATCTGCCACTTTGCCTGGCGTATGTGGACTATGAGAAAGCCTTTGATTCCGTCGAAATTTGGGCGGTGCTACAGTCCCTTCAGCGGTGCCAAGTTGACTGTCGGTATATCGAAGTGCTGAAGTGTTTGTACAGTAGGGCTACGATGGCTATCCGAGTACAGAACCAGAGCTCGAAACCTATCCAACTGCAGAGAGGTGTAAGACAGGGTGACGTTATATCCCCGAAACTCTTCACCGCTGCATTGGAAGACGTTTTCAAGCTACTGGACTGGAAAGGATACGGTATTGACATCAATGGCGAGTACATCACTCACCTTCGATTTGCCGACGATATAGTCCTTATGGCAGAATCGCTGGAGGACTTAAGCACTATGCTCAATGACCTCAATAGTGCCTCCCAACGGATAGGTCTTAAGATGAACATGGACAAAACAAAGATCATGTTCAATGTCCATGTCACACCTATGCCGGTAGTTGTTGGGAGCACTATGCTCGAAGTTGTTGACGAATACGTTTACCTGGGACAAATAGTCCGACTAGGTAAGTCCAACTTCGACCGAGAGGTCAATCGACGGATTCAACTCGGCTGGGCAGCGTTCGGGAAATTACGGCATATCTTTTCGTCAGGTATACCTCAATCTCTACAAACTAGATTGTACAACCAGTGCGTGTTGCCAGTGATGACTTACGGATCTGAGACGTGGTCCTTCACTGCTGGCCGTATGAGGACGCTTAAGGTCGCTCAGCGAGCTATGGAGAGGGCTATGCTCGGAGTTTCTCTGCGTGATAGACTCAGAAATGAGGATATCCGTAGTAAAACCAGAGTGACCGACATAGCCCAACGGATTAGTAAGCTGAAGTGGCAATGGGCCGGCCATATAGCTCGAAGAACCGATAACCGATGGGGAAGAAAGGTTCTCGAGTGGCAGCCTCGTACCGGTAGGCGTAGTGTAGGGCGACCCCCCACTAGATGGAGTGACGACCTGGTAAGACATGCAGGAAGTCGATGGATGCAGGTGGCTCAGGACCGTGCTTTGTGGCATTACTTGGGGGGAGGCCTATGTTCAGCAGTGGACTTGTGAAGGGCTGTAATGATGATGATGATGATGATTCCTTTACTATTTCATTTATTATGATACGTATTTCAGAGCGAAAAACGCAGTCAATGTGCTCATCCACCTGTGGACGTTCTGCCGGCCTACGCCTCATAGTCACATTAATAGGATCTGACGCCGTCGAAGGCGATCCCCGGATCGGCGTGTTGGAGTTATCACCTCGAGGCCGTCTACAGACGCAATCTGGATACAGCCAATCCATTTTTGTTTTGCAGCCATCCCATTCAGTTCTATATCAGATATATTAACGCATAAGCTGTGGTAAGATTGTTTACACGTCGCGCAAACAATGTAACCATCGCCACTTTTAACCGCTTCTCGGCATCCTACACATGTACGCATAGTGTAGGTGTATAGTTCGCTTGCTATTAAATGCGCCTGCGCTGGGCTACCGATGACGAATAGCGCGTGATAGACAAAGCCAAAAAATGCAACTCACTCTTACCGCGGCGGGGGTAAGGTAGTGGCCCCCTTCTGCAGCGACTCCGAGATGCGGTGCGAGACAAGGGCAGCAATTATTCCAGGTAATGTCTTGCTCTTCTTACAGTTTGACTAATTTCGTAGGAATTTAAAACTCACTATGTAAAGTGCACAGCGTATTAGATGATAATTACACTAACGTAAGGGGTGCAACTGCGTGCGGTCAGTTTCAATTTCTGTGTTCGAACCAACAGCACATCCACCTCACACAACTTGCATACACACACGACATCTTGCATACACATCGACATCGAATTTCATCATCATCAGCTGGATTGTCACTAGATAATTAAATATATTGCTTTTAAACATTAAGCGCAATACTTAATTACCCTGCCTTATTAATGGGGATGGGCTGAATATGGATTTCACCGAATACGAATATTCGGCTGAAAGTTTGGTAAATTTTTTACGGAACCGAGAATATTCGGCAAGATTACCTCGGTACCTGACCAATTTATGTCGAAACTTGTTACGTAAAGCGCGCGGGATTAGCGCCGGACCCTGCCCCTCGCTCCCCCGCCACACCTGACATGTTATTGCATTATTTAGTGCTGAGCAATTTGCCGGCACATGCTTATGTTTTGACTATTTTTGTGAGAAAAAAGTATTTCGATGTGTTATTCTTAGTGAGAATTGATAAATAATACGATAAAAATGAGTGGCAGGAGATGCTGGAGATGCTACTTGGACCTATTTTAGAGTAGAGTGGATACTTTGAGTACCACTTTAACGAATATTCGGTGATTTAGCCGAATATTCGGCCGAATACTAATATTCGGTAAAGCTGCCGAATATGCCGAATACCGAATATAAAACGAATATTCGGTCCATCTCTACCTATTAGTAATACATGATTGAGCTTTCATTAGCTCAGAAATATACTCAGAAACTATTTATTTCTTGTACAATGTTAACTAAATCTTTGGGTTGTAAAAATAATCCTTGAACTGACACATCAATTCAAGGATTACTTTTTACAACCCAGTTCAGTAGTTCACAATTATACGAGTACTTATTACGGCAAAAAGGTAATGTAATTAGGAGGATAGTGCACGACTCATAAGCTTACAATTTCATTTACAAAAGAATTGTGAACTAGGGTATTGAATTGTAAAAGTCGGTAAGGGCGGCAAAATTTGAATAGCCTACTGGCGGCAAATGTGTAAATCCGTCACTGCCATAATATCTGTATATTAAATGAATATTCAATTTTCTTCGTAACGATGCTACGTTTATAATTATATTTTAAGTTTAAAAAGTATATTAATTTCGTTTTTAGTTATTTTCAATGAAATAGTTAATGTTAATAATGTTAATTTGTAATAAAAATATTCAGTAAAAATAACATTATTTAATTTTGACAACCCTGTTCCACGATAAAACGGTTGAATGCCAACTCCGCTATCATGACATTCGGTTAGTGTCAAAGGAGGCTATAATTACCAAGCTTAGGTTCAAACGGCCATTATTTAAATTGACTATGGCGTACATTACACGCTCATGCAGGCTGTCAGTTTTATAGAGATTTGTCAATCATGCATGATTCGTTCGTTTGAGCTCGTACACTTAAAAGTATTGATGGTTCATTCATTTGTTTTTGAATGAACCAGACAACCAATCACAAACAATTGACGGTACCTTTTTAACCCGCGATTTGTTTCAATTGTGAATGAGCCGTAAACCGACCGAATCCCGAATGATCTGCATAAACAGGCGAATCGTATTGACAATGTAGACTGCAGAGTATCAGGAGTATTCATTATTTAGGGTTTTTTTTAATGGAAGAGGGGGGCAAACGAGCATGTGGCTCACCTGATGTTAAGTGACTACCGCCGCCCATGATCAACCGCAACACCAGGGGAATTGCAGGTGCGTTGCCGGCCCTTTAGAAAGGAGTAAGTAAGTTTTTGAATTATAATATTGTTACCTAAATTAAAAATTATTTTGCATTTTATTATATTTATTTCTTAAATCTATGAGTTAAAAATATCATTTCGTAGAGTTTACTAAAAATAACACTTCAAAAGATTTCATGATAAATGTATTATTTAATGATTAATTTAATTTTCAACCACCTTATATAAGTATAAGATAGGTACATGTTTAATTTTGTAGCAAATAAATGTTAAAATTTTCGGTTCCCAATGGATCCTACAGAGTACTGGAGCCTGAAATGATCCATTTGAATGATCGATCCAAATGTACTAGTAAGCGTGACGAAATATACTAGAATGATCTCTACAGTTTTACAACAATCACGGTTGTGATCGTAGACAGAGAAACCTATAGACAAATTGACGCCTTCTTTCTCATTCACACACGAAAAAGATAGATTTATGCATACGTCTTGCATAGAAATGAGATAGAGCGGTGTGATTGTTGTCCTTTCTCCGTGCCGGTTTTTTTGTTTAGCAAACTCTGCAGTTTGCTAAACAAAAACAAACATAAACAACTTTAACAGCGTAGCGATTTAAGGAGTTTACAAGTTGGTTTAAGTGAGAAAAAAGTGTTTTGTGAGCTTAAGATTGGTGAATCTTGTTCAGTTCAGTTCTTAGAACAATTAAAATTTTTATTTAAATGTGTTTAAAAGTCATAAAGATTATTGTATAACCTAAAAATTCGTTATCGTCCTTTCTCACTCGAGGCCACGCCGATCATTAGTCTATAGATTTCTCTATCTACGGTTGTGATTGACGAATAACCTACCGTGTAATGCAGTGATTGACGCTTGCATGAGCGCGTAATGTACTGTACGCCTATCAGTCACCATCCGTTTTTTATCAATCATGATTGACGGAATTGATTGACGCCTGCATGAGCGTGTAATGTACGCCTATCAAAAGCGGCAATCTTGTATTTACAAGATTGCCGCTTTTGATAGGTATAGTATAGGTATAGTATAGGCTTTTGATAGGTATAGTAGGTTTGATAGGATAAATTTTTATTTAAATATTATAGTGTCTTCGGATCATGTTACGGGTTTAGTGTTCATTGACATTTGTCATAACCACAAATCACAATGAAACATCCAATATAAAAATAGTCGTCTAAAATGAGAATAGGTATGCAGTTTTTTTGGTTTGTCAATAATTTGGTTCGACCTACTTTTCCGTCTTTGATACTATACGACTTATCGATTATCTATCTGGTTTCCGTATGAGCCATAGGACTAAGTTATTGCTTCAAGTGACCAAAGACTTTATTTCTAGACTTCTTGTCTTTATTGATTTTCTAACGCATTCCAATGTGTTGATCACGGATAATCACCTTGGATTACATTCACATGTAAATTTCTACTATCCTTTTATCTTTGGAGCTACTTTTTATCCAATACCTTTAAACGAGCAATTCTTGTATATATATATATATATATATATATATGATATATATATATATATATATATATATATATATATATATATATACGGAATCTCGGAAACGGCTCCAACGATTTTCATAAAATTTAGTATGCAGGGGGTTTCAGGGGCAATAAATCAATCTAGCTAGGACTCATTCTTAGAGAATGTCGTTTTATCCATGTTTTTAGGCAATAAAAAACTGCTACAATATCATTAAAATACAAAAGTAAATTATGCCAGTGCCTTAAAAGTTATAACAGCTCAAATGAGATATCGGGCGGTGCTGAAATCATAGAACGCCGGTTCGAGTACCCAAATGTCTCCGGTCTGACTCTTTTTTCCTTTTTCTCAAGCACTTTCTATTGTGAGAAAATATATTATTTGGAGTCCTTTTTTAGTATTTCTTCGAGTATGTCTTCTTGTCGGGATTTTTGTGATTGCAATCTCCGGCCGCAAGGCGAGATTTTTTATGAGAGAAGCTTTTGTTTTTTTTAAAATCTTTTAACTACCTATCTCTAATGATAAAAACGTTCCGTTAATATTCGCATTTATTAATGGTGAATCTTGAACTATTCAAAGGACTGGTATTATAGCAAATCCCAATAAATGACAAGCATTGTCCTTGATAGTGGTTGGTTGCTGTCACCACAGAACACTATTACTCGCTGTCACAACTTAATATCTCTAAACTGCCAACCACTCAGTACGAACATTGGTCGTCCCTCACACACGTTTGTTGTCACAACACCGCGCATACCAGCAAGAGGTTTTTTCGAGAAGGGTTCTTTTTCTCTTCTTCCCCGGCGGTTTTAGGTATTTCGAGCCAATTGGTCGACTCACTGCCACTTCAGATTAAGACTTCTATTATGAACATAAGGGTATTTTTGAAACGCTCCCAAAAACGATGACAGACGATTGTATTAAGAATAGCTTTGATGATGAGACAAAAAGAAAATCGATCCTGATGAAAATAAAATCATTTTTACAACGTTTAATTAGGTTCATTCACGCTCTATCATGTTAGTACAGCTAAATGAAACGATAATTTCGTAAAAAAAATGAAAATACCTAAAAATAAACCAGCAGTGAAAATTAAACCTGAAATCAGCTGATTATGGGGTCAAAAAACGCGCTGATGCTGAATTTTTTTGTCTAGCTCAGTGCCAAACAATGCAATAGGTATTATTACTGCATTTACGCTCACTCTACCCTTCCCTTTCACACACGCGCTGCCACCTCCCGGCCGACTCCTCGCAATTTACCATAGATATAATAATGAAGGAGATATGCCCAGTAGTTGAAAATGTATCAACAGCACTTGACGTTTTTATATTTCTGGGGTGGCATTTTTGTCAAATAGTGTAATCTTAAACTAATGTATTTTTTCACGACTGGTTTTATAAGAAATATAATGTGATTATTCGTCGGGGACTGCTCAAATTGGTGAAACTTAACATTAAAAAAATATTAAATTTGACAAAGCCTTTGCCATGAGTTCCTGTTTGACATTTATAGTTTTAATTGCTTATTTATCATTAGCGAGACAAGTTGCTTTTATGATAATTTTAATTTGCATTCAAATTATGACGACCAGTACTAGTTTTTTTAGAGAACGAAGTCAGGTGGCCTTTCAGTGGCATCAATCCATTCTTTATTAATAACTTATTTATTATTTTCATATATCCTAAGCTATTTTTAACCTCACTATGTACTAAGCAGGTTTTGCTTGGCGATCTTTTGTTATAAAAACTCCTGGTTAGTGTGATACAGTGATAATATTGTTACATATATGAAAACAAATACACACTCATGTCTAACAAATAAATAGCAAGAATAATTATATTGAATAATTTTAAGCCAAAGTCACTATATAACCATGCCGGTTAGGTATTTATGATACATTCGAAGCTTTTGAAAACTGTAAATTATATTAAACCCCAAAACCATAAAAATTATGAAAATTTTTCGAAGATAAGGCATAATATACGATAATTCAAACATAAGAACACTCCATCGATTATTAAACTAAAATTTAATCAACTTACTTTACGACCTTTGGCTACGCATTCAGCGTAGTAATTGCTGTAAAATAATCAAAATAAGTAAAAAAACATTATTTCACATCGGTCTTCCTATCGGGTTGAAACGTTTGACAAATTAGAGAATAAACTATAATAGCAATTCGCCAATCCACATTATTGTCGATAGTGGATCTGCACACGCACATTACTAACTCGTCACAAGATGCAGCGGCCGTACTACGCAATTTATCTGCATAAATGAAGTATTGTTTTGTGATATTTACATTGCTTGTTGAGTCACTTGGCATCATGCTTATGGTTCATAAAAGATAGCGTAGACAGAGAAACCTATAGACAAATTGACGCCTTCTTTCGCATTCGCACACGAAAAAGATAGATTTATGCATACGTCTTGCATAGAAATGAGATAGAGCGGTGTGATTGTTTGTCCCTTTCACCGTGCCGGTTTTTTTGTTTAGCAAACTCTACAGTTTGCTAAACAACTTTGAAAGCGTAGCGATTTAAGGAGTTTACAAGTTGGTTTAAGTGAGAAAAAAGTGTTTTGTGAGCCCAAGATTGGTGAATCTTGTTCAGTTCGGTTCTTAGAACAATTAAATTTTTTATCTAAATGTGTTTAAAAGTCATAAAGATTATTGTATAACCTAAAAATTCGTTATCGTCCTTTCTCACTCGAGGCAACGCCGATCATTAGTCTATAGGTTTCTCTGTCTACGAAAGATAGCTTGATCTCTGCGACAGCTGTCAGTAAAAATCACGCCTATGAAGTCCTGAATTTCTTAGTAGTACAGACAGTGTCAATGTCATACTTTATGGGCATGCACTAATTAGGTCGGCATGCCCATAAAGTATGACATTGACAGGTACTGTCTGTACATCGATCACTAATAAAGAACGTTTTAACGAAAGAAATTTTTATTAGTGATCGATGTGTCTGTACTACTAAGAAATTCAGGACTTCATAGGCGTGATTTTACTGACAGCTGTCACAGAGATCGTGCTATCTTTTATGAACTATATGTAAACTCTGATTTTTCATTCCGTAGAATTCTGACAGCTATCATTTTTTGACATGTCAGAGATTACAAACCTTTTTGGCCGGGCACATTTTTCAATTTCAATACGTGTCTGAACATCTGAGTCTATACATACATTTTATTTGTTAGTAAATGTATCCATTTTATTAAGTGCGGTACTCTACATGGTTTTACGGCGAGTGATAATTACGTCCCTTTTCATTACAAACAGTAAAAAATGCACAAGTAAAAATAACATATTTTTATTAAAATCTTTAGTCATCATTAATACTTATATCACTATCTTCATCATCGTCATCATCGCTGACATGAATTATTAAAGAGTCTGCGACTGTGTCAATGAAATCGTCGAGAGTGCACATCTTATCTTCTTCTTTGATTGTATGGCTGATACATTCTTGCCATTTATCAGGAGTAATACTACTTATACTTTCCAGTAATAGTTTTTTAACTTCCGCCATTTTAAAACTTCTGTTGTGTCTTGCGACATGCCCCTTCACTTGAGCCCACACCAATTCAATAGGGTTGAGCTCACAATGATATGGGGGCAGTCTAAGCACAGTAATGCCTTGTGCTGTGGCCATCTCGTCTACAATACACTGTTGATATTTGTATTTCTCCTGACCCACAATTTCCAATAAATTAACTTTTAGCATTTTTTCTTCAAAATTTAAATTTTTTGAAGTCAACCACGCTTGGATATCGCCTTTTCTCCATGCACTCGTTGGTACTTTTTCGACCTTCCTCGAATGATAGGGAGCATTATCCAACACTACTACCGAGTTTGGTTTTAATTTTGGAAGTATTTTTGTGAACCACTCCTCAAATACTTCCCCAGTCATCTCCTTGTGGTAATCTGCCAAGCCTTTTTTTTGCCTCAAAAACTAATAAACCATCTTCCAAAAATCCTTCTTCGCTCCCTATATGGCTAACTATAAGTCGCCCCCCTTTGCCTGTTGGTGCCTTAAGCCCTGTTGTCAAGCCATCGAGGAAAGCTTGTCGTGAAGATTGAATGTTGGTATCACACCACACTTTATTGACGGTATGTCCTGAAAATAAAAATATATTTAATATTTCACTTATACATGAGGACAGTTATATATGCATATAAATTGAAAAATATTACCTGTAAACATGGATTTCTTTATTTATTTATTCATTTTGGTAACAAAAATTTATTAACAAAGTTAATTTAAGTATTACATAAGTACAGAATTCGATTTCCGACTAATACTTTGAAGAAAAGATAGGTTATAAAAAGTTAATTACCACATAATTCAATACTTGCCTTCGTTTACCCACGTTTCATCCTGGTAATATATAAGCCTGCCTTCTCTTCTATATTGTTTAATTTGGTGCAAGTATTTTTGACGCCATAGTACTATCTCCTTGCGATCTGTTAGCGCACTTCGACGTTTGCGACTTGTGTATTTAAAATTTAAATGCTTCAATACTTTTCTTAATGTTGATTTCGACATAACAGGCATGTCTGGATCACCAGTTATCTCTTGGTGAATCTGAAATAAGCATTTACATTACAGTTAAAATGTAGACAGGCAACACAGGTTAAAGTATAGTTTTAAAACAATGGGGGATGTCAGCAACGAGGTGTTAAAGAATTAGCAATAACTTTACCTTTTCAATAGTCGGAATCTCGTTCCTGTAGAAAAACGCGTGAACCTTTCGTCGAGTTGCGGCGAAAGTGAATTCGTCAAATTTTTGTATGAAAGATAGTTGAGGTCCACTCTTTTTCGGCTTTTGAAATTCTTTTGTGTCTTTATATTCTTTGGTAATTTTATAGACACTTGACAGACCCACGCCAGTCATCTCAGAAGTCTTTTTTAGCACATTCCGTTGCACTCCAATCAGTTGTTTGCGGCCAATTTTCTATATTATATTTGTAAATATTTAGAATTATGGTCTTTTCGTTGGGCGTAAAAGCACCACGAGGACGCTTCTTTCTGGGAGAAAGAAAGTCTAAGCCTTGTGCTCTGTCAGATGGGGCTGCTTCCCGGGAAGGGCCAGGTTGTGGCTCCATAACGTTTATAAAAATCAACAAACGATCACAAAACGAAAGGTCAACAAGAAAAAACTTAACAGAATAACAGAAACTTAACAAATATAACAAGATAATAACAACAAATAGCAGCAAACACCGAGAACACATGCGCATTCGAGCATTCAAAGAAGTCGAATGAAAATCAATCAATGTGACAGACGCGACGTGACAGCTAACATTTTTTTAAAAGGTTTTTTAAACCTGGAATTAGTAGACAGTGATGCCAGCTAAAGAATAAAATATTAAGTAATTAAAGTTAATTAGATATATTGTTCGTGATATTGAAATATTTGTTATTTTTGTATTAGGTGACTTGTATAAGTAAATATTTAGATTTACCTTTTTGTAGGTGAAACATAAAAAATACGTAGCATTTTATTATTTATTGCCCTCAAATGGTTCAAATTTGTCTCTTTTTCGGTGGAGAACTTTTTTTAGTAGCAACACTTACGAAATGTCAGAATTCTACGGAATGAACAATCAGAGTTTAGTGGTTATGGAGCAATGTATTTACTACTGAAAAAATATTACAGTGGCTGTGATATTTGGAAACAAAAATAACGTTGTAAGAGAAAGAAATATTTTACGATTTGTTTTTTAACATGATTTTAAAGATAAATATAATGAAATACTTGTACTTAGGTATGGTATGTGATTCCATGATTAACAAAGTTTTTGTTTTGGCTTCGGTTTTTACAAGAAACCACTGAACAACATGGCTTACTGATAATATTTCATGATGACGGTCGCAAGCGCACTAATTCGCAGAGACGGCCATTTGTACAGAAGCTGAGCATTTTGATCATAGCGCGCGGACACAGACACTTGCCAGACGCCCACTTGCCACTTCTCCTGTTTTTAATTTCTATGCAATTTACACATGTTCAGCGTTGCCGACATGTGGGGAATTCCCCAAATTACGGGGAATTTAAAATTGGTTGGGGATTTTTTGGGGATTGTTATAATGCGAGGATTTTGAAAGTCGATTGCCTGGGCCAAGTCAGAACCTTTTTTCAAGAAATCTAAATACTTATCTTAATATTTTTGTTAGGTTACTTGGGAATATCGAATGACTCTTTTTTTATTATCATCTTGCACCACATTTAATTTTCTGATTTTTTGGCAACTTTAGTGTATCATTTAAGGCCTTTCATTTCTTTATTTTTTATTTTACGGCAGAGTAAATGCAGCTACTGTGGTCCTTTTTAATAGCAACAAGGGAACGAATTAAAAATACTCCATGGAGTAAAATACTTGTTACAAAAATATGGAGTGTGAAAAAAATCGGTAAAAAAGAAAAAATGTTAGTTAAAAAATAAACCGTACAAAAAGAATTAATAAAAAAATTGCTTCATTACTTACTAAAGAAAATTGTGGGGAATTTGAAATGGACTTTCAAACGTTTTGTTTATTAAATTTTTGCTGTTATTACTTGCTACGTTTTTTGTTTCTTGTTTTTTTTTTTTTAATAATGTCTAATGCGTACCTACGTTTATAGTGCTCGTGAATACGGCAACATGTTAATGTGCCTTGGAGAAGCTCGCGTGCATTACGAATTTACAATTTTATAACGTATCGCTAAATTGTTAAGGCATCGGGATTAGGGAATGCAATCTCGAGATCTCGTCTATATTTTGCGAGACTGAGTCTCGTTCAATTTTTGTACGAGATCTCGCGAGATTGCGAGATTGAGCGGCGCAACGAAATCGGTGTGTATATCGTAGCGCGGTTGCTGTTCTACTCATGCTGTAGGCACTACTCCGGCACGCGTGCGTTTGTTTACGTAATTATCTAGTTTTTGTTGAATTTAAGGGATTTTTGTGATTAACTCGTTATTTTAGTGTAACATTTAATGTAATTTGGCACTGAACTATGTCGACAAACTCAAAAACAGTGTACAGTGAATACGGAAGTTCATTAGAAGTTTGGAAATATTGCTTAAGAGCCAATGATGGACTCAGTGCAAAGTGCAAGGTGTGTGGGAAGATTTTGAAAGCTAAAGACCGTTCTCCAAAAGGCTTACACACACTTGAAGTCTATACATAACATTGATTCGAAAAAAAAGGTAGATGTTCAGATTGAGGAAAATGTAGAAACTTCAATGAGGACTCCGGTTGCCGGGCCAGCAGCTTCCGGACCAGCTTCTTCTTCAGATGGTAGTCTTTAGCAATCAAAATCATCAACTGTACCTAAAAAGCAAAAAATTACGGACCATTTCCACAATGAAGATACTTCGAAGGAAATTATGGTTTCAAGAATGGTGGCTCAAGATGTTTACCTTTTAGGTACCTTTTCGTGTATTTTGCACCTCAAAAGACCTGAGAGACCTTTTTTTGTTCTAAGGGTCAAAATTACCGTCATCTCGTAATTCAATTAAACTTATGGTAATTAATTACGCAATGACCTTAAAAATAAAATTTAAACAAGAACTTGTAATTAGTGTTGCCAATTACATGTATGTTTTATTTTTATCTTATATATTGAAAATCAATAAACGGAATTAACTAATTAGTGAATGTTTTTAGTAAAAATACCCTATTGGGCGAGATCTCGGAAATCTCGTAATCTCGCGAGACTGGCTTTACGATCTCGCGAGATCTCGGCTAGTTCTAAAATCTCGCGAGATTGTATTCCCTAATCGGGATGGAACAAGTGTGTCATACTGGACATTTCATGAGATGTAAAAGCGTAAACTGAACACCAAATCCGATGGTTGGTTAACGTATGGGCAGGTTTATTTATGGATTTAGATCGGTAACCTGTTTCATACCTATTTTTTTTAAATAACTTAGTACGGAACTGATCTCAATAGGTACATAACTGAATACATCAGAATAATAAACATACCTACTAAATAATTTAAGTAAATTTTTCACAACGGGGAATCGAACTAGGCATTTGGTTGAATCTGTGAATTCGAATTAAAGTGGCTGGGTAGAGCTAGCACAGTGGCAAAATAGTAGGTTAAGTAAATAAGCTAGGTATTTAGACAAAAGTTGTAAATTATTAAATTATTAGTAGGTATTGGTACGATCGCGGGCTGCGGGTCGCGGGCACTTGAGTAGATAAATTACTCATGAGCCGCGCTTACATTGATACCTATCAGCTGATGTTAGGTATTTGAAGTTTCACTGCTGATTTTATGTTTAAGAGTATGGAGTGTAGAAGTAAGGAGTACCAACTCCCACAGTAGAATAGTTGAAAAAGTACAGTAAATAACAGTTCAAAAACTCTCCACAACAGCGCTGGAGTAGCTACAGAGATGAAATGAACTTAGCAATTGTCGACGGTTTGAAGTGTGCTGCTAAACTGCTCAGTAGCTCTAAAATATACAATAATTTTATTTAGTAAATATAACCTCGAAAAAGTAGTCTATCCCAGTAATATTTTTCGGCGCGTTCTTTAAAATTTACCCCGTAGCTATAGTGGCGCTACCCTTATTTAACGGTTTTCTATGGACACTTTTTAATACACAGTCTGTACTCCTTACTTCTACACTCCATATTTAAGAGGATACCTTGAAAATTAATCGTAGTTTTGAGGGTGTGGTTTATTCCTTTGCCGGTGAAGCTCACGGACGGCTGAGGGAGTGTCAAAATGAAAGTGATGTAATGACTTCATAATACGCAAATTATGAGATAGCTATACCGAGCACACGTTCGGAAAAAAAAACTAAGTAAGCGCCGAACAAAGTTTTTACTTTTTTTAACAAAACTACTTAATGGATTAAGCAAGTGGTTTATGAGAACTTAGATATGATTATTTACTATGCCTTAAAAATATTTCCATGAACTTATTCGTAAAAATATTGTGGTGGCATGGGAAAATGTAACTAATTAGAGCTTACTTTACAATTTTTTTCTATCGACAAAATTTCATCGTGTTTTCCTTTTATGCAATCCAAGGTCATATAGTTAAAAATCATATACCCAAATTTTGGTTTGTAATCTATAAAACTTAAATAAATATGTGAAATAGAAAAACCACCAAATTTTCGAGGTATCACCTTAAGTATTTTCATGATTTTTTTTTATGAAATTATCGTTTCATTTATCTGTACTTAAATGATAGAGCGTAAATGAAGCTAAATAAACGTTGTAAAAAGCGATTTTTTTCATCGGGATCGATTTTCTTTTCGTCCCATCATCAAGTACTATCGTATGTCTTCGTTTTCGGGAGCGTTTCACAAACACCCGTTTTTAGAAGTATAATTTTTACAGCCTATCAAAGTCCACTGCTATATTTGTCATAGTTGCCACACTCTGGTTAGAAACCACAGTTTTTTTATTACTTCAGAGTGGTTGTCAGGCGTTGTTGTTTTAAGGCGAAATTCGGCCTCACATAGAATATGTTTTCACCATTAGACCGGGGCTACTTGACCGTGTCCAGCGAATAGCTGTTTGAATTGTAAACAGCAGTTTTTCTAATCGACTCGATTCAATGGCGCTGCGAATAAATGTTGCTCGTCATTGCAATGCCCAGAGGAATTGTTTGGATTAATTCCAGCCGCCAAATTCCACCAACGCACATCGCGAGAAAACTCACAATGTCATGCACACCATATGGACACTTGGCTTTTTTTAAAAGGCTAGCAACGTAACTGCAATTTCCTTGGTGTTGCATTGTTCATGGGCGGCGATCGACGCTTACCATCAGGTGTACCACATCATGCTCGTTTGCCCACTCTTCGATAAAAGTAAATAAATGAGGAAGACGCTGCTGACTATCTGCTAAAACAGGGTTAGTTTCCCTCACTTACCTTACGGGATGATGGGGTAATAGATGCTCTTACGCTGCCACTATAACGAATTCTGCCACTATAACGAATTAATCTATAATGTTTGCATGTGTAAGATTATTTGTCTTTAAATTGTTATATTCGATTTAATTCATGTAGTAACTACCCCATGGTGTAAAAATTTTAAACATTACAGCTTTTATCCTATTGGCTGGTACCATAGTGACGTAAGAAATTGAAGGATTCGATTTTTGCATCGAACTTGAATTTGTATTACCTACAAATTACTGTTTCGGGTCTTGTTATTATTTATAATATTATGGTATATTTAAAAAAATGCAAAAATAATAAGCCTACATTGTCAATAAACATTTTTAATGAAAAATTTGCTTAATAAAATATAGGTCTACAACGTAAAATTGACCTATAGCATAAACACAAATTTAAATTAATAATGTTTTATAAGTACAATAAATGAAAAAAACTTTCAATATAATATAGACTTTAAAAATAATAATAATGACTTTTGAGGCTTATCTCAATGCAGAGACTATAGCTATCTCAAGCTCAGAAGAGGATTATGACGTCGAGTGTGCACAGATTTTTTCAATGTTTCAATTCACTTCTAGTTCTGCAAAAGTTTTCAAGGGCGCTTAAACCAGCTTTTAAACTGTTCATCTCAATCTTATTCCATAGCGTTCCCATTATTAGATGGTAGAAACAAAAACCAGTAAGTATTATTTTTATGATATCAGACAAGATATTGTTTGGCCAAAACCCAACTGTGCCTAATAGGAATATAAACATTAATCCACCTGAGGTGAGGAACAAGCGTTTTGATTTTGCTATGATGACAGTAGCATCTTGACAAACTTTAATTGCTTGAGCAATTGTCTCATCAAAACGATCATCCGCGCTTTGTTGTTCTTGATTATATTTGTTTTCACGACTTGCTCTGATACGTAATTCCAGTGATACAGCATTGTGGTCTGAGTATGAGAAATCTTCGCCTGGGACTCTGTCTTCTAATGGGTTTCCAAAATTAATAATATTGGCCTGGAAGTTCATAAAAATTAAAAATAAAATAAAAATACAGCACTTTTACTATTTAAAGATATCAATTAATTTATTTTGCAACCAACCGCTAACTAAATACAATGATGTGTCTTACCTGGATTTTTAGAGCACCTACCGCCCTCCCTCAATTACGTGCACTAATCCCGTCACCACTAATCCCAGCACCACTACTCCCGGCACCACTATTCCAGGAAAGACACACCATCGACGATAATACGACACGTGTTTCTCCTCTACACGAGGCATCCTCAGGTAATGTAGACTCTACGGCGGCTGACCGCTTAACGGTGTGTCTCTCCTGGAATAGTGGTGCCGGGAGAGTAGTGGTGATGGCAGTAATGGTGCTGGGACTAGTGGTGACGGGATTGGTGCACGCAATTGAGGGAGGGCGGGAGGTGCTCTTCAATCCAGGTAAGACACATCATTGTATTTAGTTAGCGGATGGTTGCAAAATAAATTAATTGATATCTTTATTATAATGGTTTACCGCAAAGTAACGCGTGATGAAATAGAAGAATAATAAAGTGGCTTTTGACTCTATTACAGTTATCACAATTACCGTTCCAGCCTATCAAAAGTAGTGCACATAAGTCTCCCCCATAGATTGCGTCATAGGGGGGATATTAATCATAGGTACCACACTTGCCAAGCGGGTTGGCAACCACAGTTTATTTTTTATTTTTGGTTACTATTAGCGAGATGCTGCTGCCATCTTCTGGTTTGTGTCCTTGCTGTCGCCTCTTATGAGACCTAATAGACAATATAGGATAATGAATATTCTTACGTGGTGTGTAGTGACTGGGTAATATTTCACACTATCAAATAAAGAAAGATTACAGATAATGTTAATATTACAGTCCAATTACCACCAGGTGGACCGTGTTATTCTGTTTATCCACCCTACTAAAAAATCCACTCACCGGTGGGTACTCGGAAACACGTGTTCATCTATCCACTCCAGTGGGGGAGGATAATCGAAATTCGTATTATATAATTTTCTTCCGATTATCTCCCTCGACTGTACAGTCGATTATAGAAACATGATAAATACTGGCCCCAATGTACTTAGTAGACTATACGTATGAAAATATATACATACTTGTTTGAAAGGTCAACGCTGAAATAAAAAATACTGCTGTGTTTCATACGGATAATCCTCAAAGGATTACAGATTCATTGGAATCTTGGCATAAAAAATTTAAAATGAAGTTAAAAACAAACATCCGGAAGTAGTGTTTTTGGAACAGTTGCAAAAAACTTCCAGTTTTACGCTGACACATCTGTTGTACCAAAGAAATTTATGAAACTATTGCAAATGTACATTAAAAGTGACGAATCTATGCAGGATATCAAATTTAAACTCAATTATGAAATTAGTGTTATGTAACTTCCTTCCTTCCATATTATTGCAGAATTTATAAATTATGTAATATTATTTAAAACAAGCTTAATTTGATTTTAATGCAAAATGTAATAATGCATGGGCTTTTTTTAATAAGGTCTAATGGTAATGGCAATATGATTTTTATATAATATTATATTTATATAATTTTATTTAATATGATTTTTGTTCAAGTTTGTGATTATTAAAAAATAATTAAAGTGTACGAGTTAAACTGCATTTAAACAAATAAAAGGGTAGATTAACACGCGTTTCCGAGTATCCTTCATGGACCATGGCATGTTTGTCACACTTTTATAAAATAAAAGGTTAGTTACTTTAGAACAAATATGCACATTTCATGAGACCGCTTATGCATTAAAATTTCATATTCCTTATAAGTAGTGGATCAAAAAAAATTATTGGACACCAACCCAACTTATAGCAGCATGTACAGGGTTCGAATCTATACTGCATTTGATAAATTTTCTAAAATTACTTTGTTCAGTTTTTGTTGTAATAATATCCCACCATCAAAAATAGAGATAGAAGACTATATCCAAAGTTGAAAAATATACTACTATACTAGTAGCGATGAATTTTATCATTAAGTATAATGGAAAAACCCAAAACAATAATTATAAAGTAGAATCCCGATTATCCGAACATCGATTATCCGAACATCCGATTATCCGGACTCATTCGTCTCGGCTCTAATTATTAATTTAAAAATGTTTTGACGGCGCAACGAGTCATGTTACGACAAGTTTATTACCGCCTCCGACGGTGTACTCCCGCTCTAATTTGTTTGCGGGATAGTGTTTGTTATTGTTTCATTTTCTTTCATAGCGTTCAACTGAAAGGTTGTCTTTTATTTTTGTTAACGTTTTGTGTTGGAAATTTAAAATGTCCAAGCGAAAAAGAGTAGTGTTGTCTCCTAATGACAAAATGAAGATAATTGAGAGTATAAAAAATGGTGAATCTGGCAGTAAGTTGGCACAAATATATGGTGTCGGAACTTCTACGATATCAGACATTAAAAAGAATTCTTATTCCATAATGAAATTCACCTGCGCGCTTGAGCAAGAAGATGGAATGGGAAGCTCGCAACGTAAAGTCATGAAAAAATCTCAAAATGAAATTCTGGAGAATGCTGTTTTTACTTAGTTCTTACAAAAGAGAGCATGCGGTCAGCCCATATCTGGACCTCTGTTATGTGAAATGGCAGCATTGGATTTTAATCATAAACTTGGTGGTGATACTTCTTTCAAGGCGAGCTGTGGATGGTTAGCAAGATTTAAATCCAGACATGGAATTTGAGAACTGGAGATTCAAGGAGAAATACTGTCTGCTAACGTTGCATCAGCCGACTCTTTTGTAGACGAGTTAAAAGAATTTTTAGATGAAAAATTGCTCGTATGGGGCAAGTGTTCGTTTTGCGCAAACGCTAAAGGAACACATCCTTGCTTGATTTGCCACTGCTACTTATTGGTAAATTAAAAAATTCGCTCTGTTTCAGAAATGTTAAAATACCCTTAACTTACGCTAACCAACAAAAAGCGTGGATGAACACAGATATTTTTCTTACTTGGTATGAAAATACGTTTATTCCTGAGGTGAAGAAATTTCAAAAGCACGTGGGAAAAGAGGGCGATGTATTGTTGTTATTAGATAATGCGCCAACGCACCCTTCCGCTGAAACACTAAATCGAGAAAATGGGAAGTTCACGGTTAAGTTTTTGCCCCCTAATGTAACATCGATATTGCAACCTATGGACCAAAGTGTCATTGAAACTTTAAAACGTTTATACAGAAAGCAGCTACTCCGTCGTCTTTTATCAGCAGACGACAGTGAAATAGAAACGTTGTTAAATTTTTTTTAAGAAATTAATTTAAAAGATTGTTGTTATATGCTGCTAGAAGCGTGGAATTCTGTGGAATTGCAAACATTAGAAAGGGCATGGAATAAATTATTAAAATTAACTCTATCTGATTCTTTAATTAAACGCACGACGATTTTAAAGAAATAACCGAAGCAATGAAAATTCTTAGCATTGGTGAAGGGTGCGATGAAGAGAATATTATGGAGTGGCTAAACTGCGATAGTGAAGACCCTGGATTCCAAATATTAACTGATGAAGAAATCATTGAGGATTTAAACAGTAACGAGAGAGAAGATGAAGAAGAGACTGAAACTGGTGATGTATGTCAAGTACCATCTCACGCAGAAGCTTTTGAAGCTCTAGATGTTGCTTTTAAGTGGTTTGAAAGACAGGACGAATCGGATCCCATACAGTTATTACAACTGAAGCGCATCAGGGACTTGGCTGCGAGAAAAAGATGTGATTCATTACGTCAAAAATCTATAACAACCAATTTCCAACCAAAATTTTAAATTAATTCATTATCTATCGTTATAGCTCGTTTTTTATATATCGTATTATCTAAGTAAAACCCATTACATAATAAAAAATTATTAAAACTTAAATATTATTTGATTTGCTTTGAAATCGGATATCCGGATTTTCGATTATACGGAATACCCCTGGTTTTAATTGATCCGGATAATCGGGATTTTACTGTACTTAATTAGTTTTACAAGCAAACAAAAAAAAACAATAACATGAACAAACCTCCCACGCTGGGCTCACTTTAAAAAGTATATGATCTATTCTCTTTCCTTCAGGATTATTTTTTACTGTTCTAGAATCAGAATAACTGTTGTTGGCATTGTCCCTAGTGCCTGATGGCTTCGCAATCGCTGGATTACTTCCTTCACATCTCATTACAAATGGATCTAATAATGCAGGTAATTGAGTAATAAGCCTGAAAGAAAAATATTATATTATAAATATAACCATTATTCTATATTATTTTTATGAATAATTAAATAAAATATTACATAAGTAATATAAATGTTAATACATAGTTCTGCAAACTAGGTCAGATGGCCCATTTATGTTTAATATTCGCCAGTTCATGATTGCAAAAAATACTTAGATGAAGTAGTATAGTCTTGTATAGCACATAAAAGGAGGATGGCCAAATCGTACCCGACAACAAAATGATAGCGTCCTAATATGAAATATTTATGTAAAATACCCTTATTGTTTAAGGTCTTAAAATACACAAGAAATACTTCTCTAAGTAGCCACAAAAAAAAGTTATCCATTTATTTCTATTTTTGTAACTGTTCAAAATTATTTCAAGTAATAGTTTCAGAACGCACCTAATAGACCGGGAGCTGGTGACAGGTGACGTTCCACGATTTTGTCGTGCATGCCTTTTTAAGGCTTGATAACTAACCCTAAAATATCAAAGATTGTCGGGGCTTTAGCCCCCAAGCGCGTCCTCTTCATAAGGAAAAGCGCTTTTCTTTGTGTAGCGAATTTTCGTGTTTTTCCGTGATAGTATACTGCATGCCATTGTAATATACGGAAGTTCAAGCAAATTGAAGCTCTAATAATTGATGGCATGCACCCCGCAGCGGCCCAAGATGATCAAAGGGTTCTGAAAACCTGAAAAATATTAAAGGGAAATTCCGTGTTTTCAAATTGCATGTCGATGTAAAGAATGCAAGTTTTTGTAATAAAACACTCTGGAAAAATTGGCATTCCGCGCCATTATTGTTATTTCCTTCTGTTGTTTTGACTTCGGTATTGTTTTACGGACTGATTCTTTCACATCTTGGATAATTGTGAGAGACATCGTGCAAACTACACTGCTATTGCTATGTGTTAATTGTAACATATGCATTGATACACTTCGCCACCATGTCGTTTTTGAGCTTGATACCAGAGTAGGGAATGCAATCTCGTTCTCGCGAGATCCCGATCTCGAGATCTCGTCCATGTTTTGTGAGACTGAGTCTCGTTCAATTTTTTTACAAGATCTCGCGCGATTGAGTTGCGCAGCAAAATTGGTGTGTATATCGTAGCGCGGTTGCGCGCGAACTGTTCTGCGCATGCTGTAGGCACTACTCGCGCGGGACTTGTACTGTACCTAAAAAGCGAAAATTTACGGACCATTTCCACAACGAAGATACTTCGAAGGAAATTATGGTTTCAAGAATGGTGGCTAAAGACGGTTTACCTTTTCGTGTATTGTGCACCTCAAAAGACCTGAGAGACCTTTTTTGTTCTAAGGGACACAAATTACCGTCACCTCCTAATTCAATTAAACTTACGGTAATTAATTACGGAATGACCTTAAAAATAAAACTTAAACAAGAACCTTCTTAGCTAAAGGAAGATAACTACAGATTTACATTAACCTTCGATGAGTGGACTTCCTCTAGAAATAGACGTTACATGAACGTGAATGTCCACACATGCAAAGAAAATGCAGCCATATTTTGGAATTTAGGCTTGATGAGAATATACGGCAGTAGGCCTGCCGAAACTGCAGTGGATCTTTTGAAGAACAGACTTTCAGAATTTGTATTGTCTCTTGACGATGATGTAATCAACATTACAACAGATGGGGCTAAGGTAATGATCAAATTAGGACGTTTGATTAATCCTCTACATCAGCTCTGCTATGCATTCAGGCATTCAGTTGTCTATCATGGACGTTCTGTACAAAAAACAAGATTTATCTTTGTCTGAGGACAATGACATTGATGAGATATTTGACGTATCAGGAGAAGAAACCGAAATAAACTCCGATGACGAAGACGACGTTTTTTACTCTTTTTATTTCCAACAAGAGAGGTAGATCTGGATACAGAGTACGCGAGTATCATAGAAACGGTCAGAAAACTAGTCAGGCTTTTTAAGAAATCGCCAACCAAAAATGATCTCCTCCAAGTTTACACTAACCAAGAATTTGGCAAAAACTTACAGCTACAATTAGATTGCAAAACACGCTGGTCAAGCCTTGCTGACATTTAATAAAGTTAAACTGTGTGTCGGCAAAGCATTGATCGATTTAGGTCTTGACACTAATTCGGATTACTCTTTGAGTGCAGAAGAGTATACAGTTTTGACAAACTTAGACAGAGTATTTCAGCCTGTCAAACTCGATGTGGAGGTCTTATGCCGTCGAGATTCTGACCTGGTTACTGCCGAAACGACTTTAAGATTTATGATACGCAAACTTGAAAAACTGACGACAACATTGGCAAGAAAACTAGCAGAGTCATTGAGAAACTGCAGAGCTGAGCGCCAAACTTGCTTGACTTCAGTATTGATATATTTGAGAGATTATGTCAAATATGAGGAAGATTTGGAAGAATATGCGCGAGACGAAACGTTCAAAATGTCACAGAAAGTCAGTATCCGAAAAGAAATTAAAAACTTATAAAGAGATTGCACTGCAAGACGCAATACTACTATCATACACAAGAAAGCTCATCTGTTACAGAGCCACTTCCTGCTGTAGCTGCTTGTAATGATGTTGTACTTGGCGAAAGCAAAGACGCTAATGATGATGTGCCCCTTTCTGTTCTGTCCACGGCTGGAAAAATCATTTCCTTATATTTCGAAGTTTTTTTTTATTTTAAGTTTTTTGTTCTTAATACTGCAGAAGGCTGATTGCGTGTTATATTTCGAAGTTTTTTATTTTTATTTTAAGTTTTTTGTTCTTAATACTGCAGAAGGCTGATTTAGTGTTATATTTCGAAGTTTATTTATTTTAAGTTTTTTGTTCTTAATACTGCAGAAGGCTGATTTATTGTTATATTTCGAAATCTTTTTTGTTTTTATTTTAAGTTTTTTGTTCTTAACACTGCAGAAGGTTGATCTTTGTTATATTTCGAAGTGTTTTTTTTAAGTTTTTTGTTCTTAATACTGCAGATGCAGAAGGCTGATTTTCAGTTTAATATAATAAGAATAAGACTGACGAATATTATATTATAACGTAATATTGTGTTTTATTTTAAAATAAATGATTATAATATGCCAATTACATGTATGTTTTATTTTTATCTTATATATTGAAAATCAATAAACGGAATTAATAGTATTAGCGAATGTTTTTAGTAAAAATACCCAATTGGGCGAGATCTCGGAAATATCGTAATCTCGGCTAGGTCTAAAATCTCGCGAGATTGCATTCCCTATACCAGAGTAATTTCTAAGATCTGCGAGTGGAATTCTTCAATAATAGTACGTATTTACGTACCTATTTACTTTATTACTCTAACATATATCAATCATACATCATGACACTATAATCAATCATACATCATAATACAACTAATTCTTATTTTAGATCACTGAAGAAGATTACGTATGTGATGCCTGTCAACAATTGGCAATACAGCGTGTCAACTCCGGGTTACCTAACGAACCTAGTGCTTCATCTTTCCGTGGCCACAAGCATGTTTGCATACTTTGTGGAAGTTCTCTGAGGAATCGTAAACGTGACCATATTGTGAGAGAGAAACCATCTCAGTTGCAACAAGCAATACATGTTGAGCTTGAAAATAGAATTGCCCCACGGCAGGTAATAATTACCTTTTTATTTTGTACTTTTTTTGTTTTGTCTTGGTATCAAAGTTATAGTGAATTTATCACTGCAATTTTATATTGTTTTGCAAAAATGTATCTATTTGATCGGGTTTAATAATAATGAGCCAAAACATTTATATTAAGACAAGGCTGTATGGTTGTTTCAGGCAACTTCAACAGACCATGTTTGTCATCCCTGTTGGCTGAGACTCAAGAGAGTTGCAACACATAATATGCAGCAGACAGAGCCAGAGTTGGAGCAGGAGCCAGAGCCTCGACCCCAAGAACCTTAAAGCCCTCCAAATACCAACCAGCAAGATGACGTAGTACCTAGGGTGATTAACCGCAGATAGACGAGCGGAAAAGAGTTGTGTTTTTCTGGTTGCCAGAACACAGATTTGCATAGAATTTCTGACCCTCTAAGAGCAACAACTCTTACTTGCCTATGCCTAACACAAATATTACTTGCCTATAAATGCTCATATTTGTGTAGAACATACATTTAGTACTGATTGGGATATGTTGTTCAATTCTCAAAATAGTTTGAGAACATTTACATTGGAACATGCTCTTTCTTTTATAAATGCTTTCAACACATTTCTTGATTTCTCGAGTATGGAAAGTGTTGAAAGATTTGATGAGCATTTGTTTCATTATTGGGTCGGAATGAATAAACAACAATTTGAACTTTTATTATATGAAAGCCGCATCTTATAAAAACAAATAAGAGGCATTTTAGGTTTAGGTGCTCTTCTAATGAAGATGAGAACTGGTGAATCAAATGACTGGTTATCTCAGTTATTAATGATTCCAAGGCGAACATTAGAAAAATTAATGGATAAGGTTAGAGAAATATTGGTACAAGATTTTGTGCCTAGAAATCTGGGAATTGAACACCTGTGAGCAATTATTACAACACAATTTAATGATTCCATATGCAATTTATAATCAAAATAATGATAATGCGATAATTATATGTGGTGGGACATATATTTTTTGAACAAAAGTTCCAATTATATGTTCCAAAAGTACACATATTCCTTACATAAATACAAAAACTTGTTAAAACCATTTTTGCTAGTGACACCTAATGGCTACATTGTAGAGTGCTTTGGCCCATATGATGCATATGTTTTCATAGCTGCAAGCCTTTTAAATAAATTCAGTGTTCGATTAAAAAACTGGAATGATGCTGAGCAAATCATAAATGTGATTAGAGAAGGATTTCCATTAAATAATAATTTATCTGATTTTATAAATAGCATGAATATCAATAGACAAACATTTGATTTTACTAGTATTACAGCTCATTCCAATACTAATATTATATTCTCCCGTCTAGAATATAGTGAAGTTATATTATTTGCCCTAGGAACATATCAGATTCAACAGGCAAGGTCCTATTATAGTGAACATGTCAGGTTACATGGAGGGTATCGAATTGAAATAAGCACAGAAAACATTAATTATTAACGGAGTATTGTTTGAGAGGAAGTGGACATAATTCACTTATAAGAGGCAAAATCAAATGCAGACACATTTCCAGAAAAGTATATTATGTTTATATATTAATTGAAAATAATATGTCTTGAAGGGAAGTTATAATAGAGTATTGCTGTAATTGTTTAGTTTTTAGAAGAACAGTTGGGTGCTGTGCACATGTTATGACGCTTGTGTGGTACCTTGGGTGGACCAGGCATCAGCCGACAATATAGCCAGTGCCAGCACCACTCCTTGATGTTGTAGTTGTAAGAAGATGATGAATAAAAAGTAATTTTGTCTAGCCTACTTATTTCATTAAAGTACTCCTAAATTCTACCATTACACTTCATTTACTCCCGTAACCTATCATTACCCGATTTTTCAATACATATGCAACTTTAGTATTGAAGACTGAAAGACAGTAGTTATCTAGGTGCTGTGCACATGTTATGACTCCTGTGTGGTACCTTGGGTGGACCAGGCATCAGCCGACAATATAGCCAGTGCCAGCATCACTCCTTGATGTTGTTGTAAGATGATGAATAAAAAGTAATTTTGTCTAGCCTACTTATTTCATTAAAGTACTCCTAAATTCTACCATTACACTTCATTTACTCCCGTAACCTATCATTACCCGATTTTTCAATACATATGCAACTTTAGTATTGAAGACTGAAAGACAGTAGTTATCTAGGTGCTGTGCACATGTTATGACTCCTGTGTGGTACCTTGGGTGGACCAGGCATCAGCCGACAATATAGCCAGTGCCAGCATCACTCCTTGATGTTGTTGTAAGAAGATGATGAATAAAAAGTAATTTTGTCTAGCCTACTTATTTCATTAAAGTACTCCTAAATTCTACCATTACACTTCATTTATTCCCGTAACCTATCATTACTCGATTTTTCAATACATATGCAACTTTAGTATTGAAGACTGAAAGACAGTAGTTATCTAGCGACTAACTCTCTTCAGCTAGAATTGAAATGGTCAAACTACATAAAATCCTTGAAATCTTTCAGGAAAGACTTCGTGTGATAATAATTACGCCATCCTTGTGTTTTACACTACATACTGTGCAAGCTAGTGCAATATATGTAGGTGTAGTTTTTATTGAATTATCGGTCATAGCTGGTCGAAACAGTCAACTTCACGAGACAGTTTGACAGATGGCCCTTTTTGACATCGAACTCTAGGAGTATGATGCACATAGTAGGGTGCGCTTTGAGAGATGTTCTATTATTGGGTAATAAAATTATTTTAGAGAAATCTAAATAAATGGAAACAAGATCACTAATTACCCTCCTCACTTATCGCTAACTACAATTTTAGGCTACATCGCAGTCGGATAAAGCATCCAAGCAAGGTTTTTCGTTAAAAATCAAAATGTACAATAAATTGCCTTTAGAAATAACAAGACTTCCATTAAACGCGTTTCGACAAGTGACAAAAACATACTTTTTGAATCACGCTTTCTATAATATAGAAGAATATATGAAATGTTCATTTTCTGACTTGCTTGACATGTAAATGTAGATGTAAGTATTTTAATTTGTAATTTTAATAATCTAATGTAATCTAATATCATTTGAATTGATTGTAATTTTGACATACCAATGTTATATTTTAACGAAATGATCAATAAATTAAAAAAAAATAAAAGGTATTTGTTGATTCAGCTTTAAAAATATTCTTGACGTTATTATAAAAAATTGTGGCTATTTAGATATTATTTTTAAACGTGATTATGTTTACAACATTAAATTAAACCAATCTAACTATAGTTTGTTTTGGGACATGAAAAAAAAGTCAAGTCCAGCTCTTATAGGCCATCCTCCTTTATGCAATTAGGAAAATTAGTTCAGAGCGGGTATGCACCGAACCACCAATGGTGATGTACAATGCTGTCTAGTGCTTAGTATGATAATAAAAATGATCATTTTGCATAGCAGTGTTTTGTTTAATGACAACAATATCAAATTCCTGATTTAATATTGTTCATTTTTTGTTTGCCAAACGTTTTACTCTTAGCATTTTTTTTACAGAATAATAGTGACAAACAAGCATACAGTCCACCGGAGTTAAGTGGATGCTGTGGCAAAAAAGACATCTACATCAATCCACAATAAAGAATCTAAATGCAAATGCCATGTCACTCTTGAGGAAAAAGATAGAATAATAATTATGACCAAATAGAAAATAATATACTACACATATTAAATATTTTATTTTTTATAGAATAAGGGCAACCAACAAGCTCACAGTCCACCCGATGTCAACTTGATGCTGTGGCCCATATACATCCACATCCATCCTCTATTAAGAATCAAAATGCAGATATGCTATCACCCCTGAGGACTAAGATGGAACGCCTCCATTCCAGTAAAAAAGGGTCTCCGGATCTCGACACTCAACCATACAAAACGCAGCAGTACTAGGCTGATATTTCACGCTGGTATTCTGTGAGAGCGTGAACCCTCCCCTGCTGAGCTGACCCATTCGTGCTATAATGATAACAGAGTTGCAGCGTAGCTCCACCATGTAATATAATGTCTTTATAGAAGTGTTTGTATAGAAATGGTTTAAATGACAACAATTTCAAATTCCTCATTTGATCAGATTCATTTTTTGTTTGCCAAACCTTTTACTCTTAGCTTTCTTTTACAAAATAATGGCGACAAACAAGCAGAATACATTCCACCACATAGTAAGTGGATGCTGTGGCCCATAGACATCTACATCAATCCACAATAAATAATCAAAATGCAAATGCAATGTCACCCCTGAGGACTAAGATGGAATAACAATTATGACAAAGTAGAAAATTATATTCTACACACATTAGATATCTCTTTTGATGTCTAGTCAGATTATTTCTGACACAAATACTGAATAACCGATAGTAATTATATTCATTACTAGTACAATAATTCTACCTCTAACAACTGACTGAATAAAACAAATTGTGAAGTACACTGACTGAAATGTACTAACACAGTGTGATCTTTGAGATAACTAAACAGGCACAAGTCTATTGCCTAAGAGTACATTTAGGTACTAAAAAAAAGGTAAGATGATGGACCCTACTTATACGATAGATAGCAGTGTATCTACTGTTTATTCTATTTTAATAGGTGTGGTAATTCATTAAAATTACAAGCTAGATGAGTGGATCTGAGTGGGCTGCATTATAAATTTTCCATCAGAATGGAATTGTTTGTCATTGAAATATTATGAATAATTGCATCAGGTGTTACTAAAATAGCAATAACAGTTCTATCATAAAGTTAACCACATACATATTAGGTAATTTTTGTTACCGTCTGGAAAAACTACTACTTTTTTAAATACCCATGGGAGGCACTGATATTTTAATTTTTTTTACATTAACATATGGAATTGATCTATCAATAAATACTAGTAATTGGGTGTGTATTATTTTAATTTCGATAGTTTTTAATTTATTTGATCAGTTCAAAATTTTTGTTTTTATTACTGAAAATTTATTTTAAATTAGTGGTATTTATTGATAGTTTAATTTCATAATATGTTAATGTAAAAGCAAAAAAAATGGTAAAATATCAGCACCATAGGCTTCTATTCCATTCACCTGTTACATCCAATTTTTGCCAGACAGTAAAAAAAGCATCAAGTAAGTATTCAATCTTCTTAGTAGGTAGGTACCATAAAAATAAATAATGAAGTGTTAAAATCAACTGTTACAAAAAAAATTTGTAACAGTTGATTTTACAAATTAATTACCTAAATGATATATCTCCTGGAGCTGTATTTAAATCTCCTGCTAAAATGGAGACATCAGCAGGTGATGAAGTAAGATTTACAAATTCTGCAGTTGAGTAAGCTTGTAGCACTCTATGTGCTAAGTACATATCATCCTCATGATATTCTGCATGCAGCTGTAATATATACATATTTTTTACTATACAGTTTTTTTTATACATTGTCCTTATCCTCTTTTGTAACTGCAAAGTTATAAAATCTATGCAAATAAATAAAATTGAGTTGTCTGTTTGTAAAGTCAAAATAACAGATTTTTACTAAATGCATATGAAAGTATATACTGTACCTACGACAATTTTTTTTTCTATCTATCTGTTTGTTCCGACCAATCTTCAAAATGGCTAGACTGATTTTGACAGGACATTCACTGACAGATAGCTGATGTTGTAAGAAGTAACTTTACTTAAACTCTTATTTAAAAAAATATTATTAGGGTTATGTACAAAAATTTAAAACCCATGAATTCAAATCCATTTATTAGACAGTAGTGGGGAACAGCTAGTATAGATAGCAAATTTTTGTGAATGTACTACAATAATCTTTAAGTATTTGCTATATAGCTATATTTTTTTTTCAGAGTGTAAGATCTTTAAAATTACTTACATGTGTGCAGTACACATTTATAAGCTTATCTTCATATCTAATTCGACATAACCCAACTCCCTTCCCTCCAAACCAGTCACCATGGTGGATCTTGTGGATATATCCATTTAAAGGCCACTTGTGGAAAAATACATCCTGTATTAACCATTTAGAAAATACACACAGTCCCGAACCAACGACACCACTGAAATGAAATATATTTTTCCATTACCAAATCATTATTAGAACCAAGTGCAAGAAAGTAGTTTATATCTAGTAAAAGTACATAATTTACCTATAGAAATAATGAGTATATGGCAAGATATGTTTAAGACTGTCTTTTAAAAACAAATAATCATTTTCACTCCAAATCTCCTGAAGGCAAACAATTGTATGAGAACTATTTATTAGATATTTTGCTAGAGCTTGAATTCTTTCTTTTCGGTTTTTAGAGATAATTGGTATTCCCCTGTAACAGTTACAAACGATATTTAAAAAAATATTAACTAACCAAAAAAGTGTAACTAATAAATAAAATCTTACCAGCAATTTAACGTAAAAATATTTAGTGTTAAATCCATATCTTAGACTTGTGTGTTTTTAATATTTATAACAAATCGCTATATTTCGTCTTTGGTTCTTTTATCACAAACGTTTACTTAATATCACAGCAGTTTATGGAATTATTCACAATGTACAGCACATTCCGAATTTTCACTCAAATACAATTATGTTTTACTTACGGCCAGTTTTAATTATTACTAAATGATCACAAATGATTTTGGCCTAGAAATTTAGGTACCTATTAAGTACTTACCACTTAATTAATACCTCATTAGGTAATTAGTTATTACTGGTTATTACTAAATAAGTATAATGCAAAGTGAGTGATTAACTGATAAGGTCGAACTAGTACTGGGCGTTTTATTCAGAAACACTTCTAAAAAACAGTTTGTCAAAGAAAAACGAACGAACAGTTTCTCGAAGATCCAACATTAGGTTTAAAAACGAACGAAATGAATACAGTTCTACATTTCATTCTCGGAACTGTCTCAATCGCAAAACGTTTACAAACTACATGTTCGTTTGGTAGGTTCATAGGTTGGATCTAAGTTAATACTCTATTATTATTGCTTTATGTACTATTGTCGTATAAATAGAAAACAGTTACAGTAACTACTTTTGATTTGACGTTACGATTAAAGCTAAAATAAATCATATTTATATCTGTACACAATTCAAATTTGTTTGTAGACGCTTAAACAAAAACGAACGGACCGAGAAAAAACGGTATTTTCGACTTTCTCTTATTTTTTTTTATGTAACTGTTTGTGAAGGTCAGCTTGGTCAAACGTACGTTTTTTGTTTTAAAATTTAAATCAGTTTCAGTTGTCGTCAAGTAACGCTTGTCTACCCTTACTGTGTTAGCTAACTTCGAATTTGCAAAAAAGTGACTGTATGTTTACTCGCGAAAAGTGTTTTGTGTGATATATACATTAATTGTTAGTTTTGTAATATACCGATAAAACCGACTTATTTTTTTTTTTTGAAAAACTGTTTCTCAGAACTGTTTCTCATTTCAAAAAACGGTTTCGTTTCGTTTTACAAAAAAGCCTGAAACGACCCAGTACTAGGTCGAACAAAAACTTTTTTTTTAGTATGGCAACCTAACAATTACTGCCAAGTGCCAACCTCCAGTTCAGTAAAAATGCTTGTAACTTGTATTTGAAACGACTAGACGTGGGCGTTATTTCACGTCACTAGACACGGTAACTGGCTACGCGGCATGTAACCGAATCACTAGTTTCGATTCATGTTACAAGTAGTTATTTTTATAAATGCGTGATTATGATTACTGTTAACCATGATTATTGCGGGAGTCGACTGTCGGTCGGTCGAGCGTAAAGCGCACATGTGGCATACAACAATAAACAAAACATCGTAAGTAACAGTATTATTGTACGTTTAATTTTCATACGTAAGACTATAGACATAGACAATAAAATAGAGTAATCTCTGTTTGTAAATACTTTCAACGGTTTGCGATTCCGGGAAGCGAGTCACATTGAATTTAACTAAAATAATTTTTAAAACATTTTTGACGGCGTCATGAACTCGTTTATTCATAAAATTAAAATAAAACTAAAAGATGTGTATAAAAATTTAAAAAAAGTGTAAATAAACTGTAAATATCAATAATCATTGTATATACAATCAAATTGACTTGTAAATATGCCTGCATTAATAGTTTTATGAACATCTTAGTGTCATAGTAAACGCAAATCAATCACAAATACATTTAATGCAGTTAGTCCTACACCTGAATAAAGTATGAAGGGAAGTTAATTTATTGATTTAACAGTATACAGTTACTGTATAGCTACAAACACAGATAGTGATTAAATTTATTTTCGTTTCGTGTGTAACTGTATGTTATAGGTGGTGATATTTATGCAAACAATCACAGCAGCCGAATAAAAATAGCCAGTTACAAAAATCACTAGTTTTGAAACAGGCGACACCGATCAAGTCACTAATTTCGTTACGTTTCTTGAAAATGACATAACGACCCACGTTTAGAAACGACGGACAATCTAAAGAGAAACTACGATTCTGATTTAAAAACCGAAATCATTATGTTAAGAACCATAGAATACTATCATAATGAATCATGATGTGACTTGCACTGAAGTTTATTAAATAAATGATGGATGTTATGTTGAATTAAAATAATACTAAACTCAATATCACATTTAAAATAATGAATAATACTAAATAAAGACGATTGATTGTTAAATAATGGATAAAATTTTATAACTTAATATTATTTAAATTTAAAAATTCCATAAGACAATTGGAAACATTTTTACTTTTTTTAGAAAAAATTAAAAGAGAACGAATTTCTGTAGGAAGAGGAATTTTAAGATTTACCAAAGTGTTAAATAATGAAGTATGATCATATAAAGGACACGAGAAGAAAATATGGTTGAGGTCACCAATATCCAAACCACATTCACATATTGAAGAATTTTTAATTTAATATGAAGCCTAGCAAGGTGAACCGAATTACAGCAGTGACTCAAGCGCATTCTACATAACATTGATGTATGTTTCTTATTTAAGGATAATTTATAAAACCAAGGCTTAGAAGGAATGATAGGTTAAATTTTGGCATAGTGACAGCCTTTTGTCGTTTTGGTTTTATTCCAATGTTTTGACCATCTCTCTCTATATAATAATTTCGTAGTTCCTATAAGGTCATAGCAATAATTTTTAAATAGAAAAGTATCCCCACAAACTATAGCTTGTTTAGCAAGTTTGTCAGCATATTCTTTACCAGATATGCCAATATGACTCGGAATCCAAACGAGAGAAATGTTGATGTGTTCGAATTGGAATAAGAATAGAAGTTTCTTAATTTCAAATATCAAAGGATTGCGGGAAATGTCATAGGAAGGATTGCATAACAATGTTTGTAAAGAACTTAGAGAATCTGAAAATATCACGCTTGATTTTAATTTTAAAAGGTAGCATTATTTTATTGATTGTAAAATGGCTAACATTTCTCCAGTAAAAACTGAAGATTCGGGAAGACTTTTCATTTTTTGAACTATTCTCCAATTTTGATGGTATATTGCGTAGCCAGTACAACCTTTTGAGTTAATCTTAGAAGCATCTGTAAAAATATAATGACTATCTGGGAAATTCTTGTCCAACGTAAATACATATTTTTTATTTGATTCAATAGAAAATTTATTTAATCGTATATCTAATATAAAATTGGGTTTGAAAAGTGCAACTTCAAACGAATTGGAGAAAAGAGGCAGAGTCACCGACCTATGAATAGGAACTAGTAAGGAATTATATTGTTCATAGCTTTTCACTAGGTTAGATATTTCTTTATTACGCCAGTATTTTCCTGAATTAATTGAAATGTACTGAGAAAGCAAACTAATTTTAGGGATTAATGGATGGTTGGAAAATTGAAAAACCCAATAAAAAAAGGAATCCGATAAATATTGTCATCTAATAAAAAGTGGAGGATCACCGCATTCAATCTGCAAGGCATTGATAGGCGACGAATTCATAGCGCCTATAATTAATCATAAAGACTTATGTTGAATGATATCTAATATTTTTAATCCTTTTTTATTAGCGGGTTCAAGAAGAAATGAGGCATAATCTAATCGACTTCTTATAATCGCATTATAAATTAATTTTAAAGAATATGGATGAGCACCCCACCATACCCCGCATAAAGCTCTTAGAATGTTTATATTTTTTTCCCATTTTTTTTGGTATAAATGATATGAGGCATGCCAGATAATTTATTATCAATAATTGCACCAAGGAATTTAATTTGCTGGATATTTACGAGCGGATAATCAAAAAGGCGAACCTGGATTTCAGGTAAAACTCTTTTGCGCAAAAAAAATACTGTATTACTTTTATTTGGGGAAAGTTCTAGTCCATGATCATCTAACCAAGAGGCCATAGAGAGGAGATCATGTTCTACCGCATTAGCACAGGATTCTATACATTTATCATTAACATAAACTAAGATATCATCAGCGTATTGCAAAATTCTACACTTTGAAATACACTGGTCTAAATCTGACGTATAAATATTGTATAATAAAGGACTTAAAACAGAGCCTTGAGGAAGGCATTTGAAAACCTTTCGAGTATATTTTAGATTATCATCAATTTTAATATGTATATATCGATCTAGAAATAAATTGATAATCAAATTTGTAAGTTTTTTGGATATATTAAGCTTAAACATCTTTTCTCTAAGGATGTTAAGTCTGACATTATCGTAAGCAGAAGAAATATCAAGGAAAGCAGCAAGGACCGATTCACTTCTCGAAAATGCTAGTCTAATCAAATGCAAGTCTAATCTGTGGTGAAGATAGAAAGACTGTCATATGTGCTTTTACCTTTTCTGAATCCATATTGGGTATTTGATAACAATCCATGACTTTCTACATACCATTGAAGACGGTTCTTGATCATATGTTCAAAGATTTTAATTAGAGTTGAGGATAGAGCGATCGGTCTGTAGGAAGAACCGTCGTTAGAATTTTTGTCAGGTTTCAAGATAGGAATAATTATTTGAGTCCGCCAAGAGTCAAGAACAAAGCCTATGTCAAACAAAACGTTAATGATATTTAAATAGTAGGATAAAATTTGATCATTAAATTTGGCAAGTAGTGAATATGGAATACCGTCTAAACCAGGAGCTGAATCGTGAACGTGAGAAAGGATGAGCTTTAATTCATATAAAGAAAATGGACGTTCTAAGGGATCAAAAAATAATCAAATGGAATACTTTGAGGTAGTTCCTCTCTCTAAGGAGCAGAAGAGGGGGCAAGTTTATCTAGAAAAGTGTTTATAGATTAAGAGGAAATGGCACCACTGTAAGAACAAGATGAAAAACATTGAAATAATACTAGTTTTTACGGAATTTATCGCGTGTATTTAACTTTTTAATTACCCGACGTTTGGAACGCTTTACAGCACTCATGGTCACGGGCAGGACTGAGATGTTCAACGTCCATATGTCATAGTTAACCGCGGTTACCATAGATTAAAATTTAACTTTTGTTCCGATCTATGCAGTATGAACTTATGGTATCTTGAAGTCTTGCAATTGTATGCTTGGGTTGGGATTTAATTTTATTTATTATAGGATCCCAAGCAGATTGTAGCACCCAGCCACCTTCTCTATTGAAATTAGGATGTTTTTTGATTTCAATAGCCTCGCGAATCATCCTTGGAAGGAATCGGTGTTCTTTAGCGAGGATCTGCGGTCTATCAAATCTGATGTAGTGACGGGGGCGATCCTGTACGTGTTCACAGACTGCAGACTTTCCGGAGCGTCGATTCTTCACATCAGCTATATGTTCTTTAACGCGGGTTTTTATTGATCTTTTAGTTTGTCCTATGTAGGAGAGACCACATTCACAATCAAGCTTGTACACTCCTGCATCTTGTAGAGGGACATTACACTTGACCGATGGTAAAAACTGACCAATCTTCTTCATCGGCTTGAAGTATGTTTTGATGGAAGCGCGCTTCAAGATATAGCCAATCTTGTCAGTGACTCCTCTAACATATGGCAGTACAGCAGGTACACGTTCGACTGTGGCCGGCTTCACTCGTTCACTGTGACGTAGGCGCGGGACTCGAAGCTTGTTGTCATGCAAAACTTGCTTGACATGGTGGAGCTCTGCAGCCAGGTGTTTACTGTCACAGATCCCTCGTGCTCTCTGAAACAAAGATTTACCCACGGTAGCTAACTGTGAAGGATGGTGGTGAGAATCACCGTTTAAATATCTATCTGTATGGGTCTTTTTTTCTATGAAGATGAAAAACAATAGCGAAATTTTCTAATATTACGCCAAACAACTGATGAAGGCATTGAAGGAGAAATTGAGGAACAAAAGGCATGCCAACTTGTTTATTTTTTAGTGCGAAGAGTATTTTTAGTCACTTCTTGTATAATTTGAAGATATGAATAGTTTTCCGAAGTCATGTCTAATTTATATTGTTTTTCGGCTTTTTTCCTATTACAAATCCTCGTAATTCCAGCCTACATTATTAGGTCAGGAATTGTTAGATCTGCTGCATTTATAATTGCGTTTGTAAATGCTTCAACAACAGTAGTTATATTATTTTCAGAAATAGGAGCGATTTTAGAATTTCATTGTAAAGAAAAATATTGTACAGGTTCCAATCTACTCTCTCTAATTTGTATTTAATACATGGTTTTTTGTTAATTTCTGCCAATTCTTTGTTCGGAAAGGAAATCAGAATGGGAAAATGGTCACTGCCGTGAGAGCTGTCTAGAACTGACCAATTTAAAAGAGAGGTTAAATCAGGAGTACAAATTGATAAATCTACAGCACTTCTAGACTCATTAGGACGAGAGCGTTTGGTAATTTTACTAGTTAAGGACGCCAATGTTAAGTTCGTCTATTATTTCAACTAATAAACTACCGTATTTATCAGTATTATCACCCCATAAATAATGATGACAATTAAAGTTACCAAGAATTATAAATGGTTTGGGTAAGGAGGCTATTAAAGATTTTATTCTGCGAAACGTATGGACAGAAGGGGAGGGAACATAAATGTTCGCGACGGCCTAACAACGCTAAGAAACAAAATGATAAAGAATATTGTTTTTGTATTAATAATGAAATTACCGTCAAAACTGGGTGAAAACGTGTATTAATATAGTTGTGTAGCATGTTTATAACTCTTAGTATGTTTGTATAGAATGTCGTTTTGATAAAAAGTGATATAAACAACTTTTATTATATTAAGAAAAATCGACCAATCGCTTATCGTAGAGCTCTCTAGAAGTTTTTAATCTGCGTAATAGTTCATACTAAAAATAATGAAAATAATTTTATGTTCTAAAAGAGTTGTAAATATGACATTGAATTAGCATATGGCTTATAGATTAAGGAAGTGTAGGAATATTTTGTATAATTAAACGCATCTGATAGTTATAGAAAAATCAAAGAATTATATATGAAAATTGACATTTTAATAACCTTTTACAATGTTAATGTTTTGTGTAACCTTTATGATATACTAACAAAGTACCAGACTACCGATTTGATGATGTATAGCATGTTAGTGTAGCAATTAGTTTTGTATAGAATATATTGTAATTTATGTCATTTGCATAGTGAAAAGTTTATGCAATAAAGAGGCAAAACGGAAAATGGCAAGCGGCTCACTGTAAAGTATAGCCAAAGTCTACCTTAGGGGCTCGGGACCCAGTAGGAGTAGTAGTGTGAAGAATTACCAGTGACAAGCAGTAGTATCCGGTAGTAGCTGAAGTGACTAGTAGCAGTACATATAGTGAAAGCGTTAGCTAGCCGAAAAAGGTCGTAACTGATATTCGCAGTTACATGTAGTGAAAGTGGTAACTGATATGCGCAGTTACACAAGTGATAAAATCAGCTAGTTTAGTTGATAATAGCTGCTAGTCAGTAGTGTTAGAAAACCAGCTACTACCAATAGATATTTGATACTACCGTACAATTTAAAGAAATCTTTTAAAAATATACAGTGACCAACCAATAGTGAACACCCGTAGTTGAACAACCGTGGTCAATAAACAATAGTTATAAAATTTAGCGACTAATCAATAAGTCGAACCGCTGGCCACTACCTTGCTATTTGTATTTATTAATCGTGCATTTTGATTTGAACCTCAGTCCACAATATCTCAGCGGCACCCACAAAGACGGCAGTGAAAGTACCCACCGGAACCTATAGGTGTAGGACGTGAGCGACTCGCGAAGTATCTTCGAAAACATTTACTCCGGGGAGTTTCGCCCGTCCGGCACATTCGTTGGTCCTTCGAGCCGGATATATCCGTTTGTATTTCGGAACCGGGTACATAATCACCACCGTATTAAAACCGCTGAATTTTCAGATTCAAGATGCCGATCACCCGTCGGTCTGGAAAGAAGTTCGTCGGCCAGTAACGCCGCCGTCCACCACCAGATGCCACCACGCTCACCGTCAACGGTAGAGGGCGCTGAGGCGCCATGCTGCCCCCCCCCCCGAGGGGGGGATACCTCTGCCCGCGCCGGCCACTACGGCCCGCACAATGAAGCAGAGGGAACATATAGAAGGCAACGATGACTTTAGCCGTGCATCATCGCCAACAGCCCGGGAAGACACCTACACCGAAGAGCCACTGAGGGGCCACTCCGATTGCAGTACGACGTCAAAGAAGACTGTTCGGCCCAATAGAAGAATTTTGAAGGCTCGTGAAGAAGTATTGAAGATCAAACTAGAACTTGCGCAGATCTCCTTACAGATGGCTGAAGAAGAAGACGAATCAGTCGACTATGATGAAGATGGTCACTCAAAAATGTACAAAAGGATCCCATGCCACAGAAGCTCAGCCAGAAACCCACCGTTAATGAAGACAGGGGGCGCCTACCGATTTTATCAGAGCTCACATACCAGGATTCCTATCCAGCAGATGTACCCAAGGATCTCATGCCAAAGAAACCTAGCCAGGAACCCGTCATAAGTGAAGACAGGGGGTTCCGTCCATTTATATCGGAGCTCACATCCGCTATAGCCGTGCTCACTGACAAATCAAAGTTAGAAAGTGCGCCACTATCGTCGCATACTTTCGCAGCGTCGAAAGCTTTAATGACACTGCCAAGCATTAGCGGAGAACATACCGAGTGGCTTTGATTCCGTGCCATTTACGAAACAACCCGAGGCTACTTCAATGACATTGAAAACACTGCTAGACTAAGACGAAGTCTACAAGGAAGAGCCTTGGAAACAGTCAGTTCAGAACTCATCGGGCATGCTAAGCCAGATGAGATTATGCGAGAACTGGAGCTACAATCTGGGCGTCCAGAATCAATCGCGCAAGCAGAAACCGAGAAGTTACGAGGATTAGCAGGCTGTACAGAAGCATCCAGAGACAACTGCACATTCGCGAGCAAAGTGAGGGGAAGCGTCGTCACTCTTCGAGCCCTAAAGCGAGATCATTACCTCGTCAATGCAGAGCTGCTACGATACCTCACCGACAAACTGCCAAACTCCATACGTGCCCAGTGGTATAGAATCTACACCGAAAAATATGACTCTAGACCAGATCTCGGCTGCTTCAGCGAGTTTATTACCGAGCAAGCTCGCTTCGGCAGTGCATTTGCGCCTCCAGAAATTATAAACAAAGCACAAAGCAATCGTTCAGTACATAGAGCACACGCGGTTACTACTAAGCCGTCTCCGAAATGCATAGTGTGCGAAAAGGAGGGTCACTACGGATCCAAATGTATAAAATTTACAGAAGCAGATATCAACAAAAGATGGGAACTCGCAAAGCAAAATAATTTATGTTTCCGCTGTTTACGTAATAGAAATCAGACACACAAATGCAAAACCAATAAGTGTGGAATAGAAGGATGCACTGCGACATACAATCGACTTCTCCATAATAATACAAAGGAGAAGACTGAGGTCAAACAAAAGGAATCTCAAGAAACCGTAGCTAACTCATTCGCTGTGTCAAAGCATCAAGCCTATTTAAAAATAATTCCAGTGCGAGTAATTGGACCGGCGGGAGCTGTAAACACACACGCACTGCTGGATGATGGGTCAACAGTTTCACTAATGGATGGAGAGATCGCCAAACAAATTGGAGCTACAGGGCGGTTGGACCCGTTTAAGATCACCGCTATCGGGAACACTACCCTCGATTCACCGGAATCCCGAAGAATTAAAGTATCGCTGAAGAGTCTCCACAGCAAAAGGGTGCCATTCAGAGCACGCACGGTCGCAAGCCTAAACTTGGGGCCACAGACTGTGCGTGCAGCAGACATAGCCAAGTGCAACCACTTGAAAGACCTAAAGGAGCAGCTAATATATGACTCCGGCAACCCAAGGATCCTAATAGGACAGGACAATTGGAGACTTCTGATAGCCACTCAAATCCGAAGAGGTCCGCCGCACCAGCCAATCGCCTCGCTCACAGAATTAGGATGGGTGCTACACGGGGCACACACTAAAGCCCCGTATCAGCGCGTCCACGCGGCCAATGAGCTGCACAAGAGCGAGGGGACTATAGATGATCAACTCCGCGAATATTTCACGCTGGAATCTCTCATCATCAATCCGAGAAGACCAGACTCCGATCCAGAGAAGAAAGCTGAAGATATACTAAATAGCAGCACCCGTCAGTTACAAGACGGGCACATAGTAACAGCGCTTCTCTGGAAGGAAAAGGATATCGAGATGCCTGGTAATTACGAAACAGCAATAAAACGGCTCGTTTCCATTGAAAGAAAATTAGATCGATGAAGTGTAAGAATAATATGTATGCTCCTTTAGTTTAGTAAGTAAGTACGCTACTTTATAACCGTATGTATGCTGAGTTTGCACTATACCTTATATGCATTATTTTAGATTATTACCAGCGCATTCATTAAATAGTACGTAACTAATGTAGTCGTTTCCTTGAACAACACCCATTAGGAACCCCAACATTACATGGCGACCCTGCCAGGATACTCTGCCAAGGGGATTGTTAGTTTTAGTATAGTTAACATAACTACTTAATAATATATTATAATGTGTCGGTCAACTGTGGAAAAAGAAGAGGTTTTCCTCAGCCAAAATGCGGCTGGAGGCAACAATGACGCCACGTTGAAAGAAATCGGAGGCCACGTGGAGCGGCTTAGCATTGTGACCTATATTGTTCTGGCCATTATTGGACTCGTAGCAGTTTATGTGGGCCTGCGGATGTACAGGAGCTGCCACCGCACATAGATCCAGCAGGAAATTGGTATGAGTACCATTCAGAGAATCAGATCATCCATCAGAGGGCGCACAGAAGGTAACCAGAATCAGTAATTAGAAGTGAATGCATAGTGAAAGTGAAAATAAGTGTTGTGGGTTGTTAATTTTTTCGTAAAAATAATAAATAGTAGTGAGTGAGCCAGTTATGCGGAATCATATTTCATAACGCTATAATTCTAAAGGTGCTAAAACCGCGCGCGGACATTCAGTAATAAGACACCAAACGGAAACAAAAGGCAACGTCGGACTTTTTTATTCGCATTTATGTAGAATGTGTTACATTTGTGCAATTCTATTATTAGATTAAGAATATTATGATTGATATTTTGAAACAAAATTATGTCTGTTTAGTAGAAATACGTAATTATTTAGTAAAAAAGGAACAAACTAGATATAAGGGTAATGTTATTTCAACTAAGTTAGATCAAGCAAAAAGCGCATATGAAAACTGTTGTAAAATATATTTACCTATTGAAAAAAGTAAAGATATTAATTTGAAATCGGCAATAGATCTTTATCAGAAAATAAAACAAAAGTACGAGGAAATAGAAAAATTGTGTACTTTTCCCGTTACAGTAGATTTAGGCAAAATGGATTTTGACATAAAGGTGGCGTGTAGTTTGATTCCAGTAATGGACGGTGTAGAGGTCACCACTAAGCGCCTAATAGACTCAGTGGAGATGTATGCTGACATGCTGGACAACCCAGGTAAAGTATTATTAATTACTTTTGTTTTGAAAAGTCGGTTGAATGAAAATGCAAAATTACGAATTGCAAGCTCATACAAAACTATCCAAGAATTAATTGATGATATGAGGAAATATCTTTTACCCAAAAAATCATTTATGGCTATACAGACGAAGCTTCAGAATATTCAACAAGGCTCGAGATCCATTGAGGATTATGGTACGGAGGTAGAAAAGTTATTTACAGAGCTGACAATTACTCAGGCAGATGGAAAAGAGGAAGTATTCTCGATTTTAAAACCAATCAATGAAAGTTTTGCCATAAAACGTTTTTCAGATGGCCTGCGTAGCGCAAAAATGAGCACCATCATCTCAGCACGCGGCTTCAGCAGCTTGAAAGATATATAAGCCATACAAGCAGCAAAAGACGAGGAGTGCACGTCTTTCCAACCACCAGGTAACATTTTGTATGCATCTAAAAATGGACGCCACTCGGCACACAATATTAGACGTTCTCAAGGTCAAAGAGGAATTTACCGTAGTCAATATGGTAACAATTACCATCGTGGGCATAAATTTAATAACCACTACAATCAAGGACAAGGTTCTAGCGGAAATTCTAGAGCAAATTATCGTCCTTCATATAATAATCAACGAGGAAATAGAGGCTCTAGATATGTTAGGAACCGTGGACGAGGTCAAAACTCATTTCCAGTAGAAAAAGTAGCTGACTCTCATCAATGCGATAAAGACGACAATGCAGGTACATCGAATCAGTTTTTTCGATCCTAAGCATTTTATATTATCATTACAAGGTGATGCGAAATATGTTACTTTTTATATTAAAACATTAAATACTATTGGCTTATTGATACGGGTGCAACATTGTCAATTATTAAAAATGAAGTACTGCCAAAAGATATCATTGTTAATAGAGATAATACTATAATAAATGGAATAGGTGGTCAGCGACGATCTCAAGGTTCTGTAAATTTAATATTAAAATACGAAAATGCCACGTTTCGGCATAATTTTCTTGTTTTTGATTCGCTACCACTAAAAGCAGACGGAATCATAGGCTTAGACTTTTTAAGAAAAATTTAGTGCGAATATTGATTTAGGTTCAAATAATTTAACACTTTTTAACAGTAATAAACAACATTATCTACATTTTGTTGATGAACATGATAGGATGAAAAATTCTATGAATAATCATAGAATTTTTCATCCTGATAATCCAGGACGCTCGGAATCAATTCATTTTATTATTGTGAATGAGGATGTAACTGGAGAAGTAGTAGTATGCAGTAAAGAGTTAACGAAGGATGTCTTTATAGCAAACGCAATAACTACAGTTAGTAATAGTAGAATTCCCGTTAAAATACTTAATGTTAGTGACAAGGAAGTAAACTTGCCATCTTTCACACCAGATTTGAAAAGTTTGTATAATTATAATATTTGTCAATTTAATAAGACCAATATTGACGTTACCAGGGTTAAAACTTTGCTATGTGGATTAAATTTAAATTATTTAGACGGAGAAGAGAAACAATCAATTGAAGCAATTTGTGCAAAATATTCTGACATTTTTCATTTAGAAGGAGATAAGTTAACGACAACTAATATTTATGAGCAATCTATTGTTTTAAAACAAAACTCTACTCCAGTTTACGTCAAGCCTTATAGGTTACCACAGACACTAAAACCAGAAATAACTAAGCAAGTTGAGAATATGTTAGAAAATGATATAATCAAAGAGTCAAATAGTGAATGGTCCAGTCCAATATTATTAGTACCTAGGAAAAGTAGCAAAGGTAATGAGAAAAAATGGCGTTTAGTTGTAGATTACAGAAAATTGAACGAGGTTATTTGCGACGACAAATTTCCTCTACCAAATATTAATGAAATTTTAGATACGCTTACTGGAACCATTTATTTTACTCATCTTGACCTTCACCAAGGTTACTATCAGGTAAGTTTAGAGCCTAGTAGTCGTAAATTAACAGCTTTCACTACAAATACTGGTCAATATTGCATGAAGCGTTTACCAATGTGTTTAAAGATCAGCCCTAATGCCTTTAGTCGTATGATGTCTGTAGCGATGTCTGGTTTAACTTACGATAAATGTTTAGTATATCAGGACGATCTCATTGTATTTGGAAGAAATCTGTCTTCCCATAACAAAAATTTAATAACTGTCATGGAGAGATTGAGAAAAGTAAATTTAAAACTAAATCCTCAGAAATGTGAATTTTTAAAGAAAGAAATTCTTTATTTAGGACATTTGGTTACAGAAAAAGGTGTTTTACCAGATCCAGAAAAAACAAAAGTATTACGAAATTATCCTACTCCCAAAAATAGAGATGAAGTAAAACGGTTTGTAGCATTCTGCAACTATTATCGTAAATTTATAAGAAATTTTTCGGATATAGCAATACCTTTGAATAAGTTAAGTAGGAAAAATGAACCATTTATTTGATCTGATGAATGTCAAAACGCTTTTGAATTTTTAAGAAATGCTTTAATATCATCACCAATTTTACAGTATCCCGATTTTTCCGAAAATCATGAATTTATTTTACAAACAGACGCCTCGGGTACTGCTATTGGTTCTGTATTATGTAGTAAAGATCTCAGACCAGTTGCATATGTCAGTAGACCCTTGAATAAAGCAGAAAGAAACTATCCAACTATTCAAAAAGAACTTTTGGCAATAGTATGGTCCGTTAAGTATTTCAGACCATACTTGTATGGAAACAAATTCACCATAATGACAGATCACACACCATTAATATATCTTTTTGGTATGAAAGATCCGTCAAGTAGATTACTTAAATTTCGATTAACTTTAGAAAAATATAAGTTTAAAATAGTCTATGTGAAAGGAAGAGACAATGTTGTGGCAGATGCTTTATCGAGAGTTTGTATAACGTCTGATGAACTTAAAAGCATGAATGAACAAGTAATGGCTGTAATGGCCAGAGCGCAAAAGAAAAAGCTGAATGAGTTAAGTAAGAATAAGAATGACGATGAAAAGAAGAATAAATCCATTAACAATTGGCCTGATCAACCAAGAGTTGTGGATATATTAAGAAAACCGTGTGATTCAGTAGAAATGTGTTTGATTGAAGGCAACAAATTAAAACAAATTAGAGATAATGGCTTGATAACTGAAGAATTTGAATGTTTTACATTTATAGAGGGTAAAAAGACACTATACATTAATCTTGATTTCAAGGCGCATTTCTCGCGAGCCGAATTTGTGCAGAAATTAAGCAATTTTTATGAAAAGATACGTATCAATGAAGTGTGTATAATTAAAAATAATGATAATATAGAATTTATCAAAAGTGTTTGTGATGAAATAACAACACTTAGTAATTGGTCCGGACCGCGAATATGCATATTACGAGGCGTAAAAAAGAATAGATGACGACAACGAAAAGACACTTATTATGAATGACTTTCATTTACTGCCATCCAGCGGTCATGCTGGAGTGCGCAGAATGATAAATACAATCAAAAGTCGATACTATTGGCCAAGTATCGACAAGGATGTCCAGGAATTTGTTAAAAAGTGTACAAAATGTCAGAAACATAAATATTTTCGTAACATAAAAGAACTGATGGAAATTGCCACAACAGCTTCCTCGGCTTTTGAAAAGATATACTTAGATGTAGTGGGACCCTTAGATAGAGACGAAAATGGTAATTGTTATATATTGACTATGCAATGCGAGTTAACAAAATTTATACAAGCTATTCCTTCGCAAAACAGAGAGGAGAAAGATTGGGATTGAGGAAGAGGAACAGATTGGGACCAGGAGTTGGACGAAGACCTGACTAAACAATGGTCCACATGGATCCAACACCTGGAACAGCTCAAATCAGTAAGCATCCCAAGATGCTACCCGGGATTCAGCGACGCACGTTCACTCCAAGTCCATGTGTTCACCGATGCCAGTGAGAGCGCCTACGCAACGGCAGTCTACTGGAGATCAACGACACCCGATGGGACAGTATATGTAAGCCTCATCATGGCCAAGACGAAGGTGCTCCACTGAAAGTAACGTCCATACCTCGCCTCGAGTTACAAGCCGCCGTGATGGGAAGCCGCGTAGCTGCCGCCGTCATCCAGGCACATTGCGTGACGCCCGAAGCCGTCACATATTGGACTGACAGCAAAACTGTCCTCACGTGGATAAAAAATGCCCACCGAATAGCAGCAATCGAGGAGCATAGTAAAGTAGAGGACTGGCGCTGGGTACCTACCAAATTGAACATAGCTGACATTGCCACGAGGGACGTACCACCAAACTTCGACTCCAATCACGAGTGGTACAACGGCCCATCGTTTCTGTATAAAGAACCGTCAGCATGGCCAACCTAATACCCACGTCATCCGAACCTACAGGTGAGGAAAGATCCCTCACCATTAAGGAATCGCATCAAGCTCCGATACTCCGAAAAGTTGTTCCCGATCCAGCAAAGTTTTCGAGATGGGAACGCTTATTGCAAGCTACGGCTAGAGTGCTACAATTTATAACACTCTGCCGCAAAACCACTGACAGGACCTTCTATAAAAGAACCAAAAGGGACGAAGAGGAAGATCCCGACTGGAGGAAATCGAAAAACAATCCGCGACAAATCGCGCAGCCTCCCAGTCAAGTGAAAAATAGAGATGTCAAAAGGTACATCACACTAGAGGCCGAATTCATCAGAGAGGCCGAAAAGCTCCTGATACGTGCCATACAAGAGGGCTCCTTCACACAAGGGATAACGGATCTCCGTAATAATAAAAAGGTCACTCATGATAGCCGTCTACGACCGCTCCAAATAGAATTGAAAGACGGGATCATCGCGCTACGAAGTCGCATAGCCGCCGTGAAGGGAGTCACAGAAGACATGAAGGGGCCAGCTATATTGGATGGTGATCATTACATCACGCAATTATACATTGACTGGACGTATCGTAGCCTGCATCATTGCGGAACCGAACCTACCATCAACGAAGTTCGACAGCACTACTGAGTGATCCGACTTCAACCCACCACGAAAAAGATAGTGAGCCAATGCATACAGTGTCGCATCAGAAAAGCACAACCATCAGTGCCAGCGACCGGTGACCATCCCAGTACACGTCTCGCTCATCACCAGAGACCGTTCACCTTCACCAGTCTGGACTATTTTGGGCCACTTTCCGTCACTGTGGGACGTCAACATCAGAAGAGATACGTAGCTCTCTTCACCTGCCTCACATCCAGAGCTGTCCACTTAGAAGTTGTCGCAAACCTCAGTGCTGACTCCGCAATACTGGCATTAAGAAGAGTCGCAGCTCGCCGAGGGTGCCCCACCGAGATTTACTCCGACAATGGCACCAACATGCACGGCGCAGACAAGGAACTTCGGGAGGCTTTTCGAGAAGAAGCCAGTCGACGAGGCATAGTGTGGCGTTTTATAACCCCCTCCGCGCCTTTCATGGGAGGAGTGTGGGAACGTCTCATACGGTGCGTGAAGACGGCACTATACACCGTCCTTCATGAGAGACATCCGCATGAGGAAGTGTTAGCCACGCTGCTCTGCGAGGTGGAGTACACAGTAAATAGCGGACCATTGACTCACATCTCTGTAGACAGCAACGACGACGAATCCATCACTCCAAATCACTTCCTTTTAGGAGGATCTGCGAGACTGCCGACACCTGGAGCATTTGATGAAAAGGATATGAATAGCAAAAGACACTGGCGACGCTCCCAGATACTCGCTGACATGTTCTGGCAGCGTTGGGTCCGAGAGTATCTACCGGAACTACAAAACCGGCGGGAGGCTCATGGGCGAGGTCCCAATCTCCAGGTGAGCGATCCAGTCCTCATAGCTGACGGCCAGTTACCTCGTAACACCTGGCCACGAGGGAGGGTGGAAGCTGTCTATCCCGGTGCGGACGGACAGATCCGCACTGTGGAGGTACGCACAGCAAACGGCCTAATCAAGAGTTGTAAATATGACATTGAATTAGCATATGGCTTATAGATTAAGGAAGTGTAGGAATATTTTGTATAATTAAACGCATTTGATAGTTATAGAAAAATCAAAGAATTAATGTACCCAAATATTATGAAAATTTAGGACATTTCATTTAATAACTTTTTACAATGTTAATGTTTTGTGTAACCTTTATGATATACTAATAAAGTACCAGACTACCGATTTGATAATGTATAGCATGTTAGTGTAGCAATTAGTTTTGTATAGAATATATTGTAATTTATGCCATTTGCATAGTGAAAAGTTTATGCAATAAAGAGGCAAAACGGAAAATGGCAAGCGGCTCACTGTAAAGTATAGCCAAAGTCTACCTTAGGGGCTCGGGACCCAGTAGGAGTAGTGTGAAGAACTACCAGTGACAAGCTGTAGTATCCGGTAGTAGCTGAAGTAACTAGTAGCAGTACATATAGTGAAATTGTTAGCTAGCCGAAAAAGGTCGTAACTGATATTCGCAGTTACATATAGTGAAAGTGTTAGCTAGCCGAAAAAGGTCGTAACTGATATTCGCAGTTACATATAGTGAAAGTGGTAACTAATATCCGCAGTTACACAAGTGATAAAATCAGCTAGTTTAGTTGATAATAGCTGCTAGTCAGTAGTGTTAGAAAACTAGCTACTACAAATAGATATTTGATACTACCGTACAATTTAAAGAAATCTTTTAAAAATATACAGTGACCAACCAATAGTGAACACCCGTAGTTGAACAACCGTGGTCAATAAACAATAGTTATAAAATTTCGCGACTAATCAATAAGTCGAACTGCTGGCCACTACCTTGCTGACCTCAGTCCACAATATCTCAGCGGCACCCACAAAGACGGCAGTGAAAGTACCCACCGGAAGCTATAGGTGTAGGACGTGAGCGACTCGCGAAGTATCTTCGAAAACATTTACTTCGGAGAGTTTCGCCCGTCCGGCACAATAAATATAAACGAAAGTAATATTTTTAATTCTTACTGCTACAATATTAAAGTCAAATATTTCATCATAAACATCTATAATGGAATAAGTTATATTATTTTTTATAAGCAAAGCACATCCGGCATAGCCATCAGATCTTTCACTTCGAACAAAACAAAAACCAGGTACTCTGATGTTCGAATCCGGTTTTAGCCATGTCTCTGAAATAGCAGCGATACACACATTGTATTTTTTTAATAAATAAATTATTTCAGTACGTTTATCTAAAATGCTTCTACAATTCCATTGAAGAATCCTTGTGAGTGTGAATGTCTTGGAGAATTTTAGGTATAGAATTTAGTAAGCGAGCAACGTGGGACGGTAGCTTCGACGAATACGAAGATATGATTATGTTAATAAGGAAACTTATAATGCTTTCCACGGAATCAAAATTACCCTGTGAAGTAACTCGTAAAACCCGAAGAGCACAACCATCCTCCGGTTGCGGAATTGAAAAATCTTCAATAATTTTTTGATGACTTTTTTTGTCATCCTGTTTGTGAATGGTGCCGTAATGGTTTAGGAAAATATAATGATTTCTTATAAGAAGTTTTATTAGATGTAGGGGGGTTGGAAGGAAGATTATCCATTGTAGGATTAGTAGAAAGCGAATAATTTTCAGGGATTTTTGAAATCAAAACATCAGCATATGATTTGAAGAAACTTGAGGATGTTTTTGAGATGCTTCTCAATATCTTCTCATAGGTATGAGATAGAATTTTGTGCCATTTCAATTTTAATATTATTTTGTCTTGTGTGTTTAGGACATCTGAGGGTAGAAGAAAAGATCATTATCTTTGTGAAGAAGAAAAAGAGTGATTTAGCATCTTGGCTTGGAACGACATAAATCTTTAGTATGTCCAAATTTGCAGCACTGAAAACATTGAATCGTTGGAAGCTTATAAATTTCAACAGGTATGGAAGAATAACATAAATAAACCCTTGAGTGAAGAATTTGACCGTCAAATGTGATTACGACACTTTCAGAGCTTTCATATCGGACTTTGTCTTCGTTGCGAACTCGGTAATTTAATCTTCTTACTTTTAATACATGAATGGTGTTTGGATACGTAGATAATTCAGAAATTATCTCTTCTGGTGTCCAATCTTTTGGTACATCTTTTATAACTCCCATACGAGATACGTGAAAGGATGGAATAAAGGTTTTATATTTATCATTTACGGATGGATTTTCTAAAAATAGATTTGCATCAATAAATTTAGAGAATTCAACCGTTATTCTATTTCTCCCGATACATTTTAGGCCTCCATTAACTATATTTTGTACATTTAATTTTTTCAAAAAGTGACCAAATGAAATAGCATTTAAAGTTTTACCAGAATTAGGAGAATCTTCTTTTACTTGAACATGAACGATAAAAGGACCTGAATCTCCAGAATTATAAGGACGAAGAGATTGAAATCTTTGTGAATCTATTTTTTTATTATCGCTATCTATATGCGTGTTAAGCGATTTAGAAGAGATATAAGCTATCATAAATATTAAATTGGCAGAATTTAATGTTTATGATAGAGGAATGCCAGATGATTGTGAAAGAGGGATTTCAGATGATTGTGTACAAACAATATTGGATGATAAAGACATTGGATATTCATAAACACGTTGACCTGTCATGTTGCCTTTGATAGAGTTAGAGCCTATAATTTTAATTTTAGATGATGAAGTATTACCAGTATAGCAGTCCGATTCTGAGAATGAAGAATTGGTGGAAAAAGCTGAAATTCTTCTATTTATGTCAACCCGATTAGCATGCTCTTCTTTCTTCCTTTCTTTCGTTTTATGTTTTCCTTTCTTTTTGTTTGAAATAATTTTGAAGTTATCATCAAAAATTTCTTGCGATAATGACTGCCATGGTTTTTTAAATGAACCTTCTAAATCATTTTGAATTTCAACATAAGCAGCTGGTGAGGAAATAATGTTAGTGTCAGAATAATTTGGATTCGGTGGCTTAGGCGGAATTGGATTAGACATGGTGACCGAGAGACTAAGCCTACGTTAAACTGTTTTGTGATAGTATGAAATTGTCGCTAAATGAAATACAATATGAAAATGCAGATAAATATTATTAATATATACTAAAATATATAAGGAATGTAATCAGAATATTACAATAAAACTTAAAATAATTAAAATGAGACCAAAAACGCGTAAAACCGTAATTGACGTTCAGTTGACATCCTTATACCTACCCGAACAAAAACTAAAACATAAAGAAGTGCTAGCCTGCTAGCGCCATAGATCTAGTATAAAATCTATAGAGGCTATACTAAATTTATGTCTAGCGCATATAAGTTGATAAGTAATAAGTATTAAGTCGTAGATAGAGGTAAGATACTATAGCAACATAGTCAGTAATCTATGTACTATAGTCTGATTTTTCCATAGAAATTTTATCTATACGAAGTATATTATAATATCTTTGGATTTTTCATTCCGTAGAATTGATAATCATTTTTTGACATGTTAGAGATTACAAACCTTTTTAGCCGGGCACATTATTCAATTTCAATAAGAGTCTGAACATCTGAGTCTATACATACATTTTATTTGTTAGTGAATGAATCCATTTTATTACGTGCGGTGCTCCACATTAAAAGTGGTTTTACGGCGAGTGACAATTACGTCCCTTTTCATCACAAATAGTAAAAAACGCACAAGAAAAGATAACATATTTTTATTAAAATCTTTCATCATCATTAATACTTATATCACTATCTTCATCATCATCATCATCGCTGACATGAATTATTAAAGAGTCTGCGACTGTGTCAATTAAATCGTCAAGAGTGCACATCTTATCTTCTTCTTTGATTGTATGGCTGATACATTCTTGCCATTTATCAGAAGTAACATTGCTCATATTTTCCAGTAATAGTTTCTTAACTTCCGCCATTTTAAAACTTCTGTTGTGTCTTGCGACATGCCCCTTCGCTTGAGCCCCCACCAATTCAATAAATATGGTTGAGCTCACAATGATATCGGGGCAGTCGAACACAGTAATGCCTTGTGCTGCGGCCATCTCGTCTACAATACACTGTTGGTATTTGTATTTCTCCTGACCCACAATTTTCAATAAATTTACTTTTCGCAGTTTCTCTTCAAAATTTAAATTTTTTGAAGTCAACCACGCTTGGATATCGCCTTTTCTCCATGCACTTGTTGGTATTTTTCGACCTTTCTCGAATGATAGGGAGCATTATCCAACACTACTACCGAGTTTGGTTTTCATTTTGGAAGTATTTTTGTAAACCACTCCTCAAATACTTCCCCAGTCAACTCCTTGTTGTAATCTGCCGAGCCTTTTTTTGCCTCAATAACCAATAAGCCATCTTCCAAAATTCTTCTTCGCTCCATATATGGCTAACTATAAGTCGCCTCCCTTTGCCTGTAGGTGTCTTAAGCCCTGTTGTCAAGCCACTGAGGAAAACTTGTAGTGAAAATTGAATGTTAGTATCTCACCACACTTCTGAAACGTATGTATCACACACGTATTTTCTGAAAATAAAAATATATTTAATATTTTACTTATACATGAGGACAGTTATAGTTTGTGATAAATCGATTGAAAAAAACGGACAATAACCTCAGATATGAGCGGAGTGTAAAAAGGCGTAACTTACAAAATATCAATTTGACGAATTTACTTTCGCCGCAATTCGACGAAAGGTTCACGCGTTTTTCTACAGGAACAAGATTCCGACTACTGGAAAGGTAAAGTTATTGCTAATTCTTTAACCCCTTGTTGCTGACATCCTCCATTGTTTTAAAACTATACTAACCTGTGTTGCCTGTCTACATTTTAACTGTAATGTAAATGCTTATTTCAGATTCACCAAGAGATAGCTGGTGATCTAGACATGCCTGTTATGTCGAAATCGACATTAAGAAAAGTATTGAAGCATTTAAATTTTAAATACGCAAGTCGGAAACGTCGAAGGGCGCTAACAAATCGCAAGGATATAGTAATATGGCATCAAAAATTCTTGCACCAAATTAAACTATATAGAAGAGAAGGCAGGTTTATATATTACCAGGATCAAACGTGGGTAAACGAAGGCAAGTATTGAATAATGTGGTAAAAACTTTTTATAACCTATTTTTTCTTCAAAGCATTAGTCGGCAATCAAATTCTGTACTTATGTAACACTTAAATTAACTTTGTTAGTAAATTTCTGTTGCCAAAATGAATAAATAAATAAAGGAACCCATATTTATAGGTATATTTTTCAATTTATATGCATATATAAAGTCCGTGCCAAATCGATTGAGAAAAACGGATAATGACCTTTCGGTCGTTAAACCAGGAACTACAAGCCTTCAAGATATAGGCACTTTTTATATGTAGTACTTTATTTATAATTATTTTTTACTATTATTTTTATAATGATTGATATAATATATATTTATTAACTATTATTAAAAAGTTACGTAAAAGATCGCTGTAGAAGAAAAATCATCTATTGTTGTAAAGTACTTTATTCATTTAACAACAAAAAGCATTAATTTATAAGACATAAAGATTCGAGTGATAACGACACCGAATAAGTACGTACTTATTCAAAAGATAAAACTTTATTTTCAATATTATGTAAGAACTTTATTTTTATTCGGTATATGCGAACCGGCCCAAAAATAGTGACGCATCTCTGGCTGCCATTGTCACGTTTCTTTTAGAACGAACTGACGTAACGCGCGTTTTGTTTATTTTAAAGGAATGAATTTGCAAAAGCGCAATATGGTGATTATATTGCTTCAAATATTTTTTTTAATATGAAACTGTTATTAAATGAATTGCTGCGTTATTTACCATAAATAGAAATAAAACATATAACACATTTTTCGCGATGTACCGTAAGATTTTACGATGTTTATAGGAACCACAGACAATATTATTTAAGAAACAAAAAAAAGACGTGTGGCACTCGGGGACTGCCGCGGTAAAGCTATTGCATAGCATTTTGTATCAACTTATGCAATTATAATTATTAATATAAGGACTACGTAAATATTCAGTACAGCAAGATTGGAAGAAAAATGACGTCTAAATATTTTTTCGTATTTAGTAAACGAATAACTAGTTGGTAAATTAATCATGATATATATCTTTTTTTTCGCCGGAGACTAAAATGATATTGCTTTTTTTTCGTAACTGCAGATTCTGTGGATTTATTTCATTATTTTGAACAATATACGAAATTTAAGTGACTAAAATTAAATCTAATCTGAACCAGAATCATAAAAACTGTATTATTCGTGCTAAACGAATCTAATAAATATCTGTTATTTTTGTCTCCTGCGAAAAAAACAGACTATAGGAATCTATCGAATACCTACATAAACAAAATATCGCCTATAAATAAAATATTACAAAGCGGAATAAATAATAAGAGTGGCAACGTCGCACTATACTAAGGAATTGCGTAGGTGGCACAAGTCGCGGGCTCGAACTCATTGGTGGGCGCGGCCAAAAAGCACGTTGTCTCACCTGGCATCGTGCCACTCGTACTAAATTATTAGGCGCTGCGTTATCGCTTTATACTATACCTCTATGGCTCTATAGATACCTAATATAGATTGCTTATTTTATTATGTTTAGTTTTCCCCGGGTGGTCATGCAGCGATCACTCAAGAGTTCACGACGCCGAAGTATGAACTGGAACAGTCATCGCAGTTTATATCCGTACTAGCTGTTGCCAGCGGCTTCAAACGCGTGAACTCGAAAATTATCCCACAGGAATGAAATACCTGAATAAACGGTATCAAATGTGTTATTCCAGACTAGGTATAACCTATCTCTGAGCTAAATATCATCCAGATCCCTTCAGCTGTTCTGGCGTGATTGAGTAACATACATCTATCCATCCAAACTTTCGCATTTATAATATTTAGATAATAATTGTAATTAGTTCTGCCTACCTATAAATTGTTTTCGAAAATACTTACCTGTCTTCTTACTTTTTTTATATACACACAATATCAATAGTCGTAAAAACATGTTTTTATCAAGACAAGTGACCCGTCAAGACTGTTTCCTTAGTACCGACGTACTTAGTTACAGTTTACATTTTAGTGTCCACGACGCAGCGACAGTTTGTCAAATTTTGTTGTATAGTAGGTTATGGGTATTTAGGTAATTACAGTAGGTAGGTACCTATCCACCGAACCGTTAACGCCGCGCAAGTGATTCTCGTCCCACCTGTCTGCGCAGTAACTTTTTTTACGACCGCGCGAGACTGTCCGAACAAAAACGATTACTACTGAAAAACTAATATAGGTACCTACCTAACATTCAAATAAAAATATTCTCAAAAAGCTCAACGAATTCAGAATTTAATTTTGTTAAAAGAAAATTGGTCAAATAAAAAATAAAGGATGAAAATAAAGCATATGGGGATATAAAAATAAATCGTATTTATTTTTTATTTCGAGTTTTACAAGAAAAGTATAATATTTACTGGAGACAATTATTTTATTATTATAATAGTACATGATATTCCCTTTAAAATGACACCAATATGAATAATATCTTATATCTATATCTACAAATAAATAAAATTGAAGTGTCTGTTTGTAATGTTAAAACAACAGCTTTTTATTAAATGCATATGAAAGTACTAGTAACAAAAACACAATTTTTAAAATTTTTATCTGTCTGTCGGTCTGTCTGTCTGTCTGTTTGTTCCAGCTAATCTCCGAAACAGCTGGATCTATTTTGACGGGACTTTCACTGGCAGATAGCTGATGATATAAGGAATAACTTGAACTACTTTTGTTTTAGAAAAAGAATTAGGGTTCCGCGCAAAAAAATTTAAACCCATGAAATCCATATTCCACGCGGGCGAGATCGCGGGGAACAACTAGTACTCAATATAGATAAATGTATACTTATTTTTATTTATTTATTATTTTAATAAATAAATAAAAATAAGTATTAATAATTTCTAGACACATCTCAACAGATATTTCGTTAATAAATTGCTATCAATACTGAAGCATTCTTTTATATTTAGCATCCATTTAACACAAAAAACTGATAAGAATACTTTTTAAACAACATATAATCAATAAACGATAATCGCGTATAGTGAATTTCGAGGTAAATTATTATATGTAAACGTTTTTGAATCGTCGTAATGATACATATTTCCAAAAGAAAATATCTTCACAATTAATTTGATGTAAAATAACATTAGAAATAACGTATAAAAACGGAGAAATTATCAAATTTTTGATCGAGTTCCTAACCAGTACACAAACAAAAATGGCGAAATGTCATTTTCACATTTTTTTTCTATATAGTTATTTGTTACAGAGTACACAGATAAAATTCACTCTCATAGATGACAAATTTCAAACACCACAATCTCTAATTTTTTACTCTGCTATCTTCAGCGCTGTACACGAACGGAACGATGTCGTTGAGAGCCGTGGTTGCTCACATGGTTAGCGCTCGTTATAAGTATCACAGTACGGGAGCAACCCGGGTTCGATCCCCACTGGCACCAATGAAATTGTTGCGTGCTGATTTAGCTATCAGTTGGAAAGTCTGTTTTTCTGGGCCGTTTTGTTTTGTTACACTGACATCTCGCAAGTCACCTAGGGACCTAGGAGGTTGTCGGTTGCTTATTTTTTATTTTTCTTTAAAATTTTCGTCGGTAAAATAATATATTTATAAAAGTAAAAAAAAGTAAAGTTACAGCCTATATACGTCCCACTGCTGGGCACAGGCCTCCTCTAATTTCTGAGAGGGTTTTAAGGCAAGGAAATGTCCGCCACGCTGCCTCAATGCGTGTTGACGAACTTCACATGTCTTCGAAATATATATTTTTTAATTTCTCAGACATGCAGACCCGAGTTCGATCCCCGCCGGCACCAATGAAATTGTTAATTGCAATTGTGCTGATTTACCACGTGCTCGGCGGTGAAGGAAAACATATTGAGGAAACCTGCACGTCTGAGAATATAATTATAATCGAATGTAAATCAAATTGACATAGGTAAGTACAGATAAAATTAGCGGAACATTAGTAAAATTTTGAGATCGTTTTTTTTCAAAATTTTATTTATATTCCGCTATTTTTGTCTGTGCTTATATCAATTTGATTTACATTCGATCTCTAAATTGTAGTTTGCGAGGGTAACGGGGATCTATCAGCTCTGGCAAAACACATTTCTGATAAAAGCTATCTAATTTTAATTTTAGTCACTTAAATTTCGTATATTGTTCAAAATAATGAAATAAATCCACAGAATCTGCAGTTACGAAAAAAAAAGCAATATCATTTTAGTCCCCGGCGAAAAAAAAGATATATATCATGATTAATTTACCAACTAGTTATTCGTTTACTAAATACGAAAAAATATTTAGACGTCATTTTTTTTCCAATCTTGCTGTACTGAATATTTACGTAGTCCTTATATTAATAATTATAATTGCATAAGTTGATACAAAATGCTATGCAATAGCTTTACCGCGGCAGTCCCCGAGTGCCACACGTCTTTTTTTGTTTCTTAAATAATATTGTCTGTGGTTCCTATAAACATCGTAAAATCTTACGGTACATCGCGAAAAATGTGTTATATGTTTTATTTCTATTTATGGTAAATAACGCAGCAATTCATTTAATAACAGTTTCATATTAAAAAAAAATATTTGAAGCAATATAATCACCATATTGCGCTTTTGCACATTCATTCCTTTAAAATAAACAAAACGCGCGTTACGTCAGTTCGTTCTAAAAGAAACGTGACAATGGCAGCCAGAGATGCGTCACTATTTTTGGACCGGTTCGCATATACCGAATAAAAATAAAGTTCTTACATAATATTGAAAATAAAGTTTTATCTTTTGAATAAGTACGTACTTATTCGGTGTCGTTATCACTCGAATCTTTATGTCTTATAAATTAATGCTTTTTGTTGTTAAATGAATAAAGTACTTTATAACAATAGATGATTTTTCTTCTACAGCGATCTTTTACGTAACTTTTTAATAATAGTTAATAAATATATATTATATCAATCATTATAAAAATAATAGTAAAAAATAATTATCAATAAAGTACTACATATAAAAAGTGCCTATATTTTGAAGGCTTGTAGTTCCTGGTTTAACGACCGAAAGGTCATTATCCGTTTTTCTCAATCGATTTGGCACGGACTTTATATATGCATATAAATTGAAAAATATACCTATAAATATGGGTTTCTTTATTTATTAATTCATTTTGGCAACAGAAATTTACTAACAAAGTTAATTTAAGTGTTACATAAGTACAGAATTTGATTGCCGACTAATGCTTTGAAGAAAAAATAGGTTATAAAAAGTTTTTACCACATTATTCAATACTTGCCTTCGTTTACCCACGTTTGATCCTGGTAATATATAAACCTGCCTTCTCTTCTATATAGTTTAATTTGGTGCAAGAATTTTTGATGCCATATTACTATCTTCTTGCGATTTGTTAGCGCCCTTCGACGTTTCCGACTTGCGTATTTAAAATTTAAATGCTTCAATACTTTTCTTAATGTCGATTTCGACATAACAGGCATGTCTAGATCACCAGCTATCTCTTGGTGAATCTGAAATAAGCATTTACATTACAGTTAAAATGTAGACAGGCAACACAGGTTAAAGTATAGTTTTAAAACAATGGAGGATGTCAGCAACAAGGGGTTAAAGAATTAGCAATAACTTTACCTTTCCAGTAGTCGGAATCTTGTTCCTGTAGAAAAACGCGTGAACCTTTCGTCGAATTGCGGCGAAAGTAAATTCGTCAAATTTTTGTATCAAAAATAGTTGAATCCATTCTTTTTCGGCTTTTCAAACTCTTTTGTCTTTATATTCTTTGGTAATTTTATAGACACTTGACAGAAACACGCCAGTCATCTCAGAAGTCTTTTTAGCACATTCCGTTGCAATTCAATCAGTTGTTTGCGGCCAATTTTCTATATTATATTTGTAAATATTTAGTATTATGGTCTTTTTGTTGGGCGTAAAAGCACCACGAGGACGCTTCTTTCTAAAAGAAAAAAAGTCTGTGTCTTGTGCTCTGCCAGATCGGGCTGCTTCCCGGGAAGGGTCAGGTTGTGACTCCATAACGTTTATAAAAATAAACAACACGAAAAGTTAACAAGAAAAAAACTTAACAGAATAAAAGAAACTTAACAAATATAACAAGATAATAACAACAAATAACAGCAAACACAGAGAACACATGAGCGCATTCGAGCATTCAAAGAAGTTGAATGAAAATCAATCAATGTGACAGACGCGACAGGACTGCTAACTAATAATAATTTTTAATTATTGACAAAAAGAAACATTAAAAAATGGTGAAATAATATAAAAATAATAATAATTTATATTTGTAATAATTTACAATATTTGTAATTATTAAAATTATAAAAAATATGATTTATAATCATATTTAATTAAAAATATGATTTATAATTAAATATGATTTTTATACAGAAAACTTAGCGATCGCAGTGTCTCACTTTTTTGTCCATATTTCAGGGACACTATTTTCTAAAGCGATCGCTCTCCTGTTCTCAAACCTCCAGCTCTGTCAGCCCTATTTTGTTTATATTATTTATATAAATTAAAAACAATAATGGACTTATAATTGAGCCGTGAGGACAACCGTAGGATACTTTTTAATCGAGCTAGTAAAATTATCCATTTGAACAGCTTGTCGCCTATTATGTAGGAATGATGTGAACATTTCGAGGGCCCTGCCTGTAACGCCCATGTTGTTTAGTTTCTATAACAATTTATGATGGCTTACTGTGTCAAATGCTTTTTTATGTCAATAAAAATCCCCAAAGCGAAATTCCTTCGATCGATTTGAGTTTTAATTTTTGTGATTAAGTCAACTCTGGCTGTCAGAGTGCTCGATTTGGAACGAAAGCCATATTGTTGGTCAATTAAAACTTCTTTTTTATTAGGTATTAATTTAGGCGGTTATAAGTGACTCGTTCAAATATCTAACAGGCAAGACAGAGATTGGTCTTTAGTTACTTGGGTCAGTCCTACTTCCGGATTTAAAAATAGGACTGACATTAGAAATTTTAAGTGTGTCGGGAAAATGTATGAATGCAGTTCGTTAGCCTCTCCACAATTATAATTTTTAGGCATTTAATCGCTTTGGTGCTGATACCATCTAGGCGAGTACTAGTGTTGGTATCAAGATCATCGATTATTTTTGATACTTCAGTAATGTTACAGAGTACAAGTTCACTAAGTGTTATTTAATGTGTATAGTTAAGTTCGTACATAAGCGTGTTACCACTGTTTATGTGATACATATTACGAATTTTGTTAGCCAAGTCCGAGCCTATTGAGGAGGAAAATGAGTTAAATAAGTCACATATTGAAACATATTGAATTACCTTCTGTTATTAGTCCCGTGTTCGATATTACTTTGGGAGGAGCATTGCTGTCTTTAATTTTGTTTAACGCTAAGTTATTAATTATCTCCCACATTTTCTTAGGCTTATTGTAACTGTTATGAAATAAGTTAAGATAGTAGATTTTCTCGTGTGTCTTGATAAGATTTTTCACTTCGTTCTGCTCTTCAATTAAATTTTTTTGTAGATTATCATCTTTTGGGTGAGATTTAGTCTGCTGCCATAAGTTGTTTTATTTTTGTTTATTTGTTCTAACATAAATCTCTCTAGGTAGTAATAGTCATTTTCTTCATTAGTGTATTTGGCTTTTAAAGTAGTATTGTATAACGTTTCATAATCAAGCGCTTTATATTGAACTCTTTTATGTGTCTTTGTTGTTAAGTTGCCTATTTCAAGAAATATCTGCATATGATCAGATAGGCATGATTCAATTATTGAGACTAAATGAGTGATTATTTATATTCGTACATACATGGTCCAGTATAGTGCTTGTGATGGTGGTTTCACGAGTACTGTACAGCCTATTAATTTTATTCAATATTTCATATCCAATTTATTTTATTTCAGTTAGGTATTTTGTGCCATTGCTATCTGTATTAAGTATATTAAAATCTCCAAACACAATCGCCCTTCTCCTTCGTTCCAACTTTGAGGAATACGTTTCTAAAAAGTTGTTTACATTAGAACTTTCAGGTTTGTATATTGCGCCGATGTTTAGTGGTTTCCATTCTCACACAATTCTTCCGTTATATCGTATTTTATGCTAGTACGTAAATTGAAACGCCACCACCTTTGTGATTTTGTCTATAATTGTAAATATGTTTATAATTTGGTATCTGATATAATTTTGCTTCGGTTTCCGAAGTAAACAAAGTCTCAGTAAAAATTTATAAATGCGTAGTCATCGGTATTGCTTTTTAATATGCATTTTATTTCGTCGAGTTTCCCAGCTTTACGAATACTACGTAAATTAGTATAAAAAATCTTAACGAGGACGGGTGCAATGGAATGTTTTCGTAATTGTTTACTAATTGGTGGCTTAACCTATCCGTATTTTTTCCGGTTTGTGGTGAAGCCATTATTGGTTTTTTTGATGGGTTTTGTTTATAACAATTGAAAGTATGCCTTTTATATTTAATAATAAGGTCATTTTCGCCGTTTTCTGTTCTTTTCTTCAATTCTTCCTTCAATTGCTTTAAATACTGTTTTTGAACTGGCGTTTGATCTGAGTAAATACTAAAATTTTCGCGCGCGGGCTGCCGTCGGTAAGTACTATCTGCGAAGTAATTTTTTAATTATTGACAAAAAGAAACATTAAAAAATGGTGAAATAATATAAAAATAATAATAATTTATATTTTTAATAATTTATAATATTTGTAATAATTAAAATTATAAAAAATATGGTTTATAATTTATTTATTAATAAAAATGATTGTTGTTTTCCTTTTTTTTTTGCCCGCTTTTATTCAGAAAACTTAGCGATCGTAGTGTCTCACTTTTTTGTCCATATTTCAGGGGCACTCTTTTCTAAAGCGATCGCTCTCCTATTCTTAAACCTCCATTCTCTGTCTACGCATCTTCCTTATATAATTTTGTAGTCTTTGGTAACTTGCCACATATCTATTTATCTATGATGAGTTGATAAGTAACGTCCATGGAGGTTACAGTCCGCTTCATGGTTTCACGGAAGTAGTCCCGCTGAAAATATGCGAACTAAAATTTAATATATGGAACATGATTCTCTAACCTCCATGGTATGGAGTGTAGAAGTAAGCAGTATAGACCCTGTATTAAAAAGTGTCCGTAGAAAACAGTTAAATAAGGGTGGCGTCACTATAGCTACGGGGTAAATTTTAAAGAATGCGCCGAAAAACATTAGTGGGATAGACGACTTTTTGGAGGTTATATTTACTAAATAAAATTGTTTTAAATTTTAGAGCTACTGAGCAGTTTAGCAGCACACTTCACATCGTCGACAACTGCTTAGTTCATTTCATGTAGCTGTTTCCTGTAGCTACTTCACCGCTGTTGTGGAGAACTGTTACTTATTGCTTACAGGTGGACATTTTTTCAACTAATTTTCTACGATAAATTGTTCTCCTCATCTCTACACGCCATACCACAGAACACTAATACCCTTAGGCGGGTGCGCCATACTCCATAGTATGGAATTTGCAAACCATGGAGGATGTGTCAAACTTTCAAACTTTGCAAAGACTGTGGTGTCGCGTCAAAGGGACTTTTTTTAATTAACTGGCTTTACGGCTCTGGGTTCTAGCCCTTCTGAGCCTGAAGTTACAATATATAATTTAAATCTTTAAAAATTAGATGTCATGTACGAAGGTACGAAACATTCTCTCAAAACCTAGTACATAGTCAGTAGTCAGTAATCTATGTTCAAACCATTCACTTTTACACATTTACACTGATTCACAAAGTGCTTAATCACGTTTACACTATTAAAATAATAATATCACGTTTTCATTTTTATATATCTTGAACACCAGAAATAAAGGAATATAACGGTCGGAAGAATTTTTCATCAGCTAATAGACTTTGCAGTGTATCAGGAACTTTATCATTGTTAATATCTTTAATAGAATTGATGAGGAGTAATCTATTCAAACCAAATTGACAACATTGAAAAACCAGATGGTTTAGGTCTCCGTTCATGTCACCACAATATTCACAATATGCATTTTTTTTCATTCCCAGACGATGCAGATGGGCGGCTACTCTGCTATGTCCAAATATCATTCGGTTTACAGTCGTAATGAATTTTCTATTATTAATCCCTTTTTAGAGTTCCATAGTCAACTAGGAACCCTTATAGTTTCGCCATGTCTGTCTGTCCGTCTGTCCGTCCTCGCTTAATCTCTGTGACCGTTAGCACTAGAAAGCTGAAATTTGGTACCAATATGTGTATCAATCACGCCGACAAAGTGGTAAAATAAAAATTTTCAACCCTAACATGTGATATATTGTTGGAAAGGTATTTAAAAATGAATAGGGGTTTACTAAGATCATTTTTTGATAATGTCAATAATTTCGGAAATAATCGCTCCAAAAGTAAAAAACAATGTGTGTCCCCCCCCCCTCTAACTTTTGAACCATAAGTTTAGAAAATATGAAAAAATCTGAAAAGTAGAACTTTATAAGGACTTACTTGGAAAATCATTTTGAACTTGGATGGAAACAACAGTACCCACTACCGGGAGCAGTTGCAGAAGCGCGGAGCGCTGCTGGAGCGCGAAGTTAATGGATACCCACTTTTACACTCATAAGTGGGAACACTTATTGTGACGGACGGGAAACTACGGAACCCTACACTGAGCGTGGACCGACACGCTCTTGGCCGGTTTTTTTTTGTTGTACCAAAGAGTGGCTGGTGAGCTTTTTTGTATTTAATAATACCAAATTCCTTTGGACTTACTTATTTCTTCCCAGTATGACTTCCACAAGGATTTCAAATTCTTGCTAAACAAGGCATATATATCTGTAAATAGTATTTCCAGCATTGAGTGATCTGAACACGATGATGATGAGACATCTCTAGTAGCAAAGTCTGCTATCTCGTTCCCCGTTATCCAGAGTGTGAAGGGACCCACATAAAGGTAACATTCTTCTTTACTTTATTTAGTAAGTTTCTTATATTGTATATGATGTAATTTTTCTTATAATCCATTTTGTTAGTTTCAATAGCTAATATAGCGATTTTTGAATCAGTTACAATTAGAAACTGTGAATTCGCAATGTTTTGTATGTACAATATAGCTAAGTAGATTGCATAACATTCAGCTGTAAAAATAGAGCATAAATTGTTAATTTTAAAAGTTTTAGATATTTTCTTTTGCGAATCATAAAATGCTAAGTTGTGTATTCTTCAGATTATGATCCATCTGTATAAATTGTATAATAATCATTATCAGCTAGATATCTTAACATTTCCACTTGAGAATTCACTTTTTCTTGACATACAGAAACATTAATGTTCACTAATGCATCATAATCTATTTTATATAAAGGCCATGGTTTACTTTGATACACATTTTTGGTTTGAGTATGTGAGTATATAACAATCCTCAGGATGTCTGGTAATCGACAAGATAAAAGCATATTTACATTAATGTATGAGCTATCATCAAACTCAGGAACTTCTAAAGGAAGTATTTTTTTTTAAAAACTAAATTATTTTTTGAACTGATTAATTTAATACAAAACCGTTCAGCAATTTGTAGCCTTCTTAATAAAAGTGGAGGAATACAACTTTCTACTTCCATTACATGGATTGGTGTAGAGCACATAGCCCCAGTTATTATACGCAATGCTTTATTCTGGATTATATCTAATCTCTTTAAAATCAATTTGTTTGCATTTAAGTATTGATGTACTATAATCAAAATGACTTCGAAATATACTTTTATAAAGCATTGGTAACAACTTCAACACAACACAACTTACTTACTTTTACTAACCATAATGGAGGACCACCAGGATGGATGGAATGAAATTTTACTAACCAGTAGGAGGTGAATAAAACAATGGATTACAGTTTACCACTAGGATGGATGGAATGGAATTTTATATGGATGGATGGATGAGGAATAAGAGATAGGTGGATGGAATGGAATTTATTGTGTATTGGAGTAGGAGGTGGGGGGTGTAGTAGGAGGTGAATAAAATGGATTAAGTTTAATTTCATTTCATTTTATATAGCGATTTCTCTCTTTTCAAATTTTACGTAAACCGGTTCAGAATTTCTCAAAACTATATCTGCCTGGAATTTTAGATCCGAACGTCTGGTGACGGGAATTAACTTGAAATTTCGTAAGATTTCTGATACAAATAATTTCATCTGCATCATTGCAAATTTTTGTCCTGCAAAATTAAATAAGTCGCATTTACATCATCTAAAACAATAACACGTAGCAAACCATCTAATAAACAGCCGGCAGCAGGAAATAGACATTGTTAGGATAGTAAAAATTTGTTATCAAATTCATATTGCTGTACGATAATATACATTATATTATTCAAATTCTGCCCGTAAATAGATTCCTAAAAATGTTACTGTAGCTCATCATCATCATCATCATCATCATTACAGCCTTTTACAAGTCCACTGCTGAACATAGGCCTCCCCCAAGGTATGCCAAAAAGCACGGTCTGAGCCACCTGCATCCATCGACTTCCTGCATGTCTTACCAGGTCATCACTCCATCTAGTGGGAGGTCGCCCTACACTTCATCTACCGGTACGAGGCTGCCACTCGAGAACCTTTTTTCCCCAACGGTTGTCGGTTCTTCGAGCTATATGGCCGGCCCATTGCCACTTCAGCTTACTAATTCGTTGGGCTATGTCGGTCACTCTGGTTCTACTGCGGATATCCTCATTTCTAAGTTTATCACGCAGAGAAACCCCGAGCATAGCCCTCCCATAGCTCTCTGAGCGACTTTGAGCGTCCTCATACGGCCAGCAGTGAAGGACCACGTCTCGGTTCCGTAGGTCATCACTGGCAACACGCACTGGTTGTACGACTTAGTTTTCAGGTTTTGAAGTACATATATATGAGGAGAAGATGTGTCGTAATTTCCCGGACGCTGCCCAGCCGAGTGAATGAATCCGTCGATTGACCTCTCGGTCGAAGTTGGACTTACTTAATCCGACTATTTGTCCCAGGTAAACGTACTCGCAACAACTTCGAGCTTAGTGCTCCCAACAACTACGGGCATATGTGTGACATGGACATTAGACATGATCTTTTTTTTGTCCATGTTCATCTTAAGACATTTCCGTTGGGAGGCACTATTGAGGTCATTGAGCATAGTCCTTAAGTCCTCGAAGTAAATCGAAGGTGAGTGATGTACTCGCCATTGATGTTAATACCGTATCCTTTCCGGTCCAGTAGCTTGAAAACGTCTTCCAATGCAGCGGTGAAGAGTTTCGGGGATATAACGTCACCCTGTCTTACACCTCTCTGCAGTTGGATAGGTTTCGAACTCTGGTTCTGTACTCGGATAGCCATCGTAGCCCTACTGTACAAGCACTTCAGCACTTCGATATACCGACAGTCAACTTGGCACCGCTGAAGAGACTGTAGCACCGCCCAAATTTCGACACAATCAAAGGCTTTCTCATAGCCCACATATGCCAGGCAAAGTGGCAGATTGTACTCTTCGGACTTCTGTACAATTTGCCGAAGGGTATGTATGTGGTCTATGGTACTAAAGCCTTTTCGGAAACCGGCTTGTTTGGGAGGCTGGAAGTCGTCGAGTCTGCGTGGGAGACGACTCGTAATGACTCTGAAAACAGCACGTAAACGCGGCTCAGAAGCGATATCGGTCTGTAGTTCTTCAAGAGGGCGTGGTCACCTTTCTTGAAGAACAAGACCACCGCACTTCTGCTCCACGCCTCCGGAGTAGTGCCACCATGGAGGACGGAATTAAAGAGTCTCTGAAGGACTGTAATTGTTACGATTAGATAATGGATTGTCGCAACACCAGATGTTTTACTATCACATCCCTGACTACGTAGATTTAGATCTATGTCTCTATCCTTGATGCTGTTCTAAGTTACCGATGTGAAGTGGCTAGGCTAGGCTATAATACTAAAAACAAAAAATTGCGGATACCAACCAACCTGCTTAACAATCTTGGCAACTTTAACAAATATCTCCCGTGTGAATCAATCTACGGCCTATGGTCAGCGGTGGAATTTAATAGGCTATAACTATAAAAAGAGAATACTAGCTAATACTCTCCAAGTTTTGCAAACGCGTTTAGTAGGAGTAATTCACGAATTGCGAATTAAAACCTATGATATTAGCGTTTAGCAGTCGATATCTTTAACAACTATTGTTGCTTTGTACAGCTATTATCATGTGATCTATAAAAAGTTCACTGCTTGTCATAGGTGCAGTTCTAATCGGTACAATTTATCGTGTCCACTAATACAAACTGGTTTGGGTGTTTTAGGTCTTGGTATTTCTTACAGCATTTTAATAACGGTTGCCTTTTCGCTTACCGCAATTTTATAGTAACAAAATTAATTCCTTTATGCATTTTATTGCGCAATTATTTATACATATAAAATTTTTACTCTTTAGGCTATTATACAATAAAGTATGGGTAATGTAGTAGCGGCGTAAAAGAATCCACTAACCCATATCTCCCTGTTCGTGTCGTAAGTGGTGACTAAGAGAAATGAAACGGGTGATGAGCAGCAGCATATTCCTAATAACAAATTTAAAAAAAAAAATGTCGTAAAATAACAAAAAATATGCCTACCGATACAATTCCTTGGTCCTGCGCTAAAAGGGATGTAAGCGTAACAGTGACGCTTAGCCATATTTTCTGGTAAAAATCTATCTGGGTCAAACACAGAAGGATTTGGGAATAAATTTTCTCTGCGATGTAGATCGTAAATATGAATGTTACAAATAGTTCCCGTCGGGACTGTGTAATTACCTGAAATGCAAATATGTAATAAGCGAATGTTAAATCTTGGTAAAAAAGTGCGCGCAAAACGTTCGTTAAAATGTATCGCGTAAATAGGTATTTTGTAAAGAGACAGTTACTGGTTTTTATCAAAAAGTTGTATTAATGATTGTTTTAATCTATAAATGATTTCCTCGTGGGGTGTTCAATATAAAATAAGATTGAGTTTTTTGCCGGTATCTTTTATTAAATGGTATTTTATTTTTCGACAGTCACTTTTTAGTGCAGAAAAAAGACATTCCAAGTACCTATAACTCGGAATATCTTTTTACCAAGTTCAAAATTATCTTCCTAAAGAATTCTTCATGCCGAGTGGCTAGAAATTCTCCTTTTTTCTAGTGCTTCATAACTGTTGTTCTTTCAATCTTTGAAGTAGAAAGTAATCACTAGATGCAAAGCCAGGTTTGGTAAACATGGAGGAGGCCCAACTATTTCAAAGCCAGCGTCTTCAATTGCAGCCATAACAATAGCAGACTTGTTAGTTGGGACGTTATCTGGGAGGAAAAAAAAACAATCTTTGCAACTTTGTCTCACCGAATTTAGAAAATTTCCGTGTTTGTTATAATTGTTCCGCATCTATACAATTCCTTGTCTATCTCAGAAAAGAAGCAACGCTTTATCCATTGTTATAAATTGCTAAGTCGAGTTTTAAAATCAGAATCTTGATGCAACAGTTAAAAACTTTTTTATGACGTTTTTAACGGTCTCATCGGTTATTGCTTTCCAGGTGGTCGGGATGCATCTGGATTCTCCCGAAATTTTAAATGATCTCCAGACTCTCGACAAAACTCAAAATCTCTAAACAAACAGCTTCTCTTGACATTACAGCTGCTTTGGATAAAATAAAATCTGAGTTTGTAATTAGACTGAACTTTTAAGATTTTAAATCTTTTCTGAATACTAATAAAGGATCCAAATTATGTAAAGTCCAATGATCCATGTCAAAAACATATGTCAACCTAAAATATTAAAAGTTCTAAATTTTAGTTGTGTCAACAATGTTGTCTTTTTGTACCCTATTTATTTAAAAAATAAAGTCTTTATTTTACATTTTTATGTATAATATTTGTTTCTCCCGATAACAATCCCAAAACCACGATATTTTCAAATTTCATTGATATTTTGGTCTTCCGATCTGGCATTCCTATCTCCACAGCGAGAGTCATCTTTGGTGAATGTTCTTTCATATTTAACTTATAAACACCAAAGTACAAATGTAGAATACGGCATAGTATGTATCCCGTAAATCCCGATAATTTTTTTCAAGCATGGACACTAAATGATAGGGCCTAGTTCAACATAAGCCTATAAAAAATTGAGAAGCGAAGACGAAGGAATATATGGGCGGAAGTCGAAGTTCTCAGATAAGACAGCGTATGAAAGGGTGTAAGTCAACAACAGTAAAGCCATCGGAAAAGGTGACACTAATCAAGATTGTGAGGAAAGCTGTGTGGCGGGACCTTTTTAAAGAAATAAACATCTTAACTTGTGTATTACATATACATTCATTTTGGACCATATTATTTATGTAAAAAGCTATTTTAATACCTTTAACAACATTTGTGTTGCCCATAATTTTTACTCGTGCAATAAATGAAATGATTATTGCATAATATTTATTGAAAGTCATTTTTTTATTTACCACTGCTTCAGAAAAAAACTGCCCTGGAAAGAACCAGCGAGAAACCTAGCGGGACCTTTTTTAACATATTTACAATAATTTTGTTTTAACAATTTTTAAATGAATTTTTATAGAACCAGAATGGTGGCGATTATCTCATTCCCACGGGTTATTTTCATGTATGTATTCTTTGATATTATAATAAAGCTTTTTATACAATTTTTCTGTAATATAAAATTTTGACTTGTCTGATGACAAATTTTGTACATTTTCTAGGATTAGTAGTAAAAGTGGATAGGGATGTCATTTCTTGTGATAAAGGACTTACCCTCTATCCTTAGCCAACGAGCAATAGCTGAACCCGGCAGTACATAGCATTGCCAACCGGGAGACCGTATGGAAGGAGAAGGAGCTCCACGGGTGATTCTACAAAGCTCTTCACTGGCTACGCTTTGGTGACCTTTTCGGGGAAAACCGAGATTTTTGTCTGTGCAATACAGGATCAGGTTATTAAGACCAACAACTATCGGAAATACATCCTAAAGGATGGCATCATCGACATCTGTCGAGCTTGTCGCCATCCCGGTTAGTAATTTGGGCATATCATCTCCGGTTGTTCGGCGCTTTCTAACTCTGAGTACTTGCACAGCTACATCCTTGTAGCCAGAATTCTTCACCAAGAGCTTGCTATGAAATACAGTCTCGTGGACCGAAAATTGCCGTATTACAAGTACTTGCCCGGCATGACACAAAAACGACCGTATCTAAGCGAACACACTGTACACCAAGGAAAATTAAACTAAAAAGACACCTCGAAATAAAAATCAAAAGCATAAAAAGGCTTCAATGGCAGTAACGGTATGTAAAGAAAATAGTTAAAAGATTAGAAGAAGAAATACTAGATTCACTGATAGGACATCTTTGATAAATAAAGAAAACAAACAGGTACTAGAAAAGATAGGAACTGAAGAAAGCGAACTTTTAAAGAGACAATTACTTAAAAATAGGTCTGAAAACTGCCTAGAACTAAATATTTCACGAAGTTAAAATGGTTCGCCCTAACACTTGATTATTAACGAAAATCCTATCTCTATGTACGCTATCCAAAGATTTGGTGCTGTATAAAGATTTTCCATGTTTGTGAGATCCATCACACGACTTATATTGCAACAGAGATGCTCGTAATCAAGCTTTAGAAATTCTTCGGAATTGTTATTCAAAATATGAAAGAAGTATTACCGTGACAGAAATGAAAAAGAAAATTAAAAATATGCGAACCGCGTACAGACTTTTGGAATATGTTTGCCTGCACCACGGAAATTGACTAATTGGTACAGTATTCATCAATGGTCGACTAGGGTTTACTTGAAAGCGGAGAGTAACCCTGATAAAAAATTGTACCTTTGTCATGGATGAAATGAAAGCTAAGCAGTTTATGAATTACCATGCTAGCAGCCAAAGGCATTAAGGCTATGTCGACTACGGATTTCATATTATATCCGATAATTTCTATAAAGCTACTAACGTATTAGTGTATTTATTGCTCGGTATAAACACAACGTGGAAATTGCCCATAGCCAACTTTTTGATTAAATTTGAATTAAAATCTGAGTTTGATCAGTCTTTCAAAAACTGGCTATAATTATATTTACTATTAAAATATATACCATATGAGGAAGCTCAAAATCGTTTAGCGAACTACGGAGACGGCTATGCTCGGGGTTTTCTACGTGATAAACATAGAAATATGGATATTCACAGTGGAACCAGAGAGACCGACATAGCCCAACGGATTAGTTAGCTGAAGTGGCAGTGGGCCGGCCATATAGTTCGAAGAATCGACAACCGATGGAGGGAAAAAGCTTACCGAGTGGCAGCCTCGTACCGGTGGGGAAGTGCAGGGCGACCCTCCCATAGATGGAGTGACGACATGGTAAGACATGCAGGAAGTCGATGGATGCAGGTGGATCAGAACCGTGCTGTGTGGCACCCCTTGAGGGAGGCCTATGTTCAGCAGCGGACTTGTGAAGGGCTGTAGGAAATTAATGAAATAATACTAAAATCACTTTTACCAACTCTGAACTTATGTGGACTATGATGATTTGTTTATCGATAAAAATATCAACATAGCCCTCGCCTTACGTTGATTACGCATATAGACAGCGGTACCAGTGTGTCGACACGTGTATAATTTGATGGTATGTGTAATACAACGAACACAAACACAAATGCTGTTGTGTGCGTGTATAGTGACGCGACTCAATTTTGAATTTGTTGTGAAATACATAGTGGTGTGATTTTCTTGCGCCTCCCTGAAATTGTCAGACTTTTTGTTCAGGAATTCATTCATGCGCATGGCCTCTCCGGTTGGTTGAATACTCAAAGTGCAATAAGTGTATAATTTTAAATGCATGATACTTACTTAATTGAACTTCCTCGTTTATTTGACGACTAATGAAGGGTATGGGAGGATATAGACGAAGGGATTCCTTAATACAACGATCTAAGTATCGCATTGCATTTAGGTCTTCTATTCTTGTGGCACGCTTAGTCTCACCGAAAATTTCTTTAAGCTCTGTTAATATGTTATCCTACAATAATAATAAATAATATGATATTTGTATGAAATCTCATATTCAATACCACGGTTATTGTTAATAAACAGCTATCTCTATCACCGTGGTTGTTGCATATATTGGATGAATTATTGTTGAAATAAAGAAAAATATATAAAACGTATGATCTAAAATATATTTAAAAATTACTACTAAACTTGTTCATGAGTATATATATATACAGGAAGTCGATGGATGCAGGTGGCTCAGGACCGTGCTTTGTGGCATGGACTTGTAAAGGGCTGTAATGATGATGATGATGATGATGATATATATAATCAACCTTTCAAACTGATATACTTTGATCCATCCTAAATGCGCTTGTGACGTCGGTCCAACATTTGTTGATCCATCAACGGTCGAAAAAATTATCAACAGAGGTAATCAAAGGTAAAAATTAAATACATATATTATATAATAAGACATATCCGATTGTCTCCGGTATATATATTGTATATATATACGCACATCAACAGAATCTAGGGATACCCTAATCCTAAAATATTTACGAATTTATAGTTTAAAATCATTTTAGTTTCCGGAATAAGTTTTGTATCAGATTAAATCCTCTTTTATTCTATTTTACTAAATTTAAAAATGTAAATAAAATAAAACTAAAGAAAATCAAAATACAGCGTCAAAATTGCTAGTAATTCGTTACGTCAAGGAAAATTAAAATAGTTCTACTGACATTAATTAATGAAAAACGATTAGATTGTTTATCTTTTGTAAATTAACGTGCGGTATGAGCTTTAATGGTCACCACACACGATCAGTTCAACTGATCAGTTGGAATGATCAGTTGAACTGACGGTGCGTGGCATCCATAAGAGTCATGTCATGTCATTCCGAGCTCAGGAATATGTGGTGACGTCGGAGATAGCGGTAGCGGGGAGAACGGGGTCAGAGGTGGATCAACCTGAGTTTGCGGTGGAGGCGGACTACTACCCCTTGTGTTATATTTGTGCAGTCATTCTGCATTGGATGCAAACAATCTGGGTTCGTCGCAAGAGAACTTGGACCAGGGGGTTCTTGTTCTTGGTTTAGATGCGGGACTCATCGGTGCACAGCACCAAAGGGTCATTGTTCGTCACTCTATGGTAAATGCTCCCGAGCCCACGAAAATCGTTGACCGTGATTGCCACGTCGCAATGCTGTAACACGTAGCGGTTTTTGAGCGTGAAGACCAACTTTAAGCAACCTCTTTCGCACGGTTTGGACGCTTACGAGCTGGTGGTTCTCCTGGAGCCTTTGTAGTAGTTGTATCGCTGTGATATTGGGTTGTATTCTGGCGGTTATTTGTAGTAATCGATCCTGTCTCTGCGTAGTAATACGATATTTACCAGTATGCCGTATAGCCACATCCCCACTACCGCGATAACGTGACCACAACCTTGATATCACGTTTTGGGTAGTGTGTAAGGCCTCAGCAACGAGGCGTTGAATAGTACCATTTTCTGACATACCCACGGCTCGTAACTTTTCATCAAATGACGACATGACATGACTCTTATGGATGCCACACACGGTCAGTTCAACTGATCATTCCAACTGATCAGTTGAACTGATCGTGTGTGGTGACCATTAAAGCTCATACCGCACGTTAATTTACAAAAGATAAACAATCTAATTGTTTTTAATTAATTAATGTCAGTAGAAGAATTTTAATTTTCCTTGACGTAATATATATATATATTTTTTTACAATATATATACCGGAGACTATGGAATATGTCTTATTATATAATATATGTATTTAATTTTTACCTTTGATTACCTCTGTAAAATCGATATGAATTCAAATGCCATCATGCGGTAATTCTAGACATAAAATAACTACGACTTTTTTACCTGTATTTCTGGATAGTTTGCAAACAATATTAGGCAGTAGGTCAGTCCTGACGCAGTAGTATCGTGACCCTGAAAGAAAAAGCAAATAATATATTCATTTATTATTAAAATTAAAAGACACCAATGTAAGGCACCATAAATACGTTGCAACTGAATTATTATACAATTATTATTTTAAGTACTAGATTATAACCCGCGGCTTCATTCGCGTGGGCTTCAATTTAGGAACATCAACAATTGCTGTTCCGTGTCAAATTTAGTAAAATTCGATCATTTTTAGAATAATTTTTCTATACCTATATCTAATATAAAATAATAATTTTTCTATACCTATATCACTCATATAGATACGTATACGTAGATTATTGATATTTGCCATAGATATAATATGCTACAGGAACATGTGAATAAATATGTTTTTCAGAATTGGATATGATATATAAAGAAACACATATGATATAACTATTTTTTTCTATCGGGCGATGTATTCATAATGCCCCTATTACACTACCCTGAATCAGAGCCCTGAAAGAAGGGTGGGCGTGTCCCCTAATTAGGGACCTGAGTTATTACACTACCCTGATATTACGCCCTTTCTCAGTCATAGGGATGTGAAAAAAGTATATATATTTATTGAATCGATATTTTGAAACATTATCAATATTATTGCGTGATTAATATCGATATATCGTCATGTTTTGTATGATGTAGTAGGATAAGGGCCAAAATTTTGTTACTGGACGTTTTGAAGACGAAAAAAACATGACAATTAATATTAAAGAACTCTTTTCTTTACTATTGTTGTATTTAGAAGAGAGATATGGGTGAAGGTCTATTTAAAACTTAGGTAAAATCACTCAAATATGCGGATTATTGGAGTTCTGGAGCCCAATGAATTTCGAATACCTGAGAATAGGGGAAGAGGAGTTTGAGGAGCTATTAAGTTGAGCTCCTTATATCGAAAAACAAAATACGGTTTGAAGAAAAAGTGTAAGTGAGCTATTTTCTTTAAGTAGTGGTAGTAGTCTACCATAATAATTTGTTATTTAGAATTTTATGACAGCTAAGTTATTTAAGAATATTTGAACTATTAAATAGCTTATTTACCTACATCTTAAAACTAGACTGATGTTGTTTTGTGAAGACTGCTATGAAGCTAATTTTGTTTTAAGCATAGGTACTAATATCGATTAAAACCAAAAATACACAAGTATATAATACATACTAAATACACCTTTTTACTACCTACTAAGTTTAGTAATGATAGTTGACTCAACCCACCAAAGAGTTAGATAGAAAAATAAATTCATAAAAGTAATTTGTAACAAATCATTTACTCTGTTTCGTCCTGCTAACTCGAGTTTAGTTCAAGTTGCATGAATTTCAACTCGAGTGACCTCCAGTCGTAATTTTTCCGAGTAAGCACATCCATAGTATGCAACATCGCTCATTAAAACATGGAAGCTTATGTTCGATATATTGAATTTTTCGATGTTTTTATCACCATTGAAATATATATATAACATACATAAACACACACACACACAAACATATATATATATATATATATATATATATATATATATATATATATATATATATATATATATATATATATATATATGTATGTATATATAGAATAAATGATAATTTTGAAGAGAAAGGAAAAAAGAAGTATAATAATCAAACATTATATTTATGTTATTTTAGGAAGTTTTACACTATTTATTTTTACATATTTATTTTTATCGAATTATTATCAGAAAACAAGAATTTTTGTTTTACTTTTACGTTTATTTCTTTCGAATTGAAATTTAAAATAACAATTTTAACAATCTGGCGCCTAGTGAGCGGTTTCTTCTGGGTGATTGTAGATCCAGCCTCTGAAAATAACCGCTCACTGGATTCCGAAGTTGCCACGATAGGCAAATAGATCTTAGCTAGGTTATGAAGCCCGGGAAATGAAATAACCGTTTCGTGCCATCCCACATCTCCAACGCATGTAATATATGAAACTCTTCTTCTGCTTTAGTTTTATTTCTTATGTTTTGGTGCGTTACTTCTTTATGGTAGTTATATATGTCACCTTTTTTATAGAAGAGGGGGCAAACGAGCATGCGGCTCACCTGATGTTAAGTGATTACCGCCGCCCATGATCAACCGCAACACCAGGGGAATTGCAGGTGCGTTGCCGGCCCTTTAGAAAGAGTAAGCTCTTTTCTTGAAGGTCTCCAGGTCGTATCGGTTCGGAAAAATTGCCGGTGGTAAACTATTCACAGAAAGGTTGAGACTCTTTTGAAAGTGGACCGAGATCCAGATGGTGTGGATGGTACCGGGACGTTTGCCGCGTAGTGCGTTCACGAAATTTTGCGGCTGGGATTAATCCGAACAATTCCTCAGAGCACTCTCCATGGTATATGCGAAAGAGAATGCAAAGAGATGCAACATCTCTTCGCAATGCCAGTGAATCGAGCCGATCGGAAAGCACTCGGTCGTCGACGATTCGAGCCGCTCTGCGCTGGATGCGGTCAAGTGGAAGAAGCTAGCACTGGGGAGCCCCGACCCAGAGATGGGAACAGTATTCCATGTGCGGTTGAAACTGGGCTTTGTAAAATTGCAGCTGGTCAGCCGGCAAAATACTATCCCGCTCTGCTGAGCACGCCAAGCTTTTTAGAGGCCAATTTGGCGTTCTCTTTCAAGTGACCACGAAACTGCACGTCACTCGATATGTCGACGCCGAGGATTCCAATATTGGCTGAGGCAACAAGGGGAGTGCCTTGAAACTGAGGGGATACGACAAAGGGGTTCTTTTTAGCGTTTAACGCGCAAACTTGTGTCTTCTGGGGGTTAAACTGGACTAGATTTAGTCGCCCCCAATCCGAGACTCTGTTCAGCAAAGACTCGACTTCAGACACAAGTTTATTCCGGCATTCGGAGACGTTTTCCCGAGCAATATTGGCTCGACGGGTGTAAAGAGCATCACCAGTGCTGTCATCTGCATAGCAATGAATGTTACGGGTTTGCAACATATCATTGATATGCAGAAGAAACAGCGTTGGCGATAGCACGCAGCCCTGTGGAACATCAGCATTAATAGGCTTGCAATCGGAGCTTGCACCGTCAACAACGACCTTGATGCTCCGATCTGCAAGAAAGCTGGTGATCCAATCGCACAATTTCTCGGGAAGCCCATAGGAAGGGAGCTTCGAAAGAAGCGCTTTGTGCCAAACCCGATCGAAGGCCTTCGCAATGTCCAAACTAACGGCCAATGCCTCCCACTTGGATCCTACTGCCTCCGCCCATTTGTGAGTTAGGTAGACCAGAAGATCACCAGCTGACCGACCACGGCGAAAACCGTATTGGCGGTCACTAATCATGGTTATCCTCAAGGTACCTCATGAGCTGGCAGTTTACAATGGACTCCATTGTTTTGGAGAACAAGGAGGTGATGGCGATAGGCCAGTAGTTGGACGGGTCTGAGCGGTCGACTTTTTTAGGGATCGGGTGGACGAAAGCCGTCTTCCATGATTTTGGGACTACGCCTAGGGAGTAGGAGTACCGGAAAAGATGCGTTAAAACCGGTGCCAACTGTGGAACACACGTCCTCAGCACAATTGGGGGGATTCCGTCAGGCCCACTCGACTTGTGGATGTCCAGGGAGAGGAGTGCTTTGCGAACCGAGCGCTGTGTGAACTGCACTTCCGGCATGGAGCACTCACACCACGGGATGGTCGGCGGCGTACTCCCCCCGTCATCGAGAGTCGAGTTAGACGCAAAGAAAGAGCCTAGAAGATCGGCTTTCTCCTTTGCGGTATGGGCCAGTGAGTCGTCCTCCCTGTGCAGAGATGGAAGAGATGGCTGACAGAAATTCCCCTGGACAGCCTTGGCGAGAGACCAGAATGCACGGGTTCCAGAAGGAAGGCGAACTAGTTTCTCGCCAATTCTGCGTATGTGCTCTGACTTTGCCTTGGCAATGACTCTTTTGAAGGACCTAGAGGCGGAATTATACTTCTTTTTAGAGCGCTGGTATTTATATCCCGGGACGCTGATGCGTCAGCCCAGGCCTGGTAGCACTCCTGCTTATAGCATGATGCTATTTTACAGGAGCGACCAAACCATGGCTGAGATTTGCCTCCAATGGGCACCACAGAGAAAGGAATAAAAAGTTCCATACCCTGAAGTACTACATCAGCGACAGAATCCGCAACAAAGTTGGGATCGTCCGGCGAGAAGCAAACCCGCCCCCAAGGGTAGGATGCAAAGAAAGACCGCATCCCATCCCAATCGGCTGACCTATAGTGCCAAACACGGCGGCAGCCTGCATAATGCAACCGCGATTTCAGCGTGAGTGGCACCATTCGTTCACTCCGGACAAGACAATGGTCCGAGGAGCCTAAAGGGGCTTCGACGGAAATCTGATATCCGTCCGGGTGAGAGGTCAGCAGAAGGTCCAACAGGGAAGGTGCATGATCCTCCACATCTGGAATCCGCGTAGGCGAAGTAACCAGTTGTGTCAGACCATATGCCAAGGCAAAATCATGAACAGATCTCCCCGCATGATCGGTTAAACGTGAACCAAGCCATTCGGCGTGATGGGCGTTAAAGTCGCCGAGGATCACGATCTCTGCGGAGGGGATCTGCTGTAGCAACGAATCTGCAGCCATTTGGACGTGGTCGAAGAGTCGGTCTGTTTCGGCATTACCGCTATGGGACCTATAAGGGGCACCCGTAGACGCGCGGATGGTCGTCGCTGTCTACGGTAGCCAAAGGATGGACAGGTCCGAACCTTCAAGTCTGCCGAGGCGTCGAGAACAGATGTCCTCTCTGACGTAAACGCAAACTCCAGCCCGAGGCACAAAGGAGTGTTCCAGTTTGTACCCCGGGTAGGATAGATACGAAACATCAGCCGGAGAGGACACCTGCGTCTCGGTCAGAAAGAGCAGAGCCGGCCTCGCCGTCTCGAGATGGTAGTGGAATATTATCGCATTTTATCAATACACACACACAGTATTATCGCATTTTATGAATACATCTACTAAACTATACCGAAATACAAGCAGATGAATAACTGTTCATCTATCAACATCAATGTTACAGAAAAGTGATTGTAACGAAATAGGAAGTACCGTAAGCCGATAAAATAATTTACAATACAAAATAACTATTACCCTAAAAGACTGTACTTAAGCTACTGATTAAGTGAAAGCTCAAACAATATAATTATTAATAAAAAAAATGAATAAAACTATTCCAATCCATTTTCAATATTAATTGTAAACTTATGTTAATTCATTACCACAATAAAAATAAACCACAATTTTTAACAACAAAAACGAAATAACCGATTGAAGACAATTGCACTTCTGAAGTTCAAGTATATTTGAGTCGAGAGTACAATTTATTTTCGACTGAAAGACCATTCGCCTGTTTGTTGATTCGCAATTAAAATTTTCGGGATTGTGATATTTCTACTAAATAAACCTTCTAACTTTAAAAATTTAGACGTTATCTGAACTCTGCGCGCGACTGATGGCGGACTTAATTTTGCCATGTCAACTTACATTTTTTCCTCCATTTAATGTTATTACTAATATTATATAATTATATGAAATTGTATAAATAACCGAATTGATTTCCTAAGCTCAATCAAAAAATGTAATGTCCTGTTTAAAATTACAGAAACGTAATATTTTTTTAAATCCTATAGTTCTTGTTTAAGGTCCGCATAATAAATATATTTTTTAATTGTAACTGTGTTAGCACTGTCGTCGCGTCACAAGCAGAACGCACCGAAACTTAAATCGAGTTATTAAAGTTCCGAAGCTACCACGTTACATACAGAAATGCTCCAAAATAACACACGGAGCATTAGCCACTCTCAGGCTAAATACCATGCCTGTCGGGAGATCTCCCCAAGTCCTTCAACGGCCAAATAACTTATAAACTCGTAAATTTGATACTACACTACACAAGTGTCTATGGTAAGACTTACGTTGAAAAAATTATTGGCTAAAACCCATTGAGCTATTACGTACTACGTACTAGAGGCGACACTGCATTCAGATACTATGTTCCACTCAACTGCGGTGCATACACCGCACTTTAATCAGCCTCCGATAGTAGTGTAATAGTGTTCTGTGTTAATCAGTCATGCTCGCTAGGCGCTTGTAGAGTTGACACGTGTTGTGTTGATTTAAAAAAATCTCTTGATAAAAATATGCCGTCGTGTATACTTAAGATATTGCACAAATAATTCATAAAATTTCAGTAAAAACCAAGGAATTACTTTTCATCGGTTAATAAGATACTTAATCAATAAAAAAGTATTCTTATAGATTAATATTAAAACAAATTATTCCTAATTAATTAAGACGCCATCTCGTGTCATAAAATATAGATTATGAAATTAATATTGTTCGGCGTCGCATGCCGCTACTCGAGCGATAAATACTTTCATGTCTATTTACTTACTCGCACTATGATACTGTGAGTATAGCGACTAAACGATCTTGATTTTCCATCATAAAAGTTTTCTTAGGTTGGATTTCAGTGGATGGAAAAATTTTGGTGTGTCATTTTTGTGTTATCAAATTAATTAATTATAATCTATTTGATACATTTTTCATTATTTATAAACCAAAATTTGTTGTCTTTGTAGATTTTTAGTAGGTACTTTTACAGCATAATCTGGGCCAGTCCATATGGCAAACATACAGACATTTTTATTCTCCATTATTATTTGTCCAGAGTATAGGATATTTGTGAGATAAAAATATTTTTTTGATGGTCGATATGACAATACTTTACAATACTTTATAAGGCCCGTTGTTATTTTGTTCTTGTTCACAAACACGTTCAATCTTCAAGATAAATTCCCTGGCAGCACTTTAAATCACTTTCGACACGATTATTCACTGCAAAAACGAATAAAAACAATGCACCTAACACACTGTGTCTTACACAGTAATCTATGACACTGTCTTTACATCCGTCATAAACACGATTATTAGTTTGGCCGCGCGCAAAGTTATCTTGCGGGCACGTGATTTTGGACAACAACTTTGATTCCAACACAAATTGTCTTGGAATCAAAATTAAGTTACTTACTATTTTACGGCTTACACCCCAAAACAAAAAACAAAAGAATGATGATTTTCATGGTGTTCTATTAATAAACGGTGTAATTTATATTTGCGATATTTTATTCATCTTATTGATCCTATTTAATATTGATTGGAAGCATAAAGTATGTAGATACTGACATTTTTTTGCGTTCGAGTAGACTTCAAAGTTTCATGGATTTCTTTAATGATGTTTTATATTTACGTGAATAATACACATAGAATAAAACTAAATTTACGAATATTATCACATTTCATTTTTACCTTATTGGGTAAAATTAAAATCGTACTTATGATATGATCAGTTCTACTATCCTACCATGACATATAAGTATATAAAAATCTCTTTGGTCAAACTATACGCATAATGATGATGTTGCAATAATTTCAGGCAGATTAGTTTTATTCAGTTTATATAGTATAGTAATTGAACTAAGGACCATAAAATTTTTTATATTATTGATAGACGTCACTATTATATTTAAGTTATTTCACTTTTGGAATGAAATAACGATAAAACTAAAAAAATAAACGTTCCTTAATATTATTTAATTCATTAGTGACTAAATGCAGAATATATGTAATAATTTTTACATCTCATCATCATCGGCATAGTTTCTAATGATCATACAAAGTATAAAATGTTTTTTAAGCTTTAATTATAAATATGGTATTTATTTGAAAAATTCACGACGGTATGACGTGACATGCCGACATATTATATAATAGAAAATTAACATCTAAAAAAAGGAAAATACTTAACCTTCACTTTTTGAAGTTCCGTAACTACCTACTTACAAAATTTAATGGAAATCGGTCCAGTAGTTTTTGCGTGAATTACACGTACAGACACAGACTATCAAACATTCTAATGACCACTAATTTGACTTCAGAATACTTTATTTAGTTCCCTGGACTTGTTTTTTCAAGGATATATTAGAATTGAAGACATTTATACAGATTTATTATATGTGTAAATTACCTCAAACATGAACGTATCAACTTCTTCTTCGATGCCGGCGTTATCAATCAAACCTTCTTGTTCCGCCGAAATCAGTAAATCAAGCATTGCCGTTCTTTTCTTTTTACCATATATTTCAGATTCATAATCGTCCTTATCGCCCGTTTCATTTACTAAATTTATTCCATTTCCCATTATAAACTTCTTTCTGTCATTTATAATCTTACGAGTAAAATTGTGAATAACAGAAAGAGATTTCATTTGCTTTTTACATAATGAAGACAAGTTAAAAAAGAAATCTGGAACCAAATAAATTCTGACTAATCTCTGAACTATAAAGTGTCCCAACTCATATATTGAGTTTTTATATTGTTTATCATTGGATCCATCGCTGAGTCTAGTACCCATTGCAGACTCTGAAAATAATAATTCGCAGTATAAGTATATGCTTTGTTTCACTTTTATTATTAAGAGGTGAGAGTAAGTCAGCTCAAATTCTAATTTCGCCCCCACTTCCCCGCGCGTCGTATGCTATGTACCGACATGTTTGTTATCACTAATACTCTAAGTAGATAGGTCGTTAGATACTTATTTCATTATGTTTATCATATATATGCCTGTTTCTTAACGCCAACCCTGTCGCTTCTTATTTTTATAACGGTTATTTCCCATTTTAATTTTACGTCTTCCTGTTGCGTAATGTGTTTTCTGATCAAACACAACTTCTCCCTTCAAAAGCCGGAGCAATACTAACGGAGCGACAGGAACCAAGCTTACGCGCCGATAGTTTAGGTAATTTCTTTTTACAGTGAAAATAATGATATTTAAAAAAAAGTAAATAACATAAGCACTGCTTTATGGTTAGTTCAGTTAGTATGCAAAGTTTCATGATCTTATTTAAAGTATTTTATGAATAACAGCGGTTTATTGTTCAGTTTGGAGGTAACTTTGGATTTTTTTTTCTATCGAGAAAATTTTACGGAATCGTGTTTTCGTCTAACATAAACCTTAACATTAATCCTCAACTTTACCATATATTTATTTCAAAATTAATGCTGCAATACTTTCGGCATAACGGAGGATCTTGCTAAGCCATTTGAGGTTATATTTCCCCTTAATAAAATGAAGATGTAATGACAACACTGCACGTTAAACTGCGTGAACTAGATGAATGCAAATAAAACGATTTCAGCCTTATTTATTATAGAAAGTCAAGAAATTAAGTTTAACGTGATGATATTTAATACAAACTTAACATTTAACTTTAATAGTTTTATTCCATACTGCAAACAATAATAATTTAGTTGAATATATTACAAATTTATATAAGTCGATTGTAGAACGTTGTGTTGCACAATATAGCTTCGATCTGAGGAACTACTATCTCAACGCTTTTTTCGGTGAAGCCGACCACCCTGAATGTTGTTTGTTGTACCGATCTTTGCCCCTTTTTAACATTTAGGTTTTTGGTGGGATATCATGAAATTTTGAAAATTTTTTCATTTCATTAATTAAATAAATAAATAAATACACTTAATAAATAACTCAAAAACGTATTATTATTATTCGTTAATTCATCCAATTTGGGATTCTATTTCAAGGGGTCCTTATTTGACATGCAAAATTACAAGTATGTAGGTGTTAAATTATTTTTGGCTTTTAAAATTTCGTTGAATTGTGTGAAATTATTTTTTTTTTTTATTTTGAGACTGAGATAATCCTGAAATAACGATACATAATTGAATCTTAGTGGTAGCGGTAACTATTAAGTTATTCTTCGGATTAAGTATTATTTTTATACTTATTTGTATAGTTTTGTCCCGTCCCGTCCTATGGGTATCGCAAGAGGCAACTAGGGGAAATGGTAGAAAATCTATGTGAAAAACCGGTACTTGATATTCTCAAGAAGCTCTTTAATTCCGTCCTCCATGTGGCACTACTTTGGAGGCTTGGATCGGGAGTACAGTAGTCTTGTTCTTCAAGAAAGACGACGGCGCTAACTACAGACCGATTTCCCTTCTTAGCTGCGTCTACGTGCTGTTTGCTCGCACACAGAATCGCCAACTTCCAGCCTTTCGAACAAGCCGGTTTCCAAAAATACTTTAGCACCATAGATCACGTACATACCCTTCGGCAAATTGTACAGAAGAGCGAAGAGTACGATCTGCCCCTTTGTCTAGCGTATGTGGACTATGACAAAGCCTTTGATTCCGTCGAAAGTTCTGCAATAACTTAGGCGGTGCCAATTTGTCCGTCGGTATTTCGAAGTGCTGAATTGTTTGTACAGTAGGGCTACGTGGGCTATCCGAGTACAGAACTAGAGTGCGAAACCTATCCGATTACAGAGAGCTGTAAGACAGAATAACGTTATATCCCTGAAACTTTTGACTGCTATGTTGGAAGACGTTTTCAAGCTACTGGACTGGAAAGGATACGGTTTTAACATCAATGGCGAGTACATCAATCACCTTCGATTTTCCGACGATATAGTCCTTATGGTAGAATCGCTGGAAGACCTAAGCACTATACTCATTGACCTCAATGGTGTCTCCCAACGATAGGTCGTGAACATGGAAAAAGATCATTTTGTCCATGTCACACCTATGCCGGTAGTTGTTGGGAGCACTATGCTCGAAGTTATTGACGAGTACGTTTAGTTCACCTGGGACTAGGTAAGTCCAACTTCGACCGAGAGGTCATCGACGGATTCAATGGCAGCGTTCGGGAAATTACGACACATCTTTCTTCATACCTCAAACTCTGAAAACGAGACTGTACAACCAGTGCGTGTTGCCAGTGATAACTTACGGATCTGAAACGTGGTCCTTCACTGCTGGCCATATGAGGACGCTCGAGGTCGCTCAGCAAGCTATGGACAGAGCTATGCTCGGAGTTTCTCTGCGTGATAAACTCAGAAATGAGGATATACGTAGAACCAGAGTGACCGACATAGTCCAACGGATTAGTAAGCTGAAGTGGCAATGGGCCGGCCATATAGCTCGAAGAACCGACAAAGTGTGGGGCGGCTGTCCACTAGATGGAGCGACGATGTGGTAAGACATGCAGGAAGTCAATGGATGCTGGTGGCTTGGCACCATGTTTGGAGCATTCTTAGGGGAGGCCTATGTTCAGCAGTGGACTTGTGAAGGGCTGTAGTGGATGATGATGAATGAATGCGCGGTTGCAGTTTCTAAACACACGCATTACAGCACGTAAAAGTTGTCATCCCTATCTCCGGTTGTCTATGATTTTTAAGAAGTAAGGGTGACAAACGAGCACAAAAAAGGTCTAATAATATTAAAGAGATACACTTGAATACTATATAGAAAAATGTGTTTGAATTCTTAACTCTCTTTATTAACCATATGAAAAACAACAGCATTATGCTGTTATTTCACGCTGGTATCATTTGAGAGCGTGCTTTTTCCTCGGTCGAGCTGATCTATTCGTTCTATAGCTATAATACTCTACAAAGTGACTCTACCACTTAAAAGGCAGACCACTAGCTTTCATATAGCATTCATTTTAATTTGTAATTGAAAGTTGTTAGCAAAATACGCAATTTCAAACTAGCCAGGATTAGAAACGACAATTTCGTAGGTATGGACCCAATACTTACCACATATACTTTTAAGAGTACACTCAGAGATAACTGGTGTTAGGTCAATTTCAGTGTTCAAAGTCTTGTTAAGTGTTTCTACTAGTCGGTTTGTATTTTCCTGTAGATTGACGTAATATCTACGCAGTATATTAAAATGGAAAGCTGGCGTTAGAACCTTCCGACGATCCTGCCATTTCTCTCCTGTAATTACACAATACAACTAAATTTACAGATCTGTTTTAAAGTTTGATTTGGGAAGATGAAGATTGTATTTGGGAAAAGTTATTATTGCATGCCTTAAGCGGAAAGCGCGTAGGTATGTTCTACTAGCGCCTAAAAATCAAGAATCCAACGTCGCATGAAACCGTATCTAACAATCATATTGAACATATATATTAAATGAAACTTTGTTACACATTCACATTGTTAGTAAGATAAATGATTATAGAAATTATTATAACTTTTTTTAATTTTTTTTAATCGATTAATTGCTATTTTTAAATTAAAAAGTGGTTTAAGTGGCTTATGGTGTCGATTTATCAAGCCCTACGTCGTGGCGGGGTAAACACAATAACTTTGAAAATATCAATTTTTCAACTTAATCTATTTTTAATCTAATAATTTTAATCTATTCATGTATCATGTGGGAAGCCATGGAATGTAAATGTCTGTTTAATTTTGTTTTGTTTAGTTATAAGGTCAGGTGGGGTAAGAGGGACACCGGGGGAAGAGGGACTAGGGACAATAACTAGTAAACAGAAGTGCGTATGACTATGAACTTTACTTCAATAAAACAGTGAATGCGAAATAGTTTGAACGGTTTTCAATAGATATCGCTACGTGACTTAGAAGCCACAAAAATGAAGACACATTTAGGTCTGTTAAGCTGGAATGGTCATTTGGGCAAAATCACTTCAATTTTTGCTAAATATTTAGTGCTCATTTAGTGCTAATTTAGTGCTGCAAATTTAAATTTCACGCCAAAATAGCTTGATCAAAAATTAGAAAACTGCTAGCTTTTAATTAAGCTAGCAGTGTTCTACCTATTAAATCGATAAGCACTTAATACAGCAACAAATAGAAGCATCAATAATTTAGTGCTTATTTAGTGCTGCCGATATACGCAAACACAAAAATTGGAAAAATATATTTTTTTTATATCATAAATTCTGCTACTTTGACATCTTTAGCAGAGTATGTGATGAAATATTGACATCTAATTGGCTTCTCACCTAATGATATAAGATAATAATTTAGTGCTCATTTAGTGCTGTCGGTGTACGCAAAAACAAACTTGGGAAAATATATTTTTTTTTATTTTCATAAACTCTGCTACTTTGACATCATTAGCAGAGTATGTAATGAAAAAATTGACATCAGAGTGGGCTATCACCTAATGATATAAGATAATAAATTAGTGCTCATTTAGTGCTGTCGGTAAACGAAAAAGGATTTGGGAAATTATTATTTTTAAATACCGCTAACTGCTACTTTGACATCTTTAGCAGAGTATGTGATGATACATTGACATCCGTGTGAGTTATCACCTAATGATATAAGATAATAATTTAGTGTTCATTTAGTGCTGCCGATATACGCAAAAACATAACTTGGGAAAATATATATTTATTAATGTCATAAATTCTGCTACTTTGACATCTTTAGCAGAGTATGTGATGAAACATTGACATCCAAGTGGATTCTCACCTAATGATATAAGATAATAATTTAGTGCTCATTTAGTGCTGTCGATGTACGCAAAAACATATATTGGGATACTATATTTTTTTTATTTTCATAAACTCTGCTACTTTGACATCTTTAGCTGAGTATGTAATTAAAAAAATTGACATCAGAGTGGGAAATTGTAGAATTCTGAGGTACAAAACATTAAATAATACACCGATTTATTACACCGACCGATTAAGTGATAACTCACATGAATGTCAATATTTCATCACATACACTGCTAAAGATGTCAAGGTAGCAGTTTACGGTATTTAAAAATAATAATTTTGCAAATTCTTTTTCGTATATCGACAGCACTAAATGAGCACTAATTGATTATCTCATATCATTAGGTGATAATTCACTGGATGTCAATGTATCATCACATACTCTGCTAAAGATGTCAAGGTAGCAGTTTACTATTTTTTTGGCTTTTTATCTATATAATTAGGTGATAGCCCACTCTGATGTCAATTTTTTCATTACATACTCTGCTAAAGATGTCAAAGTAGCAGAGTTTATGAAAATAAAAAAAAATATTTTCCCAAGTTTTGTTTTTGCGTACATCGACAGCACTAAATAAGCACTAAATTATTATCTTATATCATTAGGTGAGAATCCACTTGGATATCAAGGTATCATCACATACTCTGCTAAAGATGTCAAAGTAGCAGAATTTATGATATTAAAAAATATATATTTCCCAATATTTGTTTTTGTGTATATCGGCAGCACTAAATGAGCACTAATTTATTATCTTATATCATTAACTGTAACAAGTGATAACTCACATGAATGTCAATATTTCATCACATACACTGCTAAAGATGTCAAAGTAGCAGAATTTATGATATTAAAAAATATATATTTCCCAATATTTGTTTTTGTGTATATCGGCAGCACTAAATGAGCACTAATTTATTATCTTATATCATTAAAAGTGATAACTCACATGAATGTCAATATTTCATCACATACACTGCTAAAGATGTCAAAGTAGCAGAGTTTATGAAAATAAAAAAAATATAATATCCCAATATTTGTTTTTGCGTACATCGACAGCACTAAATGAGCACTAAATTATTATCTTATATCATTAGGTGAGAATCCACTTGGATGTCAATGTTTCTTCACATACTCTGCTAAAGATGTCAAAGTAGCAGAATTTATGACATTAATAAATATATATTTTCCCAAGTTATGTTTTTGCGTATATCGGCAGCACTAAATGAACACTAAATTATTATCTTATATCATTAGGTGATAACTCACACGGATGTCAATGTTTCATTACATACTCTGCTAAAGATGTCAAAGTAGCAGTTAGCGGTATTTAAAAATAATAATTTCCCAAATCCTTTTTCGTTTACCGACAGCACTAAATGAGCACTAATTTATTATCTTATATCATTAGGTGATAGCCCACTCTGATGTCAATTTTTTCATTACATACTCTGCTAATGATGTCAAAGTAGCAGAGTTTATGAAAATAAAAAAAATATATTTTCCCAAGTTTGTTTTTGCGTACACCGACAGCACTAAATGAGCACTAAATTATTATATTATATAATTAGGTGAGAATCCAATTGGATGTCAATATTTCATCACATACTCTGCTAAAGATGTCAAAGTAGCAGAATTTATGATATAAAAAAAATATATTTTTCCAATTTTTGTGTTTGCGTATATCGGCAGCACTAAATAAGCACTAAATTATTGATGCTTCTATTTGTTGCTGTATTAAGTGCTTATCGATTTAATAGGTAGAACACTGCTAGCTTAATTAAAAGCTAGCAGTTTTCTAATTTTTGATCAAGCTATTTTGGCGTGAAATTTAAATTTGCAGCACTAAATTAGCACTAAATGAGCACTAAATATTTAGCAAAAATTGAAGTGATTTTGCCCAAATGACCATTCCAGCTTAACAGACCTGACAGTTGTGAATTCGACTAGTACAAAGTTAGCGCGTTTTTTTTGCGAACCAATAGTTAAAAAAGTAAAAATAGTTAAAAAAGAGTGCTGGAAATATTTTGAATGTAATGATATACGGAGAAAACTGTAATAATTTATTTTTATTAACCATTTTAGCTTAAAAACAACTAATAATATGAGCTTCTTTCGATTGAAAATCTAAACCTCCAAAAACAATAGCTGGGGTAAGAGGCTCACTATTCACGGTGAAAGAGGAACATATGTTTCTTTTACACTATATCAGGGGTAACACACATTTTGAATAATTTATAATTATAGGTAGATTAAATGAAAAGAATTGACTAACTGTTTTGTACCTACTACAGTTTTGAATTATGACTAAACTAGGAATTTCCCGCAACTTCGTCCACGCTAACCTATTTGTATGTTAAATTTTTTTATTAAATTTATAATATTTTTGTGTTAAATTTTCTTTGAAACCGAATTTTAGTTTTTGAGTTATCTAAATCATAACAAACAAATAAAAAATCACATGTTTTCTTTTTATTAAATTAATTTAGACAAATAAAGTTTCATGCGTTTTGTATACGTCCCTTTTTTTTTAATTGTAATATTTTGTTATTTATAGCACTTTTGACTGTTGCAGGAATGATATATATATATCTATCATCATCATTACAGCCCTTCACAAGTCCACTGCTGAACATAGGCCTCCCCCAAGTAATGCCACAAAGCACGGTCCTGAGCCACCTGCATCCATCGACTTCCTGCATGTCTTACCAGGTCGTCACTCCATCTAGTGGGGGGTCGCCCTACACTACGCCTACCGGTACGAGGCTGCCACTCGAGAACCTTTCTTCCCCATCGGTTATCGGTTCTTCGAGCTATATGGCCGGCCCATTGCCACTTCAGCTTACTAATCCGTTGGGCTATGTCGGTCACTCTGGTTTCACTGCGGATATCCTCATTTCTGAGTCTATCACGCAGTGAAACTCCGAGCATAGCCCTCTCCATAGCTCGCTGAGCGACCTTGAGCGTCCTCATACGGCCAGCGGTGAAGGACCACGTCTCAGATCCGTAAGTAATCACTGGCAACACGCACTGGTTGTACACTTTAGTTTTCAGAGATTGAGGTATACGTGATGAGAAGATGTGTCGTAATTTCCCGAACGCTGCCCAGCCGAGTTGAATCCGTCGATTGACCTCTCGGTCTAAGTTGGACTTACCTAGTCGGACTATTTGTCCCAGGTAAACGTACTCGTCAACAACTTCGAGCAACTTCGAGTGCTCCCAACAATTACCGGCATAGGTGTGACATGGACATTAAACATGATTTTTGTTTTGTCCATGTTCATCTTAAGACCTATCCGTTGGGAGACACCATTGAGGTCATTGAGCATAGTGCTAAGGTCCTCCGGCGATTCTGCCATAAGGACTATATCGTCGGCAAATCGAAGGTGAGTGATGTACTCGCCATTGATGTTAATACCGTATCTTTTCCAGTCCAGTAGCTTGAAAACGTCTTCCAACGCAGCGGTGAAGAGTTTCGGGGATATAACATCACCCTGTCTTACACCTCTCTGCAGTTGGATAGGTTTCGTACTCTGGTTCTGTACTCGGATAGCCATCGTAGCCCTACTGTACAAACACTTCAGCACTTCAATATACCGACAGTCAACTAGGCACCGCTGAAGAGACTGTAGCACCGCCCAAATTTCGACGGAATCAAAGGCTTTCTCATAGTCCACATACGCCAGGCAAAGTGGCAGATTGTACTCTTCGGACTTCTGTACAATTTGCCGAAGGGTATGTATGTGGTCTATGGTACTGAAGCCTTTTCGGAAACCGGCTTGTTCGGGAGGCTGGAAGTCGTCGAGTCTGCGTGCGAGACGATTCGTAATGACTCTCGAAAACAGCACGTAGACGCGGCTCAGAAGGGAAATCGGTCTGTAGTTCTTCAAGAGAGCGTTGTCGCCTTTCTTAAAGAACAAGACCACCGCGCTTCTGCTCCACGCCTCCGGAGTAATGCCACCATGGAGGACGGAATTGAAGAGCTTCTGAAGGACTTCAAGTACCGGTGTTCCACCCGCTTTCAGAAGCTCCGCTGTAATTCATCCTCGCCCGGGGCCTTGCCGTTTTTAAGGTGGTGGAGAGCCATTCTAATCTCGCTCAGACTGACGTCCGGGATATCATCGGAATAGTGTCGGATAAGACTTGCTCTTGCATCGTTACTCACACTTGCGTGTGGCTCCAACCATGATGTGTACGGCTGCCCATAGAACCTCTCAATCTCACTCAGAATCTCAGGTGTCCCGGAAACGATGTTGCCACACTCAGTCTTCAGCCTTGACAGTTGGCTCCTTCTGGCACACAGATCTCTGGCAAAGACTTTGGAGCCCTGGTTCCGCTCGATCGCTTTTCTTTAATACGAGCAGTATTAAAGTTGCGTAAGTCTCGCCGCATGCATTTGGAGATCTGTCTGTTCAGCTGCCTGTATGCTGTCAAATCTGTTGACGTTATTCTCAACCGGCACTACACGGTTTCTATTTCTATTTATATATATATATATATATATTTATTATATATTATATTATATTATATATATATATATATATATATATATATATATATATATATATATATATATATATATATATATATATATAAATAAATAAATAGAAATAGAAACTTTTTTATTCAATGTAGATTATAAAAATACTTATTGAAAGTCACTTTTTTTAATTTACCACTGGTTCGCAAAAAAACCTCTGTCCTGGGAAGAACCAGCAAGAAACCCAGCGGGACTATTTTTTTTTAATAATAGCTTACAATCATGTTTACAATCAACAACACAAGACAAATTAGAAATAGCTTGGTAGCGATCACCCTTCCCAGGGGTTATTATCATCTATAAATTCCTTAATATTATAATAACCCTTTTTATACAAACTTAGTTTAATAACATTTTTGAACTTTGTGTATGACAAATTTTGTATATTTTCTGGGATTTTGTTGTAAAAGCGTATACATCGCCCCAAGAATGAATTACTGACTCGGTGGAGTCGAGTAACTGGTACTACCAGCTTGTGTCTGCTCCTAGTATTTACAGAATGAATATCACTTATTTTCGCAAAACTACTTTTATTTTTGTGTACGTACATTACATTTTCATAAATGTGTTGAGAGGCCAGAGTTAATATATTAATTTCCTTAAATTTTTGTCTCAGTGACTCTTTTGGTTTTAAATTATATATTGCTCTAATGGCCCTCTTCTGTAAAATAAATATAATTTCAGTGTCAGTCGCGTGTCCCCATAGCAAAATACCATACGACATAATGCTATGGAAATAACTGAAGTAAACTATTCCATCTGTTTCAACACTGGTAAGAGTTATAATCTTTTTTACAGCGTATGCTGCAGAACTAAGTCTGCTAGCTAGTTTTGATATATGGGGGAGCCATTGAAGCTTTTCGTCCAGTGTGATTCCAAGAAAAATGGTGGTATCAACAAGACTCAGTTCCTCCCCATTTAAAATTACATTAGTATTGACATGTTTAACATTAGGAGTTACGAATTTCATACATTTAGTTTTAGTTCCATTCAAATGCAAATTATTAACATTAAACCAATTGACTTACTTAGCTATAGCATTATTTGCTTCGTCGTAATTTAATAACTGTCGTTTTAATTTGAAAATTAATGAAGTATCATCAGCAAATAATACTATATCATGGTTATCCCCTACTATGTAAGGTAAGTCATTAATATATACAAGAAACAGAAAGGGGCCGAGAATTGAGCCCTGAGGCACGCCCATTTGTACAATCGACCCGGAAGAACTCATCCTATTAATAACAACTTTTTGTGTTCTGTCACTTAAATATGAAATAATTAATTTAAGAGCATCATTTCTTACACCGTAGTGTTGAAGTTTCCTGATTAATGTTTCATGGTGAACACAATCGAAGGCTTTGGATAGGTCACAGAACACACCCAAAGCATCCTGTGAATTCTCCCATGCATTAAATATATATTTAATCAGCTCAACACCAGCATCAGTTGTCGAGCGACCCCTTGTGAAACCAAATTGATTTTTATGAAGTAATTTATTTACATTAAAAAAAATTAACAATTGATCAAGAATAATTTTTTCAAAAATTTTACTAAGTGTTGGCAGTACAGAAATAGGTCTAAAATTAGCGGGGTCCAATGTACTACCAGATTTAAATAAAGGTATTATTTTACTATGCTTCATTAAATCAGGAAACACACCAGATTTGATACTACTATTAAAAATAATAGATAGTTGAGGTGCGATTGTATCTATTATAGACGCAATAACTTTAACAGAAATCCCCCACAGATCGGCGGTTCTCTTAATATCAATAGTCTTAAAATATTTTACAATATCTTTTGATGAAACTTTATGAAATGTAAAATTCTTTGTACACACATTTACATTTTGTTTAAGTAATGATTCGGCGACGGTAGGAGAAGAATTCAGTGACTTAGTGGTTAAGATCGGAATATCAGTAAAATATTTCTCAAAAACCATTGTAACGTCCTGATCTGATTTAGTTAATTTATTGTTAAAACTTAACTGGTAGTTTGAATTGCGAGAGTTGACCTTACCAGTTTCACTATTAATTATACTCCATGTCATTTTAATTTTATTAGAAGCAGTCTTTATTTTGTTGCTTAAATACAATGACTTGGCTAAGGAGCACACTCTTTTAAATATTTTGGAATATTTTTTTACATATTCCCTAAATTCGACGCTAGGATTATATGACCTTTCATTGTAAAGTTCATATAACCTTTGTCTACTCTTATGGACTCCTACTGTCGCCCATTCATTAAATGCTTTACGATTATTCAAGGAGAATGTTTTAGAAGTAAAAGTATTATTAAATTCATTGCAAATGAGCTTAAATAATGTTGCATACAAAAAATTTGGATTATTTTGGTATGAAAGTAATGGAAGTTTTTTTACTATGTTACTTCTAAACTTCTCCAAGCGATGTGCATTTACTGGAACAAACACTACTTTTTTATCTACTTGCTTTTTGTGAACATAAGGTAATGAAACAAATTGTCCACAGTGATCAGAGCTCAATTTTTGAATTATACATTTATTGAACGGCTTAACATTTGTAAAAATGTTATCTATACATGTTGCACTAGATTCAGCAATACGTGTTGGCTCCAAAAATAAATTAAAAAGACCATAAGATTTAAACAATGATCTAAATTTAATATTAGTGGAGGAAGCTTCTAGGAGATTGATATTAAAGTCTCCACATATTACAACAGATTTATTCTGTTTATTAAGCTTAGCGAAAACTTCCTCCATAATTTTTTTCAAAAGTATCATATAAAGAACATGGGGGTCTGTAAACGCTCACAACAATGAGGTGCTCAAACTCAACACATGCCATTTCTACAGTTCGCTCAACAGAGAGGCTCACAATATCTTTACGTTCTTTATATGATAATAATTTACTAGCTAAAATTAAGGAGCCACCTCTTAACCTATCACTCACTGCGCCCGCCATAACAAAAAACAGCTTTGTACCGAGGCGTCCGTCGTCACCTCAGCTGGCGGCACTTGTTTTAAATATTTATGTTTCTCACCACCTTTCATTTATGTTTAAAGAGGTTTTAGTTACAGTTATTTAAAGCCGATAAGATTTTCGATAAGTAGAAATAATAACCATAACATATAAATGTTTATGTTATTTTGTACAGCTCTTTATTTCTAACGGATCTTGATAAAGTGTACTTACTAACGATAAATTTTATATTATGAATGAAATATCGTAAGTTTTTATTTTATTTTTATGTCCTTACAATCAATACAACATATTCTTCCTAAAAGAACCGAAATTATGCATGTAATAATTATAATAATTCTACTTTTTCACTTGCAAACATTTGCTAATAATTCGACAATAGACAGTTTGCGCGCGCTTACTAAACTCATTTTCAAAACCTTTTTGTGTCTTTCTTTATTTTTCTTATAAATACATATAGATATAACATTTAGCAATTACTAGTAAAAGTATTTACTAGTGTATTCCAATAAGAAATATACTATTATTATCTTAATAGAATCTTATTAGAAATCTTGACCGTTACGAATTGTTCGCGTAGAAGTTTTTTATTTCTACTTTTTTATCAATTGAAACATAAAAAGTTACTGTTGTTGTAACTTAAATCATTCAAAAACATTACGTAGTAAAGATAAATAACATTACTTACAGTTTTTTTGAAAGAAAATCCAACTAAAATCACAATCACAAAACTTCAACGATTACGCAACCAACCTCACCGGCACGCAAAAGCGAATGGCTGTTATATTTGATGATGTCTATGTAACCGAATGAATATAATGCTACAGAATATTCTTTAGTTCGTTCAGAATCGAATGAAATAGTGTTCAATCGAAAATATACTGTATTTTTATATCAATTAATGACGAAAATAGCAGCACGTAATGCGGACATGTATACATGTCCTCGGTACTTAGCGGTCACAAAACTTGGACCTGTCAACATGTCCACGGTATCTTAGGGGTTAAAATCGTTTCTCTATTGAAAGAACTGAGCACCTGGTGATTACTAAAGTTAAACATTAAATTATGAGCTTTTAACCAATGTTCAGTAATACATAAAATATGAATATTGTTGCTATTTAAAAACAATTCAATTTCTAGCTCTTTGCCTATCATGCCTTGTATATTCTGATGCACCAGGTGTAAACAATTTTTATTATCATTTTGTGGAGTTATACAATTGCAACTATTAAGGATTTGTAAGCTACATTCTAAATTATTTAAATTATTATAACTGCTAGAGATTACCTCTATTGTCTCATTTTCTAATTTAAATTACTTGGAACGGATTCCAAATTACATGTCAAATCATTATGCTGCTCAATAGGAGCAGATGTCTGGGTAGCTAAGTCCTTGGCTGAGTTAATATATAAATAATAAGATAGCACATTTGCTATCTGTCTTAAATTATATTTGAATAGGTAATACCTATCTGTAGTCAAAAATTTCTTAATTAAATTATTAATATCTATTAAATTAATTCTATTGGTATAATTGTTACAATTAAATGTCAAATTTAAATTATTGTTACATGATAAATTATTCATTAATAAATTTAAATCATATCTTATTTTATTCTCCTGTGGCCAACCCTGTATGTAAGGCAATGTAAACAAGATAATTTTATGTACATTTAAAGTATTGAGGTAATCAATATATTTTAATAACAGATTTTTTGTTTACATTGCCTCTTTCTCCTCTTTCGCTATTAGGAGAAAACTTACTGGTTAAAACTTTATTCATTATATGACTAAAGGATGCTCCGGGCATACAATAATTACTAATCAATTGTCCTTTTAAACGGTTATTTAACATCATGCCCAAATTTTTACCTATGTCATCACAATACATAATAACTTTATGTTTTTTAATATTTAAACTACTTTTTAAGTTTTTATTCTGTGTTATGGCACCGTCATAGAGTGTTGGTGAAAATAAGGAGTCATTGCTATTTACACATATTGTCCCCGATGAACATGGTATGGAGCGTTGACTCTCACTCTGATGTTTTATTAAGGAGTCAAAGCGCTCCTCATTGTATTTACATGACTTTACCAGATCATTCATGGTTAATATGTGTTCTTTTATCTCAACCTGAGCCGATGCATATTTATTTGAGATAATTTGTAAGAAGTTTTTAAGCGACAAAACTTCTGAATTGAGACACTCTATTTCAGTCTCATAACAGTTTTTCATATTTTCCACCTCAATTGCATATAATTTAAGTTTATTAATTAATACATGCTTTTCCTTACATATATTTATATAATTTTTTGTACTAATTTTTGTTTAATTGACTTTTGTACTTTCCTAACATATTTATTAATTTTTATGTATTTCTTTAATTTTCTTCTACTGCATGTAATCCTTTCTGCTGTTCTAGATGTGACAAAATCATCACCAGTCAAATCGATTGTTGTGGAGCACTGACCTCTATATATACAAGTACGCTGGACTGGCTATACACCGTGATATGATGAAGCGATTTGATTTCCGCCATTTTGGCGCTGACAGCAGAAGTGCACGTCCACGGAACTACTAATAGGGATGAGACGGTGTACCAAATTATATCGATAAAAATTCTATACCCTGCCTATTCCTAAATAGAATGGACTCTATGGATAGATGGACTCTACCCGTAACGTCCATTCTATTTATGTATCATATTAATGTAATGCCATTATCATTCATCATCATTAAAGTCCTTCACAAATCCACTGCTGAACATAGGCCTTCCCCAAGGAATGCCACAAAGCACGGTCCTGAGCCACCTGCATCCATCAACTTCCTGTATGTTTTACCAGGTTTTGACTCCATCTAGTGAGGAAACGCCCTACACTTCACCTGCCGGTACGAGGCTGCCTTTCGAGAACCTTTTTTCCCCATCGGTATTCGGTTCTATGAGCTATATGGCCGGTCAATTGCCACTTCAGCTTACTAATCCATTGAGCGATGTCGGTCATTCTGGTTCTGCTGCAGATATCCTCATTCCTAAGTTTGAACCCCTGAGCATAGCCCTTTTCACAGCTCGCTGAGCGACTCCGAGCTTCCTCATACGGCTAGCAGTGAAAGACCTCGTCTCAGATCCGTAGGTCATCGTTGGCAACACAATCTAGTTTTGAGGTATTCCTGGCGAGAAAATGTGTTGTAATCTCCCGAATGCTGCCCAGCCAAGTTGAATCCGTCGATTGACCTGTCGGTCGAAGTTTAACTTACCTAGTCAGATTAATTATCCCAAGTAAAAATACTCGTCAACAACTTCAGCTAAGTGCGCCCAAAAACCACCGGCATAGGTGTGATATGGACAGTGCACATGACTTTTGTTTTGTCCATGTTCATCTTAAGACCTATCCGTTGGGAGAGACTATTGAGGTCATTGAACATAGTGGGTAGGTCCTCCAGCGATTCTGCCATAAGGACTATATTGTCGGCAAATCGAAGGTAAGTGACGTACACGCCATTGACGTTAATACCGTATCCTTTCCAGTCCAGTAGCTTGAAAACGTCTTCCAATGCAGCGGTAAAGTATTTCGGGGATATTACGTCACCCTGTCTTACGCATCTCTACAGTTGGATTAGTTTTGTACTCTGTTTCTGTACTCGGATAACCATCGTAGTCCTTAGACCATTCAACTAAAAAATTATTAAGATTAAACTACACAAAATAAAAATAAAAACATAATTTCGAAATTAATTTATTGTCAACCGTTCATTTAGTTCTAGTATTATAAAAAACAAATCAGCTGCTTTAATAACGCCTATTCTAATCAACTACAGGTCTGTCTATAGACAGTAAAATATTTTCTACTATATAAAAATTTATGTTTGTTCGTACTTTCTACGATGCTATACCGTTCATCTGATTGCTGTAAAACTTAGTCAACTTATTGGTTACACTTGTGCGAAGCATGGTATGCACGGTACAATTAACTGACACTAGGTGGCGTGCGTATTATACTAACTACTTATTTGAAAGTTATAGAAAGTTATATATCATTCTATTTAAATGATTGTATTATCATTCCTAATTATACAACGTAACTGTTCCACATTTTTAACGATATTTCCACAATTATTTCTTCTGCGGCAGCAATGCGCCGGGTACGAGCTAGCAAGATATTATAAAAAAATATAAACTTTGAATTACATAGTTATCAGTTATTTACAACGTCATTTTCGAAATAAAAATAACAATATTAAAAAAAATAACTGAAATTATCATACAGTCCTACTTTCCGTGGTATCGTGCCAAGAATGCTGGCTACGTGTCCTCTCTGAATGGCTATACTTAGCCTTCAAGCGAGGAAACAACAAACTAAACAACTTCTTATTACCAGCAGCGAAGATCAGTCGCAGATACAGTTTTTTTTCAGCCCACTAAAACACATGTAACGTGGCTCGACATGATCAGGCGACCTTTCGACACTTGGCTTTTGCCCTTGAGTTTGGTGGAAAATGAGGAAAGAAGGAATAAAAAAATACATTCGAAATAATAATCTAATACTTTTATACTTACTGGTACTGGTACTACCAGAAAATATTGTCAGTATACTGCACTTTTTCAAAGTGGTGCAGTTATCATGTCTAATAAAACAGTCGTCTGTGAAACGTTTGGAACAAAAATGATCATTTTGTTTCGGACGCGAATTCACAATATTTATGATTTTAAGCCATAATTTTAGTCTAGGTTAAGTTGGAAAACTGTTTTTTTTTAAATTTGATAATCATCTGTTGTTGGGGACTTGGTTTGTTAACATATATGGGTAGGAAAGAAAATCGATAAGTATAATAGACAAGGAACTCGACAACTCTATTGAATTTTATCGTTTACCAAAACTCAGTAATATACAGCCAAAGGTGTTGGTATTTATGATATTAAGATTAGTAACAAATTTTTAAGTACTTATATTATCAAATCGTTTTAATTTGTTTAATATTTGCTGCAATTTCACTTACTTGTGAAATGTTATACCACTTCTCTTTTGGTAACGAGTTTTACAGAATTTTACGCACACTCTCATTATTAATAATAATAATACTTATTATGTAACTAATATTATACACAATTAAACAACATGAAATACTTTCGTTTTTTAGTTTAAAAGTTCACTATACTGATTTATTAAATAAGACAATTTGAATATGACAACAAACTTTGGCATATTATGTCAATTTTATTTTTCAAGACATCCTTTAGCGGCGCTTCAAATTGGCACAGTCATTTTCTATGGTATAGCCAGTCCAGGGTACTTGTATATATAGAGGTCAGTGTTGTGGAGGGATGCAATGTTTTTGAAGCTTTACATTCTATGAGCTCATTGAACACACTTTGAGTTTGGGACACTTTCAATTCATCTAAGTATTGTTTTAATTGCAAAATCTGCTCATTAGCCTCACTTAACTGCAACTGCAATGCCGCAATTAATCTGAGGGAGTCCTCATATTCTTTGCTGCATCGGTCAAACTCATCGACTGTTTCCTGAAGCTGATCCCTTTCTTTTAAAACATTTGTGTAGTCTTTATGCAACTTAACCATATCACTTTTTAGTTGACTATTTTTGGCAATAATATTTATTATTTCCTTTTCGTTGTCATCCCTTTCTTTAAGGAACAGCTCACACTGCTCTTTAGACGCTTTAAGTTCTAGAAGCGCCATTTGACGTTGGTTCTCCATTTGGCGCGTTTTGGCGTTGCTTGTATTCATTTTACTATTATGTGTAAATAGCAAAAGAAAACAAAGAAAGAAAACCGAAGAAATAGAGTAAGCTAATATCTAGATCTATGGGTCTACTTACAGATCTCAAATTAAATTTTCAGGTAAATAATTCAAATTGAAATCCGAAACTGCACTAATTTAAAAGGTAAATCTTAAAATATTAAAGGGATAACAAGAAAATTACAATAACTTACAGAAAGTGCAAACGATGTTCGTTACAGCTGTCACTTTTAGTTGAAACACAAAACACTATTTAATTAAAATACTTATGCCTTTTACTTATTTTACCAACACAATTAAGTATTATTTAACAACTGTAACTAAAAATTGAGGTGGATATTATCAAATTACAATATTTAATTTTGCTAAATTGTTGGGAGCTATTATTTTACAACTTGTCACTTGGGTTGCCACAGAGTATCTCCTATATATATATATATATATATATATATATATATGTTTGTGTGTGTGTGTGTGTGTGTGTGTGTGTGTGTGTGTGTGTGTGTGTGTGTGTGTGTGTGTGTGTATATATGTAATCATAAAACATGCTGCGAAAATACGAGTATATAAGAAAATTTGATAGTAGCAGATATGATGATAAATTAAGTGAGGCTGTCAATGCGGTAAAAAATGGAACAATATCTGCATACGCCGTATCAAAACTTTGTAATATACCAAGAATAACAATCGTTAACCGTGTATACGACCGCAAAGGTCTAAAATCCAAAGTGCCATTGATATTTTTAAAGAGTGACTAATATAGTTCACAGAGGCTTGTGATGAAAAATATCAATCGCTGTAGAAATACAAGACATTCCAAAAACCAAATTTGATACATACTTGACCAAGGTAATATATTATTATTATTTTTATAATCACAGATTTTCATTACAATATATTGTTTCGCTAAAATTAGGTATGTAGGATTTATATATAAAGTATACTCATACGTTTTGGGTTTTATAGAGTGACCTAGAGGTGTACCTTGAAGAATGCTAAATTAAAATACTGGTTATGATTAGATGAAAAACGTTTTAAAAACGACATAAAGTTGATGAGAAAAAAATTAACGAGTAGGGTAAAGACTAGTTTTTATGATAATGCCAAGGTACAACTACCTAAAAATTAAAGTAATATTAAAGTTGATTTCTGGTCGTTTTAAAATAATTCTGTTAATTTTTTTCAATTAACAATAATATTTTTTTTATCTCAAATAATAATATATATAATATAGTAAAATAAAAAAGCATCATATTTCGAATTAGTATTTGTAAGAAATCTCATACCATAGCTCAATAACAATCCTTCTTTCAACCATGGTTTCAAAAAATCATAAATCTGACTCTTTTGATGATATTTCATATTAGAAAGAATTACCTGAAAATTTTAAAAAGCATGTTTATTACGATTTGACACAGACGTGACACAAGAGACAAGGCATGCAAAACTTAGCACTTACTTCAATATCTTCAGGATTATAAATATTAATCGCTCCGTAGGGGAAGCACCAGAATCTGTATATGCCATTATTTTCATTTGCTAATTTTCTTCCTAGTTCAAAAAGTTTCACTGAAAGTAAAAATTGCAATTAAAGTATAATACAGTGGAGTATTTACGAATTATAGGGAAGGCACCAGAATTTGTGTATGCCATTATTTTCAATTGCTAATTTTCTTCCTAGTTCAAATTTTGTCATTTATTTTGTATATTTAATATAATATTACATAACATTATATCACAATTACATTTTAATAATATTTTTATCTGAATATTTTTAAAGGTATCTATGTCAAATATAAAAAAAAACATACTAAATGTATGTTTAACAAAACTTATTGATATAAAATTTAAATAACAAATATATTTATTTAAATTAGAATAAGCGTCGTTCATAAATGCTGGGCACGCGAGAGTTAAAAATGGACGAATTTATTCCACTTTGACTTTGATGTGGAAACTTAAAAATAATATAAAAGAATAATGAGCAGATTTAAATATAAAAGATTGGCCTAATTATGATCTCATATATCTTTCTACAAAAAAAATGTGTATAATAATATTATATTCGTCCTATATTAAGTACCCACAGAAATGTCGCATCTGAACAAATTAATTTCATAATCTATATTACATGACACAAGATGGCATCTTAGGAATAATTTGTTTTATTATTAAGTTATAATATTTTTTATTGATTAAGTATCTTATTAACCGATGAAAAGTAAAACCTTGGTTTTTACTGACATTTCTTGAATTATTTGTGCAATATCTAAGTACACACGACGGCATATTTTTACCAAGAGATTTTTTTTAAATCAACACAACACGTGACAACTCTACTAGGCTGCACTAAAAGTATCGGGAATGGAATATTTCCACTGTTCCTGTCATATTAAAATCTTTTTAATTGAAAACTCCTTGGTTTTAAAAATCGAATACCATTTATTTATTTAAAAAAAGATTCTCGGTCTGGTCACAAGGTTTTGTCAAACTTGTTTAGTCGTTGTGAAAATGGAATTGACTCGAGAAAATTCAAGAACGATGATTTATTATGACTTTCGAAGTGGTTTGACACAAAAACAGTGTGTTGACCGGATGATTTCTGCATTTGGTGATGAAGCTCCATCCAAAACCACAATTTATCGCTGGTTTGCTGAATTTCAACGTGGACGTGTCAAGCTCAGTGATGATCCCCGTCAAGGTCGTCCAAAAACTGCAGTCATCCAAGACAGGCATGAGTCAAATACAAATAATCTTGCATGAACAATTGAGAGTAAAAAAGTTGTTTTTCCGATGGAAACCGCATTCGCTCTGTGAAGAGCAAAAAGCGGCTCGCGTTACTTGGTGCGTCAGAACTCTCGAAAGATTCCACGCAGGATCCTCAAATGCTGTATACAACATCGTATTAGGTGACGAATCCTGGATATATGCGTACGAACCCGAAACAAAAAACCAGTCACGAGTTTGGGTATTCGAAAATGAGTTCAACAAAACAACAAAAACAACAGACAGAGACAACAAAAATTGTTCGTTTACGGAGTGTTGCAAAAAAAATGGTGGCCACGTTTGTCTCCAAAACCGACCATGTTACGACTATTCCTCTTGAGGGACAAAGAACGGTTAATGCAGAATGGTATGCTAGCATTTGTTTGCCACAGGTCGTTTCTGAACTCCGTAAAGAGAACTGCAACCACCGCATCATCCTCCATCACGACAATGCGAGTTCTCACACCGCACACAGAACAAAAGAGTTTTTAGAGCAAGAAAACATAGAATTATTAGACCATCCGCCGTACAGCCCCGATCTAAGCCCTAATGATTTCTATACTTTCCCTAAAATAAAGAATAAATTGCGTGGACAGAGATTTTCATCACCTGAAGAAGCTGTGGACGCCTACAAAACGGCCATTTTGGAGGCCCCCAACTTCCGAATGGAATGGTTGCTTCAATGATTGGTTCCATCGTATGGAAAAATGTGTCAAATTTCGCGGAGAATACTTCGAAAAGCAATAAATACATTTTTAAATCGTAATATTGTGTCACTTCCTTGATTCCCGAAATTTTCAGTGCCGCCCTCGTACAAGCGCCTAGCGAGTGACTGATTAAAGTGCGATGTATGTACCGCAGTTGAGTGGAACAGAGTAGCTGAATGCAGTGTCGCCTCTAGTACGTAGTATATAATAGCTCACAGCAATTAATTCATTTGTGGTGTACACCATTGAGTTATACAACACAAAACTTGGAATTCTTTGGCAAATTCTGCATATAATGCAAGACATTATTTGAATCTGCCACTATAGGGTGCAAGTAAAAGTTTGTAGCACTTATGCAAAGCATATAAAGGCTGTCAGGATTTTGAAGCATCAACCACGAACAATGTAATTGTGCCGAGTTGTCTTCCAAGGTAGCGTCTTTATCTAGCTCGTAGGTATAGTTTGATCTGAGGCTTTTAGTTTCAGCATGCTTTATATTCCTTTTATCAGAAGTTAATTTTGAAGGTCTTGGTAAACTAAAATCCGTTTTCTCTTTTCGTTTAATTATTCTTGTATCCTTCTTCATCTTCTTAACTTTATCAAACTCTTCTGTTCCTTCGGTTGATATAGATTTACCAGGTACGACTGTAAGCTTGCTGTTTTTGCCTGTTTTCATTAACTGTGATCGTCTGTTTCGCTGTAAGAAGGCTGGCATCAAACTGACGAATATTTTCTTCTTGTATTATTAGTATTTTTAATGTCACTCTTGAGGGATTAAATGGAAATATTCCGGATCTTTCAAATCCTTTACGTATGTTTGGTCTCTTTTGTCATGTCTATTTTACTCATTAGCTTCTGCTGTAGCTGTGGGAAATCAAACTAGAGCACAACATTGCCCACTAAATAATTTTGTTGAAATTGAGCCCTGTTTATAGACATATTAAACATTCCAAATAATGGACAGTATATTATTACCCTGAGACATTATTTCTGCTCGAAAACACTTTTTCTGTAGCTAAAAATGAAATAAATATAGGACACAAAAAAAATCCACCCACTTGCATCGGTTTTTGTCGCACAACTGGCAGTGTAACTATGATGTTACCATTATAAAAAATTAAAAATAAAAGTAAAGTAAAAAATAAGAAGTAAGCAAACGTGAAAGCGCTTTCCTTCGGGTTAAGTGATAAAACTGTATTATTCCATTGATTAAAACTACTTTTACGGATTTTATCGCGTTTAATTTTACTTTTAATTATTTTTATTTTTAATTTTTTTTCTAATGTAAAAGTAGTTTTAATCAATGTGTAATGTTCGCGTAAATATAAGAAATCATTATGATGTATTAATCCACTTAAAGCAAATCGGGAAAGTAAAATGACGATGGGTACCTCATGAATTGAGTGAATTGAACTTGCAAACACGCGTCGACAGCTGTATTACTTTGCTCAACCGACACAACAATGAAGGCGATTCGATTTAAAATAAATCGAATTATTACTTTTGATGAAAAATGGATATTGTACGATAATCGGAAGCGCTCGTCGCAATGGCTAAACCCTGGAGACCCAGCCAAATCCTGCCCTAAACGAAAATTGACTAGAAAAAATTACTTGTGAGTGTTTGGCAAACTAGCGCTGGTGTCGTTCACTACAATTTTCTAAAATCTGGCCAAACGATTACGGCAGATATCTATTGTCAGCAACTGCAAACAATGAAGGAAGAACTATATGCTAAACAACCGAGATTGGTTAATCGCTCTAGGCCACGGTTGCTTCACGACAACGCAAAACCACACATTGCACAATAAACAACCACTAAGTTAGATGAGCTACAATTGGAATGTCTGCAACATCAACCATACTCCCCGGACCTAGCTTCAACAGATTACCATTTTTTCTGGAATTTGGACAACTTCTTACAAGGAAAGAAATTCAACTCGGATGCGGCAGTCCAAACCACCTGCAAAGAGTTTATTGATTCTTGCCCCCATAGTTTTTTTTTAGTAAAAGGATCAATGAACTACCTTTGAGATGGCAAAAGTGCATAGATAACAACGGTGCATACTTTGATTAATTAAATATATTTTACGAAAAAAAATTGACTTTATATTCCTCCCGTACAAAACGCCAATTTCATATGTAAGAACCTAATATTTTCTATAATTTTAGTATTTACCTAAATTATTCAAATATTACCTACTTATATGTGGTGTAATACAACTCAAAGCTTATATTTTTAGCTTTACTATTTCCAAATATGTTAAAATTTAAAAGCATTTAAACCGTACCTGGTGGGAGAAAGATCTCTAGCGCGTTTCCAATGATAAAAGAATTTTTAAGCCCAGGAATTTTGCGGAGCAATACTGCCTTCTCATTGTAATTAAATAAGTAGTGAACACCAATTAAAAATATCACTACTAATAACAAATAGATCATTGTAACTAGTCGACGTTTCCATAACACAGCTCAAAGTCGACTGGCAATGATATAAATAATTAAGTAACGAAATCAATTTTTATCTGAAACCTTCTTAGTCTTATATCTATTTTATTGCTTATACTTATTAATTCGATATTTTTAGAAATATTATATCTTCTTGCTTTCTAAAGCTTGCTTTTAACTACGGGATATAATGTAATTTATATTACATCTCGAGATGTCCCGGAAACGATGCTGCCGCATTCAGTCTTCAGCTTTGACAGTTGGCTCTTTCTGGCAGACAGATCTCTGGCAAAGACTTTGGAGCCCTGGTTCCGCTCGATCGCTTCTTTAATACGAGCAGTATTAAAGTTGCGTAAGTCTCGCCGCATGTATTTGGAGATCTGTCTGTTCAGTTGCCTGTATGCTGTCAAATTTGTTGACGATTGCAGCCTCATCTCCCGTCTAACCGGAATACTATCATATCCCACAGTGAAAAGCGAGCTTAAAAGAAAGGGTTCAACAGTTCATGTCCGGTCATGTCCTACATAGATAAATAGATATGTAGCAAGCGTTGAAGAAATATGTACTTATTTCATAATAGTTCAATGGTAGCAAGTTATGTCCCATTCTTTATTTATCGTACTGAGAACCGGATTTGTCGACAGGCTTTTTTATTAATTTGGCTTGGATACTTGTCCTTTAAGCTATGTCTTTGTTTATCCCAGTATCAAGTAATAGTAATCCTTTATAGTACACCGCTTCACAATCAGTGGCGTGGCTACCTTGGGGCTAGACGGGGATGTGCCACAGGGCCTCCAAGCTCAAGAGCCCCTCAGACTCCATGACGACGACTTTCGAAAAATTATACATATATTATCCTAATTAAATTTAAAAAAAAAGACTCAACTTTTTCGCCCCTAATCAACAAACCTCGAATGGCTCGAACTGAAATCACTAAAATTTCTCACACCACCAGAACATAAACATCATTGTTAAAATAAAATCACCTAATTCGTTTTATTGCTTTCTAAAGTAGGTACTTAGCACCATTATTATTAACTGTAAGCTACTTTGTCTTTTTTTATTTTCACCAACTTCCGCCCGCGACTTCATTTGCCTGGTATAGACCAACATTGAAAATTATCCCACGGAATTTATCATCATTTAAGTCTACTGCTGAATACAACACCTCCCCAAAGTAATGCCAAAAAGCATGGTCCTAAATTACCTACATCCATCGACTCTTTCTTTTTGCATGCATTTTCTTTTGCATGTCTTGCATAGCTTACTAATCCGTTGGGATATGTCGGTTACTTTGGTTATGATACGGATACTAAGATGTATTAGCAATGTTAAAATAGACTTATGATGTAATAATGAATAATGTAAATGTGTATTGAAACGAATGACGTAATCGGTTATTAATCGTAAATTATCATTTATGTTAAAAAAAAGCAATATTCGATCGCTTTAGTTTGTCGCTTTGGTATTGATTATTATTATATACATAGATACATACATAGATCCAAAGGAGACAATCAATTTTTCTATGGAGAATGGGCCCACCACAAATTTTAAAGATTATCAATGAAATGCATGTCGATTTATTCCTTATAATCCATAGATTACAATAAAATTATTAGTTTTACTGCATCTAAACGGAGTTCTGAGAAATTAACAAATAAAATATGAATCTGACAATAACCTAAAAACAAACTGAAAGCGATTTTCTGGTAGTATTCATCGGTATTATAAGTTAAAATAGTGCACACTTGAATAATAGTACATATAAAACTAAGCTGTAGATATATTCAGCATTTATAAATATTTTAAAATCGATGTAAAATCTTTCACTAGTTCCGGCAAAACATAGTGCCTGTCTATCCACAAATGTATGGATTCTAAGTTTGACATGTATTGATTGATTGTGAGTGTAATTCTAAATACCAAGATGGCTAAGGGATAATGTCTATTTATATTTATGATATTACCAACACACAGTAAGATATGTTTTAAACTGGTTGTATTACAAAGAGAAATTAACAAATAAAATATGAATCTAACAATAACCTAAAAACAAACTGAAAGCGATTTTCTGGTAGTATTCATCGGTATTATAAGTTAAAATAGTGCACACTTGAATAATAGTACATATAAAACTAAGCTGTAGATATATTCAGCATTTATAAATATTTTAAAATCGATGTAAAACCTTTCACTAGTTCTGGCAAAACATAGTGCCTGTCTATGCACAAATGTCGTATGGATTCTAAGTTTGACATGTATTGATTGATTGTGAGTGTAATTCTAAATACCAAGATGGCTAAGGGATTAATGTCTATTTATAATTATGATATTACCAACACACAGTAAGATGTTTTAAACTGGTTGTATTACAAAAAACAAAATATAATGTAGTTAATTCTATTTATTATTGTAAATCATAATTTATTTAAGTATTCTATTAACAGTAGTAGGTACAGAAACAGAAACCTTTTATTCAATTTAGATTATAAATAATACTTATTGAAAGTCACTTTTTTAATTTATCACTGGTTCGGAAAAAAACCTCTGACTTGAAGAGAACCAGCAAAATACCCAGTAGGTCTTTTAAAAAAAAAGGCAGCTTACAATCATGTATGTCATAATTAACAACACAGAACAAATTAGAAATAGCTTGGTAGCGATCATTTTACCCACGGGTTATTGTCAGCCATAAATTCCTTTATACTATAATAACCCCTTTTATACAAACTTAATTTAATAAATTTTTTGAACTTTGATGATTGACTGACATATATAGACAGGAGCGGTGTCAAGACATTGTTTTGTTTTGGTTGATTAGTAAGTAGTATACATCATAATAAAATGACTAGGAATTAACATGCCTTATCTATGTTATTACACAATGATAAATAGTGAGGAAGTAAGATGTTTCAAACTGTTTGTGTAAGGATTACAAAAACACAGGCTTAATTTAAATGTATTTATTACTAGCGATGCGGCTCAGCTACAGCACTGGTGATTTATGGATCTCGACAACAGTGCCATCTACCGGGTCCAAATGTAAATATAAACCATCTATGAATCCATCCAAATACACACAAACATTTTCATTGAAATTGGTTGGATGGTTTCTTATGTTTTGTCTATAACGGACATAGGTAGAAACATTTTAGTGTTAGATATATTTCTGAAGGTTTTTTGAAAATAACTTGATGGTAACATGTACATTTATGATATTGTAAGCAATCAGAAGGAATTTTCAATTATAAGAGATATGATGTAAGACTGTTGTCTTCAATATCCATACAATTTTTGTCTCTGCAAGCTTTCAGCCTGCACGGCATACAGATATGTTCTAAGCGATCCACCTGAAAAGAAGTTAATGACAATTGTAAAGGTGTCTTAACTAAATAATAATTCTTATCAATATATTACTTTTTTCTATATTATATAGGAATTAAAAGGACATTTTTAATAATAAGAGATATGAGATAAGACTATGCCTTCAATGTCAATAAACTGTATTTACATATTTCTGTAAGCATTTTCTTATAACTTCCTTTTCATATGTTAAATAATAAAGAAATTATTATAAACTATACAGCATTAATCAGCTCCAGCTGATCAAATACAGGAGCAGTAATTACTGATCAACATCTATGATATTCAACCATGTAAAAGTTGTCTCACATTTTATTTTTACTGGTTTCATGTACATAGGAGAAAAAGATATTATTGTTATATTAAGTATATCTGATTTTAGATGACAAAATAATATTCCTTTCTGCACAGTGAACAACACAGCTGTCTAAGCATAATAGATACAACCATTAGACTTTTTTATGCAAACTATTAATATTAAACTTATATTTATATTTGCTTCTAGTACAAATAATTACATTTTACACATAAATATATTATGTAACATTTATATTGCCTATCTACTATGGCTGGTATAAATCCAGGATCTGTGTCTGGCTTAACGAAAAAGCCATTTAGTATTAAGCAACTTGCTGAATACATAAGGTACCTATTTGTACACAAATGTAGTTATATGAATTGCTCTTCAAAACCCTCTTTAAGTCCCTCGACCCAAAGATTCTAATTTTCTTTTAACATTATAATAAATTATTTTGTGCATTTATTCTATTTATTATGTATTTAATTTAGATTTTACTAATAAAATAAACATAATGCTTTGTCACTTTTAACAAACTAATAAGGTTCTAAGACCTGTTTATTATTTGTATTTATTTTGTTTTAGGTAAAATATATAAACTTAATAATAGATTTTCACAACCTAGAATAGGTGTAAATTAATAAACTCTTATATTCTATTTGCGAATTTTACCACAAAAACTATAAAGAGAAAAACATACGTACTTGTGTCAATTAATATTTGGCTAACCTTTCTGATAATTGATAATATCCATATTTTCTTAAACATTAGTTTAATAATGCTTGTAAATAAAAACTCCATTTTGTTCTTACCATAATGATGCGCCTCCAACTATGTTTTATTTCACCCGAGTGAATCGAGTGAATTTGTCCAACTCGATAATCGATAGAAAATAAATTTTACCGAGTTACCGAGTTAACTCGGCGCATCGTATGGATTCAGAGGGTGCTATATAGATATTACTTCACTAATTTACTTGTATATATAATAAGTCGCTGCAGGTGACATCACAAGTTGCATCCAAATTCAAACTTGCATCTGGCATGTTGTAAACAAACCTGAATTTAGTTTTATTTATGATATTGATTTATAGTTTTAATTTCACATATTACTTATTTATAAAGGTACATATTTAAAAATTGTTTAACTAAAGTAATCGCTACTCTCAACTCTAGTGATAAACTTTTCTGTAAATAGTTGATTTACTCAAAAACTAGTGTACAACTAGAATGATATACATACATACTCGTAAATTAACCTGAGTGGCTCGAGTCACAAAACTCTACTCGAATCGCATCTTTATCTTACGGCCAATGCAGTGTTTGTCTACAATTTAGTGATTAAATCGACTTACTAATTCGAGCAATTTATTATTATATTATGTTATAAATAAATTGATATTAGGTAATATGTATATAATGTTGTATCAATTTATGTTATACATAATATAAATTGATTATATATACTTTGGATAGTCAAATTATTAATAACATTAAGACTTACGTCATAACGTTAGAGTGATATTATTTTATGAAGATATCGATACGCATACCAAAAATAATATATAACTACCTATTAAGTGTAGTAATAATAATTGTGTTGTATGGAAGAACAATTATAAAAATAATTTGTGACATATTGACACAGCTTCGTTCATCTAATTTGAATTGTTTAACTCGAGCTCAAAATCGAGTTACCTGAATTTCAACTCGATTCGATTTCTTCCGAGTTATCACGGCACATCTCTATGACAATAATTTTTTAAATATTACATTACCTAAGCCAATGATCAGAACACGAATGTCAAAACAACTAATTTTTTTTTCAGATTTCTTGTTTCCGTTTACATTTTCGAAAAATTTATTGGCCATTTACTATTATAATTTGCTGTCTTTTTTTGGTGTAAATACCATTAAACGACGTTAATATTTCTAGTGGGCCCAAAAATGATTGTCTCCTTTGTCCACAGTTTACAGATTTAAGAACTTTGGATAATTTAGCTGTTAATGTCAAAGTTTTATCATTACTGCCAGTTTATTACAGTATTTATTTATATAAGTGCAATGTTTACAGCTGACTTTTCATTACAATAAGAACAGATTTTTGTCTAAAAGTGACGCCCGAAAGGGCTACATATAGCTGTTCATGAGAAAAACACTCAACACTCAGGTCTAAGCTAAGCCCGCAACATTGAATGTTTGACCTTGTGATTTGATGATCGTCACTGAAAATGATGATGGTTATATTGGGGTAAACTTTGTCTACCAATTCTTGAAGGTCATTTTCTAAAACGTACATTTTCAAGTTTTCCATTATCTTATGGCATATGCTCTTTGAACAACAACTCCACAAAATGCTGGTTTTCATGTTCTGAAACGAAGGAGGCCGCGGCGAAGACGTGCCGGCCAGCCGTGATTTTTTCTGCCTGCACGTAATTCCGAATCTGTGATATCTTCTAAAGTATTCATTTAAATGACGTAATTTAAAGGATAATTTTAGTTTAGACGATATGCCCAAGTTAACTATCATATTTATTAAGATGAATATTAATACTAAATTAGAGAAAATACCTTCGTATTCTCTTTGAACAACAACTCTACAGAATGCCGATTTTCATGTTCTGAAACGAAGGAGGGCGCGGTGAAGCCGTGCCGGTCAGCCGTGATTTTTCTGATTGCACGTAATTTCGAATCTGTGATATCTTCTAAAGTATTTATTTAAATGACATAATTCAAGGGAAATGTCCAAGTTAACTAATATATTTATTAAGATGAATATTAATACTGAATTAGAGAAAACATCTTCACCAATAAGCAAATATTTTTAAATAATATTTTTACGATAAAAATGGTTACTGTGATTCAAAATTATGAGATTGATATATTATTATGCTAGCGCAAACTTTTGGTCTATAAACTATAACACCTTATTTCATCCTCTGAGGGTTGGATTTAAAAAAATCCTATCTTAGTTAAATACCTACGTAATAAAAAGAAGTTATATTGTCATTAATTTTGTGCTTCTACGTTCTGTAGTTTGAGCTTTACTCTGGTATTCTGTGAAAGCGAGGTGCTACCCCGGTCGCGCTGACCCATTCGTGCTACCACCATAATATAGCTGCAGCGTGGCTCTACCACTTATTATACGTTAATCGCCCCGTAAAATAAAATGGTTTATACAAACTATAACACCCTACTTCATCTTCTTAGAGATTGATTTTTCCTAAATCATTTATTAGTGTAGTATTTTTTTATAGAATAACGGTGACAAAAAATCACACAGTCCACCAGATGGTAAGCGGAAGTTGTAGCTCATAGACATCTACATTTATCCTCGATTATGAATCAAAACGCAGATGAGTTGTTACCCCTGAAGACTAAGATGGAATGCCTCGTTTCCGGTAAAAAGGGGTCTCCGGGTCTCTACACTCACTATACGAAACACAGCAGTATTAAGCTGCTATTTTACGCTAGTATTCTGTGAGAGCGTGGTCCTTCCCCGGTCAAGCCGACCCATTCGTGTTACAAACATAGCTGCAGCGTGGCTCTACCACGTACAAGCCTTCGTTATAAAAGTGACTGACTAATTATAAGATTTCTGCTATTAGCATCTATACTCAGGATAACACATTTTGTATAAAGATTAGGAAGAAGCTTTGCTTTATTATGCCCTGCAGTGTGCTGTAAAGAGCTGATGAATAAGAACTTTTGCACCTTTAAAGTATTTAGTTTAGTTCAAATAGGGCCCAAATAACATTTTTGCCCCGGGGCCCGTGGTTGCATGGCTACACCCAAAGATATTTTATAGGTCCAGATACCTTTTTTTTTCGGTTTTTCGGTATTCGGTAATAATTTCATATTTCATTCAATTCATATTCAATTCAAATCGGAATTTCATATTTCATTCATATTGACGTACCTGTTGATTCTACGAGTATAAAATGTAAGTGCGAGGCGTGTGCATTTGTGTGCGTGTGTGTATGGGAATATGATGGGTTACGTGTGTTTTATGTAGGTACGGACATCACACTAAAATATTGTAGATAAGTAATAAAACCTATAATTATTGTAACAGTTAAAAATAAATAAAAAAGCACAGTAGATATTTATGTATTTCTCTTTCTCGCTTTAGTACCGGTTCTGAGTGACCAAAAAGGATAGAAGCACAGGAAAATGCAATTCCGTGCAGCCAGATATAGTTTAACCCTAAGCCTTAAAATGGTTTAACATTATAGGTTGGTTGAAACCTGTAAAATTAGACCGTTTAAAACCTCTATACAGATAACCTTTTCGGTTGGCAATGGCATTAGAAATGGTAAAAACATTTCGTAGGCTAGGCAACACTCGAACATTAGGTATTGCGCAGTATTATTACTTGTATTGACAATTAGCTTTCGTATTGTTTTACAAATAAATACACCAGAATATTGTATAATTATTTATGAAAAGTGATGTTTTTATCTTTATCTTTTTCCAAGAGTAATTTTTACATAATTTCACAGCACAAACAGTCATTTTCAAAATTAAAAACACGGGTGCGTGACGTATGTTCGCAATAAACGTCGCTGGCGTAATGGCGGAACGATCGTACCATAGATTACTGACTATGTACGATCGAACAAATACGCCAATATTGGCGCACTCACGCACGGTATCTGGACCTATGAAACATCATTGGCTACGCCACTGCTCACAATATGCTGATGCGTCACATTGCGTAGTTTCTGGGAGATTTTGACGGTAACTTGAGTCATCAGACAGTTGGTATATCTCAAGGCGTCTAAACAGACAGATACTTTATCTTGAGATTCACATCACCATCGGAGCTTCTTTCACCGTTTCCATGTAATAGTTCACATGTGCGGCCATTTATTACACAAAATCGCACCACTTTTACGTATCAAAATTCACTTGAAAGCCTACAATAATACAGGAGCAGGAATCCGCGCCGGTAAAGTTTCCACCAAAACCTGTATATAATTATAATTAGACTAGAGCACAGATTAAATAATAGCTCTTACGCAACAGATACATCATCTCTCCCATACAAAAGAGAAAATACCTACTATATAAGAACCCGGAAAATTTTAATAATAATCCCAGGCGTTAGCTGCAAGCAGAAATAATATACCTTCTGCACGCTTACCAGGAGCTTAGTAAAAACAGAATAGTGGGCTATCTTCTAAGAAATGTACCGATATATATGTAATTATGTAATGTAATGTAATCTATGTAATAATATATGTGTGTGTGTGTGTGTGTGCCTGGCACGTGACAGTACGGAATCGTACGTACGAGCCACAGCACGCACACGACACTTGCTAAGTCGGAAAGGTCCGCTCGTGTCGAGGAGGGCCACCACCGCGCAGCGCGGTCGTTAAAAAAGGTGAATGCGTTTTTTTTTGACGCTTAAAAAAGCAGACTGAATTTTGTTAAGAAAGGACTGATGCACTGCAATAGCGGCAGTGCAAGTATGTTTGCGTGCCAAATGGTTGTCATGTGAAACAAAATTTCCCAATTTTTTTTTATAAAACCAATCTGTCAAAATATAATATAACTTTGACAAAATACTAATTTAATATTACGTAACTAATATAAATAACAGATTTGACGATTAAAAACATCTAAGAATTTAAGATTTATACATACCATTAAATTGTCCACGTGTCGATATACTGGTGCCGCTGTCTACATGCGTAAGCAACGTAAGGCGAGGTACATAATATTGACATAGTCCTCGCTATGTCAATATTATGTATCGATAAACAAATCATCATAGTCCGCAAAAGTTCAGCGTTAGTAAAAGTGATTTTTAGTATTTTTTCATTAATTACCTACGGCCCTTCGCAAGTCCGCTGCTGATCATAGGCCTCCCTCAAGGAGTGCCACCCAGCACGGTTCTGATCCACCTGCATCCATCAACTTCCTGCATGTTTTACCAGGTCGTCACTCCATCTATTGGGGGGTAGCCCTGCACTTCACCCACCGGTAGGAAGCTGCCACTAGAGAACCTTTTCCCCCCATCGGTTGTTGATTTTTCGAACTATATAGCCGGCCCATTGCCACTTCAGCTTACTTATTTCTATGTGTATCATGCAGAAAACTCCGAGCATAGCCGTCTCTGTAGCTCGTTGAGTGACTGAGCTTTCTCGTACGGCCAGAAGTGCAGGTTTTTTTAATGTTATATAAAATTATGATTTTATTAGTAATTATATTTCATCGCTTCATTCTTCAGATATAATATTAACAACGTAGTTTCCTTATTCTACAAGGCTAAGTCGCACCTTTAAAGATTTTTACTCTACCCACATCAAAACAATTGCCCCTTCCCACTAACGTCTCTCGCCGTCCGAGCGTACTGCCTCATTCCTTTTTCGTGCGAGGCAGAGTGCACACCTTATTTAATTATCTTAGAACAGTAAAATGTCGACACGCAGTGCTGCAGACAAAATTGCTTATTATCAAAAGAAAATTTTAAAAAACTAGAAGAACAAGAACGAAAGCGACATAAACGAGTCATTGTTTACTCCGATTCTTCTGAGGCCGAAGAAAATTTTGGTAAGTGTTACCGTTACGTAATTCGATTCTAGTGCCTGAGTGATCATTAAAAATATAAGTTAAGACTAAAAACCTTAGCGTTGATCGTGAATCAACACGAATACAAACTTACCTGGGGACTGGCCGAGAGTCAGTACGAAGGTATCCTTACCTGGGGGCTAGCCGAGAGTTAGCACAAAGGTTATATAAACTTAAATACTCATGTACAAATATATTAAAGATTTAAGTTTTTAGTTGTGTTAATTTAGATTCTTATCATAACAATTTTTTGTTATCTACCTCCGAAATATGAAATTTATTTCTTGTTGTGGATAACTAATAAGGTCATAAATGATGACACCATGGTATAGGGTAACATCCGTTCTCTTCGAAGAGCATCCTCTGCTGACAATTGAAGATAAAGCGGAAGAAACAATTCCTTCATTAGATCCTGAGCTATTGTCAGCTTTGGGTGATACGGATAGTGATGAGCAAATATACGGTGAAAATATTCACCAGGATCTTACTCACCATTGGCTTCCTCTTCTACGTAAGGGTCTTACTAAGGAAAAAAGACAAAACTTGTAAAAAGAGTACTTAATTCCCGAAAATTGCAAGCTTTTGAGAGCACCTACGCTGAATCCCGAGATTGCAGCGGCACTTACCGATGCAGCCCGAAATAGGGACAAGAAAATAGAGGTCGATCAGCAAAGACTGGGCTTAGGTATTACTGCCGTTAATAGATCTATGTCTTTACTTCTCATCGGAGACAATAAAGTCCAAGCGATAAAAAAATTATCTGATGCGTGCCGTATATTATCCGACCTCCATCACTCTGAGACCCAAAACCGGAATTAAATTGGTGACACCCGGATTAGACAAGTGTTTTCTTAAAGTCGTTCATGAGAGTGAAAAAGATGAAACTCTTTTTGGCATTGAGCTTTCCGAAAAGATTAACGCGTCAAAAGCCATCGAAAAACAAGGTCTTCGGATTTCAGACTCAAAACCTTCCACATCACAGATAAAACAAGTTCGTCTTCAAGAGACAATTGTTACCAGGGAAACTGGAGCAGCCCTTCTCGCTAGCAGAACAAGGGGGGGGGGGAGGTCCAAGGAAGTTGTCATCGGGGACACGTAGGGATCAACCCTCTCAGGTGTATCCACAAACGAGGTCTTGGAGCAACAACAAATCTTACCGCGCTCCAATTTAGCGCTAAAACAGGTACATTCGGGAAGATTACAATATTTTTATGACTGTTGGCTTAAATTAACAAAAATAAAATATTTTAAGATGGATTCGGGATGGATTTACAATACCATTTAATAGACAAATTACTCAATGAAGATTACCTCATTCAACTTGTCATCAAAAGATAAACAATACATTTCTGTAGCTATTAATAATTTATTACACTTAGGAGCAATATCAGTGTCATCCGTTAAAGAACCAGTTCATATCCTCAGTTTTCTTAGCGCCAAAATCTAACGAAGACAAAAGATTTATTCTGAATTTAAAGTCCCTTAATATGTTCGTTGCAAAATATCACTTAAAAATGGAGGATTACAGAACAGCCTCAAAGTTAATACCCCGTAATGGTCACATGGCTACCATTGACCTACGGGAGGCTTTGGCGCAAATTTTTAAGATTTAAATTTGAAGATGAAAATTTAGTTAAAACCCTTTATGAATTTAATGCCATGCCGTATGACCTGTCAGTTACTCCTAGAACGTTTAGTAAGATAATGAAAGAGGTAATAACCAACTTAAGAAACAGGGGATATAAGTCTCTCATACATCTTGACGACATTCTTTGTTTATGTAAAGACTACAATGAATGTTTAGACAACGTTAACGCGACTATGCATCTTTTACAATGCTTAGGTTTTGTTATTAATTATAATAAGTCCTGTCTAGGCCCGCATATATCTTGACATATTTGGGATTTATTTTTGATTCCAAGGAACTTTCTATAAGTCTACTCATAGATATACAAAATCATATAGCTCACATAGTACAAAGGTTCTAGTTGTTCGATCAGAGATTTCGCTCATTTGATAGGTGTTCTCACGGCCGCTTGTCCTGCGGTAAAATATGGCTGGTTGTACACTAAACGGCTAGAAAGACGAAAATACCTTGCGCTTCAAAAAAAAAAGTATTTTAACCAAAAATTCGTTTAGTATAACTAAATATAATTATGAGATATTTACAGACGCGTGCTTGACAGGTTGGGGTGCTTGTTGTAATAATATTCGTGTTGGCGGAGGATGGAAATACAATGAACTCAATTATCATATCAATTACCTCGATTTACTAGCCATATTTCTAGGTATTAAGTGTTTTGTTAGGGATATGTCGGATTGTAATATTTTGTTGCGCGTAGATAATACAACAGCTATAAGTTATATTAATTGAATGGGAGGAATCCAAATTCCCCCATTTGAACGAGTTATCTCGATCAATATGGCAATGGTGCGAGAAGCGAAACATTTGGCTAGCGCATCTTACATAAATAGTAAAGAAAATGTAGAATCAGACCAAGAATCAAGGAAACTAAACCTAGATACAGAAAGGAAGCTAAGTGATAACGCTTATAAAGAGATCATACAAAAATTGGGGGAACCAGAAACAGATCTTTTCGCTTCTCGTGCCAATGCTAAATGCACGACCTATGTGTCTTGGAGAGCGGATCCAGATGCCTTATTAGTAGATGCTTTCACTATTGATTAGAGATACAAATATATCTATGCGTTTCCACCTTTTCTTTAATAATGAAATGTCTGGAAAAATCATAACCGATAAAGCCGAAGGCATTTTTTCTGTCCTTATTGGCCATCCCAGCCTTGGTACCCAATGTTAAATAACTTACTCAGATCAGATATAATGTTTTTCAAACTTCACAGAGATCTCTTACGGTCTTACTACTCCTCATCACCTGCACAAACCTTACCCTGGGTGCAGCGAGGCTCTCAGAGTCGCATTTATAAGAAGAGGTACACCATCGCCCGCTCTTCCAATGATGATGGCATCGCTTTCAAAGAATACAATACTTCATTTTAGAGTCTCGTATAAGCTGTGGTGGCAATTTTGTCATAAAAATAATTTAGATCCTTACGCAAATTCTATACCGTCAATGTTACTATTTTTATCGGAGCAATTTAATAATGGGGCCGCTTACGGTTCGCTCAATAACCACAGGTCGGCCTTATCATTAATTCTAGGAGACTGTGTAGGTTCTAAAGACTAAATAAAAAGATTCTTAAAGGGCGCATTCAAGTTAAGACCAGCCCTTCCAAAATATACTGGTACTTGGGATCCAAAAATTATCTTAAATCATATAGAAGGTTGTGTTCCAATGAAACACTTTCAATTGAAAAACTCACAAAAAATAGCAGTATTAATGGCATTATGCACAGCACACAGAGCCTCAAACATTATCTTTAATAAATATAGACAATATTAAGATATGTTCTTCAGATGTTAGAATCAGCATCACTGATATAATTAAAACGTCTGCAGCGGGACGTCAGCAACCCCTTCTAATTTTACCTTATTTTATTAAAAATAAAAATATTTGTCCAGCCACGGCAATAAGATTATTTAGAGATTACAAATAAAATGAGACCCGCAGATTGTTGGAACTTATTGCTAACCTACAGGTGGCCACTGCTCAATCTATCAGTAGGTGGATTAACGGAGAGCGCTAGCGGAGGGCTGCGTGGACGTGACCGTGTTTAGTGCACACAGCACGCGACATGCTGCCACCTCGTGTGCTAGATCCGCTGGAATCTCTCTAGATACGATCAGAAAACAGCCGGTTGGTCGTCAGCATTAGAGACCTTTGCAAAGTTTTATCATCGCCAAATTATTGACGAAAATAAGTTTTCGAGAACTGTCCTCCTAAATAATTAAATTTGATTTGTTAAATAAAATAGACAAGTGAATAACGTACGTTAGTACGTTATTTTGTTACGACCGAACTAATAAATAATATTTGGTTTTTTATGATTTTTCTTTTAAAGTTCAACATACACATAAGTAACCCAATAAGCAAAACTTTAAGCTCTAAACATCTACGTTGTTAATATTATATCTGAAGAATGAAGCGATGAAATATAATATATGATCAAACGAACTTCTCCAAGTGAAGTTCGATCAGTATTATATGAATCGCTTCATTCGAAGATATAATTTCCCTCCCGCCCATAACCCACTAAAAGTTTTGCTAAGAATAATATCTCTAAAAGAATGAGGCAGTACGCTCGGACGGCGAGAGACGTTAGTGGGAAGGGGCAATTGTTTTGATGTGGGTAGAGTAAAAATCTTTAAAGGTGCGACTTAGCCTTGTAGAATAAGGAAACTACGTTGTTAATATTATATCTTCGAATGAAGCGATTCATATAATACTGATCGAACTTCACTTGGAGAAATTCGTTTGATCATATAAAATAATTGTGGCCAGTTTTTGAAAGCCTGATAAAACTCAAATTTTATTTCAAATTTAATCAAAAAGTTGGCTATGGGTACTTTCCACCCTGTGTTACCGTATACCGAGCAATAAAAACAATAATGTGTGCGGACCCCGTAGTTGACTTAGCCATAATGCTTTTGGTGCTAGCATGGTATTTTATCATCATCATCATCATATATATATATATATATATATATATATATATATATATATATATATATTAAATTGTTAAAAAATGCGCGCAAATATAACACAAAAAATTACGCGAATAAATTTAATACTTCACACCTCTCTGTGGAAGGTCCAAAGAAACCAGTTTTTATCTTAGAAAAGCAAGGTGCCTTAACTATTTATCCCGAAAAGGGGATTGCCCACTCTTCATAGACACTTCGGCCATGGGTGCCCACATATAAAAGCATATAGATATGATAATATGCAATTAAAACAATGAAATGGTTAAGGAATTGCTTTAAAAAAAAAGTTGGGGTTTTGAAGATATATAAGTTTTTATTTTCACAAATGCAGTTTTTTTAACAACTATTTTTATCGATTTTATCACGTTTTATTTCTTTGATTTTTTAATTCCAGACGTTTCGGGTGCTTTTCAACACCCATGGTTACGGCGGACTGAGGTGACTGACGTCCCAAATTGGGACTCCCAATGTCAGTGTTAACCCGGAGTACCTTCAGATTTTTAATTTTTATTTATGGTCCGATCTACAGAATGAACTTACTGTGTCTTGAAGTCTTGCAATGGTATGCTTGGGTTTAATTTTAATTTCATTAATTACAGGGTCTTAAGCAGGTGGTAGTACCAAGCCTCCTTCTCTATTAAATTTTTTTTTATTTCAATAGTCTCAGGTATCGGTCCTTGATAGGAATTGATGTACCTTTTAGAGGATTTGTGGTCTATCAAATCTTTTTTATACGTCTATCTGGTTGGGGCCGTCCAGGATATGATCACAAACTGCAAACTTTCCTAAACCTTGATGCTTCATGTCAGCTCGCTTGAAGATGTAGCCAATCTTGTCTGTGACACCCCTGACAAATGCTAGTACTGCACATGCTTGACTGTGGCCGGCTTCACTCGGTCACTGTGACGTAAGCGCGGGCCCGAAGCTTGTTGACGTGCAGAACCTGCCTGACGTGCTGAAGCTCGACAGCCAGGTGTTTGCTGCCACAGATCCCTTGTGCTCTCTGTAACAAAGATTTGCTCACGGTAACTAACTGTGAAGGATAATGGCGAAATTCATTGTTTTCTATACACAGTGTGACCTATGGAGTTGTTAGAATTTTGGATGACTAACGCATCTAGGATAGCTAAGGAATTATTTGCCTCTAATTTACACATCAATACATCATTCAGGAACTGAGCAGGAAGCAAAATATTAGTCTGATGCCGTGCCCAACCCAAATACCATATTACTGTCATAACATGGGCACAGCATCTAACAGTTCGACGGCCGACAGTACTTTTTAATTGCACTTCTACCAGAACCATTGCCACTAATTAAAATATACATAAAATACACTTTACGACTAATGGTGATGACTTGCAATTCTAGCCCTAAGTAAAGATCAGCTAGGGCTTAAGTTTATTCCTTCCATAATGCTGCTCCTCTGGTTATCACAGAGTTCTATCCGGTAGCAACCATTAAATCTTATATGCTCACCATAATAGTAGCGAGCTTGCTTTAATTGGTATGTGACACAAGCAATTAATATTAAGTCGCTGTAAGTCAAAACATTTTAAAGTCTACATTTATATTTCTAAAGTCTGCCTGCCCTAGCTCTATTTAGATTGCTTTCCCTAGCATACTCAGACAAATCATTATTTGTCTCCATATTTTGGTGAACTATTTCAAGTATTTGAGCCGCATCATCTCTGTCCCTTATTTTTGTGTGGAATGTATTAATTATAGCAGCAGCCACAGCAGTCTATCATCAAATGTGTAGAAGCCCTGTTAAAGTAATTTTGATGAAATATTTTAAATTCAGTTTTAAAAATGCCATTCACCACCTATACTACTCATATCGAAACATAGTCATGGCTCTGGATTTATTAGCATATCTTGTCATTAACTGAGATTCACCATCATCTGCTTGAGACATTGCTGCGGCCCTTAGACATCCACATCTATCCTCTATTACAAATCAAAATGCAGATGCGTTGTCACTCGTGAGGACTAAGATAATTTTCTCGTTTCCAGTAAAAAGGGTCTCCGGTTCTCTACACTCACCATACAAAACACAGCAGCATTAAGCTACTATTTCACGCTGGTATTCTGTAAGAGAGTGGTCCTTCCCCGGTCGAGCCGACCCATTCATACTACAACTATACTTCTAATATAACTGCAGCATTTCTCTACCACGTATAACACACATACATAGTAATTGTAATCACAAAAGAGACATACTCGCAATGCTGATGGAACATTGAGCCCATTGGAATTGTTACAACCAGATAAAAAACATTGATTTGGTGTTAGTGGCGCTTTTAAATAATTAGTTAGTAGTACACTGTGTGATGTATGATCTAAGCTTTGTTGTTCTGGGTGCAATACATTACTCACTTCAGATTGCAACGAGGATGGACTAGATGATTCAGATGGTTCCCGTTCTGCAGTTGAATGTGATGCTGTTCTATCAGTTGATTGCCAGCAATTATGATACACATGGCATGATAACGGCAACTGAAATAATGTAAAATACAAAAAATGAAGTCAAAGTGAAAAAAAATAGATTTGTTTATTTTAAACTCAAATATAAATAAAATATTTATCAAGTTAAATGTTACTGCATAAGGATGGACTTAATGCCCTATATTATTTAATAATTAAGACCTGACAGACTACCAGCAGTCCAAAAACAATGAAAAATCAACGGTCTCCTTTCTTGGTAGTTGATAAAAATGGTCAATCTCATAAATAAGCTAGTATGTTTGTCAGATATAGCTTGTGCAGATGTGAAAAAATAAAACAAGTTCTTGAGTTGATATACAATCAGTGTAAAAACATGTATAATTATCAGATATGAGCATCACACTTAATAAATTGAAAAATGCTAAACACTTACCTCCAAAATTATATCCAATTGTTGAGAGATCAACAATTGCATTTTCCAACAAAACAAAATAACACGATAACACGCAATTGAATTCTTGTGACATAACAGTGACGAGGGCCTACCTGTCAGATTCGATGTTGCCACTTAACTGTCATAAAATCTATGAAACGATATCGATTTTTATTCGATTAATAATATCATAAAAAGAATAATCTTTGACGCGTTTTAAGTTCTGCACGCTTTTTAAAATATAATTTCCTGTATTTATTGAAATTCTATTTCAAACGTATTTTTAAGAACAGTTAACTTGTACTGTATTGTTTTGTTATGCTTTACAGAATTCATGGTAAATCAGCTAGAAATTAACTTCTTTTTTTTTTTTTTCTGGAATTATCATAACATAATTCCATTTTAAATGTTATGTTAAGAACAGATAAGAATAACAGTTAAATTGTGCAGTAGCGTTTTGTTATACTCTAAAGAATTCTTGGTAAACCAGGTAGTAATTCGCTTGTTTAATCATCATAACTATAAATGTGAAGGTTGTTATCGATTTCAACCGAGCATATAACAACGGCTGTTTTTGTTTTTAACGGTTGACTACCGCTTTTGATGACTTGAAATGGATAAAAACCCATTTTGTGCAATAAGTTTTTTCTCTTTGGTAATGAATAAAGCACAGAAACCCGTATAATGTATAATAGTCCTTTTTTTTAGATACAAGTAGCACATTTTAAAGAACTGCAAAAACAACTTTGTTATTAACACAAACACTATTTGTAAAATAATTTTTTGCTGGCGATAATGATAGTGGTATTTTTGACTCGATTTAAAATATATGCTTGTTACTACAGAACTCTTTATGGGTCTGCGAGTCCGACTCGCACTGAACCAGTTTTTTTCAACTTATAGTTTTATTTTAATAAATAGTTTTTTCGTTTAAGCGGAGCTCTTTTACTCTAAGGTAGACTGGTAGATAATGCCTCAGGCATTAAGTCCGCCTATATACATCTAATGTGTATATGAAGTTAAATAAATAGGTAAATAAAATAAAGTGTGCAAATACGATTATTAAATTGTAAAAATAATAATTGGATTTGAACATCTTAGGTAGGTATTTAGTTTTATTTATTTAGAAAATATTAATCTCACAATTAATTATTGTAATAATATAATTTTATCACACAACTAATGCCCTTATTAGCAATATAATGGTGAATTTTCAAAATCGGTCTAGTAATTTTTGAGATTAGCCAAAAAATGTATTCATTGAAAGTAGCGCCCTCTATAATAAAATTCATCCTATATTAGGTATCTAAAATTATACATAACAATGTAGTGATGAAAGAATTCTCAAAGTTGGTCAAGTATTTTACTTTGATAGTAGCGCCCTCTATAATAAAATGCATCCTACGTTTTTAAGCACCATAACAAAAAACGATTCAACATAGCCTAACCCGCACACACAGTAAAAACATAACCATCCTTTTTCGTCTGTAGTCGGATAAACAACTGGCTGATAAAGGTTGCTTATCGGCTGCTTTGGATAAATAACCATTGTCAACGGTCCTTTTAAATATATATCGTAACATCACAATAATTATCGAAAAATTATATTAGCATTGTAATAATGACACCATAAGTAATCGATCAAAAAGGGGAATCGATTTTTTAATGAGATTTGTGATTGGCAACACTTTTTATTTTATTCGCAAACTAATGAATTAATGATTTACCTAATTTTATTCCTATCTTTTCGGTACTTTTAATTTCTGCAAAAATATTCCCATCTTTTTAGGATAAATGAATACCGCGATTAATAACCATAAATAAAGATATATTTTTTAACAAATGCACATTGTTGGGCGTTCCATGGCCGAAAATAGGCATCCCCCTTTGCGGAGGAGCACGGATATAAGTTTTGCTGGACTTCTTTTGGAAGGACGTACATGCGTCAAGGTGAGGGCAAACCACACATCAGGGTTGATTCCGAATCTGAGAAGCCAAGCCAAGCTGAGAAACCAAAAATGACTACAGCAATATGATATTCCCAGCTTAAATTTTTGGATTTTTTTCCTTATACTGTGTTCATTTATGTCATACATGAACTCTAAAATTGTAAAATTTGTTATATTGTATCATATTTTTGTATATTTTATAATGTATAAATATATAATATTTGTATTGTTATATTATATATATTTTATGGTTAATAATACTAATGTATACATAAAATCACATTACACTATTGTATTGTATATGTATTTAAATATCGCTTAATAAATTTTCTGTATAAATAGGTACATAGATGTTAAAATTATTATTTTAAAAGCCCGTAGTTGCGACAATGACGTTTTCTTTATCTCAAAGAGATAGAACTACAGAATACTATTGTATCGGACATCGATAATATCACTGTGGCTTCATCTTATATCTGTGATGCTTTAGAGTGCAATAACTTAGTAAAAGAATCAAGTAAGTCCATCAATATTATTATGCAAAACATACGTAGTGTATACAAAAACCTTGATGGCTTTATGGCTTACATATCGCAACTATCTTTTGAACCAGATATAATAATTTTAACCCAATGTCGCCTAGAATTGAATAAGCCCGTTCCACGTCTTCCGGGTTATAAATGCCATTTTTCAAAAAAATATCTTAATCAAAACGACGGTATAACCGTTTATACAAAGCATAGTTTTGATCGCATAATTACTGAGCCTGAATCAACGGGTGCTAATTATCTATTAACTAAAATTAACCCAGACATAGTCATTTTAGCGGTATACAGGTCTCCGTCGTTTTACTATATTGACAGTTTTCTAAATACCCTAGAAAGTACTATTCGAGCAATAAAGGCTAAAAACATTTTTCTTATTGGCGATATCAATATTAACATTATAAAAGGCAATGAGGATAAACATAGTGAACCATACTTAAATCTAGCTGCTGGATTAGGTCTCTTGCCTGGTCACACTTACACCACACGTATAAAAAATTGCCTAGATCATGTAATGAATAAAACGATATTAAAGTCATGGATAGTACCATCACAGACCATGCCTTAATTCTAACCTATCTATCTTTAGATTCCAAAATGTATCCACCACCGTGATAAATTACACCAAAATCTTTAAAAAAAATGATAATGATAGTGAGATACTCAAAATTTCTTACAAACGATATAGGAATTTTTGTAATTCATTGTTGGGAAAGCTCTAGCGCTAACATCTTTCAAAGAGAGACACATCTTTTAAAGAGTACCAAAAGCAGTAAAGAAACTTGGTCTGTCATTAAATCTATCTCAGGACGTAATAATATAAATAATTACGCCGATAATCTAATTACGGAAAATCCTACGGTTTCAGTTGAGAGAGCGATCATTATTTTTCTAATCTCGGTAGAAAATTAGCAGATAAAATAATTACAAATCGTGGTCAACATACGGCTACAAGTTCGAATCACAGATCTCTTAACTCTTTTGTGCTCTATCCATCAGATGAGATGGAGATAGAATCTACTTTGTTAAGTCTTAATAATGATTGTGCAGTTGGCTGGGATTCTATCTCTGTCGGGTTTCTTAAAATGATAAAAGATATAATTATATTACCGCTTACCAACCTCTTTAAAATTTGTTTTGATCAAGGATGCTTTCCAGAGGTGTTCAAGAGGTCTCTCGTTACTCCTGTTTACAAGAGTGGAGCTCGAGACAGTGCCGAAAACTAACAGACCTATCTCTGTGCTGCCAGCTCTTTCGAAAATAATGGAAAGGCTGTTAAATAACCGTTTGGTGAAATTCTTGACCAAATACAATATTTTATCAAGCGCGCAATTCGGTTTCAGAACGGGTATTAGCACAGAAGACGCGGTAAAAGTCTTGACTGAATTTGTTTCGATTTCCTTTCTTGTACACAAGTTGGAAAATATCGCAATTATAAATTCGGCCCTATCTATTTTTAAAAGCTTCTTAAGTCGCCGAGTACAGAGAGTTAACATTAAAAAGTTCATCAGTTCTGATGCTAGTGTCACTTTTGGTGTTCCTCAAGGAAGTATCTTAGGGCCAAGTCTTTTTTTAATTTATATTGATGACCTTTGTCGTATGCCATTAATAAATGGCAAATTATTAACTTATGCCGATGATACGGCTATAATATTTTATGGAGAGATTTGGGCTGACGTTCAGATGATTGCTGAAAGGGGTCTCCAATGTGTGGCACAATGGCTTGAGGACAGTTTACTAACACTAAACGTATCTAAATCAACGTAGTTACAGTTCCGTATTACCAATACTCCAGCTGTTGAGGATATAGAACTGAAGGTACATTTTTGTGATTTAAAGTCAACTGACATTTGTAGTAAAACTGTAAAATACCTTGGTGTGTTGTTAGACGACAAACTTAGCTGGCTCTGACACATTGATCTTATTTTCCCGGACTGTTTTTGGACTTTTAAAAAGCTAAGACACATTGCTAATTTTGACTTATTGCGCATAATATACTTTAGTTTAGCATAATCAATTATAGGCTATTGCATAAGTGTCTGGGGAGGATCGTGCAAAAGTTATATATATATATATATATATATATATATATATATATATATATATATTAAATATATGTATATATATATATGTATATATATATATTTAAATTTTAAATTGTTTACTTTTCTTTTGTTACTACTGTAATAATGAAAACATGTATAGTTCTCTTAGTGTTCCTGTATTACAACTCTGGGAGAGGCCGCTGATTCCTAAGATACAGACTCGTCTAGTTTGGGAGTCAGAGACTTCAAAAAAATTTTGTGATTTATTTTTGTTTATAATAAATATTATTATTATGTGGAGTATCTATATAGTTTTCTCATCTGGTTGGGTTCTATAAATATTATAATTATAAATTAAAATGAAATGATAAATATACATAAATATCAATAAAATTAAATAAATACAAAAATACATAAATAAATAAAAGCCCAACCAGATGGAAGCCCTCGGCAGGGGAGACCAAATGGCCAAGGGTTAGGAGAAAAGGGAAAGAAACCGGCGGACGATGCGGGCGGTATCGAGGAGCACCGCCTTCTGCATTTGAGCCCAGAGCGGTCCGTCACGGAGTCCCAGTCGCCTCAGATGACCTGAGAGGCTGACTGGGATTAGCCCATTCGCAGAGACGACTACAGGAATAATTTCGGCCGGCATACCACCCCACATGTCTGTCACCTCGTGAGCCAGGTCCAGATATTTTGTTCGCTTATCTGTTTCGGCTTTCACGAGGTTCTCGTCAGTCAGATATAGCTCGATAATATCACATCAACTACTATCAAAAATCATTCCTTAGACTTGCTGGGCAATCTATAAGGTTTTAAAAAAAACAATCAATGTAAGTAATCTGTAATATTTATTTGTGTTTTCTAAAAATTAACAATTCTTTCAAAACTCCTTCCGCCGGATCCTCTGCATACAACACTGTATTCTCAATTATGTTGACAGCGTTCTGTGAAGATGGCGTAGAATTTTAATGTGTAATTTGTGAGGAATTTGGAAATATTTGGTAAGAATGAGATGTAGCAGGTGATAGATGTTGTGTATGAGAGGAAGGAGAAGTGGGTGATTGAATGGGAATAGGACAATTTGGGCATGGTGAATTCACTGATTGAGAGATTAGGTAAGAATGAGGTGAAACAGTTGATGGATGTTGTGTATGAGATGAAGGAGAAGTAGGTGATTGTATGGGAATATGACAATTTGGGGATGGTGAATTCACTGGTTGAGAGATTAGGTAAGAATGAGATGAAGCAGTTGACGGAGAATATTGTGCAAGAGAGGATGGAGAAGGAGTTGATTCCGTTTGGATATACTGATTGCCGTTAGAGGAAATCGAAGGAGGTGAGTGTACGAAGTACGATTGAACAGAGTTATGTGAAGAATAGTGATTTGTTCTTGATGGAATTTCTATTCTTGTTTCAAAGGTCAAATTATTAGTCTTAGCAAGAAAAATCACCTCTGAAATTAGTTTCTCAGCGAGATCTCGCTGCTGACCAACGGGTATTTCTTCCATTTTCTTGCCCACATATACTCCGAATGCATTAGTTTCCCTTCTGTTCGTTAATAATTAAAATTAAAAAATCATCAATTTGTTGTATCTATTAGTTTTTCTTTTTTAATTTCGATGTTGCGTTCTCTTGTCAGCTTTTTTTGATTCGTCCGGCCTATTTGTTGTTCCTGAAACAAAAATATAATAATTTATATTTTATTTCATTACAGCTGCCCTCAACGGAAGAAGAATGGAAAATGTCTGCGAAGTTATTTGAAACACAATGGCACTTCAATAATTGTGTCGGTTGTATGGACGGCAAACATATTTTAATACAAAAACCGTCTGAAAGTGGATCTCTTTTCTTCAACTATAAGGGCACATTTAGTGTAGTTTTATTCGCCATCGTAAATGCCAATTACGAATTTATTTATGTCCATACAGGTTCAAACGGGAGCCAGTCTGATGGAGGCATATTCAAAGAGACATCATTTTATGCAAAGCTTACTAACAACCAATTGCATTTACCTGAACTCTACTTGTTCCTGGTAACAGATATATCTGTACCATATGTTTTTTGGGCGATAGTGCATTTGCACTTGAAAAACATGTTATGAAACCATTTCCTGAACGGAACATTTCAAGGGAGCAAACCATATTCAACTACAGACTATGCAGAGCTAGGAGAATTGTAGAAAACGCTTTCGGCATCCTTGCGTCTCGTTTTCGAGTTTTTAGACAACCGCTAAATTTAAGTCTCGAAAATATAGATGCAGTTGTGTTGGCAAGTTGTGCTTTACACAAGTTTTTGAGGAAAAAGTCGAAAACCAACTAACATCTCTGCAAAGAACGAAAAAAGAATTCAGAGGCCTTCGACAGATGGGAAGAACATCAGAAATACTCTCACTCAGTATTTCAATGGTGCCGGTAGCGTCACTTTTCAAGATAGAATGATAAATTTTGTTAGTACCTAGTTGAAATAATTAGTAATTACATAAGCCAGGTGCACCAAATTGTATAACATCATTATACTTAGTTTATATTAAAATAAATCTCTGTTTTGAAAGTAATTAGATATTCTAGTATTTATTGAACCCATATTTACTCGAGGTTATCAAATAATTACTTACCTTAAGTCCATATTTCCTAAAGAATATAATTATGTGTTACTGGCAATCTGTATAATTTAAATCAAATCAAATCAAATCATTTATTTCGCTAAAACATGGGTACAGACGAATGGATACAGAGTCAATATTTGTTTCCACATGTTTTGCCTTTTGTGGCATGCGTAAAAATTGTTTAAAATAAATATGTTAAAAAACAAATTAAAATTAAAAAAATAAAATTTGAAATAATCGCTTTTATAAATTTTCTTTTTCTTTCATAAACAATTGATATTTATGTTTTTAGGAAAACATAACAAAAATAGAAAAATTAATTTTTGTTCATTTGAGAAGTATCACGCAAAGTCCGGGATCTATCTATAGTAATTTACTTATTTAAGCAAAATCAATAAAAATAAAATCAAAATTTATGGTTAAAGAATTCTTTGATATTATAAAAGGCAGTATTTATTAGCCACTGCTTTAAACTTTTTTTCATTCGCCTTAATGGCTGTTCACGAATATTTTTAGGAACTTTATTATAAACTTTGATACACATTATGAGGCAATTCCTCTGGTATAATGCAGTTTTACAAGATGGCATGAGTAGACGTGTCGGATCTCTTTTTGCTAGGGAGTTATTATTTTCCTGCACGGTAACGAATTGATTAGAATTATTTTTAATGAAAACACAGATTTCTAATATATGTCGTGGATTGATGGCGCCATAGTGCTACAAGCAGCGCCATCTAACAATTAGCTTTGCGAATCAATAATATCGTTACCGGAAACGCAAGCGCGCCCTACCGCTTGGACACGATCGTCGGTAGAGGGGATGCAGCGAGGGCTAGAGAAGGGACCGAGTGTTGTGGCAGTTGAGTTCGGACGGCCGGAGCGGACGCTCGCTACCGACGCACGTGTTTGTTTCTCGTATACAACCACTAGTCTAAATAAAGTTATTTTTGATTTAAATCATCTTTCGTTCGTGTGCCCACATTTACATAAAACCATGTCGGAGCGTGAAGAAAACCCGATGCTTCGCATCTCGGCCACCCATGACGCGACATCAGAAGTGGGATGCACCCGAGTTGAAGAAAACACGGAGACTGGAGCGATGTCGTCACGGTGCGACGAGAACATGCTTCGGGAGTTGCTGGCTGCTCAAAACCAGAATATGATGTCCTTGATAGAAGCCATCAAGGGCCCGGCAGGTACCAAGTATATTTCTCTGCCTGAATTTGACCCTGATAAGCCGGATGTAGACGCACGTGCCTGGTGTACTACAGCGGATCTGTGCCTATCGGAGGTACCGCTTCGGGGAAGTGCTCTAATAATTACCCTAAGCAAGGCTCTGAAAGGTAGTGCTTCACGTTGGCTGGCGCAAGTGTCGTTTGCGGGGATGACATGGTGTGACTTCAAAAGCCTGTTTTTATCCCGGTACGATTGTGTGGACACACCAGCCGCTACTCTTGTCAAAATGATGAATGGCAAGCCCAAGGAAGGTGAATGTTATGCCGCGTACGCTGCCCGATTGCTTTCAACGCTCACATCACGCTGGCAAAACATGAGCACTGAGCAGATTGCCATATCTACGGTGCTTGCTCACATGGCACAATTTGATGGGCGTATTCAGAGGCTGGTGTTTACTACCGAAGTCAACAACAGGAACAAGCTGCAGTGTGAACTTCAAGCGCTCTCGTTTTTGAAAAGGAAAGCTTCAACGGTTGACTCAACCGACGCCGTTCCAGAGTTCAAGCGATCCAAGTTTCAGTCGACAACACTGAAGTGTCACAACTGTGGTAAACTAGGTCATCGAGCATCTGACTGTCGATCAAGAAATGAGGTGAAAAGCAAAACAGCCAATACCACCATCTCGGCGTCAAGTTCTTCAGGACCAAAACAGCGTTTGGACATCATCTGCTTTCGATGCGGCAACGCCGGACATTTTGCAGCAAAATGTCCACGAAGCAATAGTGCGGGCACCAGCGCGGCGGGTGGATCAAGCAGTTCTGGGGTAGCGCCTGCCGCAGCGGCAACCAGTGAGCGACGTGTTGACGTTTGTTATGTCAGCAATCCCAGCGGTGTGCTGATGAATGCTGGTGAGTCATACCCATTTTACTACGATTCTGGTGCCGAATGCTCTCTGATCAAAGATTGTGTTGCGTCAAAGTTTAGTGGCAAGCGAGTAAATAATATTGTAAATTTAACCGGAATCGGTCACGTTAGCGTACAAAGTACTCTACAAATTTTATCTGAAGTTATAATTAACGATTTACGGTTAGAGATATTATTTCATGTTATACCGGATAGTTGTCTTAAAAATGATATCTTAATCGGCCGCGAGATTTTAGATCAGGGGTTCAACGTTAGTATGACGTCTCATAGCGTTGTTTTGTGTCGTGATAAGGTTGTGAGATTATGTGATGCTTCAAATAAGCCCAAGACGGATACTAATTATCAAATTGATTCAAATAAAGTTGACACAGACGTTCCGCCAGAATTTCGTTCCCAATTAATGGATCTTTTGTCAGAATATTCATCTTCGTTTTCTAATGGTGTACCTAAATCCCGTGTAACGACAGGACAGTTGCAAATCAGGCTTATAGATCCTAGTCGAACGGTTAAACGTCGCCCTTATAGGCTTAGTGCAAACGAACGTGAAGTTGTTACTGCTAAAGTTCGTGAGCTAGAGGAAGCAGGTATTATTAGGCCAAGCTGTTCACCCTTTTCTAGTCCAGTGTTGCTTGTCAAGAAGAAAGATGGTTCAGATCACATGTGTGTCGACTACAGGGAACTGAACGACAACACTGTATCGGATAGGTTTCCACTGCCGTTGATAGAGGACCTTATATCTAGGTTAGGTGGTGTTACATGGTTCACGTGTCTCGATATGTTGTCAGGCTATCACCAGATTCCAGTGCATCCTGAATCGATAGAGCGCACTGCATTCGTCACACCTGATGGTCAGTGGGAATATTTGACCATGCCGTTCGGTTTGAAAAATGCCAGCTCAGTTTATCAACGTGCAGTGATGAAGGCATTAGGCGATCTTGCTAACAGCTATGCTGTGACATACGTCGACGACATTTTAGTGATAGGATCGTCTGTGGAGGAGAATTTATTTCGTCTTCGCACTGTGCTAGATAAATTAACAAAAGCTGGTTTCTCCCTAAATCTTGCTAAGTGTTCCTTTCTTAAGCGACGGGTAGAATATTTAGGCTTTGTTGTTGAGAACGGCCAAATCAGTCCCAACCCAAATAAAATTGCAGCTTTGTCCAGACTTCCCCCCGCCTAAAACCATCACTCAGCTAAGACAGTTCATAGGGCTGGCCACTTATTTCAGACAATTTGTGCCACAGTTCTCAAAAACGATGGCTCCTCTATTTCGTCTAACGAGTGGCAAGGACAGGTCCATTGAGTGGGAACCTAGCCATGAGGCTGTTCGTCAGAAAATTATTTCTTATTTAACCAGTAAGCCTATTCTAACGATATTTGATCCTGCACATCCAATAGAGTTACACACCGATGCTAGTGCTGAAGGATATGGTGCTATTTTTATTCAAAAGATTAATGGGATACAACATGTGGTTGCTTATTATAGTCGTCGTACCTCCCCAGCCGAATCAAAGTTTCATTCATTTGAGTTAGAAACGTTAGCTGTGTTCAATGCCATAAAGCATTTTCGACATTATTTGCTAGGTCGTAAGTTTACCGTTGTGACAGACTGCAGTTCTGTTAAAGCTTCTAAAAGCGAAACTGACTTGTCTCCACGAGTTCATCGTTGGTGGGCCTACATGCAGTCATTTGAGTTTGATATCGTCCATCGTGAAGGCAGTAGGATGAGCCATGTAGACTTCCTGTCTAGAAATCCCCTCCCTAAGCCCAAAGTGGCTTTCACTCGTGTGGAACAAAAGCGTATCGATTTAGCTGAGCTCTCTAGTAACTGGTTGCAAGCTGAACAGGAAAAGGACGAAGAGATTAGTAAGATCGTTTCTGATCTTCGTAACGAAGTTTTTCCTGAGGAAACTCGCAAAACCTACGAAGTTCGTAAAAACATTCTATATCGCCAAATTCAGCGTAACGGTCGCACTCGATGGCTGCCTATTGTACCTAGATCGCTTAGGTGGTCTGTTATTAATAACGTCCATGAGTCTGTCATGCACTTAGGATGGGAGAAAACTCTCGAAAAGATTTACGAACACTACTGGTTCGAAGGCATGTCGAAATATGTGAGGAAATTTGTGGACAACTGCATCACATGTAAAGTAGCGAAGCCCCACTCGGGTAAAGTTCAAGCAGAACTGCACCCGATTCCCAAGTTCAATATCCCATGGCACACAATCCATATTGACGCTTCTGGTAAATTATCTGGGAAAAATGACATCAAGGAGTACGTGTTTGTCATATTAGATGCGTTTACCAAATTTGTGCTACTTCGTCATTCGCTAAACATCGACACTAATAATAGTATTCGTGCTATTAATTTCTGTATAGCTCTGTTTGGTGCACCGAAACGCATAATAGCAGATCAGGGTCGTTGTTTCGCAAGCAAAGATTTTTCTAGTTTCTGTACTTCTAATAGCATCGAGTTGCACCTGATAGCTGCTGGAGGCAGCCGTGCAAATGGTCAGGTCGAGAGGGTAATGAGTACGCTTAAGAGTATCTTAACAGCGGTAGAGACTAGTCGTGACCGTTCTTGGCAGGACGCATTAGGAGAGGTTCAGCTGGCTATGAACTCTACTATTAATAGGGTGACTAAATATAGCCCTCTAGAGTTGATGATAGGAAGGGTAGCACGACCGCTTAGTTTAGTAACCGCCGATGATGATGATGTGACAGAATTTAACTTGGATGAGATCAGAGAGCACGCGACACAGAATATCAAAAAAAAATGCCAATTATGATAAAAATCGATTTGACCGAAATAAGGCTCGGGTTTGTAAATTAGCTATCAATGATTACGTTTTAATTGAAAATGAGGAGAGGAATCAAACGAAATTAGATCCCAAGTTTAAAGGTCCTTTTAAGATTATCGATGTGTTAGATGGGGATAGATACCTACTAAAGGCGCTTGACTCTAAGCGAACCTACAAATACCCCCATGATCGTGTGAGGAAGGTCCCCGATCACCAAGTTCCTCGAGAATTAGACGTCATAGTTGATGACAGCGATAGTGAAACCAAATCTAATTAAGAATGGCATGTATACTCATACTCGAAACTGTAGACCGCACCTCATGAGTAACATGTGGCGATGGGTCTGTAGGAAATCGTTGGTGCGATTCTGGCCTGTGTTGGTGCACAGAGCCCCTCATGTGTTGTGGCGTATGTGGCGGCAGATATGTGGAGAATCGTTGGTGCGATTCTGGCATATGTGACGGCAGATATGTAAAGAATCGTTGGTGCGATTCTGGTCTGTGCTGGTGCACAGATTTCAATGAAAGTTTCACGAGTTGAGTATTCATTGCTTATGAATTATGGTAAAGAGTAACAAAATTGTCAGAATTGCTGTGTTGGAACTTGTTGATCGGGCCTTTCACAATAAATCATGTAGTGCAGGAAGCACTGTGTAAGAAGCCCTAATAATAGGGCTTTGTCAATCATGGCAGTTGATTACTGTACTTAGATTTAGGAGAAATAAAGTACCATCTGGAATCAACCTCGTTTTCGTTGGCAGGATAGCCGAGCTAAGTTATTCTCTGAGCATATTTTGTCCACAGGCACTGCACCCGAGGACGGGTGCTAGTCAGGGATGGCCGTGTCGTGGATTGATGGCGCCATAGTGCTACAAGCAGCGCCATCTAACAATTAGCTTTGCGAATCAATAATATCGTTACCGGAAACGCAAGCGCGCCCTACCGCTTGGACACGATCGTCGGTAGAGGGGATGCAGCGAGGGCTAGAGAAGGGACCGAGTGTTGTGGCAGTTGAGTTCGGACGGCCGGAGCGGACGCTCGCTACCGACGCACGTGTTTGTTTCTCGTATACAACCACTAGTCTAAATAAAGTTATTTTTGATTTAAATCATCTTTCGTTCGTGTGCCCACATTTACATAAAACCATGTCGGAGCGTGAAGAAAACCCGATGCTTCGCATCTCGGCCACCCATGACGCGACATATATATAAACCAGTTAAAGTGAGAATTCTTTTTTCCTTGAACAGGGGTCTACAGCTTTCAAGAGGGCCTACATTACACAGTGCACGAATACATTTCTTCTGACTTAGGAAGGCTTTGTTTGCGTCAGTTGAGTTGCCCCACAAGAGTAGTCCATATCTTAAGACGGATTCAACGTACCCGTAGTAAGCAATACGTGCTGCTTGTGGACCTGCTACATTTTGAAGTTTACGCAGTGCATAAACAAATTGATTAACCTTTTTTGCATACTTTTTGTACGTGTAATTTCCAATTTACATACCGGTCAATAGTAACACCTAGGAATTGTGTATCTACTACCTCTACTAATTTTTCGTCCTTATATCTTAAATCCAATTTTTTGTGGTTTTGATTTATAATTTCCAAATTGAATATATTTAGTTTTGTTAGTGTTGACTCTTAAATTATTATCTTCTAGCCATGATATAACAGACTCTACAGTAAAATTTATTTCTTGTTCATATATCTGTGACTTATTAGTGTGGGGTATAACAATTGATATGTCATCAGCAAATAGTATTGACTGATGATTTGTTATACTCGGTAAGTCGTTTATGTATAAAATGAACAATAAAGGGCCTAACACACTCCCTTGAGGTACCCCATAGTCATTTTGTAGATAAGAAGATCTGTAATATGTTAACTCTAGTTTATTATTAATACGTGATACTTCAACACATTGTTTCCGATTTTTCAAATAACTTTCGATCCATTCCAAAGCCGGTCCTCTGATTCCTAGTTTTTCACATTTGTACAACAACTTACTGTGTTCTACACAGTCAAAGGCTTTAGACATATCAAAAAAGATGCCTACTGTTGGTACTCTATCATTAATAAATTCAGTTATTCGACGTATCAGTGAAAAGGTAGCAAGTGTAGTAGATTTATGTTTTTGAAAGCCATTTTGTTCGTTTCTGAGTATATTATATTTTGCTACAAAACTAATAATTCGACTATGCATGGCTTTTTCAAATATTTTGGATAGAATGGGTATCAACGTAATCGGCCTATAGTTGTGAATCTCATGACGGTCATCGTTTTTAAATAAGGGTTTGACTATAGATGTTTTTAATTTATCTGGAAATCTTCCATGTATGAAAGAAAGGTTTATTAAATACGTCAGAATTGGTGCAAATTCCTTCACACATGATTTCAGTATATGTGTAGTAATAGAATCATAACCAACAGATTTAGTATTATTAAGAGAATTTATTATAATTATGATTTCATTTAATGAGCAAGGTTTTAAGAAGATCGATGATTGAACATTTTCATACATATTCCTTTTAGTTTTATTATTTAAAGAAGAACGGTCGTGAAGAGCTGTACTAATAAAATACTCATTAAATTTACTGGCAATGACGAAAGGATGATCTATTTTAGTTCCATTACAATTTATCCAGTCAATATTATTATTTTGTGTATTATTATATTCATAATTTTTAATGATTTCCCAGGTAGCTTTACTTTTACTTTTTGAATGTAACAGGTGTTTCATGTTTAAATTTTTTTTCGACCATGTTACGCAACTTTTTAATAATTTTGAATATTTGTTATAGATTAATTTGTTTTCTAAACTTTTTGTTTTGTAATATTTATGTTTTAGTTTTCTTTTAGTTTTACTTGCGACCCTTATACCTTTTGTGATCCACTTTGGAGCGAAATTGTCTGTTTTGATTTTATATCTTTGTAATGGAAAACAGAGGTCATATAATAAACAAATTAAGTCATGAAATTTATTAAAAATATTATTAAAAATGTCATCTGTAGTTTCTTTTTCCCACGATATATTTCGAATGCATTTACGAAACTTATCAATATTTTCCTTAGAGTAATTTCTTTTCGTAGTATACCAGTATTTAATTTTAGGTAGCAGTTTAATTGGAAAACTTAGAGATTGACAGGTGTTATGATCTGATAAATGAAAATTGTACAGGGAAGTAGAAATATCAGACTCTTTGAAATTGCTAGCTATATGATCAATACATGTGTGATGTCTCGTAGGTTTATCATTATGTAGTTTAAGGTTGTAGCTGTATAACAAATTTTTTAAGTCATGAGTGACGTTATTATTCTTAAGTGTGTCAATATTAAAGTCACCACACAATATGACTTTCTTTTTGTTAAGCTTAAATGCTAATTTATGAAAAAGAAGATCTAGTTTGTTGAAAAATATTGATACAGGCGATTTGGGAGTTCTATATACACAAAAAATTACACATTTGTAACTTGGTACCTCTATTCCGCAACACTCAAAAATTTTGTCTGCTGATAATTCATAGCATAAGTGTATAACTTTAAATTCTATTGACTTTCTAATAAGAATACATACACCTCCACGTTTTTCTTTTGTTCTACAATATAATGAAGCTAATTTAAAATTTTTAAACTGAATGTTACTCTCATCTCCCTTTTTAACAAATGTTTCACTAAAACATAAAAAGTTTATTTCTTGCCCCTCATTTGTTAGTTCATCAATACATAGTTCTATCGAATCAATTTTGTTAAGCAAACCTGCTATGTTTTGATGTAGTATGGAAGTAATTTCATGTTTTTGGTTATTATTGCGTATGAAAAAATGGAGTCGTGGACACATTTACGTTAGTACTTTTTTCAACAGTTAATTTATTATTTAATTTATTCACCTTTTTGAAATAATATGGTATGGTGCCAATTTTAGGTTCAGCTGTTTTGCTTTCGTTAGCTAACATAATTATTTCTTGGGATTTTTTCACAATGTGCATCGTATTCGTATCAGATGTATTACTGCGATTTTTAATAATAGTTTTAATATTTTTAATAAAATGCTTTTCGTAATATTTAGAGTCTAATATTAGATTAATTTTTGCACAGATATTTGCGTGATATTCCGTCCTAGACCTGTGTGTGCATTCAATAAAATTACAATTTGGAATGTTATAGCACAAGTTTTTTAACATATTATTTAATTTATATTCATTTAGATATTTATTGTAATTAGTATTAAGTATAATAAAGTTTGAGTTTTTTAGTATTTTTATTACAGCAGCTGTTTCAAAGAATATTTTTGTGACGTTCGTGTCATTTTCCCCAACACAAAGAATAAAGTAGTTAGTGTTAGAATCTTCAATGTTATAACAGCCTTTAAGGATTTCTTCTGTTTTGGCATGAGGTTTTGTCCAAGAGAATATGTTAAAATCTTCAAATTTTGTGTTGATTCTAGAATAAATCAGTTTTGACGCCAGACCTACGCATTGTTGTCCTCCTACTATGAAAATTTTGCTCTTTTTTAATACCTCTTTAGAGTTTTTTTATCTGATGGCAGCTTTGAGTTATCCAAAACAGTTTCTTCTTCAGTGTTATTTGAACGTAATAAGTGCATTTGCGGCATGAAAAGAGTACGTTTTATTTTTCGAGTAGGTTTCTTTATTGTAGAAGTACTTGAGTTTCTGGGAGAGTCTGAAAGACTACAGCAAATTTTATTCAGGTTTTTTATTTTGTATTCTAATGATATTATTTTAGATTTTAGATTATTATTTTCTAAGATCAGGTCGTCTATTTCCTTATTAGCACTTTCTAATTGCCTTTTTAATGTATGTATTTCATCTTTTAATTCTTCCATAGTTTCATCACACCGTGTTGATAAGTCCGGTAGACTTCTTGCTCTGTTCATTTTTTCTGATCTAATCGATATTAATGATTCATCATCCAAATTACTCGTATTTAGTTGGGTAATATGTTTTCTAAATGTTATGTATTGCGTTATTTCTTCCTGTGTATTTTCCATTGTTTTGAATGCCTGTTATTTATATTTTCTTAAATAACAATGTTTAATCTCATTCAATTCAATATTCGAAACGTTTTGAGAAACTAGTATACATAGCGAAAACTGTTACAAAAAAGAGAACTTGTATGCGGGATACGAACTCGTGCCAAACAGCTAACTTGACAATACCGAACATTAAGCCACTACGCCACCAATTAGATAAGAAACTTAACGAAATTAATATTCTGTATGTACGCTATCTATTTTATAAAAACGTTAGACGGTATTTGAAGGTTTTAAATTGAGAAACGATGATTTTAGTCACTTTTTCTGTTACGTAAATACACTAGTTTATGTTTTTTTTTGTTTATATTGTTTCACTGTCAATAATTGTTATTTGAACTGCACTATTTGTTTTTAAGTTGTTAGAAGAAAGAACAACACTGTACTATTTATTATAAACAAAGTTTTATCGACACCTTTTAAAGACGTTTTTAAGCACCTTTCCCTAATAGTTTCGTCTAGATAACACTTTTTCTTGTTATTTGCACTGTCTTGTATATAATTTTGTATATATTTAAGGTTCAACTATGATTTCAGTAGTTTTAGGCAAAAATAAATGCGGAGTTGATGTTTCGCGTGGCCCACTACCTACCCTATCGTAGGTATGTATACTACACGCCTTTTACACACATTGCCAATTACGCAGTTGGTATTGTATAGAATACCTAGGCGTGATTGGCCCGATACGCCATTGGACTAAATTACAAATTCACGATTGGCCTAATTCACGATTGGCCCAAAATACAATGTTTTTGAATGAAATAAAACTCAAAACTACCTCATCAATCGCGAATTGGGCCAATCGCGAATTTGTGAATTAGTTCAATGGCGAATTGGGTCAATCGCGCCAAAACGTAAAATGAATAATAATTCATACATTACCTAAACGGTTTTGGGAGGTAGGTATTGTATAGAATACTGAATTATAGAGATTGCCGGTAACATAATTATAAAAATACAACTTACGTCTTCCTCGTCACCCATGAGTGAATCGATTCCCTTTCTTTTCACATCATTTTTTTTCTCCAAGAATGTCAATAACTCGTAATACCATAAACTGGGCTTATGAACGTCACTGGTGGACGATCCAGTGCGGTTTTTTGATTCTTTGACCTGAAAAGCGTAAAAAATAAAGTGAGTCGGTAAACTACATAACGAGGAAACATAAGTAGTAGGTAGGTATGTTCCAATGATATTGAAGAATTATATAAAGAATATGAAGAAGAAATATGGCAATCAATAAATATTTTCATACAAATAACAATTTTAATTCTGGTTTTACGTTAGGTAACTATTGAAAACAGAAAGTAGAAAAATAAGTAGGTAGGTACAATAATATGTACCTAATATTTCACTGCATTTTTATTCAAAACTGATAGGAATTTCTATTTTAATTAACTTATAGTTAAGTTACTTACCTTCTTGGATTCCCGTATATAAGAAATTCTAAGATTTTCTATCTTTTTTTTCAGACGCGGCGTTGGCCAACGGGTCAATTTCTTTTTTTCTGAGTAGAATCTTTGTATGTTTCACATGTTAAGTCCCAACGACAAGGCGGTCGGTTCACGTTCTCTTTGCTCTTGTGCCATTTTGTGCGCGAAACGTCGCCGCGTGCGTCTGCGCTCGCCGCTGCAGCGTGACTGTCGTTCACGTGGTTACAAACAAGCGGCTAGACGGTTTCAAACAAGTTTCAAACCAACGCTTCTGCCAGTGGTTTGAAACGCAAGCCTTGCTACCAAGGACATTTGAAGGTCAAACGAAATTTGGTTTGAAACCACTATCTACACGGTTTGAAATCTCTGTTTCAAACCATCGTTTCAAACCGTGTATCAGATACTTAAGTAAGTTTGACACTGAAATCTGTTCACTTTTTACCACTTTTCGTATTTTAACTGCGGGAGCGTCAGTTTCGTGGCGTTCCGCTTTGTTTCCTTGTACTTGTACGTGCCCTTTATAGTTTATAGCTTTATACTATGGTATATTATCAATGCGCGGGGATAAGTTTATCGCCTGTTTTATCTACTGTCGATATTATATCCACCATAGGCCCATGCTCGCAGGGTGGACAAAACTTTGGCATAGGGATAAGACAATTTTATCCCTTGTCAGTGGATATAAACGGGGGATAAAAATTTTGTCTCCTGCCTATGCTAGCCCGGCTGAGGCTCTTTTAAGCAATATGGAATAATGTAATTTATTTATAACACACACACTCATTCAACACACCCATTCACTCACACGCACACATGCGCCCGCGTGCGTGCACATACATATACGCGCGCAAGGTATATATATACCTTTGGCGTGAATACTGTTATTTTAATTTTATAGTTTATTATTATTATGTAAAGATCATGATATATATATATATATATATATATATATATATATATATATATATATATATAAGTAATGTAAGTGCTATGGAAGAGTGGAGTCTCCTAACACAAGTTAATATACTTACTTAAAAGAAGACCTCATTCCCGGTTATTTGGGGGCACGGCAGTGCCTCCGCCAAGTCGAGCAAAAAAGGGGCATATGATATATTTCAAATTTCATCCAATTTGAACCAGTAGTTTAAGAATTATAACTAGTCAAAGTTTCTTAATTTTGTCACTCACTGACTGACCGATCATCAAAACTCTAAGACACTTCTAGCAGATATAGAAACTTCAAATTTAGAATGCAATTAGTGTTTAGTATATAGATCAAGGAAAAACTAAAATATTTTTTAATTTCGGTCCAGTTTTCTAGATACACTAACTGCATAAATAACTTTGAAATCCTATATGAATATATAGAATTACTTTGTTATATTTGCAGTAAATGAATCAGTATACTTGTATATGTGTACTTGTGTATGTATGTGTATAATAGGTGTAGATAGGTACGTTGTTGGTATTCAAGAAGTAGAAGGTACCGGAAAGGTAAAAAAGTAGGACTACGAGTATCTTATCTACAAAAAGAAATGAGATGCCATCAAAACATAACTTGTAAAAAAACCAAGTCTCGCAACTCAGCTCTTCTACCGTAAAAAGTTGTGAGATCCATATAATACCAAGTTGGTTAATTTATTCAGTCCCTACTTAAGGATCCTTCTGTTTTAAGTTATTACGTAACTAGCTAACCTAACAACATTTTATTGTCACCATATCACTATTAAAAATCTTTTATGTTTTAAATATATAGATTGACTTGGCCATCGCACTAAGCAATTTAATATAATATAGTAATATGTATTACTTGCACAGATTACCCATTAAAATTGCGCAAATTATTGTGAGATACATTGTGCTTTCATTCAATGGCCTAGTCAATCTATATATTTAAATCATAAAAGATTTTTAACATTGATATGGTCACTATAAAATGTTGTTAGGTTAGCTAATTACGTAATAACTTAAAACAGAAGGATCCTTAAGTAGGGACTGAATAAATTAACCGACTTGGTATTACATGGATCTCACAACTTTTTACGGTAGAAGAGCTGAGTTGCGAGACTTGGTTTTTTTACAAGTTATGTTTTGATGGCATAATTTTTTTTTGAACATTTACTGAATAACATTGATTAAAACTACTTTTACGGATTTTATTATTTTAAATAAAACGCGATAAAATCCGTAAAAGTAGTTTTAATCAATGTATAGTGTTCGCGTAAATATAAGAAATCATTAAATATAAGAAATCATTATTTACTGAATAAACTATTTTTATTTATTATTATTATTATTGAGCTAATAATAGAATAATTTAATACTTTTGTAATACTTTATTATAAAATCTAAACAAAAATAAATAAAGGTGTTCGGCAGACAAACCAGAATGTGTTAATTAACTTATCGATAACTAAACTTGTGGCGTACATCCGTACTTTCGGTTGCAGTGATACCAGTTTAATTTTACAAAAATTGCATACATTTGCTACCAAGTGGCAAGTTATGATTCGACATATTCGACCTTTATTTTGTATAATATTTTGATAAAGACTAGTTATCGATTATATTAAATTATAATATATTCAGAATCGTGGTGGGATTGAGCTGAATATTTAAATTATTTGACAAAATCCACTACACATCTTAATGTAATGGTTATTATTCATCACAAACTGATTTAGTTGATATTAAATAAATTTTTGTTAATATATTTTTTGTGTAGTAAATTGTATTTATTTTAAAATCGCTTATTTTTCACTTCACGAACTTTGCTGGCAACACTTGATATTTTACGAAAATATTCAGAAAATACTAGTTTTAACGATAATATTATGTCTAAAGTATACACAGGTGAAAAGTCACGTTGTCCTTCTGTAGATTTGACGGTTTTGATTGTTTTTTGCATGAAAATACACTGCAGTTCGGCATTTTTGTCGGCGCTCAATTAACTGATACGATCACTTGCATAATGGCGCACGACTTTTTTTTGCGCCCGAAGCAATTAAGGGCAACCCTCCGGTAACGGGGGAGGGATGGGGAGAATGCTCATAGCATACCACGCAGCCGGCTGCGTGTTTATGTGGAGACTTTTACCCACTAAACTCCACCTTTAGGAATTGGCTTACCGATCTGACGAGAGATCTTTAAGCCGTAAACCGACGCGACCCTCCTTGGCAGAAAGGAGGGCGCAGGCGCACGACGCGGAGCAACTAGTTTTATATAACGGCTACGAGTTGGACTCTCGAACCTTTTACAGAGGGATATGCCTTGCGATGCCGTCTCCTTTGGTTTAGTACTCAAAGGTTTACTGCTATTGTAACAGTACCAAGTGAATGTTGGAAGTCAAATTTTGTAACAAATTTCATAAAATCAGTTACAGAAATATGTAATTGTGATTTTAATCAGATCACATGGTGCTTAGATGAAATGCAATCTTTATATAATTTACCAAATGTTAACTATCATCAAGGAATTCTAAATCTTAATATGTTTAATGGTGAAAACCTACATCTTGTTATTATTGATGATCTAATGAGAGAGTCTAATAGAAGAATTGTAGATATATTTTCAAAAAGTAGTAATCACAGGCATCTTAGCGTATTTTATTAATCACAAAATTTATTTCATCAGGGTAAAGGTCAAAGAGACATATCTTTAAACTCAAATTATATAATATATTTTAAAAACCCTGGAGATAAAACTCAAATAAGATATTTAGCACGACAAGTGTCACCAGATAACCCTAAATTCATTGAAGATGCCTACAAGGATGCAACTCCAGAGGCGTATGGATATTTAATGGTAGATTTAAAACAAAATACCAATGATTTTTGTCGTATCAAGACGAATGTTTTCCTATTTAATAGTTTCTGTACAGTCTACGTCCCCACAAAAGGGTTTAAATACACTAACAATGAAACAATTCAAATCATTCCTAAATAATGAATCGTCGACTCACAACGCTTAAACATTTGCTAAATGCTTTGCATACGCTTAAACCAAAATATATAGAGAGCATTACTTAAAGCGTGCGATGAAGAAGAAATTAATTGTATTTGTGAATGCATTCATAACGTTTTACAAGAAAAGGTACCTCTTAAAGATCAAGATAAACAAAAATTGAATAAACACAAAAATATACGTGAACTAGTGCGTAAGTGTAAACATAAACTAATAAAAATTATAATTATACAAAGATGAGGGGTTTTCTTACCAATAATATTAGGTGCAGTATTTAGTGGATTAGTAAGTGGACTAGCCAGTTAACATGGAAAATGCAAAGAAAATGGCACTTAGAAAATAAGGTTAATAGTAATTTGTTGGATTAGATGTTGAAATGCAAAATATTATGAACAGTAAGATGGAGGACCGAAAGAAGTGGATGTTATATTAACAAATACTACAAAGATACCTTCATTTTACCGAAGAGGATCATCAACCACTGATATTACAAATGTATTGTGATACATCTAATGAAGATACAAATGAGTCTAAAATTGGTTTTAAAAATAACGATAGAGATCTAAAAACTTCAGTTCATGCTGAATCTTTGTTGAAGGAGAATCGATCCATTAAAAGTAAAGAAAATGATGCAAATCCACTTTACACACCAACTCAAATACTCAGTTTAATACCAAAAACTTATAATAAAAAAAGATCAGTTATAATTAAACTTAGTTGGAACAAGTAAGAGTAAAATACATAGGGATAATGAAAGCACAAATGAAAGTCATAATTGATAATGAAAAAATCCCTGGAATTTTTGATTTAATAAATGATTCACTAAGACCCTTAAAAAGAAGTGATCCGATAGGGTGGGATAGAATTGCTAAAGCTATAAATTTAAAATACCACTTATATTGAAAATCGAAGGAGATGTGAGTTTATTAACCAGCTTCAAGCAAAAGATCTGAACAAACTCTCTGAGATTGAAGTTCAAGATCGATCGAGTTTCAAGTTCCTGGGACAGGCGATGACTACATAGATTTGTCTCATACATTTCTCCACATAAAGTCAAAAGTATTAAATGACGATTCAACTAACTTGATATCGACTACAGTAGTAGCACCTGTAAATTATTAGCTGCATTTACTTTTTAGTCAACTTGATGTTTATTTAAACCAAAAACTTGTATCACCACCAAATAATACCTATGCATATCGAGCATACATGGAAACCCTTTTAAGCTAAGCTCCTGCTGCAAAAAAATCTCATCTTACTTGTAGTCTTTGGTATCAGGATACAGCAGGAAAAATGTATTCTACAGATGGTAAAAACATAGGATTTTTTAAAAGACAGGATTTGGTTAGTGAAAGTAAGGAAATAGAAATGATTGGACATCTTCACGGTGACATTTTCAACCAAGATAAATTGTTAATTAATGGTGTTAAAATGAGTGTAAAATTAGTTCGATCAAGAGAGAGTTTTAATTTAAACGCTGGGTCGAACGATGTAAAGTTTAAAGTTTGTATTACGGACGCAACATTTATTGTCCGACGAGCGCGAATTAATCCAAGTGTATTACTCGCACATCAAAAAGTTTTAGCTTCTACTACTGCTAAATATCCTATTACTAAAGCTGGAGGAAAAAAATTAACAATTCCATCGGGTGTTCAAGGAAAAACTCTTGATAATATATTCTTAGGACAGATACCCAAAAAATGTATAATTGGATTTGTGAACAATTCTGCGTTTAATGGTTCCCTTACTGAAAATCCATTTCACTTTGAAAACTATGGTATTAATTATTTCGGCTTATATATTGATGGTCAACAAATACCTCCAAAAGCTTTGCAACCATCTTTTAATAATAGTATATTTACATCAGCATATCATACTCTATTCTCGGAAACTGGTATTCACTTTCTTAATGAAGGAAATGGAATCCCTTGTGAACAGTATGCTAAAGGTCACTGTCTATTGATGAATATTGTCGTCAGTCATTTGACTTAACTCCAGATTTATCATCTAACTCATCAGCTCATTGGAATATCATAAAGCATGGTAGTGTAAAATTAGAAATACGATTGAATCCTCACTAATACAAACAATTAACTGTATAGTTTATGCTGAGTTAGATAATATTACTGAAATAGATAAAAACAAAAATGTTACTGTAGACTATAGTAGTTAAGGTTATAATGTGTGTTAGATTTATGTGTTATGCGTAATGCATTTTGTGTGTATGTAACTATGATTAACATTATAAAATTAAATAAAACATATTGTATGAGGGCGGCACTGAAAATTTCGGGAATCAAGGAAGTGACACAACATTACTATTTAAAAATGTATTTATTGCTTTTCGAAGTATTCTCCGCGAAATTTGACACATTTTTCCATACGATGGAACCAATCATTGAAGCAACCATTCCATTCGGAAGTTGGGGTCTCCAAAATGGCCGTTTTGTAGGCGTCTACAGCTTCTTCAGGTGATGAAAATCTCTGTCCACGCAATTTATTCTTTATTTTAGGGAAAGTATAGAAATCATTAGGGATTAGGTGGGGGCTGTACGGCGGATGGTCTAATAGTTCTATGTTTTCTTGCTCTAAAAACTCTTTTGTTCTGTGTGTGGTGTGAGAACTAGCATTGTCGTGATGGAGAATGATGCGGCGGTTGCAGTTCTCTTTACGGAGTTCAGAAACGACATGTGGCAAATAAATTCTAGCATACCATTCTGCATTAACCATTCTTTGTCCCTCAAGAGGAATAGTCGTAACATGGCCGATTTTGGAGACAAACGTGGCCACCATTTTTTTTGCAACACTCTGTGCACGAACAATTTTTGTTGGCTTTAACTCATTTTCGAACACCCAAACTCGTGACTGTTTGTTTTTTTCAGGTTCGTACGCGTATATCCAGGATTTTCCACCTAATACGATGTTGTATACAGCATTTGAGGATCCTGCGTGGAATCTTTTGAGAGTTCTAACGCACCAAGTAACGCGAGCCGCTTTTTGCTCTTCACAGAGCGAATGCGGTATCCATCGGGAAAACAACTTTTTTACTCTCAATTTTTCATGCAAGATTATTTGTATTTGACTCATGCCAATGTCTAAAGTTGCCTGAATTTCGCGGTATGTCACATGTCGATCTTCCTCAATCAGCTTATACACAGCATCAACGTTGTCTTGGGTGACTGCAGTTTTTTGACGACCTTGACGGGGATCATCACTGAGCTTGACACGTCCACGTTGAAATTCAGCAAACTAGCGAAAAATTGTGGTTTTGGATGGGGCTTCATCACTAAATGCAGAAATCATTCGGTCAACACACTGTTTTAGTGTTAAACCACTTCGAAAGTCATAATAAATCATCGCTCTTGAATTTTCTCGAGTCAATTCCATTTTCTCAACTAAACAAGTTTGACAAAACCTTGTGACAAGACCGAGAATCTTTTTTTAAATAAATAAGTGGTATTCGATTTTTAAAACCAAGGAGTTTTCAATTAAATTTTAATATGACAGGAACAGTGGAAATATTCCATTCCCGATACTTTTAGTGCAGCCTAGTATGCAATATATTATTTTTTTATTTCTTTATAAACCCCTTATTTAATCATATACAAAACACTGTTCGAGTTTAAACTTTACATAAGCACACTGACTAAACCATTGAACATGATGCTGCCAAGGATCATCATCATCTTTCCAAACTTCTCTCGTCTGCATGGCCAGTATAAAAGAAACCGGCTTCTGCAAGATCTTCAGGCTTTTGTCGCATAACGAGAGACTTATAAGAGAATTGTAATAGATGGGACTGGAAAGTTGACAGGATTCAGAACGAGTGGACTTCAGTTTGTGGTGAATATTGCTTAAGGTATTTGCTATATAAGTTTCAGGGATGTTTGAGGAAACCTTTGTTTTGTCCATGTTAATCTTAATCTTGTCCTTCTTTCTCAATCATTCCGTTCGGAGACACTATTAAGGTCATTGAGCATAGTGCTTAGGTCTTCCAGCAATTTTGCCATAAGGACTATATCGTCGGCAAATCGAAGATGAGTAATGTGCTCGTCATTGACGTAAATACCGTATCCTTTTCTGTCCACTTTCTTAAAAACGTCTTTCAATCCCGCGGTGAAGTGTTTCGGGGATATTTTTTTTTTTAATAAAAAGAATATTAACAATGCTATAAACATTACTAATATTCCCCTTAACCACTCGTGGTAAGTTTAAATTGCTTGTGTTACGAGTGGTTCACGCCAGTAGCCGAATGGCGGATTCGAACTTACGACCTTTTTGAGTTCGCGGTCCGCACCATGCCATTAGGCTACTGTCGCTTATAATATGTCACCATATTATGTCACCCTGTCTGTTATACCTCTGTGGCGGCGCTGTCGTCGCGCCGCAAGCGAAACACACGAAGCCTAAATCACGCTATCAAGATTCCGAATCATAAACTTGAGAGATCTCCCCTTCTCCTTCCACGTCCACACCTCTCTGCAGTTGGATAGTTTTCGTACTCTGGTTCTGTACTCGAATAGCCATCGTTGTCCTACTGTACAAACACTTCAGTACTTCGATATATCGACAGTCAACTTGGCACCGCTGAAAGGGGTTGCAGCACTGTCCACTTTTCGACGGAATCAAAGGCTTCTCATAGTCCACATACTCGAAACAAAGTGGCAGATTGTAATGTTCGGTCTTCTGTAGATACAATTTTCCGAAGGGTATGTATGTGGTATATGGTGCTAAAGCCTTTTCGGAAACCGGCTGCAAATTGTTGAGTCCGCATGCGAGACGATTCGTAATGACTCTCGAAAACAGCACGTAGATGCGATGTTTTGTTATCGTACGAGAACGAATTGTTTTTGAACGAGTAGAAAATGTTTACTTCAATAGACTAACTGCTGAAATTCATGATCGATTTCAACAGCTGTAAAATCTAGCGCAAAAATATGCCTTTTTAATGCCTCCAGAATTATTTGGCCGCAAGAGTTTAACTTAGATCAAGCTCGTTCGGACATAAATACAGAAGAGTTCCAACAGGAGCGCGCACGTATACGTGCGTTGCAGCTGCAACAGACCCAGACTGTAAAAAGGGCTTATTAAGTTCGGCTGAGTTTATTAAAATACGTAATTGAGGCCGAACTTGAAGATGGCTTACCAAACATTGTCATAATAAAAATTAAAAATTTTAACATCTGCCGTTAGTAATGCAAAGTAATAAAAAATTATCTGAGATCGACTGCGCCAACGTTGAGACTACCAAATTTAGCAATTCTAGAAATGAAACATGACATACATTTTGATATTGACGATAGTGTTACAGATTTTTCTTTAAAAAAAAAACACGAAAAGTACATTTTCAATCTAATTTTAAAACTTATAGTCACATAAATAATTAATAATACTAGGCAATGTAACATAAATATTTTATTCCATCCAAGTTGATATTAATTTCTGTTGGTTAAAGGTAAGCGTCCACCTATCGGCATCGAACGGACCAGTTTTACTATGCGTCCACTGTATCGGCACCGATCGCATTTTATGACGCAACTTCTAGTAATCGGATTGCCGACGTCATTTTCATACGGATTTTAGTGGCGAGTGGTACGTTTTGACGTGTTGTTTGTGAGATAATGGAAGAAAACGAAGAAGAAACTATCGTAATTGCTTGTTTGTTAGCTGAAGAAGAGGAAGAAAAAGCTAAAAACTCTAGAAAAAGGAAACATAATATCTGGATACACGACATTTTCAAGAAAAGATCGCAACGTGGAGAATATCACACACTGTTTCCTGATTTGCTAAATGATGATGCCAAATTCTTCCAATATTTTCGCATGACGCAAGTTAAATTTAATACTCTTGTTGACATCCTGAAACCACATTTATTAAGACAGAATACAGCATACAGGGAGACTATAAGGTAATTATTTATTAAAATTAAACATCGGTTACATATAGGTAGTTAGGTAGGCACTTATTTAAGACGTAAATATTGGCCGAGTTTCACATTATTTTTATCTTCTAAAATGGATTGGCTAGTGTCAGGTGGAGACATCATTGGCCTTTCGTTGGGTGTAGACGACCGAGAATACACTGTCGAAGGTTCCAGAGGCAGAATGTGTAGAGTTTCGTTCATAGCAGGTGCAGCAAACATCGTTGTATTTGAAGAAGCCGATTGAGGAAACATTGAATTCCAACCAGTCGGTGCCGGACTAAGCATTACATTTGAAACTATTCTCACGTTAGAACCAGATGTCGAAGGGTCAGAAACACGATCTATTGGAGTAGTCGCAAGCCTCATCTCTACGTTGTTAACCATTTTAAATAATTGAGCTCTAATGTTAACTTGGTCTTGTAAAGGAAAAGTCTTTAATGTTTTTGCCATATTTATGAAAAAATCGAGAAGAGGATCGCTCTGGTTTCTGGTTTCGGCCGTGCTTAAGTAATCTTGTAGAACGCTGGCTGCAGTTGGGTCTTGTGAAGCTTGTGAAGTTGCGAAGATCGATTTCTTACGGATAATTCGTGATGATCCCAAGGATTGCATGGATTGTTCACTTTGTACATCGCTTGATACATTGTTATCTGGATAACCTAATTCATTCAGTGACTCAAGTTGTGTTTCTTCGTTATTGTTGGCACTTCTAGGTGATAGGTTTGAACGCCGTTCTTCCTCATCGTTTAGATACGGTGTTAGAAAAGAAAGTTTTTGTGAGAATTTAGGAGCTTTTATCTTTGATGCTGCTTGGCCGCTTTTTGTCTTGCGCAAATTCAAAGCCTTCCTATACTTATCTCTAATTCTGGTCCATCGCTCCTTGCATGCATTACCTGTAACAATAAATAAATACCTAAATATATGTTTTTGTTTCAGGTTCTTAGCCACAGGGAACTCTTTTCGATCACTGTCGTTTTCCTTCAGGATTGGTAAACGAACAGTGTCGCAGCGTTGTATATTCCACCTGCGAAGCCATTATTCAACACCTACAGCCCATAGTAATGCCAAAACCTACTGAAGAGTTGTGGATTAAATCAGAAAAAGGTTTTCATAAAAAATGGAATTATCCCAACGCGATCACTGCTATTGATGGAAAACACGTGCTAATTCAGGCACCACCACACAGTGGCTCAAATTACTTTTGCTATAAAAACACTTTAGTTTAGTATTGTTAGCCTTAGACGACGCAAATTATAAATTCATAGTAGTAGATGTCGGTGCTTTTGGTAAGAACTCTGATGCTAGTATTTTGAGAAATTCGAGTTTAGGCACATAGGATCCCACCAGGAGGCACTGAACTTTTGCCTCACGTCATCGTCGGTGATGAGGCTTTTCCATTACGCACGTATTTAATGCGACCATATTTTCGCGACGATGTCCAAAGAGATGAAGAAAAAATTATTTAACTACAGGCTCAGTCGTGCGAGAAATACTGTAGAAAATACGTTTGGGATATTGGCAAGAAAATTTAGAATTTTTGAACGAAGATTGTCTATGCACGAAGAACATATTGTGACTGTTGTAATGGATACATGCTGTTTGCACAACTTTCTAAGAGATGACACATGCTACTGGACAGAAAATGATTTAAACATTTCTCTTGCGGAAATGTCAGGGCTACAAAACCTACGAAACATAGGTGGTAATTCACGCAAGGATGCTTTAACAGTCAGGGATAAATTCAAAAATTACTTCAACTCAGAAGTCGGTTGAATGGCAATTAAGAAGAGTTCGGAGTGGAAGGCACGAAAATGTATAACAAGCAAAATAAACATAACCTACAAACTTACCGCTTTTATTTAATCTTCGTCCAACTTCTTCCCAGATATTGTCCCTCCTTTGTTGGTTAGAATAAAAAAGGTGTCTTAAATTATATAACTCTTCATACTCTTGCACGACTGCAATTAGTTGTGCGGCGTCCATGATGCAACAACGTATGTGGATGCGACGATCATCAAATGCAAATGGCGAGCGAGCGCGCACGCCGTGCGTCCAGTGATCGACATTCCGTATGACGTCATCGGCACGCATCGCAAAAGTTGCCCTTCGGAGCATGAGCGTCGGCATTGCCGACAAGCAGATCTGTATGCGATCCGTACGATGCGGATTGGTGGACGCACTTGTATGACTTTCTATACAAACAATACTACGATCCGTATGATGCGATGCGTGCGATGCCGATAAGTGGACGCTTACCTCATATAGTAACTCAGCTCAAATTTTAATTTCGCCCCCACTTCCCCGCGTGTCGTGTGCTATGTGCTTAGAGGGCGGCAGCCAAGAATTTTCTCAGTCCACTACATCTTTTATAGAAGATTTATTTTCGTCCTTCTCTACTAAAATTGAAAAGCGCTTTGCAGCACTGCATGTTTCAGTAAATCAAATCGCCGATCAAAACTGTGACATGCAAAAAAGTCTGAGTTTTATGAATGAAAAGTATGACCACTTATTAGAAAAATTAAAAACGATGGAGGAAGAACGTTTAAACGACAAAAAAACAATTCAGACTTTGGAGGACAAAATTGAGCTTTTGGAAAAGAGATCACGAGCTACAGCTGTAGAAATACGAAACACGCCAAGAATTTATCAGCAGAATAATAGACCAGAGTCCAAAACTGATTTATGCGATATTGTCAAGATCTTGGCGAAGGCAGTGAACTGCAGTCTTCAAGAATCAGATATAAGGGATGTTTATCGCATACTCTCCAAACATGAAACGTCTCGTCCTATTATTTTGGACTTAAACAGCGTCATAAAAAAAGAAGCCCTATTAAATGCTATAAAAGAATTTAATCGTAATAAGGGAAAAGGAGAAAAGCTTAATACAAGTCACCTAAATTTACCGGGTACTAGTAAGCCAATATATGTTTCTGAGGCATTAACACACAAAACGCAGAAATTATTTTTTGTTGCCCGCGAATTTGCCAAGGAATATAATTTCACGTACTGTTGGACCTCGAGGGGCGTTATCTATCTGCGTAAGGACGAGAAACAACCTTATGTACGGGTGGACCATGAGAAGGAACTTCAGAGTCTCAAAAACTCAATATCTAAGTAACTATAATAAACTACTATATGATGCATGCTTCTTACAAAAACTGTTAAAATTTTATATCTTTTATTATACGGGTGATAACACATCCCATATTGTTTTTTTGGACTTGTATGAAAATTGTATTAATTTTGCAATGGTGCAGGTACAAAATTTATTAAAAAGTTATTTTTATATTGTACATATGGAATTTAAGGAATATACCTGTCAAGGGCTTAATTTACTTAATTACGATGAGTGCTGTTTTAGATTGATACCAAGACGTGAATATAATAATGAGGAAGCCATTTCGATTAACTGTGATTTAATTAGGGACCTTTATTTATTAATGCTTGAGTCACTTTTATCATATTTAACTAACTTCTGTAGTCACACATTATATCTCAATATCGAAGAGGTATACAAAGATTACGGTTCATTATATTGCTTTTACGCGTTTTCGACGAATTAGCAGTTTTTGGTGATCTTGACTCCATTGAGGTATCTAGAGCAGTTTCAATAGACGTTGACTCTTGCCAATCACATGTGCCTCAAACTGAAAATTACCTTAAAATTATAACTCAAAATATACAAAGTATAGGTTGTAATTTTGATAATTTTGCTTTTGCTTTTGGAAAGAACCAAAATTGTTTGCGACATAATTATACTTACCGAATGCTGGCTATTATGTAACCCAAATATCCCTACTTTAGACAATTATATTGGATATACTAACAAAAAATGTTTTAACCAAAATGATGGTGTCGCAGTTTATGTAAGAAATAGTCTCGGTGTCACGGTTGAGGAACCTTATTTTACGGGCGCAAGCTGTTTAGTAATTAAAAAAGGAGTAGATCTCGCAATCATTGCCATATATCGTTCCCCTTCAAGAAATAATAGCCCAGATTCATTTATCATCTCTTTGGAACAAGTCTTAGAATCGGTGGTATTGTTTAAAAATGTCGTTATCATGGGAGACATAAATTTCGACATCTCAACGAGTAATATGGATACACATACAGAAAAATATCTTAATTTGACGGCATTTTATGGTCTTATGCCAGCACATTATTTGATTACTAGACCTGTTAGCAAAACTTGTATCGATCACGTATTATTAAAAACTAAAAAGCCCGCTCTAACGTTGATCATCCAGTCTGATATTACCGACCACAGCTCTGTTTTACTTTGTCTTAATTTTGATCCCACTTCTCAACCAAAAACTAACAGCTACTCTAAATTAAATCACTCTAACCTCAATAAGGATATGATAAACACAGATTTCAGTTTTATTTATGATATTGATGATCCTGACGTCGCCGTAAATCGGTTAATTGAGATAATAACTAAACTACATAACAAAAACACTGATATTTGTATATACGCCAACCGAATTAGGATTATCAAACCTTGGATGACATCAGGCTTACTTCGATGTGTTAGAAATAGAGATAACCTTTTTAAGAAAGCCAAAAAACACCCAAACAACAACACCATACAAATAACTTACAAAAGGTATAAGTGTTTTTGTAATAACTTACTTAAAAATATTAAAAGAAAATATGAAAGTGAATTAATTTTAGGTGCTGGTAATAACAAAAGGAAGCTCTGGAATGTTCTAAAAAATATAACCTATACTAATAAACCTAAATCATCGGCTGACGAACTGTTGCAGTCTTATGCAACAGCTGACTTAGCCGTTGATAGTGTAAATAATTACTTTGTTAACATTGGAAAACATTTAGCTGAAAAAACCGCAGATACTGATCATTTAACCGACTCAAGCGACATGTCGACTTCTAGTAATTCTTTCGTTATGTTGAATACTGATGAATCTGAAATTGAATCACTTATCATGAATCTCAAAAACAATTGCTCCACTGGGTGGGATAATATTTCAAATGTTTTTCTAAAAAATAATAAAAATATACTTGTACCGATATTAACGCATATTTTTAATAGGTGCTTGGAAGATAGTGTATTTCCCGAAGCTTTTAAAAAATCTATTATAATCCCTATACACAAAGGGGGGGACAGAGATCAAGTTACTAACTATAGACCTATAGCTTTACTCCCGGCTTTGTCCAAATTATTAGAAAAGATAATAAATAAACGCCTTATCAACTATTTAGAGACGAACAATCTACTCGCTAAAAACCAATATGGCTTTAGATCTGGCAAAAACACAGATGGTGCTATGCATGACGTAATTAAGTTTATATCAGAAAATTTGGATAAAGGCAGACGATGTTTAGCGATCTTTCTAGATTTAGCGAAAGCTTTTGATACGGTCTCTGTGCCTATCTTGCTGGAAAAGCTTAAAAGGCTTGGTGTACGTGGAAAGCAGTTAAATTTATTTAAGAGTTACATGAAAAATAGATTGCAAAGTGTTAAAATTAGTAATCACAGGAGTTCAGATTTACCAGTGACCTACGGTGTACCTCAGGGCAGTATACTGGGGCCCACCTTATTCACAATTTATGTTAATGATCTCTGTCAAATGAAGCTCATCTCTGGAAAGTCTATTTGCTATGCAGATGATACTGTGCTACTTTTTGCAGAGGGTGATTGGAAAAAAACTTTTGAAGCTGCCCAAAATTCATTTAATACTGTACAAAGGTGGTTGTGCTCTAATAAATTAACTTTAAATGCGGAGAAAACCAAATATCTGACCTTTTCCATTCGTGATGTGACGCAACCAGGAAACGATTTCTCTCTACGTGCACATAGCTGTATTTTAAAAAATCCTAGCTCTCTCACTTCCTGCCGATGTCCGTTATTGGAAAGAGTTAAGATTGTCAGGTATATGGGTATCCTTCTAGACAAAAATCTATCTTTTGAACACCATATTCAACATTTAAAAAATCGTATCCGCAAACTTATATATGTTTTTAAAAATCTAAGACATGTAGTGCAACCATATCTTTTGAAACAGCTGTATCTTGCTCTGTGTGAATCTTTGTTAACTTATTGCATTTCTTGTTGGGGTGGGGCTCTAAAAACGCACATGGTTTCTTTAGAAAGGGCTCAAAGAGCGCTTTTAAAGGTCTCCACTTTTAAACCATTTCAATATCCTACAATATTACTCTACAATAACTGCCAAGTACTAACTGTTCGCCAACTATTTGTTCTAAATGTTATAAAAAAACAGCATCAGTGTATAAATTATGACCCTGACAAAATCAAATGTAAACGTCGTAAAGACATTGTGATTAAGTCCAGTTTTAAGCCCAACACAAAATTTATAAAAAAATATTTTTGCTTTCTTGGCCCATATTTATATAATAAAGTAAACAAAATTGTTCATATATACTCTATGAATAAGCATGACTGCAACATTGCCCTCAGAAAATGGCTTCAACTAAAGTCTTATGAAGAAACGGAGAATTTGTTAACAGTACTTGCATAAGTGTTCATAGATGTCAATTCGTTACTTCTCTGCTAATTTTTTTTTCATCTGTGCATGTCTTTTAAATTCTAAGGATCTATTTTTTTTTTATTTTTTTGTCACTTGTATTATTTCATTATATTTTTTGTATATTATTTAAGGTTTTATGTAAGTGGGAAGAGCTTTGCTTAACCTAAAACACAGGGTTTACCCTAACTTAGGAAGCAAGTTAATTTTTAAGAACATATTTAGTATATAAGATGCATTGTTTGACTCCTACTCTGTATCACTTTCTATATGAATAAATTATTATTATTATTATTATTATTATGTACCGACATGTTTGTAATCCCTAATACTGTAAGTAGATAGGTCGTTAGATGCTTATTTCATAAGGTTTATTATATTTATGCCTGTTTATTTACGCCAACACAGTCGCTTCTTGTTTTTACTACGGTTATTTCCCATTTTAATTTTACGTTGTCATGTTGCGTAATGTGTATTCTGATCATAAGTGACACAGCTTCCCCGCTCAAAAGCCGAGGCGAGACTAACAAGGCGGCAGGAAACAAGCTTCAAGACGCCGATAGTTTAGGTAATTTCTTTTTACAGTAAAAATAACACAATTAAAAAAAATAAAAAAACATATGCCCTGCTTTATAGTTAGTTAAGTTAGTATGCAAAGTTTCATGATCTAATTTAAAGTACCTATTTTATGAATGACAGCGGTTTATTCTTTAGTTTGGAGGTAACTTTGGATTTTTTTTCTATCGAGAAAATTTTACGGAATCGTGTTTTCGTCTAACATAGTACTTAACATTAATCCTCAACTTTATCATATATTTATTTCAAAATTAATGCTGCAACATTTTCGGCATAACAGAGGATCTTGCTAAGCCATTTGAGGTAGTATTTTTAATATTTCCCTTAAGAGAACATTGACAACCGCTATAAGTAGCCACTTTTGGCGGTAATGAACGATTCTCTTAATTTATCAAATGCAAAATAACAAAAAGTGATTCCAATAATAATAAAGGTAATTTACTAATGAATTTACTTTTAGATTTTTTAAATTCGATCTGATTTAGGACTAAAGAAATAAAATGATGGGTGGCGCTCTTACCTCACCTGTAAATGTTGCAAGTGTGGAGCACTATATATAACTTAAAATACAATTATACATTCATTATTATTATTATAGGGATAGAAATAGAAGGGTCAAATGGAGTTTTCCTCAAGATAGTGTTGCCGGACTAGTTTTTTAAACGTACTTATTCGATGCTTTTCTTATATTAACGGGCAAGGCGTTCCATAGAAGTATTGCCTGAACTGTAAAAGAAAACTTAAAGAAAACAGTACTATGCTGAGGTAAATCAATCTTAAGGACGTTAGAGGAACGAGGTTCAGGGTCGAGAGTTGAACACCGAAAGTGGAAGTTATCTTTAAGATAAGAAGGAGACGTCGGATCATTTAATATAGAGAAAAGAGTTAGTAAGATTCTGGAGCAACGCCTCTGATGAATAGAAAGCCATTTAAGCTTGGAACGAAAAGGAGTGATGTGGTCGTATTTTCGTAAGATGAAGATAAATCTATACAGTTGTTGAGAAGGCGCTCCAACTTGTTAAGAAGATTTTGCGAGAGGTCTGGACAGCACACAAGAATAAGGGAATTAACAAGCAAAAGCTTGGTTTTGAAGGGTAAGAAATTTTTCATACGATAGAGGGAACGTAGGGTGACAACAACTTTACGATTAAATTCCGAAATCTGTGCTGCCCAGTTCATACAGTGATCAATGTGTAAGCCTAAATTGACTATGTATTGAGAAAATGGAATTGTAATTCCATTATATAGAACTGGTTCGAGTTTTCCATAGTCAATCATACTCAACATTCTGGAGCTACCCACAACCATTGCTTTACATTTTAACGGGTTTACTGAAACACCAAATCTATATGACCAAATACGGATGGCATATATGTTGGTGCGATGCGATGGTGGATTGTGCATATAGTTGAAGGTCATCGGCATACAGATGGTACGAGCAACTGAAATCATTAGATATTGAGTTTATAAACAGCGAAAACAATATTGGAGATAATATACCGCCTTGCGGTACGCCAGCTTCAACGTCAGCCCAAGCAGAAAACTGCTCCCCTGACCTAACCAATTGCTGACGACCGCGAAGATAGGATGAGAACCACTCCAAGGCTGGGGATGAGAATCTGAGGTAAGAAAAAATGGATAGGAGGATATCGTGGTCAACTGTGTTAAAAGCATTTGAAAAGTCAACAAGCGCCACCACTATAACTTTCCGTTCCTCCATCCCTTTTCTAATGTCATCAGTGATCTTAATAAGTGCAATAGTGGTGCTAACCATTGACCCTGACTGTAAGTTATTCAGTAGGTTATATTTTTTTAATGAAAATAGATAATTGCTTATGCACACAGGCTTCCAGAACTTTAGAGAGATATGGGAGAATAGAAATTGGACGATAGTGATTTGGTAGTTCAGGATTGGGTATTTTTGGGAGAGGACGTATATAAGCTCTTTTCCACAATCATGGATACTGACCTGAGTCCAGCGAGTAATTAATAACATGAGTGATAGCTGGCAGAAAGAAGTCAAGCAATGTTATAATCATAAATTTACTAATCTCATCACAACCCTTTAACAGCCTTGGAATTAATAGACAATACAGCTTTAGCTATTTCATCTTGAGTTACAGGAGAAAATTCGAAAAAAGGAATAGTTAGAGGTTGCATAGAAGCAATGGAAGCAATGGTTCGTGATCTTACAGAAGAGTCCAGTGTAGGAGTTGAGACAAAGTGACGATTTATATCATTCAGATTAAGAGAACTATTATCAGATGACATTGGCTTAGTAATACCAAGAGATTTTAAGAATTTCCACATATCAGCGGTCGAAGTATTGGTTAAGTTATCATGAATGTAACGGCGTTTAGCATTTCGTACCATCTGATTGCACCTGTTTCTTAGCAATTTAAAGTTACACCAGTTCTCTTCTGTACGTACTCTTTTGTATTTCGTAAATGCCCGATTTCGTTTGCGTATTGCCACTCGTACACCCTTAGTCATCCAATGGGCAAGAGGGCGCTTTAGTCTTACTTGATGAACTGGCGCATGGACGTTATAGAGATTCAGAATAGCGTTGTTCAAAAAGTAAATTTTGTCATCTATAGAAGAAGCAGCCCCCAAGCAAAATCAATAAGAGCAGCATCTCTCCTGAGTTGGTCAATGTCTAGGCTGGAAAAATTGCGTAAATGCAATATAGAAGGAATATGTTTCGGAGGTTTAATTCTATAAGATAAATAAATTAGATCATGGTGTGAAAAACAGGGGACTGAAAGCTGTCCGTGCTTGCCCACACGGTCAGGAGAAGATGTAATTATGTGATCAATCCATGAATCATCTGTGTCAATGTTATGATGAGTGGCCGCTAAAGGCAGAATGCTGAAATTAACTGACTCCACGATTGATCGAAACTTATAAGCACGAGAATTATTTTATATTGTAAAATTATTTTAATTATATTTTTTATTGTAAAAGATAGACTACCTGTGGGTTTCCTGCGCCATTTCTTCCCATAAATGTGTGTTCCTTCTGAATTAGTGGTAGTTTATTTCAACTTTCAATAAGTTGTACGATGTATATTAATTCCGTTGTTGAATAAAATATTTAAACTTTAAATTGAAATAAGAAAAGGGGGGGGGGGATTGAAAATTCGGGGCAGTCCCGGGCGGCGAAAACCCACGCTATGCCACTGAGCATAGTGCTTAGGTCCTCCAGCGATTCTGCCATAAGGACTATATCGTCGGCAAATCGAAGGTGAGTGATGTACTCGCCATTGATGTTAATACCGTAACCTTTCCAGTCCAGTAGCTTGAAAACGTCTTCCAATGCAGCGGTGAATATTTTCGGGGAAATAACGTCACCCTGTCTTACACCTCTCTGCAGTTGGATAGGTTTTGTACTCTGGTTCTGTACTCGGATAACTATCGTAGCCCTACTGTATAAACACTTCAGCACTTCGATACACAGACAGTCGCCGGCCAAATTTCGACGGAATCAAAAGCTTTTTCATAGTCCACATATGCACAAAGTTGCAGATTGTACTCTTCGGTCTTCTGTACAATGTGCTGCAGGGTATGTATGTGGTCTATGATACTGAAGCCTTTTCGGAAACCTGTTCGTTTGGGAGGCTGGAAGTCGTCGAGTCTGCGTGTGAGACGATTCGTAATGAGTCGAAAACAGCACGTAGACGCGGCGTAGAAGGGAAATTGGTCTGTAATTCTTCAAAAGAGAGCGTTGTCGTCTTTCTTGAAGAAAAACATCACCGCACTTCTGCTCCACGCCGCCGGAGTAGTGCCACCATGGAAGAGAAGAGCTTCTAAAGGACTTTAAGTAACGGTTTTCCACCTGCTTTCAGAACCTCCGCTGTAATTCCATCCTTACCTGAGGCTTTGCCGTTTTTAAGGTGCTGGAGAGTCATTCTAATCTCTTTTTTTTTAGGTTCCGTCGACCCACCCTCAAGCGATGAGGGCTGAGTGAGCCAGAACTGGTGCAAACTAACTACTGGTGAGACATGCAGGAAGTCGATGGATGCAGGTGGCTCATGACCGTGCTTTGTGACATTGCTTGGGGGAGGCCTATGTTCAGCAGTGGACCTGTGGGCTGTAATGGTGATGATGATAAAATATGTCAGGTAAAGATGTCCACAGAAAGTAAAGATGCCACAGATGTTGGTAATAGAACATTCACAACTACATAACGATAACAGTAAGTTAAAGGAGAAAAGGCTTTATATATGTAGACATAAGGTTGCGTCGACGGTGTAAGCGTTATCTATTTTTATGCCTACACATTTTATTAACTTGACAGAGGCCATTGACCTTTATCATCGAGAACATTCTCATGCAACGTGATGTAACCGACTGTCCGTAACAATAATGTAAATAGATGAATTTATCGTAAATGCTTTTCAGTATTTCAAATAATTGTAAGAATTTACAACAATGCTCTAATCTAGTGACCGCAATTTCATTCCAGTATTGGCTTATCTTAAATTTTTAAGGAATGAAAAATACCGAATATATTTTAAAATTAAATATTTATTACTAGAATTGATCATAATTTACGTAATTAATCTTCATTCTATCAATGTACAATGCTTAATATCACAAAATTCAATATTTACCATAATTTTATACAATGTCGTTTTAAGCATTAATAATATCACTATACAAATATATAAATACATATATTATAACATTAGTTTTAATTAATAAGTTTGTGGCTTAGACCAACAAAGAAGATAGACAGAGCGGTGTGTATGTTACCTTAACTTAATATAAAGTCACGTTGACTCACGCACACACATATGAGTCTTAAATTATTTGCAACAAACAACATAGTATGGTTGACGCCACGAGTGGTGAGCACAGATGAGCTATGGTAGCTACACTGTCGGCCAAAATTAATTGGTACCTTTGTTATCTCAATTCGTAATTGAATATTTTTGACTTTTTTTCGAAATTCTGAATCGTTAATTCCTTTAAATATACGCCGTACAGTAGCTACGTAGATATTAGTCGCCACAGCAGTCTGTTTCTAAACGTCTATCATGTTTTTCACAATACCTAATTTTTTCATGTAACAAAACACTGTATAGACAATTTGTCGGGATTGTCTATTTAACACCGAATTCTTTCTTTTCTGCATATTTAGTCCAAAATCTGAATGCTCAAATTATGACAAAAAAAATTAACAACAATAAATATCAAAAACAGTTGAAAACAAGAAATACACAAACAAGAATTAACAACGAGGTAACACTACAATTAACAAAAGTAAACTAATTAAAAAGTTATCACTAAAATTGCTCTCAAGTGTACGAGTACAAGAATCAGTTGACGAACCAATCACGTTGAGCGTCAGCGTTGTTAACGTCATATCGACCAATAAAAAGTGAGCTCACGACTCTCATGGGATGTTATGCCACATTTACACTCAGCCTTGTCGGCAGAAAAGTGAACAAGGAAGTGTGCAGGTTTCTCGCGCAGTCACTGCTCATGCGGCTGTCACTGGCCGGCGCTCCCTCGATTGCCAGTTTTTCGCGCGGAAGACTAACGACGGACAGCGCGAGCGCGAGCGCGAGCGACTGTTTACATTCTCGCTCACTTGCCGCTGAAGTTTCTTATTCATACTATTCAAATATTTATACACATAAATAATTTTTAGTAGTACTTACGTCGTTCTATTGCGATGAATTTCCCTCATCCTCCTTCTTTGATGACGGCGTCTTTTATTTCTTTTCAATACACTTTAATAGTTACTTATACTGAGCAGAGATAATGCTGTCGCACGAACAACCTTTCAGTTAGTCATTGTTGCGAGTTGATCAACAAAGAAGTATGAAGGCTAAGTGTTAACACCCACTCGCGTCGTTATTGCAGAAGAAGTATTTAGGGAAATATTTCCGGCAGCGGCAGGAGCAGTGGCAGTGTCTGAGTGTAAATGTGGCATTAAAGAATGAAAACGAGAAAGATGTGTGCGTGAATGCGCGTCACTTTAAAATGTACGCAGCGCTCCATCTACATTTCTTTGTTGGTCTGAAGTTTGTGGTATGAAATTATAACGAAGATCACAAAATATAAAGTAAAGTACATTATTGTATCTTATATTTTTTTTAATTTATACTACGTTGCGTAGTCTATACAGATCCGATGACTAGGTAAACTAAATTCTTTATTGTGATTTTAAACAACGCATTAAACTCTTTAATGTAACAAGTTTTAAATTTAAAACAAAACAATACAAAACATATTATTACATTAAGCAGACAAAAAATGAGGCCAACTGGGGTAATTGCTGCTAATTGACGTATCACATAAAACAAAACTACAACATTTTTGCCATTTAATAGAATTACCTATTTTACTGAGTTCTTAACCAATGTATTAACAGACAGCGTTACATTATCAACTCTTGGATTTGTAGCTTTTTGATAAAATCTACAATTATAAAACAACTTAGTAGTTTCTATAATATTAAAAAATCCATATATTATGCCAAAAAACCCGGCTCACCGTATTTAAAAAAGTATATAATATATATATTTGTGAAATATTTAAAAAATGCTAAATTAAATTCACGCGGGCTAATCTACTCGCATACTATCTGCATAAATAGGCTTCTAAATTTGGGTTACATAAACATTGAAGAGATCATACGACACTTTTGTAATCGAAAATTTTTGTTTGGAAGCAGATTCTAGACACTTTAAATATTACTTAAAATCGAAAATTTTATGTTTGGAAGCAGATTCATACGACACTTTAAATATGACTTAAAATCGAAAATTTTATGTTTGGAAGCAGATTCACACGACACTTTAAATATGACTTAAAATTGAAAGCTTCGTGCGTGGCTGCTTCTATCCCAGACTTAGCAAGCTCGCACTGATCTTGCCAACGAATTTCGTCAGGACATAAATTATATTCATACCATGTAATCAAATTATGTTTCGTTTGTACACGAAATTAGTATGGAGGAGCCCTAATTTCATTTGTTACTTGACTTCATTTGTTGCAGGGGTAATAAATGCTTATGTCGCTTGTAATCAAATAAACGATTTACATACGGAATGACCTCTTTTACCGTCTGGAAAAAATGGGTGTAACATGTGAAAGGAGTAGAAGCCTATGGCACTGATATTTTACAAAATATAAAAACAACAGTTTATAATTAAATAAATAAATTAATTAAAATCTATCGAAACTCAAATGATATCCATTGTGATTATAAAACAAATACTAGCCTGTGACTCTGCGAAGTGACAAGGTCAAAAATGTATGACTTGAATTTCGATAGATGTTAATTTATTTAATTCAAAATTTTTGTTTTTATTTTTTGTAAAATATCAGCGCCATAGGCTTCTCTACTCCGTTCACATGTTACACCCTATCTTATTCTAAACGGTAAAAAGGTCATTCAGTGTATATGACATTAAAAGTTGAAATTGGATATAATAGCAGTCAAAAGAAATGACCTGAACAATTTGTATTTTTCTTATTTTTATATAATGTACTATTATTTAACTATGTGTACATAAGTATAAGAAGATTAGTATAATTTTTGTTTTATAATTCATGCGTCAGGATCAAGAGTACTTAAAATGTCATTAATACATAATTTGTAAAGTAATTGATCTTAATTAAGTTATATCTAAAATTAAAATTATTTGTAACATCCATATATCACATAAAATAAAACTAAACGACAGCTAAACAATGCATCGGAGTTATCAATGAGTGCGAACGGGAACAAAAGCAAACAGTTCCCACTCATTTTGTCGACAGAAAAAAAATCATGCTTATTTGAAGAAAACAAGAGCCAATATGCCTATAACTATAGTTTAACCAACTTAATTCATTAGGACCATTAATCAATTAACTAATGGACGCCACACACGGTCAGTTCAACTACTACTACTATATAAGTTTATTTATCGATATATCGAAAATCCAATATTTCAAAAAATATCAACAGTTTTAGTTTGAACTGATCAGTTGGAATGATCAGTTGAACTGACCGTGTGTGGCGACCATTACACTGTTAAATTAAATAACACTGTAACATTCAAACTTCCGGAAACTATAAGATATAACACAGGGTGCGGAACTTCAACTTAGTCATTTACTGACACTGTCATAAATATAATTAAAAGACCCAGAGAAGTAGAGAGTAGGTAATAACCTACTAATCATTTTAACTGTAGATATAGCAAGTACTAATTTTGTGTAAAACCTACTTATTAAATGGTCAAAATTACCCCAGTTGATCTTGTATATAAAAATATTCCACATTTTATGGGTTGAAAAGAATGTTTTTAAGATATACCTTTAAGATACATTCAAGTAATAACTATTTATTATCATCGAAATACTTTGGTTAAGTACAATTATGAACTAAAGATTTTTATTCACAGGAATGCAGAAATTCAATCAACTTAGATATAAACATATTCTCTATTATCACTTTTATTTAATCCATGCAATAACATTTATTGCATAATCCATATATAATGTGTCTAAATTGACCTTTTAAAATACTAAGCGGAAAGAACCAAGAACAAATAAATTTTTGATGTGACTGAACATAGTTTAAAAATATCTTACAAAAAGTAATTGAATATTATTTATTATTAAAATATTTATTCTTTAGGTTTTGTACTATTCCATGTGAATCCTACACGATAGACGATAGGAAGTATAATCGACAGTTTGTCCCTTCATTTCACCTGCCCACCATGGTGGGAATAAGGAAAACATTTCAAGTTGTAAGTAATCATTGAAATTGGTTTATATCCAGCGGTAGAATGAACGTAGCTCTTTAAAAAAAATAGATCTTACGCATGGGGTTGAAGAAAAGGTCCTCCCGCACAGCATTTAAATGGATTAATACATAGATTATTTTAATCTACTACTATAGACACACAACGGTGACTTACACTTTCGGATCTTGTGTTCGGTGAGAGTCATCAGAATAATCGATTAGCGGTTCAGTTTCGGAGTTCATTGAACCTGTCGTTACAGTGTTCTCGATAGAACCGTAGGTAGTGGATCGAATATCGACTTGGGGTTGTTCAGTATCTACGGTTAAATTTGGAGCCGAGCTGGATGGAACAGGTTCGGTCACCAACCTTGAGCTTTCGTCGCATCCTCTTGTCATATGATACATTGATTTACCCCGTAATCGTCTACTGAAGGAACTTCCTGTTATTAAAAAAATAAAATACGTAATATTAATAGGATAACAAAGGTTCATAGCATTCAGACCGGTAACAGGGAGCAGCGACAACGGTGACAAGATCTCTTGTACCTTTGGCGCTTACTTATTATTTTACATTAAAATAAATATCTATGGTAAGATGTTGTTTATAAAAATCCATAAAATAGGCTTATAATGTTCAACAATTTAAATACAAGGAGGACATTAAAAAATGTATAACTTTAAATAGTAGCGAAATAATCATATTATATTATAATAAATTAGTTTACGCATAATATATTCAAACAAAGAAGAAATTTAATTTTCAAAAATTACATAGATAGATTTGAGACATCATGATAGAAGCACTCTTCGAACATAGCTCTCAAATTAAAAAAAAATTCGCTGACACATACATTTACACGTGGTAGAGCCACGCTGTAGCTATATAATAGTTGTAGCACAAATAAGTCGGCTTGACCGAGGTAGAACCACACTCTCACAGAACACTATTGTTAAATGCAGCTCAATGTTGCTGTGTTATGGTGAGAGAACTAAATTGAAGACAACCTTGGTTTTGACCATTTGACATCTGTCATCTATCAATCAAATCAAGTGAACTCACATCGGAACTTTAACTGATCACATTGTCACAATTAACACTATGCGGATATAACTAAGAGTCATTTGTGTATTGCTCATGAAACGGATGGCTTACGATACCGAACACATTGAGAAACATCTTGCCTATTCTATCTCCATCTATTCTCATGAAAGTAATGTTTATGCATGCCCACTATTGCAAATTTTTTAATAAAGCTAAAGCTTAGATTTCTACATAAAAAGAAAAATCCAATTATTTAAATAGTGAATAAACAAATCCATACATACCGACAACACCAAGGTGTTCGGTTATATCCCGTTTTACATCTGAGACATCCCACATGGCCAGAAAAGATCCCAGGCAAGAGCGATCCGGATCAAATGGCGACACATAAGGTTTGTATGAGAAGCTATAGTGGTGTGCTATTGCAGCCAGGAACATTTCAATACAAATCAAGAAATCCTATAAAAGTAACATATTATTATTTTTGGTATTGAATTTCCTTTAAAATCAAAATAATTTATGTTTTTTTAAAATATCATATTACTTTGTCATAAACTACATTTAATAATTCATCATATTCATATCGTCTTGTGATTTTCTCATGTAAATTCAGGGAAATTAAGATCGAAGCCTCAAATAGATGATCACTAGTATGTACTAAATTATTAGTATCCATACAAGAAGAGCAGCATCAATGATTTTAAATATTTGGTACCACGACCGCCGATCTATTCGTAAAGTATATGCAAAATAGTCCTTAATATAGGGCGACGCCTATGTTTAGTTAATTCAAGAAATGAAATGTTTTGAACAAGTAATGACTGTTTTAACCAACTTTAAAAGGAAGAAATTACCAATTCAACAGATTTTTTTACAGATGTAATGAAACTAAGAGTTCTAGGTGGATGGTTTAGTTGGATCCATTTGCATTATCACAACATTCCTTACAATTAACTAACTTAAAATAAACTTAGTGCATGTTGAATAACACTTTTTAACACAAAGTGTTGTGAAGTAACTTGCCTGTAGCTTCGAAGATAATACTTTAATTTTATCTTTATCAGATATGTCAAATATTGTTGATATCACGCCGCAGTATACCAAAATATTGATAATGACTCCTTGGCTGCAAGTGACAGAATAGTTAATATATTTCGATCATTAAAGTTTAATTCAGATAATAAAAACACTAATAATACTCACAAAAATGAAAAAAATACAACTGCTTTGATGCAAAGAAATTTTCCAATAGGCTTCATAGGTTTTAATTCCTCTCGATTAGCTTTATAGAATAGAACTAGACAGTACATGGCTACAAACTGTGATAGATTATTCACAGCTATCATGTAGGGGAACGCTACATTGGAACTAAAGTCACTCTCTCCATATACACCACAAAGTTCACAAATCATAGATATCACTGTGGTTAGCGGTCTCACTAATGTATATTGGAGTATTCCATGTTTGCAATTGTGCACAAACTCGCTGTAAAGTAAAGATTGTGATATTTAGCTTTATAAGTCATAAGCCCAAGAAAGCAAATCCATATAGTACAAGTTATAATAATAATGTCCTCCAGACCGAATTTGCCTCAACGGAGGCTATCCATTGGCACAGGACAGGATTATAGTGCCCAAGTGCATGCGCAAGCACAGATGCACTCTCTATTCCCTCACTCTCATAATCCGATGGGACGGTAAACCGACACGACCGGAGAGAGATCAGGCGCAGGATCAACGGTTTTACGTGCTTTCCGAGGCACAGGGGTGAAACACCACCAACATCTTGACTCCGGGCAGCTACTGAGAATTTCTTGATAGAAAAACTCAATAATTGATTTTTTGGCCTGACCCGGGATTCGAACCCAGGACCTCATGATCAGCAGTCGCACTACTACAACCACTAGACCAACAAGTACAAGTTATAAGCACAACAATACAATGGATTTCATTTATTTATTTATTTATTTATATTTTAAAAACAGTGTACATGCTGGCTTACAGTTTGCCCAAAACGTCAGCATGCTAATTAACAAATTACAGTTTTAAATAATAGTAATAATACAAGATACATGTCAAAAGGTCAAACAAATTAAAGAATACATGTCCAGTAGATCAAGTAACTACCAAAAAAAAATACATTAAAAGATTAAAAGATAGATTAAAAGTCAAATAAGTTAAGCAAAATGTCATTGTCAGATTGATTACATAAGATAGGATTAAGAGAATACTAATAATATTACAATTTGTCAAAATGGGATGTCCAAAATAGAAGGGCTTTATTACACAGTTGCCCTAAGCTATCAGCAAATAAATCGGTCTCGTTATAATCTGCGAGCATGTCTCCGATAAGCCGTATAGCACGAGAAGTGGGCGCGTGTGCGCCGTACCTGATGCGCGCCGGCGGCTGCCACAGAAGGCGAGGACGCCGCCGTGGTGCCACCGTCCCCTCCACATCACAGCCCAGCCGCTTCGGAGCCAACAAACCTACTCTACTTAATATCATCGGACTATCTATACGATTATGGATGATTGCTAGGTAGTGTGTTATCAACTGCATAGTTCGCCTAAGTTTAAGCGTGTCCAAACCCACCATACCATTAACAAATAAGGACGGATATAGATAGGGGTAGTAACCGTATTTCTGTTTATATAGCCATCGTGTCCAAATTTGCGCTGTATTCTCTCAATCATCAAAATATATTTTTCCTCATAGGGATTCCATACAATGGCACCGTACTCAAGCTTACTACGAACATATGCATTGTAAAGTACCAAAGCGACCTCTAATCTATCAAACTGTGAAGAAGTGCGAATAACGAAGCCAAGCAATTTACTGGTCTTTTTACATACAGTAGTCACATGGTTATGAAAGTCAAGTTTAGCGTCTAACAATAATCCTAAGTCACGAATTTCACTTACCCTTACTAAGGGCGTGTCAGATAATTTATATTCTTTTTTTTAGTGGACAGCGTTTACGCGTGAATGTTATTATTTTACATTTATTACTATTAAACGGAAGATGATTTAATACACTCCAATCCATAACCGCATCGATGTCCCTTTGCAATGACTCGCAGTCAGACGGGCTCATCTATACCTAGGCTTAACTTGAGATCATCCGCGAACAACAGACATTTGGAGGCAGTCACGCTATTCGGTGTCATTAATGAAAATAAGAAAGAGCAAAGGCCCCAACGTACTTCCCTGGCTCACTCCAGATCTTGTGTAATAGTCACTAGACTCAAATGCACCCACTTTAACAAACTGACGTCGATCGCGTAAGTAATTTGAAAAAAACTTGACGAGTGCCGGGGCAAAGCCTATCACCGCCAATTTACGCAACAAGATATCGTGGTCGACCAGGTCAAATGCTTTCTTAAAATCGAAGCATCCACCTGCCTACCAGCATCCAATTCAGCATATGTATAGTCAAGATGAGACACAAGATTGGTAGTTGTAGAACGGGCAGTTCGAAAACCGTGTTGACTATCATGCAATAATTTTTGAGTTTGCTTATTAATTTGCTGACATAAGACAGTTTCAAATAATTTTGCAAAGACTGACAAGACTGCAATCGGTCTAAAAGATGAAACGTCATTTTCACCATCAGTTTTTGGAACCGGAGTAACCCTAGAAACTTTCCAAATTTCTGGATACTTATACTGAGTCAGTGACAAGTTAAAGAGGTACAGGAGTGGACTCTCGAAAGCGGATATGCAGTCCTTTGCTAAAAAAAACAGGGATATCATCAGGGTCACACGTCGACCTCGGTTTTAGCCGCCTTACTGCTTCCTTCAACTTGGTATTATCAATAGTATTTATTGTGATACAGGTGGAGTCATATTGACTATCTGTGGCACGTACCGCATCATCATGGTCCAGTTCAGGAACTTTGTTCTGATATACCGAACTAAAATAGTTCGCAAAAGCGTCGGCCGCAGATTGCCCAACAACTTCGACACCACTGGAAGAATAAGCGTTCATACGCTGCCTGTGATTCTTCCTATTCTTAACGTACTCCCAGAATTTGGCCGGGTCGTCAATTATATTTTGTTGAGTCAGATGTGAGTGCTGCTTATATGCATTGTCAATCAAGTTTTTAACATGCCATCTATAGTATTTAAATAATTCCTTGTTGAACTCTTTACCTTCAGCCTTATACCGTTTCAAATGATAATATTTTTTACGTATATTACATATAATATCAGCATTAAACCATTTTGGATATACGTACTTATAATTCGGCATGTAAGGGGATTTAGTTGGAACATATTGACTGATACAATTATAAAGACGGTGATAGAATAACGCAACTGCGTCGTCAACGTCTGCAATTACAAACATGTCCGACCAATCTATACTTTTTAATGCCATGTATAGGCCCAGAAAGTCTGCTTTACGCCAATTCCAGCTTGGAGCAGCTCCCGGGCTCTGAGCCGGCGGTGGAGAGGATGGTGACTGGACCTGCGCATCGCACTGAAACCTAAGCGTCACCTCCAGCGGAGGGTGATACTTATCAATTGGTACTAAGGGATCTGAACCCTCGGACACTAAGACCAGCTCCGGGTTAAAATTGCTCAACACGAGATCTAACATGCCATCATATTTGTTATACACAATATTATGTTGCTGAAGCCCACAATAGTCACAAAATGAAATAAAATTATTCTTAACATTAACACTACAAGAATTCAAATTAAAATCTCCTATTATTAGGACATTAAGAGAATAATATGCAATGATAGCATTTTCAATGCACGTCAATACGTTGAGATATAGATTATCACTACATTTAGGAGGCAAATAAACGACACAACATAAAAACTTTCCAACACTTTTTCCACTAATAATGGCAAAAAGCAGTTCCATACCAGACGTATAGGCATCTACATTAGTTACTTGTTGCACCGTATAGCAGTTTCGTACAGCAAGGAGCACTCCTCCCCACCCGACGTCCCCTGTGCGGTCTTTACATACGACTAAATATTCTGAAGTAAATAATTCGCCATCAAATACGGAACTGTTCAAAAAGGTTTCGGTCAAGGCTATAACATCAAAGTTGCATTGAGACACATTATTCCTAAAAGTATCCGATTTAGTACGTAGACCTCTAACGTTTTGATAACAGAAATATAGGTTACGCACTTTCTTTCTTGGCACGAAAGTTCTGCCGCCACGGTTTTATACAGATGTCTTCAGCCCAATTATTTGGTGACATAACACTCTCGCTAATCCTCGACGGGACTCCAAGCTTGAACGATGAGTAACATCCCCTTGCTTTCAGTTCTTCCACTGTGCAATCATTATTTCCATTAATAGAGTAGAGATGAGCACGCACCTCTTCTACTGTAGTACCCTCTTGAACATAATAGAGATGCAAGTACCTCCATCTCTCAGATGCACGCAGTTTTGTCACCCCCAGCGCTGCAGTACCGCGAAGCACGCCGGGCAGCGAAGCGCGTCCAGTTTTACGTCTCACCTGTATCCATTCTTCCGGGTCTTTTTGCTCCACGCCATCCCGGGGAGCAACAGTTGTCTCACGGCTTACATTCAAAATCGAAGTGTTGGAATCAGAGACTAAAGTTGAAACTGGCGCTAAAGAAGAGATGGGTGTGTTTACTTTTGCGGGTGGATTAGGTTTGCCCGAAGCTCCCTTATTTTTCTCCTCAGGGCCATATTTTACTTTCGGATTAGTCTTCCCATTATCTAGGTTCAATGGGTGCTGTACCGCCGCTGCATATCCCTGCGTGGATGCACTATTATCTTTGTCCATTTTTTTCTAATTTGTCAATCTTATTGGTTAAATTGCAAAATTTTTTCAAATACCGAAGTCTTAAATTCATTAAATTGCTCGTTGAGTAGTGCGCAAATTTTCATGGTAAGGCGCGATTCGAAGTCGTCCTGCATTTGCTTTATTTCTTGTACTACAGGGGCCATGTTTTGGGGACAAGGGTCACATTTCATCGCCACTAATTGCGCAGGACGTTTCCCGTTTCGAAACGTGATATTATCTGGGGTATGCATTGATACATCCAAACAATCATCAACGGCAGTCGTATCATGGCTCAACTGCTGGCGCACTGGCGTATGTGAATTATCAAGCTTAGGTATTTTGCTACGGCATTCGAAACATATCCACATCTTTTTAAATTCTGATGTCATTGTTGCAAATACTTCCGCACTAAAATTGGCGCACATAATATCGAAATATTGCCTACATTTTGCGCACCTCATGAATGCGCTGTTAGGGATCCTGCGCAGTTTACTTGGCGTGACGTCATCTCGACCACTGCACAGCTTGATGCACTCAACGGCGCGGCGGCCGACCAGCAACGGGTGTCGGTGACTCACAGCAGCGAACGCGCTGTGGGTTGTCGTAGGTCAGTACGTAACAAATTTTTTGCCGGCCGAAAACAATTTTTTGAAATGTATTTGCTTATAACTTAAATGTTACAACTCGAAATGAAAAACTGATAGATAGCACAGATCAAAAACTTTAAGATAATTACAAAATATACACTAGTAATTTACTTTTAACTACAATGCACTTATTTATATGCGGAGCAAACTGTCACAGATGTTAACTACAAAGACGCACGACGACGACTCCGATTATTACTTCATGTAAAGTAATAAGTGAGAAGTAACTGCTTGGGTTGGCTTTCCAATCGTTTGGCAGGAGTTTGGGGGAATGGTGTTACATTTGGTAGAAGATTGGTCTCCGATTATAACTATACCACTCGCATTAAAAGTTAATGTAGAGTCTTCGAAAAAATAAACTAATATAACATCAAAAAGGGTAAAACATGGAAAAAAATGTAATATTACTGTAAAAGCTGGATAGCATACATAATTTGGTATAAGTGCAACAAGGACGGGACATGTCAAAGACAAGTGTCACATTATTATATCTCTATGGTATTTTTTATAGAATAAGGATGACAAACGAGCACAAAGTCCACCTGATGGTAAGTGGTTTCTGTGGGCCATAGACATCTACACCTTTCCTCTATTAAGAATCAAAATGCAGATGTGATGTCTCACCCCTGAGGACTAACATGGAATGCCTTAATTCTAGTAAAATGGGTCTCCGGTTCTCTGCATTCACCATATGAACCAAAAAAAAAACCTTAAAGCTGCTATTTTACCCTGGTATTCCGTGAGAGTGTGGTCTTCCCCAGTTGAGATGTCCCATTTGTGCTACAACTATAATATAGTTGCAGCATGGTTCTAACACAATTTTTTTACCGCCCAGAAATACTTAAACACCTAAAAATCCTTTCATTTGAGCTAGGTTAGTAGGCTGTGGCAGGAGCGAAGAGCACCGCAGCTCCCGCCACAGCCTTCGCTGCGCAGGGCTTCAATTTTTTTGCCGCCCAGAAATACGTGAGCCTCCAGAAATCTTTAAAATTATGATGGGGGACACCCTCGCTCTCTCTCCCACAACTCCCTCCTGCCGGAAAGCGATAAATGTTACCATTAACATTTTTAGGATACGTCTATGGTACTTTCTTTTTAATTTTTCTCAAGAATGTCTTTCTTTTCATGGGAGTGGTGTAGGGGTGTAGTGGACATCCCGCTCTCCCCCCACTCTCCCTCCCCCTCATGCCAAACGATTCCAATTTTTTTAATGCCGAAGTATACCATGGTGGATATTTGTAATCAATTTTACTTACAAACAGGGTGTTTTGCAAATAAATTATTTACTAAAGTGTAGAACATATTGACAGCATTTTTATATCGCATATCCGGTTTATTTGATAAGCTATACTAATAAACAGTTGCTAGACCCTCTTTAGAAATTCTATTCTAATATAACATTGAAATGGATACAATAAATATATAAAATATATACAATATTATACCCTCTTTTAAATTAGAATGATTACATTTGCGGTAGTTTTTTGTCACGGAGCAAATACAAAGAGGAGACGGCCTAACCAACTGTGCAGTGTGCACTGTGATTCTAACTAGGTCCTGACGTCATCACAGTGAGCGTGGCTTTAGTTAGTATACTGTCAGCGTTCGTCCTGTGCGCATAGGTGTCGAAAATTGCAAATCAGTATATTTTCGTATTATTAAGAAGAAAAGGATGAAGTGTTGTGTTTTATCGTGTAAAAACTACTCAGATAGACGTTTTGATGCTATGAATGGTATCACATTTCACGTGTAAGTAATTATATAACTAATTTATTAAAATAATTCTAGAAAGATCTCTTTTCGTCGGCTTTCAAATATAATTAAATATATTCGATACTAGATGGCGACACTTTGTGTCGTGGGAACTAAAAATATAAAGGTACGTCGAGCTCAGTATTGGTAATACAATCATACGAAGATGCTGAAATTGTTTTTTTTTTTTGAAGTTGGTTTCAATCCTAAAGAATTTTTAATCGCCAAAATATTACTTTTATAGATTTTATAATCATTTTGTAAACAGGCCGCCATCTACCGTCAAGTAAAAGAACAATCAAAATAAAATAAAAAGACAGGGCCGTAATTAGAATCCAATTATTTTACTCAGTTACCCACGGCAATATATATATTACATTTCGTAAAAAATAAGCCTAAGTAATGTTTCCTTCATTAAAATAGTATAATGTATATAAATACTTAAATATTTAGCATTTTGTAAAAGTCAACCTTCAAGAAATATTTATTTTATCCTTAGTAAAATAAAGTCTTCATGAAATTAAATATTCTATGTACAATATTCAGTCTCCTTGGAACTTTTCTTAAGAAAGACAACTATTATAACAGTTGTAGTTCAGTTAGTTAAAAAGCTTATTTTATTTACTTTATATTCTAGATTTCCATCCGAAGGTAATCTTAAACATCAATGGATAGCAAAAATTAAGAGACAAGACTGGACTCCGACAAAATATACAAAGATTTGTTCTTGCCATTTCAATTATGACGACTTGACAGTTACAAAAAATGGCTTTAAAAAATTAAAGAAGGGAACTTTACCCAGTATTAATCTGGATATATCGGTTCGGTTCGGTCGGTCGCAGTTTGTATTTTACTAGTTTTTTTTTTTTTTTTGGTAGTAGGTGTTAATTTCATATTGTTGTATTATACTTTATATTAAAGGTTAAAAGAAAATTACCAGAGCCCTCAATATCATCACCTAGGCCTACCAAATGATTTAAATGAATTTTTGATATTTCACGATTCCCCTAGAAAAAAGAAGCTAAAGCGAGAGATAGAACAACTTCGATGGAAATCGAAAAAAGATGGGCTAAATATCAGAAGACTTCAAATGAAAGTTAAACTTGTGAAAAAGAAGGTATTTCAATAAAAAAATTGGATGGAATTACAAGACGATTCACAAAATTAATCTTGAAATAAATACTCCCTGGTACGAAATTTCTGAGTACGTCCCTTTACATCCTACACCAAGCGTAAGGTAGCTAAACTACATTGCAACATCGATATGGAACGATGCGTGTAGTTCTACTATTTACCGGTAGATGGAAAATAGTTAAGTGGGCGGCGCTTAATACCCCCTCACCCCGCAAATTGTCACGCGTTGTTACATAGTGAAATCTAATTATAACACCTCCTCTTTGTATTTGCTCCGTGTTTTTTGTTACTTGTTGCACACATTTCATTAAATTAATGCTAATCCTAAATGTTTTTTTTAGGATAGAGTGACAAATTAGCACACAGTCCACCTGATGGTAAGTGGTTGCTGCGGCCCATAAACATCTACATCTATCCTCGATTACAAATCAAAATGCAGATGCGTTGTCACCTGTGAGGACTAAGATGGAATGCCTCGTATCCATTAAAAAGGGTCTCCGGTTCTCTACACTCACAATACAAAGCACAGCAGCATTAAGCTACTGTTTCACACTGGTATTCTGTGAGGGCATGGTCCTTCCCCAGTCGAGCCGACCCATTCGTGCTACTAATATAACTGCAGCATGGCTCTACCACATATATAATATTTTTATTGTTACAATGCCAATTATATTTCTTGTATTTTACTTTTGCTCTAAATATCAAAAACTCACCTTCCCATTTCCCAAGGTGTTAAACAGCATAGTGGAAATATGTGGTAAACTTGAGGTTTCGTTTCTAGGACCTCTTCTAAATCCTGACCTTCATTTAGATAGTTAAGCAAATATTTCATGAAGTTATAAATAACATATGCTTCATAGCATTCCCTCAAAGAGTCCATGTAAATAGATTGCTCTGGAAACTCCAATCCAATCCATGCATTTAAAGCATATATTGGCACCATCCACAACACCCTATAATATGAAGAAACAAATAATCTCCAAGACCAGAAATAAAAAATGTGATATATATCAAATACAACAACTGTAAGAAAAGTGAAATTGAGGTACAAAAACTATTTGGAATTTAAAAAGGAAATATAGGTTGGTAGAGCTGGAGTAATATATCAAATACAACAAGTGTAAGAAAAGTGAAATTGAGGTAAAAACTATTTGGAATTTAAAAAGGAAATATAGGTTGGTAGAGCTGAAGTATCTGTAATATTATACTGTCCTCCAGACCGAATTTCGGTCACGGCAGCCAGTCTTAACAGAGACTAGCCATCTGCGCAGGACAGGATTATTGTGCCCGAGTGCTCTCTATTCCCTCACTCTCATAGTCCGATTAAACAGCATGCCGGCACAACCGAAGAGACATAAGGCGCAGGACCAATGGCTTTACATCATCTGTCATATACTTAAATTAATAAAAAATGATTTTCTTGTAAAAAAATATAAGTAATTTTTAGCGAAAAAAGAAAAATGTGAGCTACGAGTATGAGCTGTTATTATGTACCTATATATTTCACCTCAGAACGAGTCAATATTTACAGGATTAATCCTCATCATCATCATTAAAACTCGAAACAAGTCCTACTACTACCGAACATAGACCTCCTTCAAGAAATGCCATAATTTCTGTACCACGTACGTCCATCGACTCCCTGCACTTTTTATTAGATCGTCACTTCATCTAGTGACGATCAATAACTTCACAGTTCACTTACTGGTATGAGGCTGCCACTCGAAAATTAGTGGTTGTATCTTCGAGCAATATGGATATGAATTACTCTGGTTCTTTTGCGTATATCCTCAAGCTCCTCGAGTATAGCCAGTCTTCACTACTAGCGGAGCAACCTTATACGGTCAGCAATTAAGGACTATGTCTCAGATCTATTACTGGCAACACACCCTGATTGGGTGCGTGCGTGCATGAAAAATCAAAATAATTATAAAAGTTAATATTTTGGTGTTTTATTGAGTGTAAGATCAAACAAAGCGAGCCCAGGACTTAGGGAATCTCGACTCGGACAGGTTAGGTTAGAAGGAGATGGTGGGGTCGAGTGAGCGAGCGAATAGACCCCTCCATCTCCTTTGTAGTTATTTTTTTTATAAACCACTCAAAAGTAGGAGCCCGCGAAGCGGGGCTTCGTCGACCTGGCTACCCTCGACTGTGCTATGCCCCAACTCTAACCTTTAGCGCAGTCGAGAGAAGCCCGGTCCAAGACTACTTTTGAGTGGTTTATAAAAAAAAGAACCACGAAGGAGATGGCGGGGTCTATTCACATGCTTCGCTCGCTCACTCAATCCTGCCATCTCCTTCTAACTTAACCTGTCCGAGTTGGGATGCCCTAAGTCCCGAGCTTGATCTTACACTCAATAAAACACCAAAATAAAAATTAAATGTTCGTTTTTTTGTGTACATAATGAAAAAAATATATAACAACTTCATTCCATTATTTGTAAAAAAGTTATTAACAATTATAAGTGAATGAATGAATTTTCATGAACATTTAAAGCCCTGAAACCAATAAAAGTTTAATTTTATTTATTCCTGTATTTTTTTTCGTAAATACGCCGTAAAAACGAAGATTTCCAAAAAAATCATCGAAATCGGACGATTTTTCGATTTTCTAGAGCCAATAAACGAAGGGACCGCAATAGTATAAAACTACCTTGAAATACTGTATGTTTTCAATTTAGATAGCTAACATTTCCATCTGAATTTATAATAATTTTTTTGAATAGAATGTAATTAATTTTTATTCAATACAGATAACACTTATTGAAAGTCATACTGTGTTTTTACCATAGGTTCCGAAAAACCTGTCATTTTTAATTGTCATTAAGAAGACGCCTCTTCCGACACCCAAGAGATGAGACAAAACGAGGGTAGTGGATAATCTTACTGTCTGTCTACATGATTTGTTTTTAATACAACCTTTTTTCTGCTTCTTCCTTTAAATTATGGCTTCTCTTGATAGAAATCTACCAGAGTTATTTACTTGGTTACTTGAAGAAGGGTAATGTTTTTCAAGTACCCATATATGGATTTATTTTTTCTTTGGCAAGCTCTGTAGCCCAAACTGCTTGATTTTAGATTTTATCATATGAGTGTCATTAAATTTGTCTTAGTTGTCGAAGTAATTTTTATTTATTTTCAGTAAACTTGTTTGTTTTATTTAATTTATTACTGTTTTAACCAATGGACTTGTTTATGCAACATTTATTTAATAAATTGTTTGATGTTGATGTCTGCTGACTTTTTCCACACACAATAATATGTTTTCTAATTATAAAATAACCCCCTACCTCTCCTTATTGTTTCCTTACAATTCTCAAAACATTTTATTTATTGACAACATCTTGCAAATGTCGTTTCTCTAGTGCTCACTTGACCTTCATGCAAATAATTCCATATTTTGATTGTTGATTTTATTTTTAGATAAGAATATAGTAAAATTAATTAGCGAATGATGTTATATTTACCTTTATTTAATAAAAATTTGTTCTTGGCCTGACCGCTGGTCTGAGTAAATTAAAGGGAGAGGAGAGGTTAAAACAAGTTCTTTGCAACAGTGGTCATTTTGGCTTTGGGTATGGGTAGTTAAGTGAGCCTCATTTACTTTGACACAGTAGATAAAAACAGTTGATTTCAATTTCCAATGTCTCTATTTGGAATTCAGAAAAATTGAATCGAACAGAAATTGTCACCGATTATATAAAATATTTTAAAGGGAAATAACGATCTTTACCTTATAATATGCTTCTGCAGCGATGGCTTTGTGTAGTGAACAATATGTTGCGTTATTTGCCATATGGAAATGGGTAAGGCCATTAACACAAATCCTCCAGCAACTAAAGACCCTTGATCCGATTTCGTAAATCCATTATTTATTGAGTGAAGTACCAGCAAGGGAACTAGGATAATTACTAGTATAAAATATAAGGCAATTAAGAAGGGCCGAATCCATAGTCTCCACTGACTAAAAAATGATAAAATAGAGGAGGAACACATTATAAAAAACTTTTAAATTATTTAAATACTTCCTATTACACAGTAAACAAATCTGTACAGCACAAAAACCCAACACATCACCCAAATATTTGTGTAACAATGACAAAAATAAACAAAATAAATATCAGTAAGATAAGGTCCAAGCACAAATTATAAAGTTGGTTGTATGGGTCCAAGGAGAGCAGACTTGAACGTCAAACAAATCACAACAGATAACCACAAACAATTAGATGAATAAGAACATAGATAAATAAATATGTAGCAAGCTGTCTATGAACGCATTCACAATTCGAATTACGAATTATAAGAGCTGCCCACAAAAATCGGTGAGTTTTGAAGTGGAAACTTCTATAGGCACTTTGGACACTTTTAGCACGGAGAAAAAGCACATGTGTAGATATTCCGTTTATCTAGTATCTACTCATGTGGAAAAAGCACTAAACTCGCGTGACCGTCAGCTACAGACACACACACACAAACACGCTCAGATACATAAAATTTGATAAAAGTTATTGAAAATTCAATTGATAAAATTTGTTTTTGTATTATCTAGATAACAATAATTATTTTTCATGTAAAATAGCGCAAGAAATTATAATTTTATTACTATATTAATACGTTAATAAAAATAATTTCGAATAAAAATACTTCCTAAAAATATTTCTTAACAACTCAATAATAATGTATATACAAATGACGTGCACTTGGTTCTGCTGGTTTTTTTTTTAACTTCCCGCTATGATTTTCAAAAACTCAGGAAGTTATTGGTTTCACCCCAGTTTTCGAAAATCGAGGTTTCATCAGATCTCGACGTTGGAGGTCCTAGGAAGCCTTTGAATATTCCACCAACACTCAAAGTAGGAAGTTGTTCTGAATATACCTACAAAGATGTCACTAAGTCTGTATGTATGTGTGTGTATGTAAACTTCTCATAAATTTTGAACAACGTGACTGATTTGAACGAACTTGGTGGCGTTCGAAAGGGTTTCATCAAATTTAGAATTTCAATACTGTTTCAACTGATGTGAAACGTATAGTGGTGGACCACCAAACATCCAGATGGTGTGGATGATATCAGGAAGTTTGCCACGTAGTGCGTTCATGAAATTTGACGGCTGGCATTAATCCAAACAATTCCTTAGAGTACTCCCCGTCGTAGATGCGAAAGAAAATGCAAAGAGATACAACATCTCTTAGTAGCACCAGTGAATCAAGCCGATCGGAAAGCACTCGGTCGTCGACGATTCGAGCCACTCTGCGTTGGATGCAGTCAAGTGGAAGGAGCTGGCACTGGAGAGCCCCAGCCCAGAGATGAGAACAGTATTCCATGTAGGGCCGAACCTGTGCTTTATAAAGTTACAGGCGGTGTGTCGGCATGAAATACTGTCCCGCTCTGCTGAGCACGCCAAGCTTTTTAGAGGCCAATTTGGCCTTCTCTTCCAAATGACCAGGAAACTGCACGACATTCAATAAGTTGACGCCGAGGATTTCGATACTGGCTAAGGCAACAACAGGAGTAATAATAATAATAATAATAATATTCCACAACTATCACACAGATTAGTCGAGGGGATGGGATAGACAACTGATAAACATACTATATATTTTAATAATAATATTATAGAAAATGATTGCTATCAAATTTGTCTGGTGGCACGGCGGCATTGAAACTGAGGGGATACGATAAAGGGGTTATTTTTAGCGGTAAACGTGCAAACCTGTATCTTCTGAGGGTTAAAATGGACTAGATTTAGTCGCCTCCAATCCGAGACTTTGTTCAGCAAAGACTAGACTTCAGACACAAGTTTGTCTTGGTACACGGAGGCGTTTTCCCAAGAAATATTGGCACAGCCGGTGTACAGAGCATCATAGGTGCTGTCATCCGTATAGCAATGAATGTTACCGGTTGGCAACATATCATTGATATGCAGAAGAAACAACGTTAGAGATAGCACGCAGCCTTGTGGAACGTCAGCATTAATAATCTTATAATCGGAGCATGAACCGTCTACAACGACCTTGATGCACCGATCTGCAAGAAAACTGTTTTTTTTTTTTAAATAGAATATGGTGACAAACGAGCACACAGTCCACATGAATGTAAGTGGTTGCTGCGGCTCATAGACATCTACATGTATCCTCGATTGCAAATCAAAATGCAGATGCGTTGTCACCCGTAAGGACTAAGATGGAGTGCCTCGTTTCCAGTAAAAAGGGTTTCCGGTTCTTTACACTCACCATGCGAAACACAGCAGCATTAAGCTACTATTTTACGCTGGTATTCTGTAAGAGCGTGGCCCTTCCCCGGTCTTGCCGACCCATTCGTGCTACAACTATGCTACTAATATAACTGCAGCATGGCTCTACCACACTTAGAAACTAAAAGATGGCCGGTTATGATTCTAAGATAAAAAAGATTGTGAAGAAAAATAGCATGGCTCTACCACGTATGACACTGGTGATCCAATTGCACAATTTTTTTTTCTAATTTCAGACTCTACTGCTTCTGCCCATCGATAAGTCAGGTAGACCCGAAGATCACCAGCTGATCGACCCCGACGAAAACAGTATTGGCGGCTAATAATCAGCTGGTGATCCTCAAGGTACCGCATGAGCTGGCAGTTTATAATGGATTCCATTATTTTGGAGAACAAGGAGGTGATGGCGATAGGCCTGTAGTTTGACGGATATGAGCGGTCGCCTTTTTTAGGAATCGGGTAGATGAAAACCGACTTCCATGATTTTGGGACTACGCCTAGAGAGTAGGATCATTCATATTATCATCATACATAGATGGTTAGAACCAGTGCCAACTCTGGAGCGCACGTCCTCAGCATAATTGGGGGGATTTCGTCGGGCCCACTCAACTTGTGGATGTCCAGGGAGAGAAGTGTTTGCGAAGAAAGAGCGCTGTGTAAACCACACATCTGGCATGGAGCACTCACACTGCGGGATGGTCGGCGTTGTGTTCCCCCCATCATCGAGAGTCAAGTTGGACGCAAAGGAAGAGCCTAGCTAATCGGCTTTCTCCTTTGCGGCATGGGCCAGTAAGTCGCCTCCCTGTGCAGAGATAGAAGAGATGGCTGACAGAAATTCCCTTAGACAGATTTGACGAGAGACCAGAGTGCACTGGTTCCAGAAGGAAGGCGAAGTAGTTGTTCGTCAATTCTGCCTACGTACTCTGACGTTGCTTTGGCTTTGACTCTTTTGAAGGACCTGGAGGCGGAATTATACTTCTTTTTTAGGATGCTAGTGTTTACACCCCGGGACGTTGATGCGTCATCCCAGGCCCAGTAACACTCCTGCTTATAGTATGATGCTCTTTTACAGGAGGGACTAAACCATGACTGAGATCTGCCTCCGATGGGCACCACAGAGGAAGGAATAAAAAGTTTCATACCCTGAAATACTACATCAGCGACAGAATCAGCAACAACATTGGAATAGATCAGCAACAACGATTGGTAGGATGCGAAAAAAGAGCTCATCCTATCCCAATCGGCCGACCTATAGTGCCAAATACTGCAGCAGCCTGCAGAATGCAACCACACCACACTCCGGACAATATAATGATCCGACGAGGCTAGAGGGGCGTCGATGGAAACCTGACATCTGCCTGGATGAGAGGTTAGCAGAAGGTCCAACAAGGAACCTTCCTAATCGGGGATCCGCGTAGGCGAAGTAACCAATTGTGTCAGACCATATGCCAAGGTAAAGTCATAAACAGATCTCCCCGCATGATCGGTTAAACGTGAGCCATTCGGCATGGTGGGCACTAAAATCGCCAAGAACTGTGTGCTCGTTTGTCACCCTATCCTATAAAAAAAGGATCACGATCTCTGCGCATGGGATCTGCTATAGCACGAAAATCTGTAGCCATTTGGACGTGGTCGATGAGTCGATGTGTTTTGGCATAACCTTTATGGGACATATATAGGCACCCGTAGACGCAGGGATGGTCCTCGCTGTCTACGAGCAGCTACAGGATGCACAGGTTCGTACCTTCAAGACTGACAAGGCGTCATAAACAGATGTCTTCTCTGAGGTATACGCAAACTCCAGCCCGGGGCACAAAGGAGTGTTCTAATTTGTAGATGTAACAAAAATTCACGGAAAGCGCGGTAGGGGTAGCCTTGGATTGTTGTTCCGCTTGCCCCGAATGGTTTTAGTTGGAAGTGGAATTGTCCCCCCCCTCCCCTCCCCAGAATACGTGGGGTAGCCTAAGCACCTACGCTCAGGAAAAGTATGATAACTTGGTCGTGGATGCTCAGCGAGGTATTCTCCGTCACCAGGGGTGCTGGTACCCTCCTGGGGTAGTTTTATTATTGATTCCGCTAAAATTTTAGGGGGAGGGGGGGGGGAATTGGGCCTTCGGCCTCCTGCACTTACCAAGCGAAACTCAGTAAATCACTACTTCACGCTGGTATTCTGTGAGGTCGTGGTTCCACCCCGGTTCAAGCCGGCCCATCCGTGCGACAGCGAAAGCCGCCAAGTGGTTTTGTCACTATTAAGATGACTTAGGACTGTACTTAGTCTTAGTTGGAATCACAGGCACCACTGCAGCCGCAGAAGGCTAAGAGACAAAGGGTGAAGAGGAAAAAAAAAGTCCGACTTTCCACCGCCGGCCGCTCTCCCCCCAGTAGCTGCACCTGTGTTAAATAATTCAGCACCGAATGTCAGTTCGCGGGTGGAAGTTGCTAAGAAGCCGAAAAAAGCAAGGGCCATCCAAAAAGCGGTCCAACGCGACGGCTTCGCCTCTGAGTACGACACAAAAAAGGAGCAACAAGAAAAGGATTTTGCGTGCCCCGACTTCTGCGGCAGTAACGGTCACGGTGTTGGAAAGCTCCTCCGTTACTTATGCTAAAGTAATGGAGGAAGCCAAAGCCAAAATCCATTTGGCAGACTTTGGCATAGAAACTGTTCGTCTTAAGCGCGCAGTAACTGGAGGACTCCTGCTGGAGATAACAGGTCAGGACTGTGGAGAGAAGGCGGACAAGCTGGCGGCAAAGATGCGAGAGGTTCTCTCGGACCTGAACGTGCGAATTAGTCGCCCAATTAAAACAAGCGACGTTCGGCTGAGGGACCTCGACGATGCCGTCAGAGCTGAAAAGATTGCAGCGGCGATGGCTGAAGCAGGATGTTCAGTAGACAACATAAAAGTCGGGGAAGTCCGACGAACACCCACTAGCATGGGGACGTGCTGGGTACGATGTCCTGTCGTGGCGATCCATAAGATTGCAGCCGTTGGGAGAGTACGGATAGGTTGGGGGTCTGCCCGAGTGGAGGTACTTGAGCCCAGGCCCATGCATTGTTTTCGATGCCTTGAAAGAGGGCACGTTCCTAGCAGGTGACCGAATGAAGTAAATAGAGCCGAACGCTGTTACGCTTGCGGTGAACCTGGGCACGGAGCCAAACAGTGCACTGCCTCGGAACCCAGGTGTCCTCTGTGCTCAGATCTCGGGCGGCCTGCCAACCACAGACTGGGTAAAAAGTGCGTCCCACCTCCTAAAAAATACAAGGGAAGGAAGAACGATCAGACTCCGTCTACATCCATATATACGCCGGACACAGCGACATCAGTCCCTGCACCGAGTCCTAACTCGGCAATGGAGGTGGTCGAAAAATAAAATAAATTTCACACCCCTTAAAGTTCTCCAGGGCAATCTGAACCACTGCCGCAATGCACAACATCTGCTTATGCAGACCATTGCGGAGTGGCGTGTTGCCCTTGCAGTAGTAGCGGAGCCCTATTCTGTTCCCGACCATCCTCGCTGGTTCGGTGATGAATTGGGCTCTGTAGCCATATACTGGGGGAGTGAGGAAGAAACCCCACCCTGCGCCCTATTAAGAAGGGGGCAGGGCTTCGTTGCAGTGCAATGGGGCCCCCTGGCCATAGTGGGCTGCTATGTCTCTCCCAATAGGTCCCTTGCCGACTACGAGGTTTACCGTACCGTACCGTACCGTACCGTAGACGAGGTGGCGAATTGTGTTCGCGAATGTCAACCTCGTCCGTTGATCGTTCTAGGAGATTTTAACGCCCACACCAGGGCTTGGGGCAACTCCAGAGACGATCCGAAGGGAGAGACAGTGATGGAATGGGCGGCTGGGCTGGACCTCCGATTAATGAATCAGGGGTCCGTAAGCACATGTGTGCGATGGAAGGGGGAGTCCATCGTAGATCTTACGTGGGCAACTCCTCCCGCAAAGCAAATGCTGTCGGGCTGGCGAGTGGCGGAGGAGGCGGTCACACTGTCCGACCACCGCCACATCGTGTTCGATGTCGCACTTCGCCAGCCTGACAGTAACCCCAGTCGCCGAGGGCGCAGTCCACCGCAGCGTTGGTATCTTAAGCGGCTCGACCGGGATAAGCTGGAAGCCGCCGCCATCGTCGCGTCCTGGCCGAATAACGCCGAAGAGGTTCAGTCCGATCCTGAAGTGGAAGCATACTGGTTTCGGGGTACGATGGCGCAAATTTGCGACCTGTCCATGCCCAGAACCAGTCGCCCCAAGCGTAGAGCAGTGTACTGGTGGTCGACAGAAATCGCACGGCTCCGTGCGCTCTGCTTGCGGAGTCGGCGCCAGTACACCAGATCTCGAAGGAGAAGAAGGCGAGCTCCGCCTGAGGAGGTAGCCAGACTCTACGGGGCATACCGAGCGGCTACAAAGGCGCTTCAAATTGCTATAGCTAACGCCAGGTCTCGGTCCTGGAAAGAGCTTCTGGAGGGACTCAACGAGGATCCCTGGGGGCGTCCATACAGGATGGTACTGGGTAAGCTCCGGCCTTGGTCGGCCCCCTTGACGGAGACTCTCGATCCGGATCTGCTGGGAAGGGTGATGCACACACAGCACGCTCTTTCCAGAGGACCGGTCAAGTCCCTAAGGTCACCTACCGTCTTCATGGGAGTGGCAGGATGAGATGGGGGTGACCGTCGAAGAGCTAGACCGAGCCGTTAGCCGCTTAAAAGCCCGGAACACAGCACCGGGGCCCGATGGAATCCCGGGCCGGGCCCTAGTGATAAGTCTGGCTGCCCTGGGGGACAGGCTCATGCAGCTGTTTAACAGGTGTCTGCGCTGTGCCACGTTCCCCACAGCCTGGAAAGAAGCAAGGCTGGTCCTCTTGAAGAAGGAGGGCAGGGCCGCTGATTCTCCCTCTGCGTACCGCCCCATATGCCTGTTGGACGAGATTGGCAAATTATTCGAGAGGATAATTGCCGGTCGGCTCAATAGGCATCTGTCGCGCGTAGGTCCCGATTTGGCCGATAGCCAGTTTGGGTTCCGACGGGAGCGTTCCACTTTAGATGCGATTATGCGCGTCCGCTCCCTGTCGGAACAAGCAATATCCCGGGGTGGCGTGGCGTTGGTGATAAGTCTTGATATCGTCAACGCCTTTAATTTCCTACCCTGGGACGCAATCAGGGCACTGGCACATCATCAGGTGGCCCCCACATGCAAGGTATTATCGGGGACTACTTGCGCGACAGGTACATTCTGTACATGGGGCAAGATGGCAGGAAGATCCGGAGGGAGATCAAACGTGGGGTTCCACAGGGCTCGGTGATGGGGCCGCTACTGTGGAACCTCGCCTATGATGCGGTTCTGCGAATCGATCTTCCCGCTGGTGTAGATATCGTCTGCTATGCTGACGACACATTGGTGATCGCCAGCGGGATCACTTTCGAGAGGGCCACGGAGCTCACCGAACTCGGGGCGGAAGTTGTCGTCGCCAAAATCCACGAGTTGGGATTAGAAATAGCGCCTCACAAGACCGAGGCCATATGGTTCCATAAATTACCAAGGAGCAGGGAACCACCCGACTCGTGTATCCGCGTGGATGGGTCTGAAGTCAGAGTGGGGAGGTACAATAAGTACCTAGGCCTCCACCTGGACAGTCGCTGGGGCTTCGAAGAACATTTCGAGCGCCTAGTCCCCCGGATCGAAAGGGTAGCGGGTGCTATGCATAGACTGCTGCCCAATCTAGGGGTCCGACGGAGGAAGTACGTCGCCTCTATGCGGGAGTTATACGATCCGTAGCTCTATATGGAGTGCCTGTATGTGCAAAAAGGCTGGCCATCCGACGCTGTAGAACTAAAATCTACAATGTTCAGCGGAGGATGGCCATACGGATCGTACGAGGATACCGCACAGTATCCTTTGAGGCGGCGACTATCCTGGCTCGCTTTCCACCACTAGATATACTGGCGGAAATGGACGCGAGGGTGTACGTTCGTATACGTGCCCTGCGCCAGAGTGGTGGTAGTGAGCCAGAAGAGGCGCTCCGATCAATTAAACGGCAGGAACGACAAAACGCTCTGGCATCATGGCGCTCTCGACTCGAGGAGCGCTATGAACGCAGACGCGTCATTGAAGCAATCCTGCCGGTCTTCGAAGCCTGGATGCAGCGACGAGCAGGAAGACTCACCTACAGACTTACTCAGATAATTACCGGGCATGGGTGCTTCGGTGATTATCTGTGTAAGATTGGACGTGAGGCAACGGCGAATTGCTTCCACTGTGGTGGAAGGGACCAGGACTCCGCTTCCCACACACTCGCAGTATGCTCTGCGTGGGAACGGCAACGGACGAACCTGGTGAACCGCATTGGACGGGACCTCTCCCTGCCAGCAGTTGTGTCGGCGATGCTGAGCGGGGATTCGGCGTGGAAGGCCGTAGCCACCTTCTGTGAATCTGTTATGATTCAGAAGGAGGCTTCAGAGCGGGATCGGGAGAGGGCGGATCCCGCGCGGAGACGACGTCACCAAGGCGTTCGTCACGGCCCTCCGGGGCCTCCGGGGTTGCAGACGCTCGGGGCGGGGGCCTCGATCGCCTAGTTATGTAACCCCCGAGGAGGACGATGGCTCGAAAGTGGTCTCGAGACATCGTGCTAGCTCTGCGAGGGTGCTGGGGGTCGAAAGTACTGCCCCTGGGACGTGCTACTAGTGTAGCAAAGCGATGGAGGGGCCCCGGTTGCGTTCCGAACGGAGATCCCGGGACCCCTCTTATACGCTGATGGTGACCACCGTGGGGTTTTAGCCGGTAGGAGTCCGGCATAACCTTTTGTTGCCCCCGCAGCGGAAGGTATCCATGAGGATTTCCCCACGAAAAAAAAAAAGACTGTACTTAGTGGCCTTACTGACTAAAAAAAGTTTTAGGTTTGCTAATAAACCAGTTGATGTATAAAGCTTTTTAGTACCTCCGGTTTTTTTTTTGTCATATAGTCCTTACACCTGTTGTTCAGTATGTTCGCAATACCGAAACTGTGTTTGAAATCATGTTTTAAACACAAAATAAGAAGTACTGGTTTTAAATAAAAGTTTAACGTAATTAAAATGTTAAATATTAATTAGCTTAACAAATAAAATAATGTGTCTTGCCTAGTTTGAAGAGGACCTCCCACCCTCCCTTAATTGTGTGCAATGACCCCATCATCTCTAATCCCAGCACTACTACTCCACCACCACACAAGATAAATGTAAAAGAGACAAACGTAACACACAACCGTCGATAATACGACACGTGTTTTGCCTCTAAACGAGGAATCTTCAGGTGAAGTGAACTCTGCGAACCGCAGAACAATGCCTCTGTAGTTTCCTCTTTAGTTTTTTGCACATTTTTTTAAAACCTATTTTTAATTTTTCTACTTTCAGGTATATCCATAGTTTACTTTATTTATTTCTAATCTAATTAATATAAAATATTACTAATATTTCAGATGAACCCTTACATTTTTCGAACAAATAAACTTCCCGTCATATCATCATATGCAGGCGTTTTAAAAGTTCACATCTCTACAATTATATTATTTTTTCAGAGCCATCTCCAAGGAATGTACTCGGCACGACGGATGTTAAGCTCATTACGAACAATCTGTACGCGCACATCTAGACAGCAATTTTGGTGATAGATGGATAGGTCGCGGTAGACTCTAGACTTTTAATTGTGTGCTGAACTAAAACGATTATTGTACACTAGTGTTAGTGAAAGTTTAATAAACAATTTACAAAAGCGTGCTAATTTGTGTTTAGAAATAAACGGTACTTAAAAATTTTGAACAATGAAAATGACAATAATGTAGCAAAATTTGTAAATATCGATCAGTTTAGTTTATAAATAAGTTAATTTTGATCTATTAAACTTCACGCACTCCAATCAATAACTACATAAGTTGGTGCCAGGCGGAAGAGTTATAGGGCGACGATGAATGCCTAACGAAAGGAGTCATTCACTAGCGGACGTAGCCTACGCCGCTTAAAATAATGTCATTTATTTTTAGTTTTACACAAATGCCGTAGGATGAATTGTTTTAATGTATTTTGTTGTATATTCAGAAATTTTGTCTATCGGTTATATTTTACCGATACTTTCGAGTATAGCTTCTATTCCACTTACTGGTAATGCCCCTAGCGCCATCAAGTGTCGGGTAGCAGAGCAAGAAGAGCTTTCTATAAAATACCATTCTAGAACTTTCCACCTCCAGTGCCATCTAGTATCGAATAGACGAACTAAGCTTTCTAGAAAACTCCACACTCGAACTTTCTACACCTAGTCGGTCGGGACCAGTATTTGCTGGAATATTCTAGATGTTTCGGTGGAAAAGGCTTATATGAAGCCGTTCAGGGTCCCGACCGGAGGAATATTGAATTGGCGATACAAGTGAAGACTTCGAAGTGTTTTAAGTTTTAAATGGTGTTCGGTAATTAAAGTGTCCATTTTGGTAATTCAATCGGCAGTTTTTATTGTCACGAACCCTAAGCTCGTATCAATTGGTGTCAGAAGTGAGATAAAACCATGCCAATTTTGTCTAAGGAGGAAACGGAGGGTGTCCGTACCCGAAGTCAACGCCAGCAGGAGATGGATCAGAGACGATTTGGTGGTGCAACACCGCAGACGTCGGAGGGCCAGCTGCCGGCCACGGAGTTCCACCCGTCAGTAGCTCCTACATCTGCAGCAGCCATAGAATACTATAATACATACATAATAGAACGAGTGGCGGGAATGGGCAGAACCCGTGTAGCCACTAAAATGTCACTAACATGCCGATTCACACGTATAACTGTCAACTCGAGATGTGTCTTGATGACGTTACAATCGTATCCAAATTTCGCATGCAAATTATTTAGAAAATGCAAAATTGCACACTATTTACAAATAAATGTGTATTAAAATTTAAACGATTTTTTAAATGATGATCTTAAACATTAATTAAAAGTCTAAAATGTTTAAATTTACTCAGTCTGTCAACATAGTGAATCGGGTTTGTAGTAGTAGTGATAATACGAAGTAATTGCGTATATGTATCCCGGCGACGCTGACCCTCGTACAAAATAAGGTTGACAGCCATTCTATTGTGTATTATAGTATTCTATGGCAGCACCTGACTTTGGTGCTCTGATGGTGATGCTGCAGGAGCAGGGTCGCCAACAGAAGGAACAGGCCCGTTAGTTGAAAGAGCAGCAGGAAGAACAGGCCCACCGATAGGAGGAATAGGCCCACCGACGGGAGGAACAGGCCCGTCGTTTGGAAGAGCAGCTCAAACGCAATAAGGAAGAGCAGATGCTCCTCATGAAGGATATTCACGCTACCTTCGGGAAAAAGATAAGGCAGGTGAAGAATAAGGTTGCTCAACATGACAACCGCCTGTCGGAAGCTGAAACCAGAATCGACCAAGTGAACAAAGTGTTGGCTGACATGAAGAAAACGCTGGACGACCTCAAACTTGGGGATGGATTAACAGCTCCCGTGGTAGCTACAACACCTTCGCCACTGGCTGGTCCGACGGAAGCTGGTTCGAAAAGCATACCAGTCTGTACCTGCACTCACTGAAGGGATCCCGGTGCAGACATCCATTAACGGCATCCGTGACATTAAAGTCAAAGCTGCTGTGAGGCTTGGGCACCACGAGACGTTTAAGGACGCCTTGGCTTATGCACTGGAGGTGGAAGCCGTGCGGCAGAATCATCGTTCCCATCGCGTCAGGAAGGTTGTAGCAGCGCAGCATTGCGATTGGATCACCAGTTTTCTTGCAGATGGGAGCATCAAGGTCGTTGTAGACGGTGCAAGCTCCGATTGCAAGCTTATTAATGCTGGTGTTCCACAGGGCTGCGTGCTATCGCCAACGCTGTTTCTTCTGCATATCAATGATATGTTGCAAACCCGTAGCATTCATTGCTATGCAGATGACAGCACTGGTGATGCTCTTTACACCGGCCGAGCCAATATTTCTCGGGAAAACGTCTCTGTGTGCCGGGACAAACTTGTGTCTGAAGTCAAGTCTCTGCTGGACAGAGTCTCGGATTGGGAGCGACTAAATCTAGTCCAGTTTAACCCCCAGAAGACACAAGTTTGCGCGTTAACCGCTAAAAAGAACCCCCTTTGTCGTATCCCCTCAGTTTCAAAGGCACTCCCCTTGTTGCCTCTGCCTGTATCGGAATCCTCGGCGTCGACATATCGAGTGACGTGCAGTTTCGTGGTCACTTGGAAGGGAAGGCCAAATTGGCCTCTAAAAAGCTTGGCGTGCTCAGCAGAGCGGGACAGTATTTCATGCCGGCACACCGCCTGCAACTTTACAAGGCGCAGGTTCGGCCGCTCATGGAATACTGTTCCCATCTCTGGGCTGGGGCTCCCCAGTACCAGCTCCTTCCACTTGACCGCATCCAGCGCAGAGCGGCTCGAATCGTCGACGACCGAGTGCTTTCCGATCGGCTCGATTCACTGGCGCTGCGAAGAGATGTTGCATCTCTTTGCGTATTTTATCGCATCTATCACGGGGAGTGCTCTGAGGAATTGTTCGGAATAATCCCAGCCGCCAAATTTCGTGAACGCACTACACGGCAAACGTCCCGATACCATCCACACCATCTGGATGCTTGGCGGTCCACCACTGTACGTTTCAAAAGGAGTTTTCTTCCGCGTACAACCTCTCTGTGGAATAATTTACCACCGGTGATTTTTCCGGACCGATACGACCTGGGGACCTTCAAGAAAAGAGCTTACTCCTTTCTAAAGGGCCGGCAACGCACCTGCAATTCCCCTGGTGTTGCGGTTGATCATGAGCGGCGGTAGTCACTTAACATCAGGTGAGCCACATGCTCGTTTGCCCCTCTTCTATAAAAAAAAAGCCACAGTTCGCCACCGCAATAAAGGATACAGCTCTAGATGCTACGGCTGTGGGGAAAGGGGCCATCTTCGATCCAGCTGCTGTAAGCGAACTGTAAAAAGGGAAGGAGAAAAGTGATCGATCTCGAGAGGGTAGTGCAGCTAACAGCACCGCCCAGCAGCAGCAGAAACGACTTTACAATCGAACACTGCAGCGGGAAATCGCATGGCAACGCAGATGCATTGTCAAAAACTTGCTGTTTCAGGATGGAGTTCTGTGCCGTAAATGTGAAAATGGTTGTTCGGGAGGCTATCTGGGAGTTAACTGAACTCTACTTAAGATCCGAGAATGGTTTTACTGGGTCCATTATCGTGACGATGTCAAGGATTGGTGTCGCAAATGTACAAGTTGTGCGGCTGTGGAGGGATCTCAGACTCTTAGTAGAGGTGCATTGAAATTGTGCAATGTTGGTGCACCATGGGAGAGGAAAGCCTTTGACGTTGCGGAGCCGTTTCAGAAAGGTGCAAGACGTACTCCTAAGATCATCCATGTGGATCGACTGGCGCGTTATTACGGAGCCGATAATGCTAGGGACGAGCATTTCTTAGGAGGGTGCAGTGTTGCGCGCCACAGTTGATGCCTAGTAATTCCCCTAGCGCCATCTAGTGTCGGGTAGCGGAGCGAGTAGAGTTTTCTAGAAAATGCCTGATGTTACGGTGGAAAAGGCCTATATAAAGCCGTTAAGAGGCCGCGACCGGATTCCAGGTGAGCGTCACCATATCTCGCCTCCAATGCCTCAAGGAGTTGCTCATAAGTCACTTCCTCAACGAGAGCTTCCAGAACTGTTAAGGCCTGGTCGCGCAGGCCTAGTGTGAGAGCAGTCATGGCCTGACTTTTATTCCAGCCGTTCGCCTTCATAACAGCCTCGAACTGGATTTTGTAGGCTGACCCTGAACTTTGAACCCACGTAGCGAAGGTGTTGTAGCTACTACGGGAGCTGTAGTTCCATCCCCCAGTTTGAGGTCGTCCAGCGTTTTCTTCACGTCATCCATCACGTAATCAACCCGATTGTTCACTTGGTTTTAGGTTCCTTGATTTGGGTTTCATTATCCGACAGGCGGTTGTCATGTTGAGCAACCCTATTCTTCACCTCCCTTATCTCTTTCCCGAAGTCAGCGTGAATGTCTTTCACGAGGAGCATCTGCTCTTCCTGTCGCCGGGCCTGTTCCTGCAGCATCACCATCAGAGCACCTAAGTCAGGTGCTGCAGGTGTAGCGAGCTGCTGCCGGGCCAGTCTCCGTGGCTGACACTTGGCCCTCTGACGTCTGCGGCGTTGCACCACCAAATCGTCTCTGGTCCGTCTCCTGCTGGCGTTGACTTCGGGTACGGACACCCTCCATCTCGTTCTTAGGTAAAATCGGTATGATTTTATCCCACTTCTGACACCAATTGTTACGAGCTTAGGGTTCGTGACAATAAAAACTGCCGATTGAATTACTAAAATTAACACTTTTATTACCGAACACCAATTAAAACTTTTTAATTTTTCAAGACACTAATAATTAATCACACTGATTCACTTTATTTCGCTCCGAAGCTTCGCTTGTCTTGCCAAATTCAATACTGCCCCGATCGTGGCATGCAGCGGGTTTAAATACACGTTTACACCGAAACATCCGAAATATTCCCGTAGATACGGACGCCGACCGACCAGACGCAGAAAGTTCGAGTGTTGGGCTTCCAGAAAGCTTAGCTCTTCAATTGGTGCAAGCTTAGCTCTTCAATTGCTGTTGGTTGAAAGATTAGTGATGGCATTTTCTGGAAAGCTCTCCTCGCTGTTACCCGACACTAGATGGCGCTAGTGCCAGGTACCAGACGTCAACTTAGGCGCGCGACACTACTTCATCCCATAGATCTTCTCCTTAGTTGTTATTGTGATACTAGCTTTTTACCCGCGGCTTCACTCGCGTGGGCTTGAAATTAGAAACATCGATATTACTATTTCGTACTAAAATTAGAATCTGGATCACTTGTAGAAACACGGCGGTATCTATGTTTATATTGGCGATATTATAGGCTACAGAAGCACATAAGTTAGTTTATCAGAATCTCATTAATATCATACGTCAAGCAACACTTTTTTTATATCGAGCACATCTTCTGATATGTTTTTATGAAAGGAAAATTTTCCTGGAATCGGAAATTCCTTATTTATACAAGGTGTTTGGAAGGAAGGATGCAAAGCCGTAAAGCGAAGCTAGTATAGACTATTTAGAACCATTTGAACCCAACTTGTCTTAGACGAAGTGCGTCTATTTTATTTTATCAAGCTTTAATGATTTTTGATGACAAAACCCAAAATTTTGGAGTAAGTTGTAAATTGTGGTCAGTTTGAAATACAAATCATTTACTTTTTATTTTATTTTATTAAAGTAATGTGTAAACAGTCTAATGTAACATGATTCAGGCATCTGTGTCATGAGATAAGTTTTTTACAGATATTTGAAATCAATGATTTATTTAAAGATTGAGAAAAGCTGTTATTTGACGGCATTAACCCTTAACTTGGCAAACATTATGATGTCATTATTTTTATATTTTTGTCATATATTTGGGTTGATAGGTGCTAAATGGACCACTAAAAAATAAATAAAAAAATCTGCTGTATTTAGTTTTGTTTTTATACCGTGTATCTAATAATGCACACTGCCAAGTAGCCAGACATTCATCTTTAAAAATCCGTGTGCACGATAGGATACATTGCTGAGTGGGTAGTAAATAAAAATATTTTTTTTTGTTTTTAGAATAATTTATGTATTTACTATTTTCAGCATATAACATCTATATCAAAATATTTTAAATCACAGTATTCAACTTATAGTAGGAACATAACTTCAACTTCTTTATTATAATTGACTTTTTGACCACCACAGTCACACAGTTATCACATACATATAGCTAATTACAAAATAAAAATAATAAAGCACAATAATATAACAACATTATTATGTAACGCAATCTTATAATCTATGAGATCAATCAATAAATTTAAATATAAAAAACACATGAAAATTAAAAAATGCACCAGTGATTAAAACTGTCCATAAGTCATAGTCATAAGTACCATCAAATTACTATTTTAGATAATTATCATTATTTATGGTGGTAATTATAAAAACAATTACGATCTTCAACTAATGTTTTTTACAAAGCCTCACTTGGCATTTATTACATATAAATTTAGTTTGACCCCTTAACACAAAGCTTACATCGCCCTTTGGATGTAATGACGGCATGTGACCCACTTGATCGTAACGCATGTCCATCTGGGTTTCAGAAGTCACGAATTTTTTTATCTCTGTTTTCGTACCATGAACAACTCGGTCCATAGTAGTGAGGCTGTCAGCTATCGCGCATCTGAATTCCTTGAGCTTCATAGTTTTTGGACATTTAGTTTCACCTCGATACATGAGCCAAGCGTTGTTGATACACATGTCAAGCATTTGTGAGAATAGAGGTATGTACCATCTATGCGCTCTCATTTCCGTGCGATAAAGCGCGATCAGCATGTCCGCAACCTCCCATGTGGGCATTGTATTGCCGAACTATATATTTGGACAGGGCACTGGCTCTTTGCGCTTCTTATCTTTATTGTACTTTAATACATGGACAACGGGATGAGCATCAATATACAAACTATTCACAGTAAAACATTTATTATCAAACCATTTGACCACAGCTACTTTTCTTTCATTGGAAGTAATTTGCGAAAAAGCTCCTAGGCCTCGTTTTTTTTTTCAAAATTTTATCAGAAGGAAGTTTTTCTTCTCCTCCACGCAAACGATTTGGTCTCACTGTTCCCAAGGAAAATATCCCGTACTCATTTCTCAGGTGATAAACTAATTCTATAGACGTAAAAAAACTATCGAAATAAATCACTTTACAAGCAGGCTCTTTGATTGTCTTGCTCAAAGCTATGACAACTATAGCTCCCAATCCCATACTGTTTTCTTCTTCATTGAATTGATGAAATCGAAAAGTATCTTCTCCCCCATAAAGCAATAAATCATACACCATACCAGATATTCCTGCTCTAATGAATATTTTAAAACCCCATCTTCCGAGGCTTATTTTTGATGTACTGTTTGCGGGTACCAGCTCTTGCACCCTTATACGGCACCATCATTTCGTCCACACTGAACCGGTCTTCCTCTTCAATATTAATGCAATTTTGCGAATTTTTTCTACCAATGGTCTAATTTTATAATAACGATCCCCATCGTCACCTAACGCGTTCACAAAATGCATATATCGTCGGATCAGTTGAAATCTTTTCAGTGTCATTATATCTGCTACTTTACTGAGTCTAGTCTACTGAGGCAAACGTACGACACCCATTAAGATATTAATAGCAATAAAATCTTTTACTTCATCGAAAGTCAAATTCATGGGCGTGCCCTTTATTTGCATATGATATAAATTACTTTCTCGAACTATCAATTCAAATATATCCTCTGAAAAAAATAGTTTAAAATATTCCAATGGTGATTTTGTTTCAGAAGGTTTGTTGAATATTTTGTCACTAATTTCAGCAGTGTATTTAAATTTTGCGGCTGTCCACTTAACCTCGAGCTTCTTTTTCTTAATTACAGTCTTTTTGACTAGATAAACTCTTTTACTGGATCGAGTAGCATTTGATGGTGATGCTACGGATAATATATGTGTAGATATTGGTTATTGAAGAGATCGGTGAAGGAGTCGCTGGGACTATTACATTGGTTGGAGAAGCAGCAATACTGGACGCAGACAAATTACTCAACAAACTCACGTGCCTCGTAACATCCGTCGTATTTTCGGCCGGGACTAATACCTCCCTGTAATCGTCTTCGCTTTCCGACAATACGTGCAGATTTTCGAGTGATGATGCCAACGAAGGTGGAATCGAGCTCTCATCTTTGTCAGAAGCATGTCCAGTTATTTCACTATCCGATGAGTCACTGCTCTCAATATCCGATCTTGCTCCTAATTTTGGGACCAACGCCAATATTCTTTGAGACCTCGTTCTAGCCTAAAAATTAAACAAACCAATATATAATGATAAATAAATAAGATTTCAATAACGTTTCGTACTTTGTAAAGTATCTAAAAATGCACACAGTTAAATGTACACTCTAGTGTTGTAAGTTTGGCAATGTGTCCTATAATGCACACTCCAAAAGTATGGTCATAGTATAGGATCTTGGCGATGTGCATTTGTAGATACATGAATATTGACAGTAATATTTAAGATAGAAAATATTATTGTTCGATCAAAATCTTTTGCATAACCAAAAGAATATACAATTAGAATATACATATCTGTCGTAACAACTATATTTTACTAGGATTTTAATCGATTTTTACCTTATAACTCTAAGACGCACGCGCATTCGCCGCCATTTTGCGATCTACGAACTTCAAATGTTGCCAGACGTAATAAATATATTTTTTACTGCCGAATAGAAGGATTCCATAAACTAAATAGAACATCATTTTAGCCTTAATCTGCTGAAATATTACTCAATATTTTTTTAAAGATTATGTGCATTATTAGATACGTTACCAAGTTAAGGGTTAAAAATACGGATGGTGTTGTTTTCATTCAAACATTTTTAAAAACATGCCTGGTTATTGTTCTTTCTTTTGAGGCATCAACTACGCAGATAGCTCACAAATTATTGAAAATGGGCTTATAAACCAAATTGAGGGAGAAAATTAAAAATGTCAAGCAAGGCGATAAAACGACATTAGTGCTTTAAAAAATACTTTTAATGTTGGAAATCATTACATAATAGAGTTCAATTCTAAGTATTAATTGGCACGTTCGAAATAAAATTGAGGGAACTCTTGGGCCTAACAAAGGCCAACGCGTAGTGCGTGCGATGAGATAGAAATAAACTTGACCTTCTCAGGTAGCGACCCTGGTAATAAAAAAATAGCGATGCGTAAATTACATTTCACAACAAAAAAAACTTTATGGGTAAGACAAAGGCGTCGTGTTTCTTTCGTCTGGGTAACTACCCGTTTCTTTAAGGGACGCTAGTATACTTAGTCGAGTTACAACTACGTTTGTGACTGGACGTTATTTCCTTATTCGTGACAAATTACCGTGTCTCTAGTATCTAGATGTTTGTGCTGTTAGTCTATGCGACTCTCACAGCTTCATCTGTCTCAGGGCTCGCGGCCTTGCAGGCCGCAAGGCCGCGAGCATAAATTACCGTATTCAGTTGTAGTAGCCCTTTGCGCTCCTGCACGTGTTAATTTAGTTTGAATTGTTTCACCGTGTCCAGTTGTAGTCCTAGCTACTAGCTCTGCGCTCCTGCACGTGTTCGTTTTGTAAAATTTTTGTTTTAATTTTTCTTTTTGCTTCTACGCCGTTTTGTATTTGAGAAGTGACTATGACTTCTATCTCAAACGAGGAATATGCTGACATTCTTTTTATGTATGGCAGACCAGACGGCAATGGATCTTTAGCACGACGGATGTACCAAGAACGCTATCCTAATCACAGAGTACCAAATGTGAGAGTATTGTTACGAGCTTGAGGTTCGTGACAATAAAAATTGCCGATAAAATTACCTAAATTAACACTTTAATTTACTTTACACAATTAAAGTTAAAACACTAATAATTTAAACACACTAATTCACTTAATTCCACTCCGAAGCTTCGCTTGTTTCGCCCAAATCAACACTGCCTCCCTCGCATCTTGCAGCGCCTATATATTTAAATTAGCAAAGAAATATCCAGAATGTTCAAGTAAACACGCGGAAGGTACCGAGCGTTCGAGTTTCGACTAGGCGCTGTCAGTTGAGCGATTTGTGATGTCATTTTCTCAATGCTCCCCTCGCTCTCGTTCCTGACACTAGATGGCGCTAGTTGACTTATTCATGCAACACTGCCCCCTCCTAAGACATGCTCGTCCCGAGCATTATCGGTCCCATAATAACGCGCCAAGCGATCCACATGGACGATCTTAGGAGTCCCTCTTGCGCCTTTCTGTATCCGGTAGGTCACATCGTTGATCCTGGTTACAATCCGGTACGGGCCGTTCCATTTAGCTTGAAGCTTAGGAGATTTCCCTTTGCTGCGGACTGGATTGTGCAACCACACAAGTGAACCTTCGTCGAACCCTTTGTTGTTCATTTTGCGGTCATACCGGGTTTTCATCTTTTCAGACATTTGCTGGCCCGATTGTCTGACGTGCTCATAAACGTCATTCATTTTTTTCCGCAAGTCATTTGCATAATCGGTTATACTGCGTGGAGCATCGGGTGGTATCCCGGTGATCAGGTCTGCAGGCAGCCGTAATTCTCTTCCAAAGTTTGCGAAAGCTGGTGTCACTGCTGTACTTTCGTGAACAGAACTTCGATATGACAACAAAAACGGTTGTATGTGCTTGTCCCAATCTCGTTGCCGATTGTCTACAACTTTTGCTAGGTACCTCTCCAATGTCTGATTAAATCGTTCCACCATTCCATCAGATTGCGGGTGATAAGAAGTCGTTCTTGTTTTATGAGTACCCATAACTCGGCAAGTTTCCTGGAATATTTGAGACTCAAAATTCCTTCCTTGATCTTGTACTCCAAAACGACAGAAGACATCTTGAACTAGTTTATCTGCAACTGTTGAAGCTTCTTGATTTGGAATGGCGAAGACTTCTGGCCACTTAGTGAAGTAATCCATCACAACCATGAAATACTTGTTACCGCTTTCACTCTCCGGAAACGGCCCCGCCACGTCAATGGCTATTCTCTCCCATGGTGCACCAACATTGTACAACTTCAATGCACCTCTACTACGAGTCTGAGGTCCCTTTACAGCCGCACAACTTGTACATTTGCGACACCAGTCCTCGACATCGTTTCGACAGTGGACCCAGTAAAACCGTTCTCGGATCTTCAGTAGAGTTCGTTTAACTCCCAGATGGCCTCCTGAACAATCATTATGGTACAGCTGTAGAACATCCGGTACTTTAACTTTAGGGACAACCATTTGCAAATGACAGCTGTCTCCCCGAACGTTTTCCCATTTACGACACAGAACTCCATCCTGAAGCAGCAAGCTGTCCCACTGGGCCCAATAGCTTTTAGTGGTCGAACTCATCGCTGAGACGTCACTCCACTTGGGCTTGGGAGCACTGGCCTTTATCCATTCCAGAATCGGCTTGATGTCCGGATCTTCCTGCTGTGCATGTAGTAAGCTGTCCTTCCACTCGTTGCTGAGGTGGTCTGCCCTGAGCATCCTCACGGATACCACTTCCTTACTCTCTTGCCTAGTACAATGTTTGCAATCTTCAGGACAAGGTCTTCTTGACAATGCATCTGCGTTGCCATGAGATTTCCCGCTGCGATGTTCGATCTCAAAGTCGTATTCCTGCAGTAGTTCAATCCACCTCGCAACTTGTCCTTCTGGGTTTTTAAACTGCAATAGCCATTTTAGTGCAGCATGGTCAGTTCGTAAGTGAAATTTTCATCCCAGAAGATATTTGCTAAAATGTTGCAACGACTTTACCACAGCTAGCAATTCGCGTCTTGTGACACAGTAGTTCCTTTCCGGTTTTGACAACGACTTGCTGAAGTACGCTATCACGACCTCTTGGTCACCATTACGTTGAGACAACACACCGCCAAGTCCTATATCACTTGCGTCTGTGTCAACTATAAATTCTTTGCTTGCATCAGGGTATCCCAAAATAGGTGTTTTGCACAGACGGTCCTTGAGCTCCTGGAATGCGATGTTACAACTTTCATCCCAGCAGAAATGTCGCTTCTCCTCGGTTAGCTTATGCAGAGGTTTGGCTATATCTGCAAAGTTCTTCACAAAACGACGGTAATAGGAGCACAAACCCAAAAATGCTCTAACCTGCGTCTTGTCTTTTGGAACCGGCCAATCCTTTACAGCTGCGATCTTCTCTATATCCGTGCGGATACCTTCTTCCGACACTACATACCCCAAAAAGTTGACTTGCCGTTTGAATAGTGAACATTTCTTCGGACTCAACTTAAGGTTGGCACTCTTAATCTTCATGAGCACGCGTTCCAGGTTTTGAAGGTGTTCCTCAAACGTACGGCCCACGATGATGATGTCATCCAAGTAGACCAGACAGGCATCGCCAATTAGCCCGGTAAGTACAAGTTCCATCAGCCTTTCAAACGTTGCTGGAGCATTGCACAACCCAAACGGCATTACTTTGAATTGCCACAGACCCTTTCCCGTCGAGAACGCAGTTTTCTCCTTGTCCTTAGGGTCAATTTCAACTTGCCAGTAGCCACTTTTTAGATCCAGCGTGCTAAACCATTTTACTCCTGTAAGCATGTCCAGCGTGTCATCAATTCTTGGCAAGGGATAGCTGTCCTTCTTTGTAACGTCGTTCAGACGGCGGTAATCAACACAGAACCGCATGCTGCCATCCTTCTTCTTTACCAGTACCACGGGTGAACACCATGGACTAGATGAAGGTTCAATAACACCATCCCTCACCATTCCCTCAATCATGGTTTCCACTTCCTTTTCACGTGCTACCGGCAATCGTCTTGGCCGCTGACGGATAGGCAACTCTTCACCTGTGTTTATTTTGTGTTGAACTAAACCAGTCTTTCCTATGTCAGCATCGTTTGATGAGAATACATCGGCGTACTCGAGTAACAACTTCTTCGCCTTCACCAATTCGTTCGGGGACAGAACACTGCGACAGTCTTCCAAAAGTGTGGTCACTCTCGTTTCTGAATCCTTGCTGGGGGTCCCACTCGATATATATTGGCACTGACGTAACCAATCCACTTCCTCACAAGTACCAACCAGTGTACCTTTTTCTATAACCTGTTCCCGGTCGCAAAGGTTCAGCACACGTACTCCTGAGATGTCAGTGGTCCTGACCAAGGTTCGAGCTACTTTCCATGGAAGGTCATTGTTTACCCTTTCCACAAGTACACAACGGTGAGCTTGCCCAGCGTTTCGTGGAAGACTCACCGGAACAATCGTTTCCGATCTCGGCGGAAGAACAATCTTCTTGATGCTGTACACGTTCCCTGGTAACGCACCTTCCATAAAAAGTTCCTCCTGTCCACATTTCAAAACACCTTGCTTAACGTCGATCTCACAACAATTATTCCTCATAAAATCTAGGCCTAGGATGCAGTCGTCCATTATATCAGCCACGATGACATTATGCAGGTAGATCACGTTGCCTAGCTTCAACTCCATCTCCTTCTCTCCACGGACGGGTATACGCTGACCGGTGGCTGTTACCAAATTAATGCGTTCTCGGTTGTATGCGGAGTCCCCAAGGAACTGACTTATAAGTTGGGAACTAACAACCGTACGAGAGGCTCCAGTGTCTATGGTCAGTTTACACGGCATTCCGTTGACCTCGCCCTTGATGATTAGACTGTTCCCATCATGGGTTTGTGAGATCGAGATCCTTGGGGCTCTTTTAACATCAGCCAGCACCCGCCCCGCAGTTCTGGCTTTTACTCGTTTCCCTGCTGCTGCTGGGCGGTGCTGTTGGCCGCACTACCCTCCTGGGATCGTTCACCTTCCCTTTCTAGGGTTCGCTTAGGGCAAATGGATCGAAGATGGCCCTTTTCCCCACAGCCATAGCACCTAGGGCTGTATCCTTTGTTGCGGTCGCGAACTGTAGCTGCTGCAACCTCCCTGACGCGATGGGAACGATGATCCTGCCGCACGGCTTCTACCTCCAGTGCATGGGCCAAGGCGTCCTTAAGCGTCTCATGGTGCCCGAGCCTCACAGCAGCTCTGACTTCCAGGTCACGGATGCCGTCGATGAATGTCTGCACCAGGTTCCCTCCAATGAGCGCAGGTACAGACCGGTATGCCTTTCGCACCAGCTTCTCCACCTCTAGAGCCCACTGCTGCAGGTTTTCGTTGATGCGCTGCACGCGATCTTTAAGCTGCGCACGAAAGACGTGTTCCAGGTGAGCGTCGCCATACCTCGCCTCCAATGCCTCAATGAGTTGCTCATAAGTCACTTCCTCACCGAGAGCTTCCAGAACTGTTAAGGCCTGGTCGCGCAGGCCTAGTGTGAGAGCAGTCATGGCCTGACTTTCAATCCAGCCGTTCGCCTTCATAACAGCCTCGAACTGGATCTTGTAGGCTGACCAGGAAGAGGTACCGTCGAACGGCGGCACTTTGAATCCACGTAGCGAAGGTGTTGTAGCTACTACGGGAGCTGTTGTTCCATCCCCAAGTTTGAGGTCGTCCAGCGTTTTCTTCACGTCAGCCATTACGTTGTCAACCCGATTGTTTACTTGGTCGATTCGGGTTTCGGCCTCCGACAGGCGGTTGTCATGTTGAGCAACCTTATCCTTCACCTCCCGTATCTCTTTTCCGAAGATAGCGTGAAGGTCCTTCATGAGGAGCATCTGCTCTTCCTTATCGCGTTGGAGTTGCTCTTCTAAACGACGGGCCTGTTCCTCCTGCCAGCGGGCCTGTTCCTCCTGCCGGCGGGCCTGTTCCTCCTGCCGGCGGGCCTGTTCCTCCTGCCGGCGGGCCTGTTCCTCTTGTCCGCTTTGCAGCTGCTCTTTCAACTGACGGGCCTGCTCCTCCTGTCGGCGAGCCTGCTCCTCCTGTCGGCGAGCCTGCTCCTGCAGCATCACCATCAGAGCACCTAAGTCAGGTGCTGCAGATGTAGGAGCTACCGACGGGCCTGCAGCCGGTGGCTGGCCCTCCGACGTCTGCGGCGTTGCACCACTAAATCTTCGTTGGTCCGTCTCCTGCTGGCGTTGACTTCGGGTACGGACACCCTCCGTTTCCTCCTTAGGTAAAATCGGCATGATTTTATCCCACTTCTGACACCAATTGTTACGAGCTTGAGGTTCGTGACAATAAAAATTGCCGATAAAATTACCTAAATTAACACTTTAATTTACTTTACACAATTAAAGTTAAAACACTAATAATTTAAACACACTAATTCACTTAATTCCACTCCGAAGCTTCGCTTGTTTCGCCCAAATCAACACTGCCTCCCTCGCATCTTGCAGCGCCTATATATTTAAATTAGCAAAGAAATATCCAGAATGTTCAAGTAAACACGCGGAAGGTACCGAGCGTTCGAGTTTCGACTAGGCGCTGTCAGTTGAGCGATTTGTGATGTCATTTTCTCAATGCTCCCCTCGCTCTCGTTCCTGACACTAGATGGCGCTAGTTGACTTATTCATGCAACAGTATTTTACAACACATTTCGTCGGCTTACTGAAGATGTGATACACCATGTGAAACATGGAGTCAATCCGGGTAGACATGATACTCACATCGAGAAAGATATCTTGGCAGTATTTCAAGCTGATCCACATGCCAGCACTAGAAAAATAGCTCGTAATTTAAATATTTCTCATTGGAAGGTGTGGAATACAATGCACCAAAATAACAAGTACCCGTTTCATGGCACTGGTGTTCAAGATCTTGAAGAGCGAGATCCTCAGAGAAGGATACAGTTTTGTCGTTTTTTTCTCAACGCAGATATTGAAGATGAAATCAATCTTGTGGATAGATGAAAGTAAATTTTCCAGGGAAGGAATTACTAACTTCCATAACCTTCATCAATGGGCTGAGAAATCTAATAATCCACATTGAAAAAAGCGGAAGTCTTTTCAAAGGAAATTCTCGGTCAACGTGTGGGCTGAAGTAATTGGCAGAACACTGATTAGGCCCCATATCTTACCGGATAATTTGGATGGCAACAATTATTTGGAATTCCTACAAAATGATCTTCCAGAGCTTGTAGAAGACTCCGGGGCCCCGATATTCGCTACAGACCGAGAAATCATCTTTCAACAAGATGGTTGTCTAGCGCATTGGACATTAAATATACGAGAGCACTTAAATAACTGCTTTCCTAACAGCTGGATAGGCAGAGATGGGCCTATCCCTTGGCCCGCCCTGTTACCCGACCTGACTTCACTGGAATTTTTTTGTGTGGGGTCGTGCCAAAGAACTAGACTATACGAATGTGGAAATAAACACAAAAGAAGAATTGATTGAGAGAATTAATTCAGCGTTTGAAACGATGAAACTGGAGATGAAGTTAAAAATAACAACAACAGAAGTGAGAAGACGGGCCCATGCTTGTGTTAGGAACCGCGGCGAAAATTTTGAACACGAATAATGAATGATTTTAAACAAAGTATTGTTTTAATTATTTCGCCTATTATAATTATTTGTATAATATGCATAATTAAAGTTGATATAGTTTTGATAAAATAAGATTTAATTTCATGGTCTTTATTAATATTGGCACCATTGAATATTGTTTAGCACCACATGTCAGTATTTTTTTACGTTCGAGTAGTCTTCGAAATTTCATAAATGTAGTCCTATTTACGGTGAACGTGTCAGAAGTATTAAATTCGTGAACAGGAGATCACGAAATCTACATAAGGCGGGCAGCAGTATCTTTCTGATCATAGCTCAAAATAATAAAAATATGCAGTAAAAATGATTACCGAAACATTTTTTTACTTCTCAGGTTTCCTTGCGATGTTTTTCTTTTCCCTTTCTTTTCCCTTTTTTTTCCTTTTTTAAACTTATTTTGGATTTTATAAATAAATATTATATTATATAGAATATTTTATTTATTTTAATAAAACACATCAATAGTATAAAATAGAAATTAATATCTAAAGGAAGGAAAATACTTAACCCTCCTTTTTTATAGTTTCGTAATCTGATAAAAAGTAGCCTATAAGTAGCTTTGGGTCCCTATCTACCTACACACAACATTTCATGAAAATCTGTTAAGAGTTTTCTCGTGAATCTTGAATGAACAGACATAGAGACTGACAAACTTTTAAAAATTTATTTAGCCCCCTTGTTTTTTCCAGAAAATATTAGAATTACAGACTCGACTATTCTATATTCTAAGCGAAATAAAAATAAAATAAAAAATAAAATAGATTTATTAAATGTATAGATTGTTTACGTCTAGCATCCCTTTAATGAAATATAGTAGCCATATACAGGTTGTTAGTGCAAACACCGTTATCCTTGCAACCAGTGGTTTGGTTTCACTTATGGAACGTAAATTCAATGAAAAATAACATTTTTTTTAGTAAAATCTCAATTTTTCCTTACAATTATTTCACCCTAGGCATATTTCAGTAAAGATAGCGTAGTAGCGGCCGCGATACGCGCGGGATCTCGCGCGCAGCTCAGGGGTGGAGGCCGGGGGTATCAGTCCATAGTGTCAGTCTGTCGCTGTCCCGGTAGCGAATGCACGTGTACATTTGATTTGCAACGCCCGCCGCACCACGCGCCATGCCGACGTTCCCCGACGCTGATTTGTGTTTTAGGTCGTTGTAGTTTTTGCACGAGTGTGTTTTAGTTTATAAATATGTCTTACATAAACGTGCAGTGGACCGAAATGGTACGGCTTTATGCCGTAGCTGGTGATAACGTGAACGAGTCTCGACGAATGTACGCAGAATTTTTCTCTGGACAACATGTACCAAATCGTGAAACTTTGTTTGCGACCACAAAGGTTACGTAGCTACAGACAATTTACCGTGCCGGCTCATGCTCAGGGGCGTGGCAACCAGCAGCTGCCAGTTACCCTTCAAGAACGTATCTTGGATTTCTTCGCGGAGAACCCAGAGGAGAGTACCAGGCGGGCGTCCTGTATTTTCGGTGTTCCTCACTCGACAATTTGGAAAATCCTACGCATTGATCGTCAACATGCATATCATTTTCAGCTGGTTCAAGAATTAAATGAAAACGGCCACATACCGCGGGTGATATTTTCGCAATGGTTACTTCAAAATTTTCATAACGTTTCCATTTTATTTGCGGACGAAGCAATGTTTACAAAGTCGGGCATTTACAATGTTCATAATGAACATTACTGAAGTCGGGTAAACGAACACCGAATACGGCAAAACAGTTGTAAGCGCAGTTTTTCCGTAAACACGTGGGCGAGATTTCTAGATGGCAATTTTCTTTTCTTTTTTATTGACGGCCATTTGAAGGCACAGTCGTACATGGCTATTTTACGACATGTATTCAACAGGATGTTGGAAAATGTGCCTCTTCGTTCCCTGAGAAACCTCTACTGCCAACATGACGGTGCCCCTACACATTTTTAGCTGCAAATCAGGGCTATGCTGGATGAGGTGTTTCCTGGGCGATGGATAGGACGTGGAGGGCCAGTGGCGTGGCCAGCGCGTTCGCCCGACCTTACCCCGCTGAACTTTTATCTTTGGGGAGAAGTGAAGCGCCGAGTGTATACAACTAAGTTCCGTAATACGTCGGAATTCAAAAGGCGAATTCGTAGTGTGTTTAGAGACTTAAGAAATGACACTGTTGTGCTTCCTAGAGTGCGAAACAATCTACGAAAACGGGCATGGGATGCGTGGCCGTAAATGGATCCCATTTTGAACAGCTTTTACAATTAATGTAAAAGCTGATCAAAATGGGATTCATTTACGAGAATTTTATTTAATAGGTAAGTGTAAATAATCAATCAATCAGGCTACACATCAAGCTATTCAAAAACAGTTTGTCTTGGCCTCGCTTTGTATGATCTTTCAGCTTATCCTTCAAATGCCCTTTGCGTTCCAGGGCCACGGTATCCTGCTAAGACAGTCCCACGACCCGGCAGGCGTTTGGCACTCTTCCGCCAGTTTGTCAACAGCTCTTTAAGGCGCGCGTCGACCTGGGCTTGATCCTTGATTGGACGGCGAGCTACCCATTGGTTTTGCATAGCTTAATGTGTGTGCATAACATTGTGATTAACCTTTTAAATACGCCAAAAATCCTACTTAATGGTTTACTATTATTAATGCTTAATATTCTTTGTTGTTAAATCTAACTTACATTAATTTGGACTCGTCACGCAACACAAATGTTAGGAATTTTTGTCTTTCCTAAGCCAGGATGAAAGTATGAAGGGAAAGTTACACCACAGGTTATGTGTACCATTGTGTTTTTATTGGAATGTTGTGTAGTTAGCTAGCGCGGGCGGTGATCTGTACAGTGATTACGTCACTCGGCGGAATTAAATGATGATAGACTACCCCAGGAGGGTACCAGCACCACTGGAGAATCCCTCACTGAGCATCCACGACCATGTTTCTCCACTCCTGAGCGTGGGTGCTCAGACTGCCCCGCGTATTCTTGGGAGGGGGGGGGGCAAAATTCCGCTCAAGACCACAACTGCTCGGGGCAAACGGAGCAACAATTTGTGTGTGAATTTCTGCAATATCAGGGTACTTCACTCTAACCTAAACGCTGTCCACTACCATCTCGAGACCGCGAGGCCGGCTCTGCTCTTTCTGACCGAGACGCAGGTGCCCTCTCCGGCTGATGTATCGTATCTCTCCTACCCGGATACATACTATAAAATAAAAAAAAAATAAAAAAAATGTTTTATTTCAGTAAATCATTTTACAGCTATTTGCCGAGGCCTCACAGAAAGTAATCATAAGATACTTGTGTTGGGAGAGTCTCGCTCTTCCTACGTAATCGTATCAACTTAGATTTACACCAAAAAAAAATATATAAACATTTTAAACTTAATATTACAGTTATTCATGCATTTTAAAATGAAAGAAAGAAGATTAGGAGAAATGTATACCTGAGTAGTTGTGTCCGTTGTGTGTTAGTTTATTGTGTGTGTGTGTGTGTGTGTGTGTGTGTGTGTGTGTGTGTGTGTGTATGTGTGTGTGTCTGATTTGTTGTGTCAGTGTGTGTTATTTAAAACTGGTTCATCTCTTTCTGACCAAAATGTTTTCCACATCATCATAATTAAGAGTATAGAGCCACTCGGTCAGAGTTTTTCTACACTCAAACATTTGCATTGGGTAAATTTTAAGTAAGCGGTTGCTCTTGTTATAGGCATGAGGAGCTTGAGATATATTTTGTCGAGTGGCAAATACTCTACGTGCAGGGTATGAGGGAGCCACGATATCGCACCGCCTTTTCGTAAGTTTGGTATGGTCAAATGGTAATGTTTTGTGATATCTTAGTATCATGTGTAAAATATAAAGTTTTCTAACGGAGAGCAGCTTAGATGTTAGGTATAGGGTTTCGGTGGAAAACCTATAGGGCCTACAGTACATTACCTTAATCAAGGATCTTTGCGCCCTTTCTAAATCTATAAAGTATGATTTAGCTGCTCCTCCCCATACGGATATGCAGTAGATTATTAAAGACTGGGCTAGTGCGATATATATTTTATTCAGTAGCTTGGTACTCATCACGTTTCTCAGAGATTTGAAAACCCACATGAGCTTCTTACCCTCCCAATTGTTAGTTCTAGGTGTGGATACCAATTTAATCTTTGATCCACAATGATTCCGAGGTATTTAACACAACTAACTTTCTGAATTACAGGGCAATTACATGTGTTGGGGAAAGGCGTACCACAGGAATGAATTTTGATTTCAAAATTAGGTGACGGCTGCGAACTAATATATGGAGCGAAGCATACATAATTCGTTTTTTGAGTGTTAAGAGTAAGGAGATTCTCACTTAACAAGTGCCAAATTCTGCCTAGTCCCATCACAGCCCCCATCCTAATTTTATCCCAGGTCTTAGCGGTGAAAATAATAGCGGTATCGTCCGCATAGGACAGTATCCTCCCACCAACGTTACCAAGGTTACAGAGATTATTAATGTATATCAAAAAGAGGGTTGGGCCGAGAACACTGCCCTGCGGTACACCAAACGTTACATTTTCTTCTTCACTTATTAGTTTATTTATTTTTACATCCTGCTTTCTGTTTTGAAGGTAGCTGCTGAGAAGGGAGAGAGCAGATTCACGAAATCCGATACTTTCTAGCCTTCGTATAAGAATGGGGACAGAAACGGTATCAAAGACCTTCTTGAGGTCAAGAAAGGTCACTAAACATTTGTTACCTTTGTCTACTTCTTTTGTTATAATGGATGTAAGATCTGTAATAGCATCCTGTGTCGACATTCCCTTCCTAAAACCATATTGAGAAGTAGATAGGATGTTATACCTGGTCAAGTAGCTCACTATTCTAGAGTTCAAGAGCTTTTCAATGATTTTAGAAATGGAGGCCAACACAGAGATAGGTCGATAGTTGTTTACGTCGTCCCTATCTCCACTCTTATACACAGGGGTCACGATGGAGCGCTTAAGAAGGTATGGGAAGTTTCCAGTGCGAAAACACAGGTTAGCAAGGTCGGTAATCAAAGGGACAAGGATATCCTTACTTCGTTTTAGAAAAAAAAGTAGGGATTCCGTCCCAACCTGGTGCACTCCCAGAGTCCAAGGACATTAAGGTCCACTTCCTTCCAAGATCCACTTCCTTGCAAGATGTTTCTAGTAAAACAAAAGAGGAATGATGATGGTTATCAGAGTTAGTAGTTTCCGAAGTTATGAAGCTATTTGAGATGTTCTCAGCTAGTGATTGCCCAATGTTGACGAAGAATTTGTTTACATGGTTGATTGAGGTTTGCGGACAAGATTTTATATTAAGTAGGTCGTCGTTTGGGCTCTTGGGTGGCTTATAGTGGGTGATTTCGTTAATGGTTAACCAAAGAGCTCGAGGGTTTTGTACCGATGCTTTAATTTTTTCTTTATTATATTTTATTTTTAGTTTTTTTATAAGATTTCCACAAAAAGTACGATAACGTCTATATGTTATAATTAACATTTGATTTTGGGGGTTCAATTTAAGTTTTAGGTAAATATTATTTCTCAGTCTAATACACCGCAAAGCACCTGTGGTTATCCAGGGTTTTATGATTCTTTTGCTGTTCGAGACAACTACGTTTTTAGTCTGGGTCCTTCAAAATAGTCATTGCCAAGGCAAAGTCAGAGCACATAGGCAGAATTGGCGAGAAACTAGTTCGCCTTCCTTCTGGAACCCGTGCATTCTGGTCTCTCGCCAAGGCTGTCCAGGGGAATTTATGTCAGCCATCTCTTCCATCTTTGCACAGGGAGGACGACTCACTGACCCATACCGCAAAGGAGAAAGCCGATCAGCTAGGCTCTTTATTTGCATCCAACTCGACTCTCGATGACGGGGGGAGTACGCCGCCGACCATCCTGCGGTGTGAATGCTCCATGCCGGAAGTGCAGTTCACACAGCGCTCGGTTGACAAAGCACTCCCCTTCCTGGACATCCTCAAGTCGAGTGGGCCTGACGGAATTCCCACAATTGTGCTGAGGACGTGTGCTCCACCAGAGTTGTCACCAGTTTTAACGCGTCTTTTCCGGTACTCCTACTCCCTAGGCGTAGTGCCAAAATCATGGAAGACGGTTTTCGTCCACCCGATCCCTAAAAAAGGCGTCCGCTCAGACCCGTCCAACTACTGGCCTATCGCCATCACCTCCTTGTTCTCCTAAACAATGGAGTCTATTGTTAACTGCCAGCTCATGAGGTACCTTGAAGATCACCAGCTGATTCATCATCATCATCATCACAGCCCTTCACAAGTCCACTGCTGAACATAGGCCTCCCCCAAGTAATGCCACAAAGCACGGTCCTGAGCCACCTGCATCCATCGACTTCCTGCATATCTTACCAGGTCGTCACTCCATCTAGTGGGGGTCGCCCTACACTACGCCTACCGGTACGAGGCTGCCACTCGAGAACCTTTCTTCCCCATCGGTTATCGGTTCTTCGAGCTATATGGCCGGCCCATTGCCACTTCAGCTTACTAATCCGTTGGGCTATGTCGGTCAATCTGGTTTTACTGCGGATATCCTCATTTCTGAGTCTATCACGCAGAGAAACTCCGAGCATAGCCCTCTCCATAGCTCGCTGAGCGACCTTGAGCGTCCTCATACGGCCAGCAGTGAAGGACCACGTCTCTGATCCGTAAGTCATCACTGGCAACACGCACTGGTTGTACACTTTAGTTTTCAGAGATTGAGGTATACCTGACGAGAAGATATGTCGTAATTTCCCGAACGCTGCCCAGCCGAGTTGAATCCGTCGATTGACCTCTCGGTCGAAGTTGGACTTACCTAGTCGGACTATTTGTCCCAGGTAAACGTACTCGTCAACAACTTCGAGCATAGTGCTCCCAACAACTACCGGCATAGGTGTGACATGGACATTAAACATAATCTTTGTTTTGTCCATGTTCATCTTAAGACCTATCCGTTGGGAGGCACTATTGAGGTCATTGAGCATAGTGCTTAAGTCCTCCAGCGATTCTGCCATAAGGACTATATCGTCGGCAAATCGAAGGTGAGTGATGTACTCGCCATTGATGTTAATACCGTATCCTTTCCAGTCCAGTAGCTTGAAAACGTCTTCCAAAACAGCGGTGAAGAGTTTCGGGGATATAACGTCACCCTGTCTTACACCTCTCTGCAGTTGGATAGGTTTCGAGCTCTGGTTCTGTACTCGGATAGCCATCGTAGCCCTACTGTACAAACACTTCAGCACTTCGATATACCGACAGTCAACTTGGCACCGCTGAAGGGACTGCAGCACCGCCCAAATTTCGACGGAATCAAAGGCTTTCTCATAGTCCACATACGCCAGGCAAAGTGGCAAATTGTACTCTTCAGTCTTCTGTACAATCTGCCGCAGGGTATGTATGTGGTCTATGGTACTGAAGCCTTTTCGGAAACCGGCTTGTTCGGGAGGCTGGAAGTCGTCGAGTCTGCGTGCGAGACGATTCGTAATGACTCTCGAAAACAGCACGTAGACGCGGCTCAGAAGGGAAATCGGTCTGTAGTTCTTCAAGAGAGCGTTGTCGCCTTTCTTAAAGAACAAGACCACCGCACTTCTGCTCCACGCCTCTGGAGTAGTGCCACCATGGAGGACGGAATTGAAGAGCTTCTGAAGGACTTCAAGTACCGGTGTTCCACCCGCTTTCAGAAGCTCCGCTGTAATTCCATCCTCGCCTGGGGCCCTGCCGTTTTTAAGGTGCTGGAGAGCCATTCTAATCTCGCTTAGACTGACGTCCGGGATATCATCGGAATAGTGTCGGATAAGACTTGCTCTTGGATCGTTACTCACACTTGCGTGTGGCTCCAACGATGATGTGTACAGCTGCCCATAGAACCTCTCAATCTCACTCAAAATCTCAGGTGTCCCGGAAACGATGCTGCCACACTCAGTCTTCAGCCTTGACAGTTGGCTCTTTCTGGCAGACAGATCTCTGGCAAAGACTTTGGAGCCCTGGTTCCGCTCGATCGCTTCTTTAATACGAGCAGTATTAAAGTTGCGTAAGTCTCGCCGCATGCATTTGGAGATCTGTCTGTTCAGTTGCCTGTATGCTGTCAAATCTGTTGACGATTGCAGCCTCATCTCCCGTCTAACAGCCATGAGATTAAGAGTGTGATCGGAGAGTTTTTGTGTTCTTCTGCGGCGGGTCTTGCAGAACTTAGCTCCGACCGCATGGACAGTTTCCACAAGCTTGTCATTCATATCGTCCACTGCATTGCAATCTTGTAGGCACTGAAAGCGGTTGTGTAACTCGAGCTGAAAGTTTTCGGGATTTTGGATCAGAGCACGAGGGGGACGGAGCGTTGACTTCATTAGACGAGACCTCTCCAACTTAACGTTTAAGTTCAGTGTGCCTCTAACCATTCGATGATCGCTGCCAGTTTTCACCCTTGCGATCACTGAGACATCACTGAACAGTTGGCGTCTGGTCGTCATAATGAAGTCAATCTCATTTTTTGTCGAACCGTCGGGGCTCGACCAGGTCCACTTCCTGTGGGGCCGCTTCTGGAAGAAAGAGTTCATCATAAAGAGTCCCTCTTTCTCCATAAAGTCGGCCAGCTGCTGGCCCCTTCGGTTCCGTTGCCCTACTCCAAATTTCCCTAACTTCAGCTCACCGCTTTCTCTTGTGCCTAGTTTTGCGTTGAAGTCTCCCATCAACACCGTGTAGTGGGTTTTGGAGGAATGTATGGCTTTGGAAATATCCTCATACATTTCCTCCACCCCCTCATCGGAATGTGCCGACGTTGGTGCGTAAACCTGAATGACCTTCAGCGAATACCGTTTGGTGATTCTGAGTATCAGGTACGCGACCCTCGTCGACACACTCTCAATCTGTACAACGTTGTTGACGAGAGACTTGTGGACGATAAATCCGACACCTCCTTGGGACAGATGGTCGCCCTCCCGGTGATAGAACAAGTTGCCGGATTCGAGAATCACCGTGTCCTCACCCTCTCTTCGGACCTCGGATAATCCTATAATACTCCAGCGCAACTTGTCTATCTCTTCCTCCAGCTCCAGGATCTTCTCGTCAGTCCTCAGTGTGCGTGCGTTAAATGTTGCCAGGTCGAGTCGTCGTAGGTGGCAACCGAACCTCCACCGGAGATTCTTAGCACCCCCTGCCCCGCCGTTACCATGGTCGCCACCGTAGCCAGGAATAGCGGGGCCGCCGGGGACTGGGGGCCGTCTATTTGTGTAATAATTCATGGGGGGTATATTGCCATAGTTGCCACGCTTGGCGAGCGGGTTGGCAACCGCAGTTTTTTTTTTTGTCGTACAGTTGCTGTTATCAGGAAGATGCTGCTGCCCATCTCCTGCCTGTCTCCCTCTGTCGCCTCTTACGACACCCACGGGAAGATATGGGGTAGTGGATATTCTTAACCGCCACTACACGGCGAACCAGCTGATTAGTAATCGCCAATATGGTTTTCGCCGTGGTCGGTCAGCTGGTGATCTTTTGGTCCACCTAACTCACAGATGGGCGGAGGTAATAGAATCCAAGGGGGAGGCATTGGCCGTTAGTTTGGACATTGTGAAGGCCTTCGATCGGGTTTGGCACAAAGCGCTTCTTTCGAAGCTCCCTTCCTATGGGCTTCCCGAAAAATTGTGCGATTGGATCACCAGCTTTCTTGCAGATCGGAGCATCAAGATCGTTGTAGACGGTGCAAGCTCCGATTACAAGCCTATTAATGCTGGTGTTCCACAAGGCTACGTGCTATCGCCAACGCTGTTTCTTCTGCATATCAATGATATGTTGCAAACCCGTAAAATTCATTGCTATGCAGATGACAGCACTGGTGATGCTCTTTACACCGGCCGTGCCAATATTTCTCGGGAAAACCTCTCCGAATGTCGGGACAAACTTGTGTCTGAAGTCGAGTCTTTGCTGAACAGAGTCTCGGATTGGGAACGACTAAATCTAGTCCAGTTTAACCCTCAGAAGATACAAGTTTGCGGGTTAACCGCTAAAAAGAACCCCTTTGTCGTATCCCCTCAGTTTCAAGGCACTCCCCTGGTCGCCTCAGCTAGTATCGGAATCCTCGGCGTCGACACATCGATAGACGTGCAATTTCGTGGTCACTTGGAAGAGAAGGCCAAATTGGCCTCTAAAAAGCTTGGTGTGCTCAGCAGAGCGGGACAGTATTTCATGCCGGCACATCGCCTGCAAATTTACAAGACGCAGGTTCGGCCACACATGGAGTACTGTTCCCATCTCTAGGCTGGGGCTCCCCAGTACCAGCTTCTTCTACTTGACCGCATCCAGCGCCGAGCGGTTCGAATCGTCGACGACCGAGTGCTTTCCGATCGGCTCGATTCACTAGCGCTGCGAAGAGATGTTGCATCTCTTTGCATTTTCTTTCGCATATACCATGGGAAGTGCTCTGAGGAATTGTTCGGATTAATAACAGCCGACAAATTTCCACACCATTTGGATGCTTGGCGGTCCACCACTGTACGTTTCAAAAGGAGTTTTCTTTCGCGTACAACCTCTCTGTGGAATAGTTTACCACCGGCGATTTTTTGGGACCGATATGACCTGGGAACCTTCAAGAAAAAAGCTTACTCCTTTCTAAAGGGCCGGCAAAACACCTGCCTGCTGTTTTGCGGTTGATTATGGGCGGCGGTAGTCACTTAACATCAGGTAAGCCGCATGCTCGTTTGCCCCTCTTCTATAAAAAAAAACACTAACCGTTCGGCGTTTGCAGCGTTCGCCGCGCGCGGCAGGAAGCTCGCGGCTGCCGTGTGCAGCCGTTGTCCAAATATAGCGCGGCTAGCCACACGCGGCAGCCGCGCTCGAATGCCGCGCTGTATTTGGACACAACTTAAGAATACTCCAACGACAAATTATTTAAACGTTAATCTTTTCAATAAACATTTCTCTCCTTCGTCCTGCTTAGTTAGCTCTGCTAAGGCTAATAAATACACTAACATATCTTTCAACTATTCCCACTCCCAATCACTCCTCTTTTGTTTTTAAACCATTCACTGCTTGTAACGTTAAGCACAGCGTTTTATCTATTACTTCCAATGCAGTGGGAAGTGACTGTGTCAGTCGTAACATGATTCTTCCTATTCTTATCTATCATATATATGATCGACACTCGCAAAGTAAACATTTCACGTACATTGTCCGTAAATAATTATTCAAAAGTGATGTCTAAAGTGATCTGATGTGTTTACGACGTGTACCGGAATAAAGCTCCTTAAGTGACCTATCTTTTGGTATAATAACATCGCAAAAATATCAAAAAACCAGTGAGTATTAAGCTAAATCATTAAATTATAAAAATTATAATTTTTGCACAAGGCACTACCCCGACCTACCCCGACAACCCGCAGAGTGCCCGCTGCTGTGACGTACCTATTGTGTTGTTTTGACTACTGGCCGCTCCTTGTCAAACGACCGCCACAGCCGTGTCGCCCCTGCGTTGTATTGCATTGCTTTTATATTGTGTAAGGCACTGAGTAACTTTAACAAGCACCGATATGGATGTTAACGTTATTTGTGGTGGCTGTAAGGCGAGTATTAATGATAAATACTTTATAAGCTGTCAAGGATGCAAGCAGATATATGACCTTGAGTGTGCAAATCTCTCGCCGAAACGATTGAAGAAGATGAATGCTGGGAATAAACGCGAATGGCGATGTTCAGATAACACTAACACGCCAGTGCGACCGTCCGTCCAATACGTACCAGCTGCGCCCGATGATGAAACCGACACTGAATGCTGCTCGGACAGCAACATAACACTGCGGAAGAAGCCAAATTATTTATCTGATAGTGAGCTGAAGGAGCTTTTTAAAGCTGAGAGGGCAGAGACAAGGGTTATTGTTGAGGCTTCGTCTAAGGGATTATCCGAACAACTCAAAGGCATGACTGTACAATTTAGTTTTCAAGATTCTATGACCTACATAAACTGTCAATACGAAGATCTGAAAAAGGAAATTACTGACCTGAAAAAGCTGCTCAATTCTACTTCACAAGAACTGAGGTCTGTGAAAGAGGAGAACAATATGCTTAAAGAAAGTCTTACTACTTGCACTGCCCGTGTCAAAGAGTTAGAGGTGGAGAACCGAAAACAGCAACAATGGCAGAGATTGCAAAACCTTGAACTTGTCAACGTACCTGAAGACAAGGATGAAGAGTTACTGAACATTGTGCTAAAAACAGCGAATCACGTCGGTGCTGCCATCCAACCCACAGACATAGAATTCGCCCATATAGTACAGCCGAGGCGTAACGCAGGTGCTCAAAGAGCACGTCCAATAATCTTCAGATTCAGACAGCGTTCTATTAAGGACCGAGTGATCGCAGCAGCACGTAAACATCGCAACATGACCACCAGAGATATCGGGATGGGAGGTGAAGAGAACAGAATTTATATCAATGAACATCTCATTAAAGAAAATAAAATGTTGTTGGGTTCTTGTAGGCAAAAGGCTAGAGAGACAGGGTACAAGTATGTATGGACAAAAAACTGCCGAATTTATGTCAGAAGAAACGAAACCTCGACTCCATTTGCGATAGACTCAACAAGCGATCTTGGAAAGATATTGTAATTAATTGCCTTGCTCTCTGCTCTTACACTTCTTATAATACACCAGTGGTCACTTTAACACACAACATACGTAAATACACATACTTTATAAAACCTACTTACACTCATGCTCACATTATACACTACATATACATATCACGTACCTTAGAAACAATTGTATACTATCCTAGCCTCTTATCCTTATTGCACGTACAAGTACTTCCAATGCACATTGTCATATCCATCACTCAAACTCTGTGTAACACCTACTTACCATTTAACCATTCATTCATCATTGTGCGGTTCAATTGATTTTGACACCACCATATAACCAACTGCAATTATATACGTCTTGCCTATATGTTTCAACACACCCAATTCAATCAAGATGATTAACAATAATATGAAGAAAATTAAACTATTCTATCAAAACGTGAGAGGACTACGAACCAAAACAGACGAATTTTTTAAAAATGTATTATTACAGGACTCCGATATAATTATGATAACTGAAACATGGCTCTGCGATAGCATTTTTGATGCTGAGCTGTGTGATGAAAGATTTACAGTCTTTCGTCGGGATAGAGGCTCGTTGGGGGGTGGTGTAATGATTATGTGTGCTTCGAATTTACAGGCACGCGCCAGACCCGAGTGGCATTGTAGTAGTCTGGAGTCTGTGTGGGTAACTATTCCTGCTGCAGCTATCAAATCCAGGCATGATTTGCATATTGCTACAGTTTATATCCCACCCAATGATCAAATTCCATCAAGATTGCACATATTTATGAATCAACTCTCTGAAGTTAAAAGCCAAAACTGCAGTGATCACTTTATAATAGCGGGTGACTTTAACCTTCCTATCATTGACTGGCAATATGGGAAACCAATAATTCTGAGGAAAGGCTCTATCGAGCTTCAGAATGCTGCATCGAGTTTTGTCACTCAGTCTTCCTTTCTTGGTTTGTCACAGTTTAATAATTACACTAATAACTGTAATAATACATTGGATCTAATTTACTCTGATTCGTTCGTCACCATAAAGAAATCTACGAGGCCTTTAGTAAAGGAAGATCCTCTACATCCGACTCTTTCTATTGTAGCTTCCGATATTCTAGTCCCTCCAATTAAACCTCAATCCCGCACTAAATATCAATATAAACGAGCTGACTATGATAGCATCAACGAATCTCTTAGAAATCAGGACTGGAGTTTTTTACTTGAAAATAGTAACATAGAGCACATGTTGACGAAATTTTACTCGATTTTAAATAATTTAATACAAACATTCGTACCACAAGTTCGATGCCCAAGTACCTACATTTACCCAGTTTGGTATAATAAAGCATTAATAAAACTAATTAAAGAAAAAGTTAGGACTCATTTAAATTGGAAGCGTCATAGAAACCCCGATTGATTATGCACATTTTAGCTATCTCAGACGGAATATTAAGAAACTGCAGACCGAATGCTATCAATCGTTCATTGTTTTCTCGGAACAGAAAAATAAGACTAATCCAAAATATTTTTGGTCTTATGTAAAGTCCAAGAGAAAAGTAGGATCCTCTTATCCCCAACAAATGACCTTTGATCAAAATGCGTTAAATGCACCATCGGATATTTGTTTCGCATTCAGCAACTTTTTTGAGAGAAACTTTCGTGAACCAGCGAATCAATACGTTGCCGGAGCATTGCACATTCCAAACGGCATTACTTTAAATTGCCGCAGACCCTTTCCTGTCGAGAATGCAGTTTTCTATTTGGATTTCATTAGGGTCAATTTCAACATGCCAGTAGCCACTTTTCAGGTCTAGCGTGCTAAACTTTACTCCTGTATGCATGTCCAGCGTGTCATCAATTCTTGGCAAGGGATAGCTCTCCTTCTTCGGACCGTCGTTCAGACAGCGATAGTCAATACAAAACGGCATGCTGCCGTCCTCCTTCATTACTAGCACCAAAGGTGAACACCATGAACTAGATGAAGGTTCAATAACACCATTCTTCACCGTTCCCTCAATCGTGGTTTCTACTTCCTTTTCACGTGCTACCGGCAATCTTCTTGGCCGTTGACGGATAGACAATTCTTCTCCTGTGTTTATTTTATGTTGAACTAAGCCAGTCTTTTCTATGTCAGCATCTTTTGACGAGAAAACATCGGCGTACTTGAGTAACATCTTCTTCGCCTTGATCATTTCATTCGGGGAGAGAATTCGCTGCGACGGTCTTCTAAAAGTTTGGTCACTTTCGTTTGTGCATCCTTGCTGGGGTCCTAGTCGATAGATATTGTCACCAATGCAAACAAACAAATGCAAACACATACTCCTGAGATATCAGTGGTTCCGACCAAGGTTTGCGCCACTTTCCAAGGAAGGTCATTGTCCATCCTTTCCACGGGTACACAACGGTGTGATTGCTCAGGATTTTGAGAAAAACTAACCGGCACAATTGTTTCCGATCTCAGCGGAAGAACAATCTTCTTAAAACTGTACACATTCTCTGGTAACGCCCCTTCCACGAAAAGTTCCTCTTGTCCACATTTCAAAACACCTTGCTTAACGTCGATCTCAAAAAAATTCTTCCTCATAAAGTCTAGGCCCAGGATGCAGTCGTCCGTTATATCAACCACGAATACATTATTCAGGTAGATCATGTTACCTATAGTCTGTTCGCGTTAAGAAAATAGTGAGTCATCAGTGCAACTACAGCGTAAAGGTGTATTCACAGTGGAGTAAAAATTCTCTTTTTTTTTTCAAACATTTAATTAAGTTTGATGGAAACAAATTTTCTTAAAATTACTTCAATCACTAATCAGTATCGCTAGATTCTCCAGTTACATTAATTATGAAAGAATTTTGTTCTGCAAGTTCCATGATGTCATCCAAATTCCACATGATATTTTCTTCGCGTATCTCGTGGTCGTAGCACTTCTTCCAACGATTAGCGTCTATTAATGCTATTGCGTCATCTAATAATTTTTTATGTCACTCATTTTGAACGTGGAGTTATTGGCACCACACCATACATAATTTTTTATTTGGGCCCAAACCAATTCAATTGGATTAAGTTTGCAATGGTAAGGCGGTAGGCGAAGAATTGTAATGCCATTATTTTTGGCAGTCTCATCTATTAAATATTTATTATATTGTGAGGCGATTTCGGCAACTTTCATAAATAATTCTTTTTTTAAATAAGTCATGTCAATGGATTTGCCTTTGCTAGCGGCTTTGTATACTTTCATTTGCCTCAGATATTTACGCCTCCATAAAACAATATCTTCTCTTTCGACTAACAATGTTCTGCTATCCTGTTTATTGAAATCGAAACCAAGCTCTTGCATTATTTTATGAAGTGTGGTACGTTTGAAAACAGGAATATCTTCGTCAGCTTCGCAAAGTGTCATAATTTTGTCCAATGTCGGGTAGTCGTTATTTAAATATATTGAGTGAACTTTTCTCCTTATTGCACATTCATCGCACAGTTCATCTAATTTATCGACCGTCGTTAGTCGAGCTCTATTTTCACGAGTGATTTTAATGTGTTAGTATCCTTTTGCTCTTTAATAATTTTATAAACAGTATTTTCGGACACACCACATGCACTTGCTGTTTTTATTACTGTGCTCTCCACAGTCACATTTAAATCACACAGTTTAAAGTACTTATAAACATTGTAAATTACGCGTCTCTCTCCGCTATGGATTATTGATCCACTTTTATTCTTTCGAATAGGTGAGGTATTCATTTTCAAAATTTAATGTTGAACGAGTCACACGCAAAATACACAACCGTTTTGTTCGAAAGCCTGACTTCAACTGGTCACTGTGAACTCGACTTTCTAATTTCTTGCATTTTAATTGGCTGGGGGGCGTGGCCAGGCCGGCGGACAACGATGTCTCACTATTTTCTTAACGCGAACGGACCATAGCTTCAACTCCTTCTCCTTTTCTCCACGGACGGGTATGTACTGACCGGTGGCTGTCACCAAACTAATGCGTTCTAGGTTGTATGCGGAGTCCCCACGGAACTGACTTATAAGTTGGGGACTAATAACCATGCGATAGGCTCCAGTGTCTACAGTTAGTTTACACGGCATTCCGTTGACCTCACACTTGATGTTCCCATCATGGGTTTGTGAGATTGAAATCCTTGGGGCTCTTTTGACTTCTGTTTCTCTACTTCTGCTGGGCGGTAATGTTAGCCGCACTACACTCTCGAGATCGATTACATAGAAAGGGAATATCTGCAGTTTGCTTAGGGCAGCTGGATCGAAAATGACCCCTTTCCCCACAGCCATAGCATCAAGGGCTGTATCCTTTATTGCGGTCGCGAACTGTGGCTGCTACAACCTTCCCGACGCGATGGGAATGATGATCCTGCCGCACGGCTTCCACCTCCAGTGCGTAAGCCAAGGCGTCCTTAAACGTCTCGTGGTGCCCAAGCCTCACAGCAGCTTTGACTTTAAGGTCAAGGATGCCGTTAATGGATGTCTGCACCAGGATCCCTTCAGTAAGTGCAGGTACAGACTGGTATGCTTTTCGAACCAGCTTCCCCACCTCAAGGACCCATTGCTGCAAGTTTTTAAGCTGCGCGTGAAAGACGTGTTCCAGATGAGCGTCGCCATATTTCGCCTCCAATGCCTCAAGAAGCTGCTTGTAAGTCACTTCCTTACTGAGAACAATTAAGGTCTGTTAGCGCAGGCCTAGGGTGAGAGCAGTCATGGCCTGACTTTTATTTAAGCCTAGTAGCTACTACGGGAGCTTTAATTCCATCGCCAAATTTGAGGTACCTTCCAGCGTTTTCTTCACATCAGCCATAACGTTGTTAACCCGATTGGGTTGATTTTTTTTTTTGGTTGATTTGGATGAGGTTGATTCGAGTTTCAGCTTCCGACAGGCGGTTATCATGTTAAGTAACCCTATCCTTCACCTCCCTTCTTTCTTTCCTGAAGGTAGCATGCAGGTCCTTCATAGGGAGCATCTGCTCTACCTTATCGCGTTTGAGCTGCTCTTCCAAACGGTGGGCCCATTCCTTCTGTTTGCGTTGCAGCTGCTTTTCCAATCGACGGGCATGTTCCTCCTGTTGGTGGGCCTGCCCCTGCAGCACTGCCTGCTCCTGCATCTGCAGCTCCTAAGTCAAGTGCTGCAGATGCAAGAGCTGCTGACGGGCCGGCCTCTGTGGTCGGCAGTTGGCCCTCCGACGTCTACGGCGTGTACCACCAAACCGTCTCTGGTCCGTCTCCAACTGGCGTTGACTTCAGGTGTGGATACCCTCTTTGTCGTTCTTAGGTGAAATCGGCATGATTTTATCCCACTTCTGATACCAATTGTTACGAGTTTGGGGTTCGTGACAGTAAAAACTGCCGATTAAATCGGCACTTTAATTACAGAACACCAATTATAAATTCACTAATAATAAAACACAATTGTACTACTGATCACTTTAGTGACCAGTTGTATTTCTTCGAAGTATTCGCTTGCATTGCCAATTCAATACTGACTCGGTCGCGGTTCTAACCGGCCTTATATAGGGCCTATTCTACTGAAACATCTAGAATGTTCAAGTACATACCGGTCCCGATTGACTAGATGTAGAAACTTCTAGTATGGAATTTTCTAGAAAGACTTTCCTAATTCTGCTACTCGATACCAGATGGCGTTAGTGATAACTTGCCATGTATCGGATGTTTATTATGGCGCGCAGAAAAGAAGTTATAAATGTTTTTGTTTATTTAATATGATTAACCATTGATAAAATGTTACCTTGTTTTGTTTAAAATAGAGTATTTAGTAGTTAAAGTAGATATTTTACATCTATCTTCTTATTTAAATTGGACTACATGTTATGTAATCCAAGGGACCACTTACGTGTTTTTATAAGGCGTGACAACTGTAGAATTAAGAAATAGTCTCATTACAGTTATTTACTTGTCAAGTTATTCGTTTTTTCATATTTCAACATAAGTTTTATTTACTGTTTGTTGGAATTAATATACAAAAATAAAAAAGGCTCGTGAGGAGTGCGGTTGTACTTGCGTGTTCATATTTATATAAACCTAATTTGTAGCGTACGTGGTTTGAAACTGTTTAATAAAAAACAAATAGTCTCGTGGGGAGTGTGGTTGTCGCATTGCGAATAATACTACGATTTTCATGAAATATTACGTATTCGATTACCTAGTCGGTAAATTTCTCGTTTATTATTTATGATATTATATTTAATGATTTTAATAGAAAAAAAGCATGTATCACTATAAAAATACCTACACATGGAATTTAACTGTATATTTTTGGAAATTTTAACTATTTGACTGCTTTATGCACATGTTGGCATTTTTCAAAGAGCACCTACATCGCCTGAAACGATTCTTGCAATAGTAAAATTAATTCCGTAAACAGTTTTTATAAGCGTACAAGATTTTTAAATCCAATACCCTATCAGAGGATATGATCATGCGAAGCAAGTCCATTGGGTTATCTAAGGCTGCGGCATAATTAGTCATTCACATAGTGACGGTAGTACGAATCGTCGACCAAGCCGTTGCAACGGCAGTTCGATTACCACAAATGTATTGCGACCTGGTTGAACGGACGATTTGCGAAAAACGAGGAGTAATCGCGGTTATTTACAAACTCGGTCGCGGTTCTCACCGTGACTCAGATGTCACGTGCCATATTGCGTAAATCATTACATTACATTGTAAATAAAAAAGTATGAAGAAAGAAAGAAAAGTTGCTATAACTAATATAGCAGCTTTTGTTTCTTTCCTTATACTTTTTTATTTATAATATTCTGTGAAGATGTCATGTAACATACATACCAATAATACAATACACTCGAATTGAGAACCTCCTTCTTTTAGAAGTCGGTTAAAAGTAATAAGAAAAATGCCAACATGTTGATTACTATACACTAATCTCTATGCTGATGCAACTCTTTGCAAAAAAAAGCGTAAAATAAACAGTGTTATTTGGTTTATTACTTACTGCGTACTTTAACAATGAACGTAACGACAGATCAGTAGCTAGATGAATAACATTTTTTTTTATTAGATGCAGCTATGACCAGTGTATAGGGTGAAAATAAAAATCGTAAAATTTTTATTTTTCTTAGAAGTATATTTTGATTTAGTTACATAAACATCATTAAACATGATATTAATTTATTAGGCGTTATAAAAAGTGTAATGTATGTAAAAAAGGTAAAATCAAATTATAAAAAAATTATTTTATTTTTATTAAAGATGAGTAAATCAAAGATATTTTGTAGATAAATATAACTTTGTAGTAAATAAACTAAAGATATTCAAGTAATAAACTATATAAACTACATAGAATAATTATACATAGATAAAGTATAAACTCCAGTTTGTACTATAAACTGGAGTTTATATTATGTATATCTATGTTATTATTACCTTGAGTATTGAATAGGTACTCAAAAGTATTATAGCGTGGAGGTTAGAGAACAGGAGAATGATCGCCGTAGAAAATAGTGTCCCAGAAATATGGACACCAAGTCATTTTCAATCTAAAAGTCATTTTCAATCTAAGTCATTTTCAGTCTATTTTCCGATCAGATGCTAAGCCACTTGCACATCCACGCACAATAAAATATTTCTCCATTTTTTGATGTTTCTTTTTGTCAATAATTAAAAAATTACGGAGCATGAAAATTTTCTCACCCATGCCGCGAAGAAAATTTGTACATTATTCAACTAACTTCATCTACTTGAACTCTTAAACAGCTAATTTCGCAGACACTATTCACCGACGTGAGCGCCGCTATAAATTCTACAATTTTCAAGGACAGGCGGGCTATGCTTTGGTACGTATAAAATTATATTATTATAATAGGCGTATCTGTATAGTTTTCTCATCTGGTTGGTTTCTATAAATATCAATAAAATAAAATAAATACAAAAAATACACAAATAAATAAAGATCCAACCAGATGGAAGCCCTCGGCAGAGGAGACGAAACGGCCGAGGGTTAGGAGGAAAGGGAAAGAAACGGACGATGCGGGCGGTATCGAGGACCACTGCCTTCTGCATTTGAGCCCGGCACGGTCCGTCACGGAGTCCCAGTCGCCTCATATGACCCGAGAGGCTGACTGGGATTAGCCCATTCGCAGAGACGACTACAAGAATAATTTCGGTCGGCCGACCCTCCCCACATGTCGGTCACCTTGTGAGCCAGGTCCAGATATTTGTTCGCTTATCTGTTTCGGCTTTCACGAGGTTCTCGTCATACGGAATGGTAATGTCGACCAAAAATATCCTTGACCGTGCCCTGTCCATCAGCACAATATCAGGCTTATTCGCAAGAATAGTCCTGTCTGTGATGATGGCCCGGTCCCAGTAGAGCCTGGCGCGGTCATTTTCGAGCACGGCTTCCGGCAAGTACTTGTAATACGGCACATTCCGGTCCACGAGACCGTATTTCAGAGCGAGCTCCTGGTGTAGAATTCTGGCTACTAGGTTGTGCCTGTGCAAGTACTCAGAGTTAGAAAGCGCCGAACAACCGGAGATGACATGCCTAAGTGACACTCCGGGATGGCGACAAGCTCGACAGACGTCGACGGTGCCATCCTTTAGGATGTATCTCCGATAGTTGTTGGTCTTAATAACCTGATCCTGTATTGCACAAACCAAACCCTCGGTTTCCCCGAAGAGGTCACCGAAACGTAGCCGGTTGAGGGAGGCGACTGCATCTACGAAGGGCTCATGTAGAGCCTTGTAGTATCTGCCGTGGAGCTCCTTCTCCTTCCATACGGTCTCCCGGTCGGAAATGCTAAGCACTGCTGGGTCCTGCCATTGCTCGTTGGCTAAGGATAGAAGGTAAGCCCTTTATCACTAGAAATGACGTATTATAGAATGGATCATCCGATCTCGCCAAGAAGTATTGACGGTGACTGCACACTTCGCGATTATGCATGGTGAGCGCGCTCAGAAAGCCACGCCCACCATGCTTTCGCGGCAAGTACAGCCTCATTACCGACGATCTCGGATGATGCATCCTATGGGACGTCATGGTAGTGCGGACTTTTCTATCCAGGGCGTTAAGCTCAGTCTGAGTCCACCTGAGTATGCCAAAGGTATACATGAGGACAGGCATGACCCAGCAGTTATATGCGTGTGACTTATTCACACCAGACAAAAGGCTGTTAAGCACTTTGGTCAAGCGTGCATAAAACACGTCGCAAACTGACTGTTTCATACCAGCCTCATCGATACCGTTGTTCTGTGACATACCCAGGTATCGGTATGTTTCAGCCTCGGAAAGGGTCCTTAAGTTGACGGGTTAGCAGAGTTAGCAACCCTTCCCCTTTCAACATGGAGGACCGCACACTTATCCGTCCCCAGCTCCATTCCAATGAATTGAATTCCTAAATTCATAAGTGATGTTTAGCAGTTCCATAAGATGGAAGCAACTGGAGGCGAATAACTTGAGGTCATCCATATAGAAAAGGTGGGTCACTTTTGTCCCTCCTTTCCGTAGCTGAAATCCCCTCCCGGAGCCCTCCAGTAAGGTATTGAGAGGGTTCAGAGAGAGGCAGAACCAGATTGGACTCAGACAATCGCCCTGGAAGATACTCCTTCTTATCCTTATGTGGTTCTCCGCAGCAATCATCCGCTCGCCCAGATGACAAAGGATCGTACTCCACTACCCCATACACTGCTCGAGGAAGTCTCTAACTGTACAGTCAATCTTGTACAGCTCGAGGACCCTCTTTATGGGGCACCGAGTCGAACGCCTTTCTGTAGTCTATCCAGGCGGTAGAGAAGTTCCGACGGTTGCGTTTCACCACTTTGCCTATGACCGTGTCAATGAGGAGTGACGGACGGAAACGGTGCGCACAATCCTCGGTCTATTATTACCCGACCTGAAGCTTGTCAGTCTGCCGATAAGGGCCCTTGCCTTTGCGATACGGTCCTCGATTCTTTTTCTCCAGGCTGGGATGGCGCTACTTTGTGTAGTAGCGCGTCCAGCCATGGGAAGTTTGGCGCCAATAATAGGGCAAACTGCCACTACGGCGCCAAAGAGAATTGAAAGTCCGTCTCGCAAAGGTCCCGGCTGGCTTCCAAGTAGGTCACCAGCATTGGGTTAAGAGCCCTCACGACAGCCTGATTTCGCTTGCTTAGGGGTATGCGGGGAAGTTGCGGTCGATTTTCGAGAGGGGTGCTGCGCGTTTCCAAAATCGCCTCTTCCAATATACTCCTCATTTGCTTTAGTTCGTGGGAGACTATTTCATCGTCGTTCGAATCAACCACAACTGGAAGATCCATGGCGGCTTCCACGTGTGGATGCTGGTCTGTCGGATGTAAAGCTGCATCTCGAGCCATAGCCGATTCATTCGACTATGGAATAGCCTCACGTCGTAGTCGTTCGAGTTCGGCATCATCAAATATTTTCGAGCGCATGATGTACCGAACTCGGTCTGCCAAGTTTTGTTCCGTGACGGGGATAGAAGGCTCCAGCTCAGCAAAAAAGCAATGCATCCGAGCTCTATACGCTATTCCCACAGTTTCTTCCCCTTTCGCCCTATAGTACGCCCGCAATGCGTGTTCGTTCATAGATTTTGTCCAACGCATGCGACGTGCTCCACCAGCGGCGGGTGCCGCTTGCTGAGTCCGAGAAGACCCAGCCGACACCAAGCCATATATTATTATTATTATAATATTATATTATAATAATAATAACAATAACTATTATAATTATTATTATTATTATAGTGATCATTCTCCTGTTCTCTAACCTCCATGTACGTAGGAGTAAGTATACTCTTTGGTATATACCCGAGTAGGCGATTCCCGTATAAAATATTTTACTCTTTGGTAGGCGAGTAGTTGCGAGTAGTGCTACAGAATGGGCATGATTAAATGTTTGTGATTTATATATATTTTATTTTAAAACAAACAAATATTTTGAAGTAAAACAAGAGTGTAAAGGTAATTTATTAAACGATTAACATGAGCTAATGGTGGAGACCCACATATTTGTGCATTTACAGTTATTCGTGTAACACGTATTTTGTGCATAGAGTTCAAGCATTGAATTAGGCCACATAGCGATCTCTCCCTAAATTACCGCTGTTCAGCCTGTCGACGTATCAAGACAGACTATCAAG